>CM035107.1:17222402-18422402 GCA_020205505.1 Panax japonicus | reverse complement strand
ATAATAATAATATATTATATAAATATTCCTACGCACACAGTCTAGAATCTGAATTCAGCAAATTCCAACACATTCAAAACCCACAAAAATGACAAAAACGTTTTTGTAATTAAAAATATTTTAAACTTCCAAAAATCAATTATTTCGGAGCTTCGAAACTTCAATAATTCATAATAAATAGCCCTTTTGTCAGAAAATTCGAATCTTGCGAGTTTTTATAGGAAATTCAATTCTCTACAACTTTGAAGAAGAAAGTTTTTCCAAATTCCAAACAGAAATTGACCGAAATCCATAAACGGACGATTTTACAGGCTATAATCAAATTTCAGTCAATAATTGTGTCCACCAACACACAAAATATGTGTTAAACATTTAATGCCACAAAAATACTCTTCCTCCTCATATACTCATATATCCCACATTCATCGTAAAAATATCATCACTAATATATTATTAAAATAATATATTTAAATGAATTATTTTATCAGAAAAAGATAAAATATTAATTTTCAACAACTGTCACATTAAAAATTTTCTCCATCTATATCCACATAAAATCAATATTTTTCTCATTATATAAATCAATAATTAATTATTCACGAATAATATTACAGAATCACAATATTGACAACCAGGCAGTTCCCAGGAAAGAGGGGGCTTTCCAATAAAGATTTCTCCTTACTGGCGAGCAATTAGGTGACCAAACCTCTCCTTAGACAGAACTTTCTAGACATTGTCAATAATGTTATCTAATAATATTATTCAGATAATATGAATTATTGCTTCGATAATGAAAAATGCTGTGTAGTGACAATTATTGAAACAACGGTAATATAAAATATCAATGCAGCAATTATTGAATCAATAACATAAAATACTGAACAGTAATTACTGTAACAATTATTGAGTTGTGTCTTCTTACGTAAGAATCAATAATTGGTGTAATACCGTGTGCTACTGTGCAACAACGCGTATTACTGTGTTTTAACCACCGGGTATTCCAACAGTATTAACGGTAACAATTACGCCGTTTTTTATAAACAACTTATACTTGTCATTTTCTTCATCCAATCGCTTTCCGTTATGGGGCCCACAAAATACTGCGCCGTCGTACGAATATTCCCCGACAATAAGAATATTTCACGACCAAACGAATATTCCTCGTCAACAATGAATATTTTATAACCACCTGCTTATTTAAAATATTTGCGCATTTTACCCATAACTAACCACATTAATCAAATTCACCCTTACTATTTCAAAATAATAAATAGAGGAAAATAAATTTCATCTATTAATAATTTGGGGTCTTACATATAGATCCATCTCGGAGGTACTCCTTGATATGCTGATACCAAGGATGCTGGATGGGAGGTAGCTCATCCTATACTTCTCTAATGTAGTTCCCATAGGCTGGTGTCTTGTGCAGGGAAATTGTGACGCTTGGCAAGTGTCCCTTGTCAGGTATGTGAATCAAGGAGACCAAAGTTGCTAATGCATCTGCAAAGTCATTCCTATTACGAGGAATGTGTAGAAAATAGATTTCGTCGAACTCCAAAACTATATGTAAATCTTGTCGATGGTAAGGAAACAAATTTAGCTCTTTGGTTTGATAGATTCCCGTGGATTGTCTAACCACTATCTCCAAATCTCCAAAGACAGTTAACTGCCCGATGCCCATTGAACGGGCAAGTTTTTGCCCCATGATACATCCTTCATACTCAGCTGTGTTGTTGGTGCTGACAAACTGTAATTTGACGGAGACGGGATACTGCTCCCCCATACCGGATACTAGAACTGCTTCAGCTCCAGAACTTTCCATATTAATAGCCCCATCAAAATACATCTTCCCTGTTTGGCGTGCATTGTAGTGGTGGTGTTGTTGAACTGTCATTACCCCTTCATCGGGGATGTATGTCTCCAAGGGTTTGAAGTCCCCTGAAGGTGTGGCAGCCAGTTGATCCGTAATTCCTTGACCTTTGATGGACTTTTGAGTCACGTAGACGATGTCAAATTATTGTAGGATCAACTGCAATTTGGACAGCCGACAATTTAACATGGGTTTATTTAACACGTACTTCAGAGGATCCACACGGGATATGAGGTGGGTTGTGTGACCATGGAGGTAATGTTGTAACCTCATGGAAGCCCATGCTAAAGTGCAACAAGTCTTCTCAATCAGAGTGAACTTGTGTTCACTGCAGCTGAATCTTTTGCTGAGGTAATAGATAGCTAGTTTTTGGCCTCTATCGTCTTTCTGTCCTAGCATGCAGCCCATGGCATTGTCACTTATGGACAGGTACATGAATAGGGGAACCTCATCCCTGGGTGGTACCAAAATGAAAGCTTTGACTAGCTGCTCTTTGATCATAAGGAAGGCCTTTGGGTAATCATCATTCCATTTCATGGAGGATTTCTTCCTTAACAGCTTGAAGATTGGCTCACAGGTTGTAGTGAGTTGAGAAATGAACCTGCTAATGAAGTTGATTCTTCCCAAAAATCCCCGTATTTCCTTCTCTGTTTGAGGAGTGGGCATTTCTATGATGGCCTAGATTTTGGTAGGATCCAACTAAATCCCTTTGTGGCGGAATAGAAATCCTTGCAACTTAACTGATTTAACACCAAAGGCGCACTTGGTTGGATTCAACTTCAAGTTGTACTTACACAACATGTTGAATAGCCTCCTGAGATGGTCTAAGTGGTCTTCCTCCTTCCGGGACTTGACAATGATGTCATCCACGCAGATCTCTATCTCTTTGTGCATTAAGTCATGGAAGAGAGCCATCATAGCTCGCTGATAGGTGGCTCCAGCATTGATGAGGCCGAATGACAACCATCTATAGCAAAAGGTTCCCCAAGGTGTGATGAAAGTAGTGTTCTCACGATCTTCCTCAACAACCATGATCTGATGGTACCCCGCAAAGTAATCAGCAAAGGAGTACATGCAGTATTGAGAAGTATTGTCAATGAGAATGTGGATAAATGGCACGGGAAAGCTATCTTTAAGGTAAACTTTGTTCAAGTCCCGATAATCGACGTAAACTCGCACCTTTCCTCCAGGTTTAGGTACGGAATGATGTTGGATATCTACTAAGGATATGTTGACACCATGATGATGCCAGCTTGAAACTGTTTCGTAATTTCTTCTTTCACCTTTAAGATCCACTCAGGTTTCAATCGCCTGAGCTTTTGCTTTACTGGCTTGAATCCATCTTTAATGGGAATGCGATGAAGGACAATGTTAGTGGACAAACCTACCATGTCTTCATGAGATCATGCAAACATATCCTAGAATTGGGTTAGTAGCGTAACCGTGTCATTCCTTTGGTTTGGGGTAAGGTCTGAATCAATGTGGATTAACTTAGGATTTTCTAAGGTTCCGAGATTGAAGGAAGTGATTTGATCAAGGTTGGGTTTAGGTTTGCCTTTGACCCATTCTTGAATTTTTAGAGGCACCTCAATGTCCTCATTGTCGACGTCAGGCTTTTTAGTTATCCCTTTTTGTTACTTTTTATTTGGTGTTCTCATTTTAGGTGAGATTTGTTTGAAAAAACAAGTGAAAAAGGTCTAACATGTATAATGTCGACGATCGACTGTTAAGAGTTGCTAGTTGGTTTTTTAAATGGTTGTACCAACACAATCGAGAAAAGGTTTGCACATTGACCCAGTGATGTGACACTGTTTAAATGGGTTGGTGAAACCGAGATTCATTAGGGTCCGGGGACTTGATTATGCGGAGGTTAGGTGTTAGGCACCCCCCGACATCCGTGTTACCACGGTGACCGCCACTTTTCAAGAAATTTTTATTTAAATATGTGTGTGTGTGTGGGTTAATGTGCTGTTATTTGGAATTAGTGCGAGGCCTCGTTCGCACCTATATACACATGGTTTGAATCTATGTAAAAATTTAGTTTTTAGCAAGATATGGCAATGATGTTTTATGAACGTCATATTTTTAAACCATAATGCTCAATAGTAATTGAGTCCTTTTGATACTTCAACTTTATTCAATATTTGGCTTGATTGTTTTTAATATTTAGAGATGCGAAGCATCTATAAGAAATTAATGTACAACATAATGCCGACTTCCTCGTAGGTATGAAAACCATCTGAGGAAATTCAGACACCGCAGATAAATTTACAAGCTGCTTACAGCTGAAAAAGTCCATCACGGGAACCGAATCTAGATTCAATAGATTGAATGTGTGATCACATGATTCCTAGGCTCACATGATGCTGCAATTTATATAAAAAGCAGTAAGCATGTATATATATAAAAGTTATAAATATATATATATACAGACATGATCACCAACCACGAAGCACCTCCATGGGGGATCAGAAATATAAATAAAGCTGTAAAAGATACCAACCACCACGAAGGAAACTCCAAGAGGGACGAAACGTAAAGAAAGCTGTAAAAGCTATCAACCACCACGGAGGAAACTCCAAGCGGGACGAAACGTAAAGAAAGCCGTAAAAGCGATCAACCACCACGGAGGAAACTCCAGGCGGGACGAAACGTAAAGAAAGTTGTAAAAGCGATCAACCACCACGAAGTAAACTCCATGTGGGATGATATATATAAAAGCAATAAACGCACCGGATGTAAAATCCAGGCTCATCGAACAGAGTTTGACAATAGTTCATATATATATATATATATATATATATATATATATATATATATATATATATATATATATATAAACAAGTAAATGCACTGGATGTAAAATTCAGGCTCATCGAAGAAAGTCAGACAACTGTTAATATATATATAAGTATATATATATATTAAAACAGTAAAGGCTCCAGACCGAAGTCTAGGCTCATCGAACAAAGTTCGACATACAATTCATATATATAAGTATTTATTTATATATATATTTATATATATATATAAGCAAATAAACGCTCCAGACCAAAGTCTAGGCTCAATTGAGGCATAACTCGATAATGTTAGTCCATATATATATATATATATATATATATATATAAATATATATATATATGTATATACAAACTAAAATAAAACCACGGACCGAAGTCCGGGAAAATAGACGCAACACGACCCTAAACGTGAAGAAAGGTGTGTGCAAAGATGAAGATAAAGGCTTTAAAGTGTGTGAAAAGGCTTATAGTGGGCTGCCAAAGAAGACTTCTATATCTTTAAAGTGGATGAAACTCGGCTCCCGCTGGTACAAAAGTAGCTATATCTGAGCTCATAAGTGTTTAAAATGAGAAAGTACTCAATATATTGCAAGTACGGAACAAATTTGACAGGCTTCCTTGCTCTTTCTCTTTTTAAAATGGCCACACCAAGCCCTCTATTTATTGAGGGGGGAGCCGCAGGTGTGCCTGCGGCCAGCCGCAAGTGTACCTGAGGCTGGCCGAGTTGCGTTGGGTTTCTTGGGTCGCGTCGTCTCGCAGTACGTGCACGTAGGCACTGCAATGTCTGCTCGAACTTTCGGAATTGTAATTCGGGCATCCGACTGAGGTATATATGACCTATTTCGGACCGCCGTTGTTGAGAGTTATACAATGGCATGGGATTAGAGGTTGTACGAAGTCATGAAGATGGGACGGTGCCCTCCGGTCTTCAAGCTTCAAATTCTATCTGTTACCCTGCATAATAGTCACTCGGGATTGGTTTTCCTTAATTCTTGTGGAACATTATTGTGTAGAATTATGTGTATGAAATGTTGAGATGGCGTGATATGGCTCTAGAGTGGCGAGGTGATGCCTTTTCCCCTCACTGGAGTTATCGCCGATTTGGGCTGATAAAGCAGACGTTTCTCAGGGATATCGTTGAGATTGGACTGCTGCAAATGTTGAAGGTCCTCAGTGTCATCTCTGAGGTGTGCCTGTCTTCCCAGTGTTATATCTGGGATTTGTACTGAAAGCCTTAATGTGCGTGCTGAGGTTGAAGTAGATCGTATTCATTTGAAACAAGCATTTACGGGGTTATCGCTGGAACTGCATTCCTTGGGGTTATCACCAAGGTTGGTGGCTGCTACTCCCATTACTGGGAATGAGACTGGATACCTCGGGGTTATCTCTGAGATTAAACGGTCTTCTCCGGTGGAATTTCTGGTATTGGAACTACATACCTCGGGGTTATCTCTGAGGTTGGAATTGTTACTCCCGGTGTGTGTTCCGGGGTTGAGATTGAACTTCCGGTAGTATCCTAACTTGACGTGAATTGTCCTCCAGGGTTACCTCTGAAAGACGAATATGCCCTCCTGCAATGTCAGCGACAGGTGTGCAGAAAATTTCGAGTGTCTACAGATGCCCCTCTTTATCATACTTATGTAATGCAATGCATGGGTAAGATAAAGAATCCTAGACACTAGAAATGCAACATGATGTAAATGTAAGATTCATGTATTCGGAGTTGTTGCCCAACATGATGTGGATGATTACCGGCTCCATATTGCTTTTAATGGGGATTGGCAATTATGAATAGATTTGATGTATGATCCAAATCGTTTAGGATGTTGACGTTGGGGCTATCACCAAGGTCCTTAATCCATGATTACATACTTTCTTTCAAAGAGGTGCCTCTTAGATGTAAGAGATCTGTGGGGATACAACTATGTCTGTTTTGAGGATGTGTATAACATATTCCATCATCGATCCTCTTTGATGACGTTGACCTTTCCTTGTTTGTATTGTAAGCATATGTCAAGATTCTGTTAGATTTATTGCCAGCAGTATATGTTGTCACGGCTGCCTAACTTTCGTTGATGTGTACTTCACCAACGTGTGAATCAACAGATGATACCCTGTGGGGCAGATTTTCATGGTTGGTTGACCTTCTCTGACGTGTGAATCAACGACTGATACCTTTTTAGGCAGATTTTTAAGGTTGCTTGACCTTCGTTGACGTATGTATCAACGGCTGAAAACCCCGTGGGGCAGATTGTCAAGGCTGTTTGACCTTCGCTGACATGTGTATCAATGAAGCATTGCGTTGTGACGCCCGTCGGGGATCCACTAGGGACTATAAATACCGACGGACACAATTATCGAATAGCTTTCGATGCATCGATGGGTTTACTTGCCATCGCGATCGGCTAAAATAACGTTGTTGACGCTGGGATTTTTAATTGTCCCTTTCTGTTACTTGTTCTCTGGTGTTCTCACTTTAGGTGAGATTTATTTGAAAAAACAAGTGAAAAAGGTCTGACATGTATAATGTCGACGATGGAATGTTAAGAGTCGCCAGTTGGTTTTTTAAATGGTTGTACCAACACAACAGAGAAAAGGTTTGCACATTGACCAAGTGATGTGACACTGTTAAACGGGTCGGTGAAACTGATATTCATTAGGGTCCAGGGACTTGGTTATGCAGAGGAAAGGTGTTAGACACCCCCCGACATCCGTGTTACCATGGTGATCACCTCTTTTCAAGAAACTATTATCTGAATTTGTGTGTGTATGGGTCCATGTGTTATTATTTGGAAGTAGTGTGAGGTCTCGTTCGCACCTATATACACTTGGTTTGAATTTATGTAAAATTCAGTTTTAGCAAGATATGGCAGTGATGTTTTATAAAAGAGGTTTTTTAAACCCTGATGCTCAATAGTAATTGAGACCTTTCGATACTTCCATTTTATTAAGTATCTGACTTGATTGATTTTATTTCCGAGATGCGAAGCATCTGTAAGAAAATAATGTACAAAATAATGCCGACTTCCTCGTAGGTATGAAAACCATCTGAGGAAATTCAGACACCGCAGAATAATTTACAAGCTGCTTACAGATGAATATGTCCATCACGGGAACCGAATCTAGATCCAATAGATTGAATCTGTGATCACATGATTCCTAGGCGCGCATGATACTGCAATTTATATGAAAGCAGTAAGCATGTATATATATATAAAAGCTGTAAATATATGTATATAAGCAAATAAACGCTCCAGACTGAAGTCTAGGCTCAATAGAGGCATAACTCGATAATGGTAGTCCATATATATAAATATATATATATAATATATATGTATATACAAACTGAAATAAAACCACGGACCGAAGTCTGGGAAAACGTACGCAACACGACTCTCAACGTGAAGAAGGGTGTGCGCAAAGATGAAGAGAAAGGCTTTAAAGTGTGTGAGAAAGCTTACAGTGGGCTACCAAAGAAGACTTCTATATCTTTAAAGTGGATAAACACTGGCTTTTGTAAGTACAAAAGTAGCTATATATGAGCTCACAGGTGTTTAAAATGAGAAAGCACTCGATATGGGTGGGTACAGAGAAAATTGGGCAGGGATTCTTCGCCGTTTTCTCTTACAAAATGGCCACCCCAAGCCCTCTATTTATAGAGTATGGAGCCACATGTGTATCTGTGGCTGGGCCACAGGTGTACCAGAGGCTACCCGGGTTGCCCCAGGTTTCTCGGGTCTGGTCGGGTCATAGTACGTGCACTCAGGTACTATAATGTCTGTTCGAACTTTCAGAATTGCAATTCGGGCATCCGATTGTTGTATACAAGACCTATTTCGGACCGCCGTTGTCGAGAGTTATACACTGACATGGGATTAGAGTTTGTACGAAGTCATTGAATACGGTACGATGCCCTCCGGTCTTCAAGCTTAAAATTCAATCTGTTACCCCGCACAATAGTCACTCGGGATTGGTTCTCCTTGATTCTTGTGGGACATCATTGTGTAGAGAGGTGTGTATTAAATGTTGAGACGACGTGGTGTGGCATCGCGTTGGAGATATGACGATGTTGCCCCTCACCGGTGTTATCGCCGGTTTAGACTGATAAAGGAGGCGTTGCTCAGGGCTTTGCTGAGATTGGACTTCTGCAAATATTGAAGGTCCTCAGTGTAATCTTTGAGGTGTGCCTGTCCTCCCGGTGTTATCTCCAGATTGGTAATGAGTATCTCGTTGTGAGCGCCGAGATTGAAGCTGGTTGCATTTAAAACAAGCATTTTCGGGGTTATCGCCAAAAATGCATTCCTTGGGGTTATCAACAAGGTTGGGGGCTATTCCCATGGTTGGGACTGAGACTGGATACCTAGGGGTTATCTCAGAGATTAATCGGTGTTCTTTGGTGTGTGTTCCGGTATTGGATCTGCACGTCTCGGGGTTATCTCTTAGGTTGGAATTGTTAGTCCCGGTGTGTGTTCTGCGGTTGATCTTGAACTCCCGATAGTATCCGGAATGGATTGTCTTCCAGGGTTCCCTCTTAAAAGACGAATATGTCCTCCTGCAATATTAGTGACAGGTGTACAGAAAATTTTTAGTGTCTACAGATGCCCCTCTTTATCATACTCATGCAATGCAATGCATGGGTAAGATAAAGAATCCTAGACACTTGAAATACAACAAGACAAACATGGTACTATATGTAGCAACATGATGCAAATGTATGATGCATGTGTATGGGGTTGTAGCCTAACATGTTGGGGATAATTGCTGGCTCCCTGTTGCTTTAACTAGGGATTGGCAATGATGACCAGATTTGATGTGTAATCTGAATCTGCTAGGATGTTAATGTTGGGTTTTTCACCAAATTCCTAGATCCTTGGTAATGACTTGATCCTGAAGATGTACTTCTTTTGTGTAATAGATCAGTGGGGATAAAGCTTTTTGAGGGTGTGTATAACATATTCCGTCATCGATCCTCCTTGATGACGTTGACCTTTCCTGGTTGGTATGGCCAGGACATGTCAAGATGCTGTTGGATTTACTGCCAATAGCAAATGTCGTCAGATATGCCTGACCTTCATCGACTTGTACTTCACCGGTATGTGAATCAATGGAAGAAAACCCTGTGGGATAGACTGTCAAGGTTGCTTGACCTTCGCTGACGTGTAAATAAATGGCTAATACTCTATGGGCAGATTGTCAAGGTTGCTTGACCTTCATTGTTGTTTAAATCAACAAAACATTGCGTTGTGACCCCCGTCGGGGATCTGCTGGGGAATATGAGTAATCGAGCATGAAATCCTCGAATAGCTCTCGAGCTTCGATAGGTTTAATCGTCATAGGTTGAAATAATGCCAAGGCTGTTTGACCTTCATTGATATGTGTGTCAACGGCTGAATGTGCGTTTTTCCAGAAACTGTTTTCCAGAGTTGGTCAACCATGTTTGACCGCTCATATATTTTGATCTAGACATGATATGATCATGATTCCAGTTCCAGATTGAAGCCTACATGGCATACTACATAGATATAACTTACAACACAACAAAACATTAACAAGTAATGATCTAGAGGCCCTGACATATGGCTGTCAGGCCTTAAATTTATAGATTTCCAGATTTCTAAAATAAATCAAATCCGAGTACTTTGATGTTATGGATTTGGAATTTAACAACCCAGATCACTAAAAGACACCTCATTACACAACTTTACACAATCAATTACAACATATAACATCAGATCATATAATTTCTAAAAATTTAAGATTTATACCACTTTGAGCTCTGATCCATGATTTCTGACATTTATCTGATCCTTAGCTTGCTACAAGATGATCATGCTTCATCTTATCTTTCTCTCTCACTCTAGATTTTGAATTTTAGAGAGAGAGGGTCTTGGAAGAAAATAAAAAAAATAATGTGGTCCATTCTCTCTCTTAATCTATTTATTTGCTACATGTAATGAAATGGCTGGCAAGTGGCAGATTATTGTGGTTTGTAGCACATGGCTAAGCTAAGTATAGGCCTAGGGTTGTTGAACAACCAAGATTTAGCCAAGATTTGCAAGCTTCCTAAAATAATACACTAAAAGGGCATTTTCGTCCTTTCCTTTAATTTCTAGATTTTGCAATAGGGTTTAGGGCTTGGTAAGGTTTAGGGTTTAACCCTTTAGGGTTTAGATTTTACCCCACAAATAATTAGCAACTTGGATTTTCAAAAAATTTCCAATTTATAAATTTAAAATAGAAAATTTTGATTTCTAATTTATAATTATGGCTTCCTAATTATATCATAATTTCCTAATCATGTATCAATCTTGCTAATTAGGACTAAATTATCCTAATTAAATTTGTTAATCTAGCACTTAGGACCACAATTGCACATTAGATTTCAAAACCGCATTTTAGGGTTTTAAATAAGAAAATAATATTTTAAATTTTAAAAATTAGATTTCATAATTAGATTAGGGTTTCTAATAACTTGACAATTAGGATATATATATTAACTAATTAATATTGCTAATTAAGCAATTAAATCCATCACTGCACAATTAGGATTCAAAATGGTCATTAGGGTTTTCAACCCACAAATTAGGGTTTTCTAATAGAAAATAATTTTCTAAAAATACAAATTAAATCTCATGATTAGATTAGGGTTTTCTAATTACACATAAATTGAAATAATTAGGATTAGGGTTACCTAATTAGCATTGCTAATTTTAGCAATTAAAATCACAATTGAGCATTAGGGTTTCTGACGGAATAATTTGGGTTCCAAAAATTTTGAGATTTAGGTTTTTCAAATTTATTAAGCTTTACCCTAATTAACCTCATACTTAATAACACTAGAACATTAAAATTCTCCGTTATATTCCCAGATTAGGGTTTCACTTTATCAGAATCTGAAACTAGGGTTTTCAGATCTGGTATTGGGGTTTCCAAACAATCAATTAAGATTTTAGATAATTCATTTCGGTTTTCCCTAATTAATTCAATATTAATGACATTTAACCTTGTACATAGCATTGCATTCCCAATCTAGGGTTTTCAAAATCCGATTTAGGGTTTCGGACTCCCAGAACTAAAAATAGGGTTTCCAGAACCGATTTCTAGGGTTTCTTATTAGACGTTAGGGTTTTCTAACTGAACGTTGTCTTTCTTAATATAAACTTAGGTTTTATCACAGATATAATTTATCTGATCAACCCATGACCCTTAACCACATTCTTAACACATCATTAATCATAAACACAGAACATAATCACATAAATCCTTAATCCTGAATAATTCACCTATTTCCTTCACAGAATTTTGAAACCCTCAAAATTCCTTTCCAATAACATCAAATGCATACACTTATTTTCTGTCTAGGTCTATTATTTGACCTTAAATCAATCATTTAAAATTCTCATAAATTGTGTAGTTTCTCGGGTTGTCACATTCACCCCTCCTTCTAAGAATTTCGTCCCCGAAATTCACCTTACACCTTACACCTTACACCGTGCACCTTACACCATTCACACATATTTCACATGCTACCCAATACACCACTCACAAGGGTAAAAATTTTAAAACTGTGCTTAGAAATCGTATAGATTGTTTGTTTTTTATTTTCGCAAAGGTTTATGAAAATTCATCCGCAAACCGTCATTACATACGGACACAAAAGGTGATTAGCCCAATATGCCCTGTACTGGCCAAGTACTGATTTTATCTGTTTTCCCATCACTGCCCAAAGGCACAAAAATTTTACGTCAGTCTTATTTGATTCCACAGCAAAACAATTTGGTTTGGGAAATTTCTTTCAATAAAACATTTTTGAGAATGACGTCATGATGCCGCACTGTATTTAACAGTCTGTTGAGGATTTCGTCATTTTGTGACTTTGTTATATTTCATCATACTGTAGTGGGCTGACGATCCTTAGATCACATCCAACACCAAGTAATTCTGTATTGATAACTCCATCATTTTTTTACCATCTCTGCACCAGGTCACATGGTACATAAGTGATAAATAAAAATAATTTTTTTTAAAAGGCACATAGTGCGTATTTAGCTTTATGTCAAAAATTGACGTTTAGCAAAGCTAGGGGTTTAGGAAAACCTAAATCTCCACTAATGATCATATTCTTAACAATCTATCTGTTCCTATAATCCTTAACACTCCATTTACACACAACTATACCCAGTTCATAAAACCACACTTATGAGTTTATAACCTGGCCACAATTATATGAGTTTACGAACTTACCCTAGTCTGACCTTTGGCGTCCGTTCGCTGAGGGGCTCATAAACATTTCATATAACTATAAGTCAAGAATGTCACATAAGTATGAGTTCTAAGAACTCGTACTTAATCCTATATTCTCTACCTATGACCTATTTATCTGTATATAATAACTAGCGTGACACAACATTTCAATTATTACCAATGCCACCAACCAAATAGTTTTTACACCAAGTACAATTCCCCGCCCATACAAGGAATCTTACAACTCTGTTGCTGGCACGAGTCCTCATTGAAATCCCCACCTAATCTTAACCCCCTTTTTCAATACGAAATCAATTCGTATTCATAATCCATAACTCTTTCATGAGTTTTCATAGTACTATTTCATAGTACAATTTACACACAGCATCGTGTTGTAAACTTTTCAATCATAAGATTGATTCTTTCTGACTGTCATAACCTTATCAGATCACGGGGTGATCTTATCGTATATATTACAATTTATTTCTATGCCTATGATCGTTTTGTTTTACGATCTTCTATCCCTGCACTTTCAGTCTTTTAGACTCCATCTACTCACCATTACTGTTCAACTTTATTATCAGAGTTAGGGAACTCTGTGTCTTTACACTCACCGAGATTCATCTTTGAATCTTATCGACCAACTAACTCTATGTGAGTTAAATCTTATCCTAATCACTGCGGTTATTGGTCTCATGTATTCTTACCTAAGCTTCATAACCAACAGCTCTGATACCAACTGTAGTAGCCCCGAATCCGGGCCCCAAATTGCCGCGGATTCGGTACACTAATTCTTTCACTAATTGCGGAAGATATAAACATAAATTGTTTATACAATACATTACACACTATTCCCCAAGGTCGAGTAACCTTAACTTAATACACAATTCATAAAATATCTATTACACAACAATATTTATCAAATACACTATTACAAACTAGCTGCACTTTATATCCCAAGCTGAACTTGGCCTTAACCCTTTTCCTGTATATGAACGCATTTGCTTTACCTGCAATGTTTTATCATGATATTGCAAGGGTGAGCATGAAAGTTGCCCAGCAAGTTTATATACAACAATATAACGATATATCATGATTGAAGAGTATGAATAATGGCTTATTATAATTCATCAATATAATTGAGAACTAGCACGAACAAATTTTTTGACTGAACAAGTATTATACATGAAAAAACATTTCTGAACCAACTGGTAATGAAGGTGATCAGCCGTTCATACCTAACTTATACATGCAAGATGTACAGAGTACAAATTTCAT
The DNA here is from genome assembly GCA_020205505.1 of Panax japonicus. Taxonomy (NCBI): domain Eukaryota; kingdom Viridiplantae; phylum Streptophyta; class Magnoliopsida; order Apiales; family Araliaceae; genus Panax; species Panax japonicus. The sequence goes on along the minus strand of CM035107.1, from coordinate 18,408,209 downwards.
GGCAATCAGTAATGATTAACCATAAGCTTGATGAAACTACTCTTATTAGAGTTAAGTAAAAGAAAACTTGCCTAAACCGTTGATTACCGCACGCAATTTATAACGCTTTACCCCGAAGACCTAATATTAGTAATATAGATCTCCCATATTAGAATAATATCATCACAGTATAATACTGTTATATTTATATCCACAGAATAACCTAAACACATTACCACATAAGCCTATCAGTCTATACAACACATAAGACTAGGTATCAAGTCAAACTATTGCAGTCTGAGTTGAACCCGACACAATTCTATCATCCCGACGGTCTAGTCGGATTAATATCGAGTTTAAGTTCAATTAAACTCTGAATAACCACTTAAACATTATCATAGATAATTTCTTATCAGACAAAATGTAAGACCCCGAAATTTTTTTTAAATAAAATGAAATTTCCTCTATTTATTATTTTGAAATAGTAAGGGTTGATTTGAATAATGTGGATAGTTATGGGTAAAATACGCAAATATTTCGAATAAGCAAGTGGTTATAAAATATTCATTGTTGTCGGGGAATATTCGTTTGGTCGTGGAATATTCTTGCTGTCGGGGAATATTCGTACGATGGCGCAGTCTTTTGTGGGTCCCATAACGGAAAGCGATTGGATGAAGAAAACGACAAATATAAGTTGTTTATTAATAACGGCGTAGTTGTTACCGTTAACACTGTTGGAATACCCGGTGGTTAAAACACAGTAATACACGTTGTTGCACAGTAGCACACGGTATTGCACCAATTATTGATTCTTACGTAAGAAGGCACTGCTCAATAATTGTTACAGTAATTACTGTTCAGTATTTTATGTTATTGATTCAATAATTGCTGCATTGATATTTTATATTACTGTTATTTCAATAATTATCACTACACAGTATTTTTCATTATCGAAGCAATAATTCATATTATCTGAATAATATTATTTGATAACATTGTTGGCAATGTCTAGAAAGTTCTGTCTAAGGAGAGGTTTGGTCACCTAATTGCGCGCCAGTAAGGAGAAATTCTTATTGGAAAGCCCCCTCTTTCCTGGGAACTGCCTGGTTGTCAATATTGTGATTCTGTAATATTATTCGTGAATAATTAATTATTGATTTATATGATGAGAAAAATATTGATTTTATGTGGATATAGATGAAGAAAATTTTTAATGTGACAATTGTTGAAAATTAATATTTTATCTTTTTCTGATAAAATAATTCATTTAAATATATTATTTTAATAATATATTAACGGTGATATTTTTACGATGAATGTGGGATATATGAGTATATGAGGAGAAAGAGTATTTTTGTTGTAATGAATATTAAAAACAGATTTTGTGTGTCGGTAGACCTGTTTCTTGACTGAAAATTTGATTATAGCCTATAAAATCGCCCGTTTGTGGATTTCGGTCAATTTCTGTTTGGAATTTGGAAAAACTTCCTTCTGCGAAGTTGTAGAGAATTGAATTTCCTATAAAAACTCGCGAGATTCGAATTTTCTGGCAAAAGAGCTATTTATTGTGAATTATTGAAGTTCCAAAGCTCCGAAATAATTGATTTTTGGAAGTTTAAAATATTTTTAATTACAAAAACGTTTTTGTCATTTTTGTGGGTTTTGAATGTATTGGAATTTGCTGAATTCAGATTCTAGAGTGTGTGCGTAGGAATATTTATATAATATATTATTATTATATTAAATTTTCTGCTTTGGTGTTCTAAGCAATTTCCTATAAATAGGTGCTTAGGTTAGAATTGAAAATCACACCAGAAACTGAAGTTTTCTCTCTCTATATTATCGAGCGTATTCTTGTGAGTATTTTGAGTATACTTTGAGTATTGTTATACGGTGCAAGTTCAAGTCATAGTCTATATCCGTTGTTTCAACTAGAAGTACTGTCTTTCGAGGTAAGGGATATTATTTTTTTAAAATGATATTATTTCTTCTAATATCGTTATGCCGAAGTATTGATCTGAACTTTTTATCAAATTTGGAACTTTTTCATGTCGGGGTTACTATTCATGAGTTACTATTCACGAGTTACTATTCACGAGTTACTATTCACGAGTTACTATTCACGAGTACTATTCATGAAGCGTGAAGATGTTTTTTGTGAAATTTCTATCTTTTAGTGTCGGAGTTACTATTCACGTATACGGCACTATTTACGTATACGACACTATTCACGAATAAGGCACTATTCACCGAAAAATGAAATTTCTTCTTTTTGTCCAAAATATCTATTCTGGATACTATCTTTGATTGTATCCATGTTTTGATCATTCTTGAATTTTACTTCAGTATGATTATTTATGAAGTATTTTTTAACTCAGATTGTTTAGAGTACGAATGCTTAATACTTGTTATTTTGTTTCACTGGATTCATTTCCTTTAAAATATTTTTCATCATCCTCAGTTCTAAATGATGGTGTTACTGAATATCTTTGGCCTGTAGTGCAAAGATGGTTGATTTTATTATGAATATCTTTGGCTCGTAGTGCAAAGATGTACATGTGTTCAGATGAACATGAACAATTGATGAATATCTTTGGCCCGTAGTGCAAAGATGAACAGGTGTTTAGATGAACATGACTGACTGATGAATATCTTTGGCCTATAGTGCGAAGATGAATATTTGATTTGATTTGAGATATATATTGATTGATGTTACAGGGATAAAATATTGATGATGAACTTTTAAATTCATAGATGTTAGTAGATTTCATTCTCTACTTAACTATTCTAATGAATTGTCGTTTCCGCTGCAGTTGTTGATCTAAAACTTGTTGTCTATTGTATTCTATCAGATTTTTCCCTGTTGAAGACTAAGGATAATTTGTTGTATATTATCTTAGTCATAATATTCTTTACTGGGATAGTTGAGCTCACCCTTTTCTTTGTTGTCCCATTTTTCTTCTCAGGAGGCGAGAATGTAGCGAGTACTAGTCGGGGTATGGAATGAAGGTTCTAGAGAGAGTTGTTTAGTAGTCCTCACCATTTTTTTTGTAAAATTATGTATCAGTAATTATGAATGGGATTTATTTGCATGTGGATATTGTCTAGATGATAATGTTTGTATTCAAACTCACAGCGTATGGGTTGTAAAAGTTGTAGTTGTTTCTGTACCATGTGTATTTGGCGACTCAGAATGGGTTGGATGGAATGGACCTATTTTGGGGTCGTCACAGTTGGTATCAGAGCTTAGGGATATGATCTCTGGCGAAGATCGGGGAATAGAACTAGGAGGGGAGAGACGAGTAAATCCTTCGCTAGTGTGTCCTACCTAAGCGTATTTGTTGGTCGGTCATAACATAGGGGTATTATGTGATTTGTTAATTTGTTTAATTAACCCTTGTTTTATGGCAGTATTTGAGAATGTCGACTGAGAATATTAACAGTGGAGTAAATGAGACCATGGAGATGCCTGTACTTACCAACGAGGAGAATGTGCAACAGGCTGGCAATGTTCCTCCTGTGAAGAACGCCACTGAGCAGACGATGAACGACGGGATGTTTAGAAGCTTTTTGCAGTTCATGCAAAATCAAACGAGGGAGACACGTGTACAGAATGTGGGTGAAAATGATAGCAACGCGCGGCTTGTCACAGCCAAGCAGTTCAAAGAGTTGGGACCACCAGAATTTAAGGGAAAGCCCGATCCGATCATGGCGGAAACATGGGTCAAGCAAATTACCAAGATATTCGATGTCTTGGGATGCACGGAGGAACAGAAGGTTCCATTCGCCACCTTTATGTTCCGTGGCGAGGCAGACTACTGGTGGGAGTCTGTGAAGCGTACACATCCAGCCGCACTCAGCATGTCATGGGAGACATTTCAGAAACTTTTCAACGAAAAATACTTTCCTGAAAGTATTCGCCATATGAAGGAAGTGGAGTTTATTAGACTAGAGCAAAATAACATGACGGTGTCCCAGTACGAGGCGAAGTTCGCGGAGTTATCCATGTTTGCACCTCATTTGGTGGAGAATGAGGAACGTATGACGCGGATGTTTCTGAGAGGTTTGAAACCCGGCATACGTTAGTATCTCATTTCTCATAAATTTTCTATCTATTCAGATGTTGTCAACAGGGCTCAATTGTTAGAGCGAGATAACGAGTACGTTCAACCGAGGGACCATAACCAGGATCATATTGGTGACAGTAGTCATCAGAACAACGATAACCTGCGAAGAAAGAAGAATATGGACAAAGGCGGTAACCACTCTGGTGGTAATCACGGCCATAAAAATAGAAGAAGCGAGTTGGGAGGAGATTTTAAAAAAAGGAGATTCAACAACGACCATGTGAAGACGTCAGCACCAGCAGCAACTAGTTCCAAGGGAGGAGAAAGACCACCGGTCGTATGTTACAAATGCGGGAAAGAGGGACATATCAGCCCAAACTGCCCACAACAGTTCAAGGTATGCTATAATTGTGGAAAGGAAAGACATATCGCTCGAGAGTGTATGGTAGCGAAACCAATTCCAGCGGGGATGGTGATTCAAAAGGCTATCCCAGAAAAGTCAAAGTCAACGGTTCCTGGAAGAGCGTTTGTCGTGACCGGTCAAAATGCGAGGAACCCGAACGAAGTTAGCATGGGTTAGTTAATTATAATTCTTGCGAAGTTTATACCTTACTAGATACCGGTTCTACCCATTCTTTTATCTCTCTTGCTTGCGTTCAACTTTTGAACTTGACTCCGGAGAAATTAGACTTTGACCTATTTATGGAGACTCCGTTAGGAGAAACTTTCATTACATCCGTTGTTTAGAAATCTTGCTTGATTCAAGTTGGCACTATCATATTACCTGTTAACCTTATTTCTATAGAGATATTTGCTTTTGATGTGATTTTAAGGTTAAATACTCATCATGCCAAAATTGATTGCTTTCGTAAGGTTGTTAGTTTTCATATTCCTAAGCAACCTGTTATTTGAATTCAAGCAATCAAACCATTGAAGTCAAACATTTTTATATCAAGCCATGAAGTCATTCGTTTATTGAAAAATGGATGTCATGTTTTCTTAGCCCATGGACTTGAACAAAAGTACATCAGATTTGAATGATATTTTTGTTGTTAGTAAATTTCCTGATGTATTTCCTGAAGAATTTCTTGGCTTACTCCCAAAGTGTGATATTGAATTTTGTATCAACTTTAAACCCGGTACAAAACCCATTTCTAAAGTCTCATGGCTCCTATTGAACTTCAGGAGTTAAAAATTCAACTATAGAAGTTTGTACCTGAGCCTTTATCTGGTGACTTCCTTTGTGGAATACACAGAAGCCAGACTCTACGTAGGGGACGCCATATTTGTATGGTAGTAAACTGATAGGTGTTATTGTGACGTGCTATCCAAGGTTGGGATATGAGTCACAGTTGAGAACAACCTAAGTCGGTAATTGAAATACGTAGTTTTCTAGGCTTAGTTGATTATTATCGGAGATTCGTTGAAGGATATTCTCGAATCGTTATTCCATTAACGCAGCTGACTCGTAGAGATACAAAATTCGAATGGAGCAAGGAATGTGGGAAGAGCTTCGAAGAACTCAAGAGGAGACTCATTTCAGCACATGTTCTGACCATGCCGTCTTGGAAAAGCGAACGTGGTAACTGACGTGTTGAGTAGAAGATCGCATATAAGTACGAGTACGATATTGTCAAAGACTCATTTCGTATAACTTATAAATAATAGAGATGGAGATGAAAACTCTAGGTATCCACGTGATGATATACGAGTATAATCGACTTTAATCGATAAAGTTAAAGTTGTTCAAGCTACATAATGGTGCTGATGAATTTGAAAAAGGAGGTGCAAGAAGTTGTTATTTCAAAAGCGAGAATTGGTGAGGTGAGGAAAGCTCAAACCTTCGATTTATTAATCCGTTTAAAATTCTCGATCGAATAGGAACTGTGGCCTATAGACTCGTTTTACCGCCAAGTATGACGCGTGTTCATAACGTTTTTCACGTATCGATGTTACGTAGATATGTGGACGACCCGAACCACGTCATTGAGTTAGAACCGGACGAAATAGCCGAAGACTTAACGTACGAGAAGGTACCTGTCAAGATGTTGGATGGGAAGGAGCATGTCCTACGCACGAAGGTCATACCACAGGTTAAAGTTTTGTCGAGGAATCATGCTATAGAGGAAATGACCTTGGAGTTGGAAACGGAAATGAAAGCGAGGTATCTTTACCTTTTTGAAACACCAGTTACGTACGTCAATTTCGAGGACGAAATTTCATAAGGAGGGGAGGTTGTAAGACCCCGAAATTTTTTTTAAATAAAATGAAATTTCCTCTATTTATTATTTTGAAATAGTAAGGGTTGATTTGAATAATGTGGATAGTTATGGGTAAAATACGCAAATATTTTGAATAAGCAAGTGATTATAAAATATTCATTGTTGTCGGGGAATATTCGTTTGGTCGTGGAATATTCTTGCTGTCGGGGAATATTCGTACGACGGCGCAGTCTTTTGTGGGTCCCATAACGGAAAGCGATTGGATGAAGAAAACGACAAATATAAGTTGTTTATTAATAACGGCGTAGTTGTTACCGTTAACACTGTTGGAATACCCGGTGGTTAAAACACAGTAATACGCGTTGTTGCACAGTAGCACACGGTATTGCACCAATTATTGATTCTTACGTAAGAAGGCACTACTCAATAATTGTTACAGTAATTACTGTTCAGTATTTTATGTTATTGATTCAATAATTGCTGCATTGATATTTTATATTACTGTTGTTTCAATAATTGTCACTACACAGTATTTTTCATTATCGAAGCAATAATTCATATTATCTGAATAATATTATTTGATAACATTGTTGGCAATGTCTAGAAAGTTCTGTCTAAGGAGAGGTTTGGTCACCTAATTGCGCGCCAGTAAGGAGAAATTCTTATTGGAAAGCCCCCTCTTTCCTGGGAACTGCCTGGTTGTCAATATTGTGATTCTGTAATATTATTCGTGAATAATTAATTATTGATTTATATGATGAGAAAAATATTGATTTTATGTGGATATAGATGGAGAAAATTTTTAATGTGACAATTGTTGAAAATTAATATTTTATCTTTTTCTGATAAAATAATTCATTTAAATATATTATTTTAATAATATATTAACGGTGATATTTTTACGATGAATGTGGGATATATGAGTATATGAGGAGAAAGAGTATTTTTGTTGTAATGAATATTAAAAACAGATTTTGTGTGTCGGTAGACCTGTTTCTTGACTGCAAATTTGATTATAACCTGTAAAATCGCCCGTTTGTGGATTTCGGTCAATTTCTGTTTGGAATTTGGAAAAACTTCCTTCTGCGAAGTTGTAGAGAATTGAATTTCCTATAAAAACTCGCGTGATTCGAATTTTCTGGCAAAAGAGCTATTTATTGTGAATTATTGAAGTTCCGAAGCTCCGAAATAATTGATTTTTGGAAGTTTAAAATATTTTTAATTACAAAAATGTTTTTTTCATTTTTGTGGGTTTTGAATGTGTTGGAATTTGCTGAATTCAGATTCTAGAGTGTGTGCGTAGGAATATTTATATAATATATTATTATTATATTAAATTTTCTGCTTTGGTGTTCTAAGCAATTTCCTATAAATAGGTGCTTAGGTTAGAATTGAAAATCACACCAGAAACTGAAGTTTTCTCTCTATATTATTGAGCGTATTCTTGTGAGTATTTTGAGTATACTTTGAGTATTGCTATACGGTGCAAGTTCAAGTCATAGCCTATATCCGTTGTTTCAACTAGAAGTACTGTCTTTCGAGGTAAGGGATATTTTTTTTTTAAAATGATATTATTTCTTCTAATATCGTTATGCCGAAGTATTGATCTGAACTTTTTATCAAATTTAGAACTTTTTCATGTCGGGGTTACTATTCATGAGTTACTATTCACGAGTTACTATTCACGAGTTACTATTCACGAGTACTATTCATGAAGCGTGAAGATGTTTTTTGTGAAATTTCTATCTTTTAGTGTCGGAGTTACTATTCACGTATACGACACTATTCACGAATACGACACTATTCACCGAAAAATAAAATTTCTTCTTTTTGTCCAAAATATCTATTCTGGATACTAGCTTTGATTGTATCCATGTTTTGATCATTCTTGAATTTTACTTCAGTATGATTATTTATGAAGTATTTTTGAACTCAGATTGTTTAGAGTACGAATGCTTAATACTTGTTATTTTGTTTCACTGGATTCGTTTCCTTTAAAATATTTTTCATCATCCTCAGTTCTAAATGATGGTGTTACTGAATATCTTTGGCCTGTAGTGCAAAGATGGTTGATTTTATTATGAATATCTTTGGCTCGTAGTGCAAAGATGTACAGGTGTTAAGATGAACATGAACAATTGATGAATATCTTTGGCCCGTAGTGCAAAGATGAACAGGTGTTTAGATGAACATGACTGACTGATGAATATCTTTGGCCTGTAGTGCGAAGATGAATATTTGATTTGATTTGAGATATATATTGATTGATGTTACAGGGATAAAATATTGATGATGAACTTTTAAATTCATAGATGTTAGTAGATTTTATTCTCTACTTAACTCTTCTAATGAATTGTTGTTTCCGCTGCAGTTGTTGATCTAAATCTTGTTGTCTATTGTATTCTATCAGATTTTTCCCTGTTGAAGACTAAGGATAATTTGTTGTATATTATCTTAGTCATAATATTCTTTACTGGGCTAGTTGAGCTCACCATTTTCCTTGTTGTCCCATTTTTCTTCTCAGGAGGCGAGAATGTAGCGAGTACTAGTCGGGGTATGGAATGAAGGTTCTAGAGAGAGTTGTTTAGTAGTCCTCACCATTTTTTTTTAAATTATGTATCAATAATTATGATGGGGATTTATTTGCATGTGGATATTGTCTAGATGATAATGTTTGTATTCAAACTCACAGCGTATGGGTGGTAAAAGTTGTAGTTGTTTCTGTACCATGTGTATTTGGCGACTCAGAATGGGTTGGATGGAATGGACCTATTTTGGGGTTGTCACACAAAACATCTTTCCTAGGCTCGTAATAATTTTTGGATAATTATTACCATTTATCAACATTTTTCAATCCTTAATACTGTATTTAAATAAATTAAATACCACAAAATTCCTTAATCATTAATATTCATTTAATATAAAATATTAATGAAAATCATTACATAATATTATAATGTAATTATAATATATCAAAGTATTTTTAATACCTTAAAATCATATTTATATGATTTTTAAACCATTAAAACCATTATCAGATAATTTCTATTAATATTAAAATATTAATATTTTCATGCCAAAATATCAAAAGTTATATTTTATCATTTAAAATATTTTTATAACACTTAAATTATTTTTATATGATTTATAAAGCATTATTTCTAATTTTCCATAATTTATTTAATATATATATTAAATAAACTAATTATCATTAATATTAATTAATTAATGAATTTCATCACAAAATATTAAAAGTCATCAAAAATAACTTAAAATATTTTCTTATACCATAATATTATTTTTCATGATTTTTTATGAATTAAAATTCATTTTTAAATAATTTATTTAATATTATAATTAAATAAATAAATACCATTTATATTCCAAAAATATTAAATATTTTCAAAATATACTCAAAATAGTTAAAAACTATTTTTCAGACTTTAAAATAATTTTTCATAATTTATTTTGTATTTTTAATAATTAAAAATCATTTTTTTTAATTTTTAATTCATTTCCGGAAATTAATAAATAAATTGTCGCTAAAGGTCTTTAGCGACACTTGTCTGTCGTCATTGGTGTTCTTGAGTGTTCTTGACAGTGTTCGGGTGGCTTGGTTTGACCGCGATTTAATCTGTGTTCTTGATACATTTTGGATAACTTATGAGGTTACTATTGTAGTACTCGTGTAGTACTACAACTACAAACTCATTTCATGACCAAACAACAACATAGCAGTAAGATCTGGGCTCCCGAAATGTCTGACAAACGTGTTCTTCATTTTCTGGGTTACCCAGAAAATGAAGAACAGTCAAGGTACCTCCTTTGGATCCATATAGCTTCGATTCTAAGACTGGTTTGTGTGATATAAAGGTTCACAATTGTAGTATTGATGTCAGAGTACAACTACATAGCCTCATATCATCAAATTAACACCGTAAACTAAAGATCTAGCTCGGTCAAAGTGATACTCAAGAACCGGATCTTGAACTTTTTGGGTTTTCCAGAAAGTTCATATGGCTGATCGGTCAACACATTTTGACCAACAATATAATCGATTCTGATCAATATCTGGTGGGTATGACGACTTAGATCTGTATATCACATGGCAGGCAACAAGTACAAACCAACAAATGGACCAAAACATCAAACAACCGTAAGATTCAGGGCCCTAAAAACCTTGTCAGAAATCTGGGAAAATTCTGGGTTTTTCCAGAAACGGTTTTCCAGAGTTGGTCAACCATGTTTGACCGCTCATATCTTTTGATCTAGACATGATATGATCATGATTCCAGTTCCAGATTGAAGCCTAAATGGCATACTACATAGATATAACTTACAACACAACAAAACATTAACAAATAATGATCTAGAGGCCCTGACATATGGCTGTCAGGCCTTAAATTTGCAGATTTCCAGATTTCTAAAAAAAATCAAATCCGAGTACTTTGATGTTATGGATCTGGGATTTAACAACCCAGATCACTAAAAGACACCTCATTACACAACTTTACACAATCAATTACAACATATAACATCAGATCATATAATTTCTAAAAATTTAAGATTTATACCACTTTGAGCTCTGATCCATGATTTCTGACATTGATCTGATCCTTAGCTTGCTACAAGATGATCATGCTTCATCTTTTCTTTCTCTCTCACTCTAGATTTCGAATTTTAGAGAGAGAGGGTCTTGGAAGAAAATGAAAAAATAATGTGGTCCATTCTCTCTCTTAATCTATTTTTTTGCTACACGTAATGAAATGGCTGGCAAGTGGCTGATTGTTGTGGTTTGTAACACATGGCTAGGCTAAGTATAGGCCTAGGGTTGTTGAACAACCAAGATTTAGCCAAGATTTGCAAGCTTCCTAAAATAATACACTAAAAGGGCATTTTCGTCCTTTCCTTTAATTTCTAGATTTTGTATTAGGGTTTAGGGCTTGTTAGGGTTTAGGGTTTAACCCTTTAGGGTTTAGATTTTACCCGAAAAATAATTAGCAACTTGGATTTTCAAAAAATTTCCAATTTATAAATTTAAAATAAAAAATTTTGATTTCTAATTTATAATTATGGCTTCCTAATTATATCATAATTTCCTAATAACGTATCAATCTTGCTAATTAGGACTAAATTATCCTAATTAAATTTGTTAATCTAGTACTTAGGACCACAATTGCACATTAGATTTCAAAACCACATTTTAGTGTTTTAAATAAGAAAATAATATTTTAAATTTTAAAAATTAGATTTCCTAATTAGATTAGGGTTTCTAATAACTTGACAATTAGGATATATATATTTCCTAATTAGTATTGCTAATTAAGCAATTAAATCCATCACTGCATAATTAGGATTCAAAATGGTCATTAGGGTTTTCAACCCACAAATTAGGGTTTTCTAATAGAAAATAATTTTCTAAAAATAGAAATTAAATCTCATGATTAGATTAGGGGTTTCTAATTACACATAAATTGAAATAATTAGGATTAGGGTTACCTAATTAGCATTGCTAATTTTAGCAATTAAAACCACAATTGAGCATTAGGGTTTCTGACGGAATAATTTGGGTTCTAAAAATTTTGAGATTTAGGGTTTTCAAATTTATTAAGCTTTACCCTAATTAACCTCATACTTAATAACACTAGAGCATTAAAATTCTCCGTTATATTCCCAGATTAGGGTTTCACTTTATCAGAATCTGAAACTAGGGTTTTCAGATCTGGTATTATGGTTTCCAAACAATCAATTAAGATTTTAGATAATTCATTAGGGTTTTCCCTAATTAATTCAATATTAATGACGTTTAACCTTGTACATAGCATTGCATTCCCAATCTAGGGTTTTCAAAATCCGATTTAGGGTTTCGGACTCCCGAAAATGAAACTAGGGTTTCCAGAACCGATTTCTAGGGTTTCTTATTAGACGTTAGGGTTTTCTAACTAAACGTTGTCTTTCTTAATATAAACTTAGGGTTTATCACAGATATAATTTATCTGATCAACCCATGACCCTTAACCACATTCTGAACACATCATTAACCATAAATACAGAACATAATCACATAAATCCTTAATCCTGAATAATTCACCTATTTCCTTCATAGAATTTTGAAACCCTCAAAATTCCTTTCCAATAACATCAAATGAATACACTTATTTTATGTCTAGGTCTATTATTTGACCTTAAATCAATCATTTAAAATTCTCATAAATTGTCTAATTTCTCGGGTTGTCACACTCATAGGTTGCTGTGAGTTGAGAGATAAACCTGCTACTGAAGTTGATTCTTCCCAAAAATCCCCGTATTTCCTTTTCTGTTTGAGGCATGGGTATTTCCGTGATGGCCTAGATTTTGGAAAGATCCAGCTCAATCCCTTTGTGGCTGACCAGAATTCCTAGCAACTTGCCTGATTTAATGCCAAAGACGCACTTAGTTGGATTTAACTTCAAGTTGTACTTACACAACCTGTTGAATAGCTTTTTGAGATGGTCTAAGTGGTCATCCTCCTTCCGGGACTTGACAATGATGTCATCCACATAGGTCTCTATCTCTTTGTGCATTAAGTCGTGGAAGAGAGACATCATATCTCGCTGATAGGTGGCTCCGGAATTGATGAGGCCGAATGAAAACCGTCTATAGCAAAAGGTTCCCCAATGCATGACAAAAGCAGTTTTCTCACGATCTTCCTCAGCAACCATGATCTGATGGTTCCCCGCATAGTAATTAGCAAAGGAGTACATGCATTATTGCGCAGTATTGTCAATAAGAACATGGATAAATGGCACGGGAAATCTATCTTTTAAGCAAGCTTTGTTCAAGTCTCGGTAATCCATGTAAACTCGCACCTTCCCTCCGGGTTAAGGCACCAGAACAATGTTGGATATCCACTCAGGATATTTGGACACCATGATGATGCCAGCTTGAAATTGTTTCACAATTTCGTCTTTTAGCTTTAGCTTTAGACTCCACTCAGGTTTCAATCGCCTGAGCTTTTTCTTGACTGTCTTAAATCCATCTTTAATGGGAAGACGATGAAAGCCAATGTCAGTAAACAAACCAACCATGTCTTCATGAGACCATGCAAACACATCCTGAAATTTGGTTAATAGCGTAACCATGTCATTCCTTTGGTTTGGGGTATGGTCTGAACCAATCTAGATTATAACTCAGGGCTTTCTAAGGTTCTGAGATTGAAGGTCGTGGTTTGGTCAAGGTTGGGTTTAGGTTTGTCTTTGACCCATTCTTGAACTTCTGGAGGCACCTCAATGTCATCCTGTATTTCCATCAAGGCTGAATTCATCTCTAATAAAAGGTGCAATCCTTGTGGAGAAGAGGCACCGTATCATCAAGTACATGCACATCTAAATTCAGGGTCCTAAAATAAAATATGCTTTCACTTAGTATATATGAAATGTTTTGATCATACATAGTGTTAGCATATACTGACAAAATAAACTGCTAATACTGTACAGAAAAGTAAGAAATTATTATCTACATGGTAGAAAGAGTTCTGCCCGTTTTACCCTTGTCGACCAATGCAAGGAGTGTTGTTCCAATTGGAAAGGGAAAAGTCCGGGTGTACTTCAGTGATGGAGGGGTTGTCATCATCCTCCCTGTCCTGAATGATGGCCATTACATCTGGGCAATCATCTTCTAGGGTGTATCTGTTGGTATGTTCATCATGAAAGATGATGCGTATGCCTGACATCATTCGGATGACGTCTTACTTGATTATTCACTCATCCTCTTCCATTGTGGGATTTGGAACAAAGACTTCTTTCTCCTTCACCGGTACCGGCTTGGGAAATAACATAGCCATGACACTGGCTGGCACCTTTATAGGAGGTTGTGCAGACTCAGAGTTTGAAAGCGAAGATAAACGCCGCGCATTTGAAATTGAAGGAATCTGTTGATGCTTATGAGGATTCATATGACTAGAACTAGCAGAATAGCCTAGCCTAGCTATTCTAGTTTACTTAGTTAATTGAATTGGGTACTTGATACCCTGGCGATCTTTACCCAGCCCTTATCCCGGCTTATGACCCCAATGACATCATTTCTTGAGTAGTCAACATTACCTCGACAACAATCTTAGTTTCAGGAAATGGCATTCCAATAGCATGGTATTGGGTATTGCTTACTTCTAAGGCATAAAAACTGACCGGTTCAATATATTCATTGGCATTGATGAATGGCATGTCCCCGTGTTGAGGACATTCTGGTTCAGCATTGACCGTGACTAGGCTATTGTTGATAATGTATTTTAATTATTGATGAAGGGTGGAGGGGACTGCCCCAGCCATATGGATTCATGGTCGTCCCAAGAGCACGTTGTATCCTGAATCTATCTTGAGCACGTGGAAAGATACGCAGAATGTATGGGGACCAATTTTGATTGGCTGTTTAATTACTCTGACCTAATTCCATCGAGCTCCATCAAAAGCTTTGATGACAGTATGGCTACTCCGGAGTCGATTGAGATTGATATTCATCTTCACCAAGGTAGCGTATGGACAAATATTTAGAGATGAACCTCCATCTATCAAGACTCTAGCTAGCATGTATCCGGAGGACAAGACCGCAATGTGCAACGACTTGCAATGACCGGTCCCTTCGGGCGGTATGTCATCATCAATGAAGGATATCACATTATTTTTTAAAATGTGATCAACCAGATGTTGAAATTTTTTCGTATCAACTGATGTCGGTAGATAGGCTTACTCTAAAACATTTAGAAAGATCATCCAGTGATTCTCGGAAGTTAGGACCAAGTCCAAAATTGATATTTGTTGTGGAGCTTCTTTTAAGCTTAAAACCACCTTGGCTTCGTTATGACCCATAGTGCGGAGGAATTTTTCAATCTTCTCCATGGGTATTTTCCCCTTTGATTTGATGGTAGACTTCATCACCTGTTGGGGAAGATATAGTGGATTTTCCTTCGACACTGTAGCAGTTGTCTGTGAGGTGGATCCTTTACCTTCTCCATAATTCCACAGAACTTTGCACAAGCTAACAATAGGATATTGTGCTCTACGCAGCAAGTTAATTGGCTCGGGAGCGGCAACTTTCAAAGGATTGTTGCTTCCTCTGAGTTGAATTATTGGCATTGTGAGTGATTTATTAGCCCCATCAGTTTCAGTGGATATAACTTCTACCAAACTCTTCAACTTAGTAAGACATGTACTCTCACTTGCACGTAACACAATATCATCGTCTGCTTGGTGCAGGACACCACTGTCAATTATATTTTAGATGTGATGGTGAAGTGCCCATCATTCTTCTATGCTGTGACCGCGAGAATGGGAGTGATATTGACATACTCCATCAGAATTGTATCGTCCTGAACGGATGTTGATTAGAGGTAGAAGGGAACTTATCCTTCCTTCATTGATTAAAATTTGAAGGATTTCCTCCATAGGTTGGCCTAAATAGGTGAATTCCCTTTTGTTGGCAAAATCCCGACGGGCTTTGGCATTTGCTCTCTTTATCACTTTTTCTTCTAGCATTTCATTTTTTGAAAGTGACGAGGGAATATTCATGACAAGAGATAGGAGACTAACATGCTCCTGGCTGACTAACTGGGTTGTCACTTGATGTTGATAGGTTACCAGTTCTTCCAATTACTCAATTTGCTTGTATAGAGCTTTCATCTTTCGTTCCATTGTGAACTGGAACTTGGCATAATCCCATTTGTCAACACCGTCTTTGAGGGTCTGGAAGGATTCATAGTTGATATTGGAATTCTGTCCATTGCTCCAATTGATCATGTTGACCTCTTCTTCTTTGTGTTGAGGAAGAGGGTTGTCTTGAACATGGGGCTGATCTTGTTTGGTGACCACAATCTCACCGTTGTTTATCAGGTCTTGGATCTTGTGCTTCAAGGCCCAACAATCCTGAGTATCATGTCCAGGTACCCCGTTATGATAAGCACATTTCCGACCATCATGGAAACCCCATCCATTAGGGTTGGATGGTGGAAGAAGATGCGTAATTTTCTTTTGTGTTGTCAGAAGATTGAGAATGTTCTCGAGGGTGTCCCCTAAGGGTCTGAACACTCGAGGGCATTTGACTTCTCCACATTTTGGTATTGGAGGGTTCGCAGACTATGCTTGAAAGGGAGTGTAGTTTCTCCTTTGAATAGGCATGTTTTGATTGCCTCTTTGCCCCTGCAATATCAGGGAAACATCTTCCTCTTTCTTTTATGGACCCTAAGGGAGTTGTTTCCATAATTTCCGGATTGGATATGATCAGCAACAGCTTTGAGGCCAGTTAGGTCTTGAATTTTTCCGGACTTCAATCCCATCTCAGCCATCTCCCCATGTTTGACCATTTCAGAAAATGGTTTGCCGATGCCAGCTAAAACTCTTTCATAGAAAGGAGCTTCTTGTATATCTATGAAAGTCATGACCATCTCTGATTCTGTCATGGAAGGAATAACTTGGGCAGCTAGGCGTCTCCACCTTTGAGCATACTCTCTGAAAGACTCGTTAGACTGTTTCTTGATTTTGGTAATTTGGTACCGATCAGGAGCCATCTGTGTGATGCCCCCAAATCCGGGTATCTTCCAACCCGACAGATGGTGTTACACGGTGCTACAGTTCACATAAACATTTAATTGAAAAGCCTCAAAAGAACGGATATATCTTATATATATATCAAGAGAATATTTACATACCCCAGGTTCTTTACAATCAATACAATGTCTTTGTCATAATATCAATATATTACAAACAATCTTCCCATACTATTACATAGTTATGCTGCGGGTTCATCTTCGTCATGCCTTTATCCTTACCTGAGACTTCTGTGCGCTCGATCTTAGCTGTGTTCATATGGTTAAAGCAAGAGTGAGCATGACTAAAATTCTAATAAACAACATTCTTGAAACATAGAACTCATATATCTTTAATAACTGAACAATAGTTACGAAGTACTATCGACAAATCAAAATAGTACTTCTTTTTCTTCAAAATTTTTTACACAACCATACTTAAGGGAATAATAATTATGACTCAAGTATATGAGCATTCATAAGTTCTTTTTGAAAATGACAACCCGACACTAAGTCCGTAAGTCTGTCATAGCTTACGAGCACTTATGAGTTATTAGCTCATAGTACTCTATGTTGATCAACACTACATTCATTAAACGTAAATACGTTTAAGATGTGGCAACCTCACGTGCTTGTCGTTTGACGACAAATAATTTGAGCATACACAATCTACCTTTGAAAACCACAACAATATTAGTTCGGTAAATCCTTATCAACACTTGATAGAATAACATAGCATATGTCTAGCCGAAAGGATTGGCTTTGACATTCCTCAAATACTAACTCATGTGAAGAATACATGAATCACAAAGACTTGCCCAGATCGAACTGGAACAAGGGTTAGAGTACTTGCCTTTAACGTCTGCTACAAATTATAACACGTTCACTATACGTCTTTACGGTCTCTATATTAAATGATATCATAGCATAGAACATTAGGCCATGAATGATCATACATGGTTCCTAAAGAATCTTACCCTACTTCTCAATATAATTACATATTAGATTTGTTTTTATCGTTTCCGACTTTCCGTAAGATCATCCTTTCATTCATTTGCAATTGAGTTAACTAAACCCTAAGTGTTCATACTTAAGGCTTAATATGTCTTAACAATGTTTCATTATAATACTTTTCTAATTGGTTATTAATTACTAACCATGTTCTATATATAAATCTTTACTATTGTCTTGGTCTTGAGGCTGGCGCTTCAGCGCCTGCCATTTCACTTGGTACCGCGTTGCGGCGTCACCACTTACTCCTCAAAAATCCAGACTCGGCGCCGCGGCATGAGTCTCTGTGTTACTGGTCGCGCTGCGGTGAACTCTTACAGTGTGCTCAGTTACTGTTCCGCGCCGCGGAGCAGGTCATTTTGCCTAGGGTTGGCGTCGCGACACCAACTCTGTGCACCAGAAAACAATTTCAGTTTTGAAATTTTGTGAACTTCCCGGATGCATAACTTCTTCGTTTTAAGTACGAATTGGCTCGTTAAAAAGCCTACGGTTCTCAAATTATGTAATCTACATGATTATTCAATAATTTTATCTATTTGAGTTGGTTTGCTAAAAATTCACCTATTGGTTCATTCTTTACGAAAATAATAAACGTTCGTGAACGTTCAACGCTCGTTTCTTCGTTTTAAGTCAGAATTCAGTCATTTTTGAGTCCGCAACTCTATAATGACTAAAATGACTTGTTTCCATTGAAAACCAACATTTCTGACTTCGAATACAAAATCTGAGTTCCACTCTGAGAATTTCACGAATTCGACGGTAATCGTCCAATTGTGCAAACTCTGGCAACTCTTCATTATTAAGCATTCTTAATGGATTTTAATCAACATAAGATCATTACAAGTTATTTGCTATTCCATCTTATAATCAAAGTAGGTCTTGACTTATTCTCATAAGTTATTAACTTATTTAGCTCAAGAGTTAGAAATCTTCATGTTCATGGCTTATTATTAACTTAAGTCCTTCAATCAAAATTCTCATGCTATATTCCACATACTAAACATCATAAGATAGGTTCTTCAAGGTTCTAGCAACTTATTAATGTTCAAGTTGCTTTTTCTTTCAACTTATTCGGCTTAATTTCATTCTTTAGTAACTTATTACATGCTATCATCCAACCCTCCCCCTTCTCTATCAATCCTATTATAGAAAAGATGAATATATAAGAGCGGAGTCTTACCCTTGAAGAATTCTTTTTGCTTTGGAAAACTATCAATGGTTGAAGTGGCTTAAAAATGCTTAAGTGACTTATTCTCCCTAACCAATAAGTAGCTTTATGTTTGAGAGAAAAGTTGGATGAAAATGATCAACCAACACAAAAAATGAGCTTGGTATTTATAGGCTTGGCAAAGTGAGGGCATTTTAGACATTAAACCTCTATCCTCCTCATTTCCACCTCCTTACTATTCTTTACTTAACCTTCAAGTCTTCTTGCTAGCTACATAAAGTTCTTGGGCATCACATAAAATCATTGCCCACCAAGTCTACCCATGGATCATTATTAGCTAATGGATCATAATTTGGGCTCAATACTAATTCAATTAGCTTATCATTTGGCCTTGCTAATAATAATAGTTTATTTCCTTGTTGGGCTTGCATTAATCAAGTTGGGCTTTATTAACCAATTACTTGAGCTTGATAATTAATCCCACACAAGTTTACACCTTATACAAATTACCTCAATTCTTCCATTAGGTTTTAATACCTATAATCCCAAATTAAGTCCGCATGCGAATTATTGCGTTTTCCATACTTAGATTATTATTACATAATCCATCTCGCCTCGATATTCTAACGTTACGTATTTCTCAGAAGTTCAAAAATAATTCCCGAGCGATAAACGATGAATAGTGATTTTCGTAAACTTTCTCGGAAAATATTTATTTTCGTCTTGGAAATTCAAACACTTTAATTCATCCACGTAGTTAAAATACTATGATGTTCCGACGTTTCTAGGTTATAGAACAACATTCATCTTCTCAATACACAATAATAATAAATAATATTATTTTATTCATTATTAAAAGAAATTACAAAATGTTCAATTTTTCCGTGGCGTTACAATCTGAGACTGAAAGCTGTATTGAGTGAGGAAAGCGTGTGCTAGCTCTTCCCAGCTATGGATCTTTGAGTTGTCTAATCTTGTGTACCACGAACGGTCTTCTCCAGTTAGACTTTTCTGGAACAATTGCATTTTGAGCTTTTCGTCCTTTGCATAAGATCCAAGTTCTCCAATAAACATCTTCAAATGTGTATAAGGATCTCCTAACCCGTCATATTTTTCAAAATCAGGAGTTTTAAATTTTTTTGGATAATGAACACCAGGGAATATACAAAGGTCAGCATATGAAACACTCTCGTGTGCTCCAATTCCTTTTATAGCACGAAGGGTCTCTTCCATTTGGAGGACTTTCTTTTTGATGTCACCGGTGTCTGGATCTCCAGTGGGATGGGCATCATCATGAGTTTTGTTGGTCGTATCCAACTGCAGTTCAGGTATTGTAATGACCTGGGTTCCCCCTTGTGTGGAGGATTCAACATGTACGGGTATTTTTGGACCCTGAGTAGACTAGTGTAGTTTTTTAAGTAGAACCGTCAAATCTGTAATTTGTTTGCTTAATCCATCGAATGCTTTGTGAGAAACTGGATTAAGCTCAGTCTGGTTAGATGACGACATGATTGATTGTAGGCCTGTAGCCTTTTTGGATTTTGACCGAGTAGTAGGTCCGATTGGTTCCCTATGAAAGATTTGCATAGTTTAGTCTTTAGGGAATAAAAATTGTAAGACCCCAACATTTATGAATAAAGATGAATTTTCTATAAGTATCATTTTTGAATATTATGGAATGAATTTGATATAATATTATAGTTGTGGGTAATATTTATAAATTTTGCAAAGTACGCAAGTTGTTATATAATATTCGATTGGTCGGGGAATATTCGTTTTAACAGGGAATATTCGTACAACGGCACAATCATTGGTGGACCCCACAACGGAATTATTGTTGGATTGAGAAAATGACAAAAATACTTTATGAAAATAACGACGAAAGTTTTATCGTTAACTGTTGAAACACTCGGTGTTAAAAGTACAGTAATACGTGTAGTTGCACATTAGCACACGGTATTGGTATTGATTATTGATTCTTACATGAGAAGTCACTCAGTTTTGTTCAATTATTGTTACATTAATTGCTGCATAGTATCTTACGTTATTTGATTCAATTATTGTCAATATTTTATAATCAATAATTGAGATGACAAAGTTAATTATATTATTATTTGCAATATTAATGATGTCTAGAAGTTCTGTCAAGGAGAGGTTTGGTCACCTAATTGCACGCCAATGGGTAGAAATCCTTATTGCAAAGCCCCCTCTTTCCTGGGAACGACCTGGTCGATCAATATTGTGAATTATAATAATGATGATGAGTTTTGTTTTATTAGTATTATTAATGTAATAAAACAGAAAAGCTTTTTATATAAAATAGAATACTTTTATAAAGTTATTCATTTTATTAGACTAATAGTAAAATCTTTTTATATAAAACAGAATACTTTTATTATGCATAGTGTTTGCATAGTGCCTGCATAGTGTTTGCATAGTAAAATCTTTTTATATAAAACAGAATACTTTTATAAAGTTATTCGTTTTATTAGATTATAAATAGAATATATTATACTTTATTGTAAACCAATCTGGACTGTCCGTTTAAAGTAAATCAATCTGGACCGTTCATGAATTAGTTACTATGTAGTCCATTCTTCTATAAATAAAATCTCATTCCTTCATTATTTCTTACGAATTCAACGAAACTCTAGAGAGAGAAACTATAGAGAGAGTTCTTCTTCTATAATCTTGAGCGTATTCTTTTAGAATTTAAGAAAGCTTTGAGCGTAGTGCAAGTTTTCTTTAAATATAGCCTCGCCCTACCAGTCAAAATACTCTTCTTTTACGGTAAGGGATATTATTTATTGTACTTGTAAGGGTATTCTTTCTTTCTTATTCATGAAGAGAACTTATGTTATTCCATTCTTTATTATTCTGTTGGAAAAACCTGTATACGCGGGCTACCCTATACTTTGTGAAATTCTTCTATTATTCCATTTTTATTATTCTGTTGGAACATCTTGTCTGTGCTTTACGCATGACATGGTTCCATTATTTATCATTATGTTGGAACATCATGTCTGTTCTTTACGCATGACCTGGTTCAGTTAATTATTATTTTGTTGGAATATACTGTCGGTGCGTTTACGGATGACCTGGTTCCATTATTTATTATTCTGTTGGAATATCATATCTGTGCGTTTTCTCATGACCTGGTTCCATTATTTATTATTCTATTGGAATAACCTATCTGTGCGGTCTATCACATGCCTGTTGATTTCTTTGTTATTCCATTCTTTATTATACTAAGTGGTTAAAGTTTTGACTTCTATACTCCATGAAATTAGTGGAATATCCTTAATATTTACGCTTCATTCAGTATCTTTTCATGAAATTATTTTTCTGAGCATTCTTGAGTGTTACTCTACAAAGAAGTAACATGTTGACAATTTGGACATTATTAGTTCCTGGATAAATTAATTCTTGAACTTATTTTATTGAACTCTTATATCATTGTCATCATCGTCATGTATATGTTATGTTGAAAGTCATCTGCGGCCTGTAGTGCATAGATGGACTTGGTATGATTATGACCAGGGATTATTCGGTGTAATCATGACCGTAATGTTACAAATGATGTGGAAAAAGTCATCATTGACCCGTAGTGCATTGATGGACAGTTGTTGGCATGATCATGACCATTGATGAATACACGAATATCTTTGGCTGTGGTGCATGGATAATTTGTGGTTGTGATACTAATGAATATCCTTGGACATAGTGCAGGGATGATGTGGATTATTTATTAAGCTGAGTCTCAGCGATAAAAGTCATGAAAAACCTTTTAAATCATAGAAGATATTAGATTTTATTCTCTACTTGACTCTTCTAATGGATAGCTTGTTCCGCTGCAGTTAAACTTGATGTTTGTTATATTTTATCAGTTTAACACTATTGAAGGCTAATGATAATTTATTCTGCATTATCTTAGTCATAATATTTCTTACTGGACTAGTTGAGCTCACCCTTTTACTTTCATTATTTTCTTCAGGAAATGAGAACGTAGCAGGGACTAGTCAGGGAACAGAGTGATGGTCCAGATAATAACATTAGTAGTCCTCACTATTCTATGAAATAGTATGATAATAAATGTAAAGAGGACCCCATTGAGTTTGTATATTGTCTAGATGACAATATTTGTATTAAAACTCATAGCATATGTTTAGTCGTATTTTACACGACTATTGTATAATTAAGTTGTATTTAAATTTTGTACCATGTATTTGGCTACTCAGAATAGGTGATGTATATCGATTTTGGGGGCGTCACAAATGGTATCAAAGCATGGGGATATGATCCCTGGCTAAGATGTGAGAATAGAACTAGGAGGAGAGAGACGGGAAATTCCTTCTCTAGTATGACCTACCTAAGTTTATTTGGTCAGTCAGAATATAGGGATAATATGTTAAATGTCAATTAACCTTTGTTTTGTGGCAGTATCTGAAAATGACATCCGAGAATGTTGAGAATAGCATTAGAGCACAAGCGACCGTTAATTCACCACATATCAATAATCAGGATAATGTGCATCAGGAAGGCGACAATCCTCATGCAAACAACAACACTGACCAAATGATGAATGATGGAATGTTTAGAGGCTTTATGCAATTCATGCAACAGCAGGCGAGAGCGACTCCTGTCCAAAATGTAGGTGAAAACACTGGAAACTCTTGGACGGTCACCGCTAAACAGTTCAAGGAGCTGAGACCACTAGAGTTTATTGGAGAGCCAAAACCACTTAAGGCGGAAGCATGGATAAAGCAGATCACCAAGATATTTAATTTCTTGGTATGCTCCGAGGAGCAAAAGGTTCCATTTGCCACCTTTATATTACGAGGAGAGGCAGATTACTTGTGGGAATCGGTAAAGCATACTCAACTTACCGCACTGAAGATGTCTTGGGAGAAGTTCCAAGAACTATTCAACGACAAGTATTTTCCCGAAAGTATTCTTCACATAAAAGAGGTAGAGTTCATCTAGTTGGAGCAGAATAATATGACCGTGTCGCAGTATGAAGCTAAGTTTGCCGAGTTGTCTCGGTTTGCATCCCACTTGGTGGATAATGAAGAGAGAATGACACAGATGTTTTTAAGAGGTTTAAAGCCAGAGATACGTCAACATCTTATTTCTTATAAACTGTGTTTGTATTCAGATGTTATAAATAGTGCTCAGTTAGTAGAGCGCGATAACGAGTCAACACAACCAAAAGAGAGCAGCTGACAAAATGATAATACTAGTGAGAGCAGTCATCGAAGCGGTGACAACAAGCGTGGAGGGAATTAGCAGGCCAGAAGTGGTAACCACTTCGGTGGTAATTAGGGCCAAAACAATAAGAATGGATATTTTAAGAAGAGAAGATTCAACAATGATGGAAAGACGTCAGCACCAGCACCCGTTGTTAAGGAAGGAGAATGACCACCTATCATATGCTTCAAATACAGATGGGAGGGACACATCAGTCCAAACTGTGCGATGCCGTCCAAAACATGTTATAATTGTGGAAGAGAAGGTCACTTAGCCCAAATTTGACGTTCACCGAAGACAAGTTCAGCTAGGATGGAAGCACCAAAGGCTGTCCCAGAAAAGTCAAAGCCGGTAGTGCAAGGGAGAGCGTTTGTTGTGACCTCCCAAAAAGCAAGGAACCCGAATGAAGTCATCACGGGTAAGCTTATCATAAACTCTAGCGAAGTCTATACTTTATTTGATACCAGTTCTACCCATTCTTTTATTTCTCCTACTTGCGCTCAACGATTAAATTTGACTCCGGAGAAATTAGACTTTGACTTATTTGTGGAAACTCTGTTGGGAGAAACTTTCATTACATCCACTGTTTATAAGTCTTATTTGGTTCAAATTTTTACCCTCACATTACCTATCGATCTTATTTCATTGAAAATACTTGCATTTGATGTGATTTTAGGGATTGATTGGTTGACTACTCATTATGCTAAAATTGATTATTTTCGTAAGGTTGTTAGCTTTCATATTCCTAATCAACCTATTATGCGAATTCAAGCGACCAAACTATTAAAATCAATCACGGCCATCTCAAGCCATAAAGCTATTCGTTTATTGAAAAACGGATGTCAATCTTTCTTAGCTCATGTCATGAATCTAAACAAAAATACATCTGTTTTGAATGATATTTCTATTGTTAATAAATTCCCTAACGTATTCCCTGAAGAACTTCCTGGCCTACCCCCAGAGCGTGAAATTGAATTTTTTATCGACCTTGAACCCAGTACAAAACCCATTTCCAAAGCCCCATATCGAATGGCTCCTATTGAACTTCAGGAGTTAAAGACCCAATTGCAAGAATTGTTAGACATTGGTTTCATTCGTCCTAGTACGTCTCCTTGGGGTGCTCCTGTTCTTTTCGTGAAGAAGAAAGATGGGAGTATGCGACTTTGTATTGATTATCGGGAGTTGAATCATGTCACTACCAAAAATAGTTACCCATTGCCACATATTGATGACCTGTTTGACTAGTTGCAAGGAGCCAAATTCTTTTCAAAGATTGATCTTCGTTCCGGATATCACCAATTGAAGATCAGAACCGATGACATTCCAAAGACGGCTTTCAGAACTCGGTACGGGCATTATGAATTCCTAGTCATGTCCTTTGGATTGACTAATGCTCCTGCTGCCTTCATGTATATGATGAATCGAGTATTCAAGGAATATTTGGATCACTTTGTGGTCGTCTTTATTGAAGACATCCTTATTTATTCTAAAAGCCGTAAAGATCATGATCAACACTTGAGGCTGACACTCCAAAAGCTTCGTGAATACAAGCTTTATGCTAAGTTAAAGAAATGTGAGTTCTGACTTGAGGAAGTAGTGTTCCTTGGGCGCGTAGTATCAAGTCATGGAATATCTGTTGACCCGACAAAGATTGAAGCAATTCAAAGCTAGGAACAACCTAAATCAGTGACCGAAATACGTAGCTTTGTCGGCTTAGCTGGTTATTATCGGAGATTCGTGGAAGGATTTTCTCCAATAGCTACTCCATTAACTCAGCTGACTCGGAAAGATATAAAGTTCAGTTGGAGCAATGAATGCGAGAAGAGTTTTCAAGAACTCAAGAGGAGACTCAATTCAGCACCTGTTCTGACAATACCATCTGGCTCGGAGGGATTTGTCATCTATAGTGATGCTTTGGGCAAAGGGTTGGGATGTGTTCTCATGAAAAATGGGAAAGTCATAGCCTATGCCTCAAGACAACTCAAAGAATATGAGAGGAATTATCTTACTCATGACCTAGAGTTAGCAGTTGTTGTCTTCGCACTTAAAATTTGGAGGCATTACTTGTATGGGGAGAAGGTGGAGATCTTTACGGATCATAAAAGCCTCAAATATTTCTTTACTCAAAAGGAACTCAACATGCGACAACGATGTTGGCTTGAACTGTTGAAAGATTATGATCATACCATCCAATACCAATCTGGAAAAGCAAACGTGGTAGCTGACGCATTGAGTAGAAGATCATATGCAAGTACGAGTGCGATATTGTCAACACAAAGGTCCATTTTGTGTGACTTGAAAAGGATGGAGATATAGTTAAAGACTGTAACGACCGAAAAATTAGGATCTTATTGTAAAATGATTTTATTAAATTAAATAATAATAAAATTCTATCCTATTTGTTATCAAGATGGTTGTCATTGTATAACCTATTGATGTTAGAATGTTGTAGTATTTGAACTACGTGGATGAATTAAAATGTTTAAATTTCTAAGATGAAAATAAAAGTTTTCCGAGAGATTTTCTGAAAAACACTATTCATCGATATTTGCTCGGGAGATATTTTTGAGTTTCTGAGAAATACATAATGATGAAATAACAACGTAAGATGGATTATGCAATAAAAATCTATTTATGGAAAATGTAATATTTTGCTTGCGGACTTAATTTATAAACGTTAAGGAAGGCGAAGTAGTAATGAATAAGTGATAATGGTATGATACCTAGGTATTGTACAAAGTAATGAAAACGAGTATAATACGAAGTATTATACGAGTTGGTATGAAGGATGAAATATCGTATATAAATCCTATATGAATTAGAATACGAAAATAATACATAAACTATTTGTATATGTATTAAGTAATATTAGTGGACTTGGAAGATTAGTTAACAATTGTAACGTTCGAGAAATTCGGATCTTATTGTAAAATAATTTTATTAAATTAAATAATAATAAAATCATATTCCATGTGTTATCAAGATGGTTGCCATTGTATAACATATTGATGTTAGAATATCGTAGTATTTGGACTATGTGGATGAATTAAAGTGTTTGAATTTCCAAGACGAAAATAAAAGTTTTCCGAAATATTTTCTGAAAACACTATTCATCGATATTTTCTTGGGATATAATTTTGAGATTTTGAGAAATACGCAATGATGGAATAACAAGGTAAGATGGATTATGTAATAAAAATCTAGTTATAGAAAAATTAATAATTCGCTTGTGGACTTAAATTATAAACGTTAAGTAAAGCGAAATGTTAAAGAATAAGTAATAATTGTATGATACTTGGTATTGTACGAAGTAATGAAAACAAGTGTAATATAAAGTATTATACGAGTTTGTATGAAGGATGAAATACCGTATATAAATTCTATAAGAATTAGAATACGAAAATAATACATCAATAATATGTATTAAGAAATGTTAATGAACTTGGATGATTGGTAAACAATTTTATACAAGTCCGAGTGAATTAGAGAGAGAAGCCCAACTAATGAATTAATGAACCAATTAGTGTTTGTTAAAGTAAATCCCAAGGATTAATTAATGTAAGCCCAAGACGGAATCCATGAGTGGTATGATCCATTGGGCAAACCATATTAATATGGTTGAATGTGGTGACCAAATAATGTGTGATGACCAAGATATGTGGTAACCAAGTTAGGAGTATTGACCAAGACTTTGAATTAATGGCCAAGTAAGAGATAAGAAAGTGGCTAGCAAGTAATGAATAGTAAGGAGGTGGCTAAAGGAGGTGGGATGTTTTAAAGACCAAACTACCCTAACCGTGGAAAGTCTATAAATAGAAGACCTTTGTTAGTCATTTGTTGGTTTATCAAATAATCCAACACTTCTAAAGTGCTTAAGTGTTAGAGAGAATAAGCTAGCAGTAAGTCATTTCCATAAGCTAAGAAGAAGAAGCAAGCTACTTACCAAGACAACAAAAGAGTAAGACTTCTTCTCAATTATCTTCTATCTCTACCATGATAGGATGATAAGAAAAGTTGGATTAAGAAACATGAATGAGTAAGTAATCAACTTAAGCCAATTAAGTTGGTAATAATTCATTTAAGCTAGCATAAGTTAAAAACTTATGTGAAAATAATATGAACTTGTAAGAAGTTATTAAGAGAAATGATATGAATGTAAAAGAATTTATATGATCATATGTGTCATGTATACCTAAGTAAAGTTATATGTGAAGAGTATGTAAAGTATGATGATTAAGAAACCTTAATTGTCATAAGTCATGAATAATCAAATCTTAAGTAGTTTATAATTTGACAAGTTATAAGCTCATGAAGAATAAGTCAAAATCCAAAAATGAATATAATTTGTTGTATTATGTATGTTAAAATTTTCACAGGATGAATGGAAGTCATTTGTAATGTTGAACAAATCATAAGAAGGAAGAATTGCCGAAATTTGCACGATTGGACGATAATCGTCGAATACGTAAAATTCTCGGAATGGAAGTCAAATTTTATGTTTAATCATGAAACCATTTTTTTCCAATAAACACAAGTAATAATTGGAATTTAAGAGTTGCAGACTCAAAAATGACCGGATTCCGACTTAGAACGAATAAACGAGCGTTGAACGTTCACGAACGTTTATCGTTTACGTTAAAAATGAACCAATAGGTGAATTTTTAGCAACCGAAGTCAAATAGATAAAATTCTTGAATGGTCATATAGAGTTAATAATTTGTGAACTGTTGGCTTTTGAACGAGCCAATTCAGACTTATAACAAAGAAGTTATGCGTCCTGAAAGTTCACAAAATTTCAAAACTAAAATTGATATCTGGTGCACAGAGTTGGCGCCGCGGTGCCAACCCTAGGCAAAAGAGCCGCGCCGTAGTGCGGAATAGTAACTGAGCCTACTGCAATAGTTCGCCGTAGCGCAAACCTTAGTTCAATAAGTGGCGCCGCAGTGCCATGAACAGTGACAAAATCCTCTGGAGTGTGGCGCCGCAGCGCGGCCCATTAAGTAAGGACTCGCGCCGCAGCGCCAAGTCTGGGACAGTTATACATTAAGCTCATGCCGCAGTGCAAGATGTAAGCATAAAGCCGGCGTCGCAGTGCCAGTCTCAGAACAAAAATAGTAATTGTAACGACCGAGAAATTCGGATTTTAATGTAAGATGATTTTATTAGATTAAATAATAATAAAATCATATTATGTGGGATATCAAGATGGTTGTCGTTTTGTAACCTATTGATATTGGAATATCGTAGTATTTGAGCTTTGTGAAGGATTTAAGGTGTTTGAATTTCCAAGATGAAAATAAAAGTTTTCCGAGAAATTTTCCGAAAAACACTATTCATCGGTATTTGCTCGGGATTTATTTTTGAATTTCCGAGAAATACGTAATGGTAGAATATTAAAGTAAGACGGATTATGTAATAATAATCTAGTTATGGAAAACATAATATTTCGCTTGCGGACTTAAATCGAGAACGTAAGAAAAATGAAGAACTATTGCGTTAAGGAATTTTGGTATGATATGTGAGTATTGTACAAGGAATGGAAACGAGTATAATACAAGGTATTATATGAGTTTGTAAGAAGAATGCATTATCGTATATAAATTCTATATGAATTAGAATACGAGAATAATACATAAACTATATGTATATGTATTATGTAATATTAATGGACTTGTAAAGATTGGTTAGGATTTTGTACAAGCCCAAGTGAATTAAGGGTTAAGGCCCAACTTATGAATTAATAAACATATGAAGGTTTGTTAAGCAAAGCCCAAGGATTTATGTAATCCAAGCCCAAGCTAGAATCCATGAGTTGGCAAACCCATGGGGTAAACCATATTAATGTGGTAAATGTGTGGTTATCAAGTATTAAAAGTGGTGACCAAGTTAAGTGGTAACCAAGTCAAATGAGTAATGACCAAGCAAGGGATAGGTTTTGTGCCTTGCAAGTAATGAATAGTAAGGAGGTGCAAAAGGAGGTGGGATGATGGAATTGACTAAATTGCCCTAACCTTAGGAATTCTATAAATAGTGAAGGTTGGCAAGTCATTTAATAGTTGTTAAAATAATCCAAACACTCTCTCTCAAAGTGCTTAATTGTTAGGAAGATTAAGTTGCAAGTAAGTTATTCCATAAGTCAAGAAGAAGAAGAAGGTACTTACTAAAGACTTCAAATGTAAGACTCCTTCTCCAATTATCTTCTATCTCTAACATGATAGGTTGATAAGAAAAGCTTGGATTAAGGAACATGAATGATAACAAAAGAAAGAAGTATGTATAAGTAATGAACTTAAGCCACATAAGTTGGTAATAAGTCATTTAAGATAGCATAAGTTGTAAACTTATGTGAATGCATGATAAACTTGTGATAGGTTTATTAATGAAAGTATATGTATATACATCAACTTGTAAGAACATATGTATCAAGAATACATAAGTAAAGTGATATGATGAAATCATGTATGGATGATGATTAAGAACTTTAATTGTCATAAGTTATGAATGATAAGTTCATAAGTAGTTTGAAAGTTATCAAGTATAAGCTTACAATGAGATAAGTTAAAATCCAACCATGAGTATAAATATTTGGAATAAGGATGTTAAGATGTTCACATTATGAATGTAATTCATTGGTAGTGTTGAACAAGTTCTAAGAACGAAGAATTGCCGGAAATCGCACGATTAGACGATAATCGTCGAATTCGTAAATTTCCCGGAATGGAAGTTAAATTTTGAGTTTGAGTTCAGAAATGTTATTTTCCAATGGAGACAAGTCATGTTTGTCATTTAAGAGTTGCGGACTCGAAAATGGACGAATTCTGACTTAGAACGAAGAAACGAGCATTTAACGTTCACGAACGTTTATCGTTTTCGTTAAAAATGAATCAATAGATGAATTTTTAGCAAACGAAGTCAAATAGATAAAATTCTTGCATGAACACGTAGATTACGTAATTTGTGAACCGTTGGCTTTTGAACGAGCCAATTCGGACTTAAAACGAAAAAGTTATGCGTCCGGGAAGTTCACAAAAATTAAAAGTTAGAAAAATTTTCTGGTGCACAGAGTTGGCGCCGTGGCGCCAACCCTCAGCCTTTTGGTCGCGCCGCAGCGCGACATCTGGGACTCGGCTACTGCTAATTCACGCCGCAGCGCGAGATGCAAGAGTAATGCCCGCGCCGCAGCGCCAGGCACAGAACTTGGACAGTAAAGAATAAAAATAAAGGGTAAGGAAGGGGATGGTAGGAGATTGAACTAAACCTACCTTAAACAATTTAAAGTAACATTGTTGGGACATTGTTAAGACTTAAAAGTAATGGAGAATGGTTAATATAACCAAGTCGAATGAACGTAAAGAGAACGATAAATCAAAACGCATAAGAATGAAATCTAATCTATAATTAGATTGAAATGAAGGGTAAGAAATATTCAGATACATACTTGATTATATGTGACCTAATGTAAGGCATTATGTGATCATGTATTGTAGAGACTTGAAAGACTTGAACGTAAAGTAAAATACACAGTAGCAGACGCTAAAGGCAAGTATTCTAACTCTTGTTTCAGTTCAATCTGAACAAGTTTATGATGTTCATGTATCCTTTCGCATGAATTGAAGTATAATGAAGTTAAAGCCAGTTTCTTTGGCTAGACTTAACATATTGAGTGGATTATTGATAATCTGTTCATCTGTTATCGAATGCTAGTATCTTTTGTCAACTACTGATAGTTTTCAAAAGAAGACCGAATTGTTAAACAAATATTTTGTCGGTAAAATGACAGGCACGCGAGGTTGCCAAATGATTAAACGTACATACGTTTAATGGATGTAGTATTGATCAATACAGAGTATAATAGGCTGATCACCTAGAAGTGCTCGTAAGTAATATCGGGCTTACGGACTTTGGTCCGGGTTGTCCTTTTCAAAGAAAGAATGAATACTCAAGGTGTTTGACTAGAGTGAATGTTTTACTGGATTTATTCATTGTGATACATTTTGAAAGGAAAGATGAATTGCTATTTTGAATCATCAATAGTACTTCATAGCTATTGTTCAGTTATCGAAGATATATGATTCATATGTATCAAGCATGTTGTTATTGAAATTGTTATACTTGCTGAGCTAGTTTTGCTCACTCTTGCTTGAACCATATGAATGCAGCTAAGACTGAACGTCCTGAAGGATCAAATAAGGATAAAGGAAAAGCTAAGGCAGATTATTAAGCTGTCATGTAATAGTATAGGTCTATTGTTGTAATGTAATGAATATTATGACAAGAGAACCTTTGTAATGGGTTTAGAACCTGGGAAATGTAAATATTGAATTAAATATATATAAGTTATGTTCATTATTTGAGACTTTCAATTGAATGAATGTATGAATGTTTGTACAGTATAGCACCATCTGTCGGGTTGTAAGATATCCGGATTTGGGGGCGCTACAGTAATGAAGTTTTCTAAGTGCAAAGAAAAGAAATGGAAGTAAACATAACTTAAGGAATGTAATGTAACATTGTTAAACCTTAAGGATGATGTATAAAGGTTTACATAACCTAGTCAGATATAATGCAAGCATAATGACAAACCGGAACGAATAGTAACTGAATCTAATACACCATTAGATTGAAATGAAGGGTATGATATATTCATATATATACTTGATTATATTTGACCTAATGTAAGGCGTTATGTGATCATGCATTGTAGAGACTTGAACGACTTGAACATAAAGTTAAAATACCGTAGCAGACGCTAAAGGCAAGTATTCTAACTCTTGTTTCAGTTCAATCTGAACATGTTTTTGAGATTTATGTATTCTTTCGCATGAATTGAAGTATGATGAAGTTAAAGCCAATTCCTTTTGCTAGACTTGATGTATTGATAATCTATTCATGTATTATCAAATGTTTTTATCTTTTGTCAACTACTTGATATGGTTTTTAAAAGAAGACTGAAATGTTAAACAAATGTTTTGTCGATAAGACGACAGGCACGTGAGTTTGCCAAATGCTTAAACGTACATACGTTTAAGGGATGTAGTGTTGATCAACATAAAGTACAATAGACTGATCACCTAGAAGTTCTCGTAAGTGATATCGAGCTTACGGACTTACTTTCGGGTTGTCCTTTTCCAATCAAGAATGAATACTCGAGGTCTCTGACCGGAGTGAATGTTTTACTAAATACTGTTGTTATTGTAAAACATTTTAAAAGAAAAGATGAAGTGCTATTTTGAATTATAAATAGTACTTCATAACTATTGTTCAGTTATCGAAGATATACGATTTGTATGTGTGAAACATGTTATTATTAAATTGTTATACTTGCTGAGCTAGTTATGTTCACTCTTGCTTGAACCATATGAATGCAGCTAAGACTGAACGTCTCGAAGGATCGAAAAAAGATAAAGGAAAAGCTAAGGCAGATTACTAAGCTGTCTTGTAATAGTATAGTTCTATTATTGTAATTTAAATAATATTATAACAAAGAACCTTTGTAACGGGTATATAACTTGGGAAATGTAAATATGACTTTAAATATATAGAAGTTAGGTTCGTTCTTTGAGACTTTTCAATTGAATGAATGTATGAATGTTGTACAGTATAGCACCATCTGTCGGTTTAGAAGATACCCGGATTTGGGGGCGCTACAATAATTATATTCAAGTCCAAGTAGATTAATATGTTAAGGCCCAATCATTAACTAATGAACCAATTAGTGTTTATTAATTCAAAGCCCAAAGATTTAGTTGGTCCAAGCCCAAGGTGGAGTGGAATGAATTGGTTGACCTATTGGGCAAACCATATTAACATGGTTAATATGTGGTGACCAAGTAAATGTAATGACCAAGTTAAATGAGTAATGGACAAGCATATGATATGTTTTGTGCTAGCCAGGTAATGAATAGTAAGGAGGTGGCTTAAAGGAGGTGGGATGATTTAAAGACTAACCTACCCTAGCTTTGCAACTTCTATAAATATAGGAAGCTTACAAGCCATTTAACCCTTGTTCAAATAATCCAACATATTTCAAGTGCTTAAGTGTTAAAGAGAATAAGTTATAAATAAGTTATTCCATAAGTAAGAAGAAGAAGAAAGCTACCTTACCAAGACTACAAAAAAGTAAGACTTCTTCTCCATTATCTTCTATCTCTACAATGATAGGTTGATAAGAAAAAATGGATTAAGAACCATGAATTATAAGAAGTAAAAAGAATGTGTAAGTCATGAACATAAGCCACATAAGTTGGCAATAAGTCATTTGAACTTATAAAAGTTATAAACTTATTATAAGTTAACCTTGAATGTTAAGTATGAAAATATGAACCTGTAATGAGTTTATTAAAAGAAGTGAATTAAAAAACTTATATGATTATACGTATCATATGTACATAAGTAAAGTTATATGTGAAGAACATGTAAAGTATGATGATTAAGAAACTTTAATTGTCATAAGTCTTGAAAAATCAAATCTTAAGCAGTTTATAAAATTGACAAGTTATAAGCTCAAGAAGAATAAGTCAAAAATCCAACAATGAATATAGGTTGTTGTAATAAGTATATTGAGATGTTCACATGATGAATGGAATTCATTTGTAATGTTCAACAAATCATAAGAAGAAAGATTCGCCGGAAATTGCACGATTAGACGATAATCGTCGAATTCGTAAAATTCTCGGAATAAAATTCAAATTTTGTGTTTTATCACGGAACCATTGTTTTCCAATAGAGACAAGTCATATTTGTCATTTAAGAGTTGCGGACTCGAAAATGACTGGATTCCGACTTAGAACGAAGAAACGAGCGTTGAATGTTCACAAACGTTTATCGTTTTCGTTAAAAATGAACCAATAGGTAAATTTTTAGCAAATGAAGTCAAATAGATAAAATTCTTGCATGAACATGTAGATTACATAATTTTTGAACCGTCGGCTTTTGAACGAGCCAATTCGGACTTATAACGAAGAAGTTATGCGTCCGGGAAGTTCACAAAATTTACAAACTAAATTTATTTTCTGGTGCACAAAGTTGGCGCCGCGGCGCAAACCCTAGGCAAAATGAGTCACGTCGCAGCGCGTAACAGTGTCCGAGTACACTGTAAGAGTTCACCACAGTGCGAACCATAGTATAATTCGTGGCGCCGCATCTCCATATACAGTACGAAAATCTTCTGGAGAGTGGCGAACCATAGTATAATACACTGTAAGGACTCGCGCCACAGCGCCAAGTCCAGGACAATGCTACTATAAGCTCGCACCGCAGTGCGAGATGTAAGTATAAAGCTGGTGCCGCAGCGCCAGTCTCAGAAGAAAGAGAATAATGAAGGTTTCTAAATACAAAGAAAGGAAAACTAATGGATTTAAAAGTAAACACAACTTAAGGAATGTAATGTAACATTGTTTAAACTTTGTTAAACCTTAAGGATGTTGTATAAAGGTTGAGATAACCTAGTCAAATTTAAACGCAAGGATAATGATAAATCGGAACGAATAGTAACTGAATCTAATACACATTTAGATTGAGATGAAGGATACAATATACTCATATATATACTTGATTATATGAGATCTAATGTAAGGCATTATGTGATCATGTATTGTAGAGACTTGAACGACTTGAACATAAAGTTAATATACCATAGCAGACGCTAAAGGAAAGTATTCTAACTCTTGTCTCAGTTCAATCTGAACGAGATTTGAAGATCATGTATTCTTTCATATGAATTGAAGTATGTTGAAGTTAAAGCCAATTCCTTTGTCTAGGCTTGATGTATTGATAATCTAATCATTTATTATCAAATATTGCTATCTTTTGTCAACTACTTGATATGGTTTTCAAAAGAAGATTGAAATGTTAAACAAATGTTTTATCGGTAGAACGACAGGCACGTGAGGTTGCCAAATGCTTAAACGTGTATACGTTTAATGGATTTAGTGTTGACCAACATAGATTACAATAGGTTGATCACCTAGAAGTACTCGTAAGTAATATCGGGCTTACGGACTTGCTTCCGGGTTGTCCTTTTCCAATAAAGAATGAATACTCGATGTCTTTGACCGGAGTGAATGTTTTACTAAATATTGTTATTATTGTAAAGCATTTTGAAAGAAAAGATGAAGTGTTATTTTGAATTATTAATAGTACTTCATAGCTATTGTTTAGTTATTGAAGGTATACGATTTGTATGTGTGAAGCATGTTGTTATTAAATTGTTATACTTCCTGAGCTAGTTCTGCTCACTCTTGCTTGAACTATACGAATGCAGCTAAGACTGAACGTCACGAAGAATCGGAAAAGGATAAGGGAAAAACTAAGGCAGATTACTAAGCTGTGTTGTAATAGTATAGGTCTAATGTTGTAATATAACTGATATTATGACAAAGAACCTTTGTAATGGGTATAGAACCTGGGAAATGTAAATATTACTTTAAATATATAGAAGTTGTGTTCGTTCTTTGAGACTTTTCAATTGAATGAATGTATGAATGTTGTACAGTATAGCACGATCTGTCGGGTTGGAAGATTAGTTAACAATTATATTCAAGTCCAAGTAGATTAACATGTTAAGGCCCAATCATTAACTAATGAACCAATTAGTGTTTATTAATGCAAAGCCCAAAGATTTAGTTGGTCCAAGCCCAAGCTAGAGTGGAATGAATTAGTTGACCCATGGGGCAAACCATATTAACATGGTTAATATGTGGTGACCAAGTAAATGTAATGACCAAGTTAAATGAGCAATGGCCAAGCATATGATATGTTTTGTGCTAGCCAAGTAATGAATAGTAAGGAGGTGGCTTAAAGGAGGTGGGATGATTTAAAGACTAAACTACCCTAGCTTTGTAACTTCTATAAATATAGGAGGCTTACAAGCCATTTAACCCTTGTTCAAATAATCCAAAATATTGCAAGTACTTAAGTGTTAGAGAGAATAAGTTACAAATAAGTCATTCCAAAACTGCACATGCAAAAGTAAGACTTTTTCTCCATTATCTTCTATCTCTACCATGATAGGTTGATAAGAAAAGATGGATTAAGAAACATGAATGATAAGA
Organism: Panax japonicus; assembly: GCA_020205505.1. Taxonomy (NCBI): domain Eukaryota; kingdom Viridiplantae; phylum Streptophyta; class Magnoliopsida; order Apiales; family Araliaceae; genus Panax; species Panax japonicus. Next base: position 18,370,908 of record CM035107.1, on the reverse strand, counting down.
AGTAAGAAGAATGTGTAAGTCATGAACTTAAACCACATAAGTTGGCAATCAGTCATTTGAAATTATAAAAGTTATAAACTTATTATAAGTTAACCTTGAATGTTAAGTATGAAAATATGAACTTGTAATGAGTTTATTAAAAGAAGTGAATTAAAAAACTTATATGATTATATGTATCATATATACATAAGTAAAGTTATATGTGAAGAACATGTAAAGTATGATGATTAAGAAACTTTAATTGTCATAAGTCATGAATAATCAAATCTTAAGTAGTTTATAAAATTGACAAGTTATAAGCTCATGAAGAATAAGTCAAAAATCCAACAATGAATATAGGTTGTTGTAATAAGTATGTTGAGATGTTCACATGATGAATAGAATTCATTTGTAATGTTGAACAAATCATAAGAAGGAAGATTCGCCGGAAATTGCACGATTAGACGATAATCTTCGAATTCGTAAAATTCTCAGAATAAAATTCAAATTTTGTGTTTTATCACGGAACCATTCTTTTCCAATAGAGACAAGTCATATTTGGCATTTAAGAGTTGCGGACTCGAAAATGACCGAATTCCAACTTGAAACGAAGAAACGAGCGTTGAACGTTCATGAACAATTATCGTTTTCGTTAAAAATGAACCAATAGGTAAATTTTTAGCGAACGAAATAAAATATATAAAATTCTTACATGATCATGTAGATTACATAATTTGTGAACTGTAGGCTTTTGAACGAGCCAATTTTGACTTATAACGAAGAAGTTATGCGTCCAGGAAGTTCAAAAAATTCACAAACTGAAATTGTTTTCTGGTACACAGAGTTGGCACCGCGACACCAACCCTATGCAAAATGAGTCGCACCGCAGCGCGTAACAGTGTCCGAGTACACTGCAAGAGTTTTTCGCAGCGCAAACCATAGTACAATTAGTGGCGTCGCAACGCCATGTACAGTACAAAAATCTTCTAGAGAGTGGCGCCGCAGTGTGGCCCATTATGTAAGGACTCGTGCCGCAGCGCCAAGTCCGGGACAATGCTACTATAAGCTCACGCCGCAATGCGAAATGTAAGTATAAAGCTAGCACCGCAGCGCCAGTCTCAGAACAAAGATAATAATGAAGGTTTCTAAGTACAAAGAAAGGAAAGCTAATGGATTTAAAAGTAAACACAACTTAAGGAATGTAATGTAACATTGTTTAAACTTTGTTAAACCTTAAGGATGTTGTATAAAGGTTAAGATAACCTAGTCGAATTTAAATGCAAGGATAATGATAAACTGGAACGAATAGTAACTGAATCTAATACACATTTAGATTGAGATGAAGGATACAATATATTCATATACATACTTGATTATATGAGACCTAATGTAAGTCATTATGTGATCATGTATTGTAGAGACTTGAATGACTTGAACATAAAGTTAATATAGCGTAGTAGACGCTAAAGGAAAGTATTCTAACTCTTGTCTCAGTTCAATCTGAACGAGTTTTGAAGTTCATGTATTCTTTCACATGAATTGAAGTATGTTGAAGTTAAACCCAATTCCTTTGGCTAGGTTTGATGTATTGATAATCAAATCAATTATTATCAAATGTTGCTATCTTTTGTTAACTACTTGATATGGTTTTCAAAAGAAGATTGAAATGTTAAACAAATATTTTGTCGGTAAAACGACAGGCACGTGAGGTTGCCAAATGCTTAAACGTGCATACGTTTAATGGATGTAGTGTTGATCAACATAGAGTACAATAGGCTGATCACCTAGAAGTGCTCGTAAGTAATATCGGGCTTACGGACTTGCTTCTGGGTTACCCTTTTCCAAGAAAGAATAAATACTAGAGGTCTTTGACCGGAGTGAATGTTTTACTAAATATTGTTATTACTGTAAAGCATTTTGAAAGAAAAGATGAAGTGTTATTTTGAATTATCAATAGTACTTCATAACTATTGTTCAGTTATTGAAGGTATACGATTCGTATGTGTGAAGCATGTTGTTATTAAATTATTATACTTGCTGAGCTAGTTATGCTCACTCTTGCTTGAACCATATGAATGCAGCTAAGACTGAACGTCCCGAAGGATCGAAAAAGGATAAGGGAAAAGCTAAGGCAGATTACTAAGCTGTCTTATAATAGTATAAGTCTAATGTTATAATATAATTGATATTATGACAAAGAACATTTGTAATAGGTATAGAACCTGGTAAATGTAAATATTATTTAAATTTATAGAAGTTATGTTCGTTCTTTGAGAGTTTTCAATTGAATGAATGTATGAATGTATAGCACCATCTGTCGGGTTGGAAGATAGCCGGATTTGGGGGTGCTACAAAGACTCCAGGGACTCATGTGATGATGGCAAATATACTAGTAAAACTGACTTTAATTGATAAAGTTAAAACTGCTCAAGCTACAGACCTGGAGCTGATGCGTATGAAGAAGAAAGTGCAAGAAAGTCCTATGCTAGAAGCAAGAATCGATGAAGAATGAATACTTCTAGTCAACTCTAGACTTTGTGTTATAACGACCCTGATTTAAAGTATAAAATCACGATGGAGGCGCACAACACACCATTTGCAATCAATCCTGGGAGTACCAAAATGTATCATGATATGCGTCATACATTTTGGTGGAACAATATGAAGATAGAGATAACGTTGTTTATCTCAAGGTGTCTAACTTGTCGACGAGTTAAAGCGGAGCATCAAGTACCAAAAGGTCTATTTCAACCACTTGAAATTCCAGAATGGAAGTGGGAACACATTACCATGGATTTCGTTACCGGTCTTCCTAAGGTTTCTCAAGTTATAAATGCGATTTGGGTCATTGTTGATAGATTGACCAAGTCTGCTCATTTTTTACCGATACGAGAAACTTCTACACTTGAAAGTCTTGCTCGTATGTATATAAACTAGATTCTAAGACAGCATGGTATGCCAATATCCATAGTTTCTGATCGAGACCCAAGATTCACTTAACGATTTTGGGTTAGTTTGCAGAAAGCTATGGGCACAGATTTACGATTTAGCACGGCATATCATCCTCAGACGGACGGGCAGTCGGAGAGGACTATTCGAACTCTTGAAGATTTATTAAGACTCTGTGTCCTTGACTTCAAGGGAAGTTGGGATAAGTTCTTACCATTGGTGGAGTTTTCCTACAACAACAGTTATCATGCAAGTATTGGCATGACTCCATTTGAGTTGTTGTATAGAAGAAAGTGTCGTTCTCCAGTATGCTGGGATGAGGTGGGTGAAGCAACGTTTTTAGGACCAGAGTTGGTACGTATGACTACGGAAAAGATTCAAACGATCCAACAACGTATAAAAACCTCACAAGATCGATAAAAGAGTTATGCTGATCTTCATCGAAAGGACGTGGAATTCGATATAGGAGATCATGTGTTGTTACGTGTTGCTCCATGGAAAGGAGTTACGATATTTGGAAAGAGAGGAAAGCTCAATCCTCGATTCATCGGCCCTTTTTTAATCCTCAATCGGGTAGGAACTGTGGCCTATAGACTCGCTATACCGCCAAGTATGTCTCGTGTTCATAACATTTTTCACATATCCATGTTACGCAAATATGTGGAAGACCCGAACCACATTATTGAATTAGAATCGGATGAAATAGCGGAAGATTTGACGTATGAAGAGGTTCATGTTAAAATCTTGGATAAGAAGGAACATATTCTACGCTCCAAGGTTATACCTCAAGTCAAAGTTTTGTGGAGAAACCACGATGTTGAGGAAATGACTTGAGAGTTAGAATCTGAAATGAAATCAAGGTATCCTTACCTCTTCGTCATACCAGGTACGTACCCTAATTTCGAGGGAGAAATTTCAAAAGAAGGGGTGGTTGTAAGACCCCAACTTTTATGAATAAAGATGAATTTTCTATAAGTATCATTTTTGAATATTATGGAATGAATTTGATATAATATTATAGTTGTGAATAATATTTATAAATTTTCCAAAGTACTCAAGTTGTTATATAATATTTGATTGGTCGGGGAATATTCGTTTTAACAGAGAATATTCGTACAATGGCACAATCATTGGTGGACTGCACAACAGAATTATTGTCGGATTGAGAAAACGATAAAAATACTTTATAAAATTAATGGCAGAAGTTTTACCGTTAACTGTTGAAACACCCGGTGTTAAAAGTACAGTAATATGCGTAGTTGCACAGTAGCACACGTTATTGATTATTGATGCTTACGTGAGAAGTCACTCGGTTCTATTCAATTATTGTTACAGTAATTGCTGTATATTATCCCACGTTATTTGATTCAATTATTGTCAATATTTTTAAATAAATAATTGAGACGACAAAGTTATTAATATTATTATTTGCAATATTAATGATGTCTAGAAGTTCTTTCAATGAGATGTTTGGTCACCTAATTGCGCGCCAATGGGGAGAAATCCTTATTGGAAAGCCCTCTCTTTCCTAGGAATGACCTGGTCGATTAATATTGTGAATTATAATAATGATGATGATTTTTGTTTTATTAGTATTATTAATGTAATAGAACAGAAAAGTTTTTTATATAAAACAGAATACTTTTATAAAGTTATTCTTTTTATTAGACTAATAGTAAAATCTTTTTATATAAAATAGAATATTTTTATAAAGTTATCTGTTTTATTAGATAATAATTAGAATATATTATATTTTATTATGCATAGTGCCTGCATAGTGTTTGCATAGTAAAATCTTTTTATATAAAACAGAATACTTTTATAAAGTTATTCGTTTTATTAGATTATAAATAAAATATATTATATTTTATTATAAACCAATCTGGACCGTCTGTTTAAAGTAAATCAATCTGGATCATTCATGAATTAGTTACTATGCAGTCCATTCTTCTATAAGTAGAAGCTCATTCCTTCATTATTTCTTACGAATTCACTGAAACTCTAGAGAGAGAAACTATAGAGAGAATTCTTCTTCTATAATCTTGAGCGTATTCTTTTAGAGTTTAAGAAAGCTTTGAGCGTAGTGCAAGTGTTTCTTTGAATATATCCTCGCCCTACCAGTCAAAATACTCTTCTTTTATGGTAAGGGATATTATTTGTTGTACTCGTAAGGGTATTCTTTCTTTCTTATTCATGAAGAGAACTTCTGTTATTCCATTCTTTATTATTCTATTGGAACATCTTGTCTGTGCTTTACGCATGACCTGGTTCCATTATTTATTATCATGTTAGAACATCTTGTTTGTGCTTTACGCATGACCATGTTCCGTTAATTATTATTCTGTTGGAATATCCTGTCTGTGCGTTTACGCATAACCTGGTTCCATTATTTATTATTATGTTAGAATATCATGTCTGTGCATTTTTGCATGACCTGGTTGTTAGGTTTGTAATATTCATGAACGCAATCAAATTGCAAAAAATATGTGGAAGCGTGGAAAAATCAGAGTTTAAAATTTTTACAAACCATAAACCCGGATCACCCTTTATGCATAATTATTAATTAAACGAAAAGATAAAGAATAAAATCATACCCTTGAAGATCGAGCTTCCTCAGGTACAAGTTCACCTCCAAATCCTTTCACGCTCAACTTGAATCCACCGGGTTTGGTTGCTTCCTTTGATCAACGTTAGCCACCCAAGTGTTTGGCCTCTAGAGGTGATCCACCAAGGAAGAAGAAGAATTCAAGAAGATGGGTATTTGGCTCAAACCCTAGTTTTTTATCTCTATAGAAAAAGGGGCATTCTCCCAACTATTGGAATTACGTATTCTAATAATACGTCAACCTCTCTCTCACCCATAATAAAACTCCTCTTATTTATAGATGTAGGCAACCCTCCTTAACAATTAAGGAATTGGGTTTTATTTAATTAATTAAATTCTTTTAATTAATTAAGCTCCCTAATCTTATTAGGGATAATTAATTAAACTCTTTTAATTAATTTGCCTCCTAATCCTATTAGGATATTTGAGAGTACTTTTATTAATTAATTCACAAACTCCTTTAGGAATTAAATTATAATAATAGTAATAATAATAATAAGACTTCTCTTATTAATTTATATTTAATATTTCTAAAATATTAAATAATAAATATTAAGCTATTTAATTTATTCTATCACCATAGATTAAATTAAATATACTTAACTTATTATTACGATTATGCCATTAACTTCTTAAATAATTATTCTTCCTTTTATGGTGTGACCCTTTAGGTTCTCCATATTAAATCGGTTGTGAATAAATCAATTAGAACAATTCTAATCTTATTTAAATAAATAAATTAAACTAATAATTTATTTAAATAAATAATATTTATTCTACAATAGGGATAAGCCTCCCTAGCGATCAACGACTATCCAGATAATATAGATTTCAACATTAATCATAAAAGAACCTTTGAGTAAATAGTTACCGTACAATTCAATCCTTCCACCATACAATGTCCCAATTAAATATAAGACATAGAATTACTGTCAAGTCTTATTTTATTTAATTATATGTATTTCGACTCTTAAATGCACAACCCCAAATAATGCAAATTAGAAACTCCTTTCTAATTTCATTCTGCATTGGCCAAGGACTACTGGGTTGTCATTTATCGAATCACATAGGACATTTTTCTTCTTTTACTAGAAGTGGTAGATTCTTTATTGATCATACATTATCTCCATGTACAACTTATTATACCCAAGCATACCCTTTGATATACCCTAAGGGTCTTAAGGAATAAGTCAAAGTATAACTCATCATACACAAGATACTATGATGATCTCAAGTCCAAGGATCACTTGTACTACTATCACTACAGAAATTCCTATTGACAGGCAAGTAAAACTCCATTAGGTATTCCTTAGCGAGTCACGTTCAGTGGACTTATTCTCTAATAAGCACCTACATACTTGCTTTAGTGTCTCCACACAAATGATCATGATATCAATCATCCTCATCCAATGAGCAAGCAACGTATGTACCAATCTATCCGGATTCACTAATCCCCAATTTAGTAATCCAACGATTGGGAACTATTTTAGTTTTAAGCTTTCTAAGAATTTAGATCTCATTAGAATGATCATCATCATTATTCTAAAAGCATTGCTTAAAACTATGGGTTTATCACATATTTTAAAACAACATCATATAGATAATTTAAAAGCTTTTAATAAATTAATAATTTTTATTAATAAATGAATAAGATTGTTTACAAAGTATATGCTTTATCATCAAACATGATTGGCTTGTGTGCATATTACTTTCACTGGTTCCATTATTTATTATTCTGTTGGAATAACATGTCTTTGCGGTCTATCGCATGTATTGTGATTTCTCTTGTTATTCCATTCTTTATTATACTCAGTGGTTAAAGTTTTTGACTTCTATACTCCTTGAAATTAGTGGAATATCCTTGATATTTGCACTTCATCCAGTATCTTTTCATGAAAATATTCTTCTGAGCATTCTTGAGTGTTACTCTACAAAGAAGTATCATGTTGACAATTTGGACATTATTAGTTCCTGGATAAATTTATTCTTGAACTTGTTTTATTGAACTCTTATATCATTGTCATCATCCTCATGTTTATATTATGTTGAAAGTCCTCTGTGGCCTGTAGTACATAGATGGACTTGGTATGATTATGACCAGAGATTATTTGGTGTAATCATGACCGTAATGGTACAAATGATGTGGAAAAAGCCCTCATTGACCCATAGTGCATTGATGGAAAGTTGTTGGCATGATCATGACCATTGATGAATACACAAATATCCTTGGTTGTTGTGCATATATAATTTTTGGTTGTGATACTAATGAATATCCTTGGACATAGTGCATGGATAATGTGGATTATTTATTAAGCTGAGTCTCAGCGATAAAAGTCATGAAAAACCTTTTAAATCATAGAAGGTAGGAGATTTTATTCTCTACTTGACTCTTCTAATGGATTGCTTGTTCTGTTGTAGTTAAACTTGATGTTTGTTATATTTTATCAGTTTAACATTGTTAAATGATAATGATAATTTATTCTGCATTATCTTAGTCATAATATTTTTACTGGCCTAGTTGAGCTCACCCTTTTGCTTTCATTATTCTCTTCAGGAAATGAGAATATAGCAGGGACTAGTCGGGGAACAGAGTGATGGTCAAGATAATAGCATTAGTAGTCCTCACTATTCTATTAAATAAATGTAATGAGGACCCCGTTGAGTGTGTATATTGTCTAGATGACAATATTTATATTTAAACTCACATCATATGTTTAGTCATATTTTACACGACTGTTGTATAACTAAGTTGTATTTGAATTTTGTACCATGTATTTGGCGACTCAGAATAGGTGATGTATACCGATTTTGGGGGCGTCACATAAATTAACATGCTATGTGATGCGTCCATTTTAGGAATTTTATCCTGCAAAACGGATGTCAGCTGTTTGTTGCATGTTAATTTAAATATGTATGTGTACACATGTCTTCATATTTCTCATTACATGGAGATAGATATGAACTGAAATTACAAGTAATTGTGTTTACATGTAATTGAAATGAGAGAGTATGAAGAGACTTTCCTCCATTTTGGTTTTATCAGAGGCTGACCTATCTTAGGTTACTCACGGCTTTTTGGCATGAAGGTTCCCAAATCATCGCAATTTACTCAACGTGAAATTAATCTGGTCTTTCAACTGGAGCGAATTTGGGTGGTGCCTTTCCTGAGCGTCGAGGAATTAGTCTTCCAAAAATCATGTTTTCATCAACGGTCCTGATCATTTCATAAAATAATTCATCTTTTCACTACAGCCAAAGAGAATTCATAGCCATAATCATACCAAAAACTGTCGATCAATGCACTACGGGCCAATGAGGACTTTTTCCACATCATTTGTAACATTACTGTCATGATTACACTGAATAATCCTTGGTCATAATCATACCAAGTCCATCTATGCACTACATGCAACATATGACTTTCAAAAAAATATAAACATTAGGATGATGACAATGATATAAGAATTCAATAAAACAAGTTCAAGAATTAATTTATTCTGGAACTAATAACGTCCAAATTGTCAACATGATACTGCTTTGTAGAGTAAAATTCAAGAATGCTCAGAAGAATATTTTCATGAAAAGATACTGGATGAAGCGCAAATATCAAGGATATTCAACTAATTTCATGGAGTATAGAAGTCAAAGCTTTAACAAACCGAGTATAATAAAGAATGGAATAATAAAATAAATCATCATGCATGCGGTACTTTGCATAGACAGGTTATTCCAACAGAATACTAAATAATGGAACCAAGTCAGGCGAAATTCGTACCGACAAGATGTTCCAACAGAATAATAAAGAATGGAATAACAACAGAAATCACCATACATGTGGTACTTCGCATAGACATGTTATTCCAACAGAATACTAATAAGGACGGAATCAGGTCCAGCGTAAAATGCATAGACAGGATATTCCAACAGAATAATAATAAAGACGAAACCAGGTCCGGCGTAAAACGCACATACAGGATATTCGAACAGAATAATAAAGAATGAAATAACAGAAAAATTTCACCAAGTATAGTGTGACAACTCAATATTTTGTATATAAATAAATCATAAATTTTGCGTATAAATTTTTTTTTATTTATTAAAATAAATATGAATGATATGTGCCAAGGTAATGTGTAATTATAATTATAAGTGTGATAAATAAAATTTATTTATTACATTAATAGTTGTAAATAAAAATTATTTTAAAAAATGTTGATTATTATAAATTATATTTTTACAATAATTAAGGTTATAATAGAAATGATTTATTAATTATTTTTCCATGAAATTATATGTGCATATTATTTAAATAATATATGATATGATATTTTTTGAATAATTATAATAATTATTTTATTATATAAATTTTATTCAGGTAATTAAGTTAATTATTTTAACTTAATTATAAGGTTAATTATGGCAGATAAAATCAGATATGGAATCCAAACCCTAATTTTGGGTTTTGATCAAGGAATGATAATAATATTATAATATTTTGATTTTTCAGTGCAATGAATATGTACTATAAAAATTGTACTGTTGATGGTTGGTCAATTATGGTATATTGACGAAACCCTAGCATTAATTGATTTAATTATATTTATCAATTTAAATGGGAAATTTAAGATTATTAAATATTTGTATTATATGATATATGTTGTGTGTTATTTCATGGTATGCTAATTAGGAAACCCTAATTTGAAAATTAAAACCCTAATTATATCTGAATTTCAATTAAACCATAATTCAGAAATTTAAACCGAAGGTTTGATCTGTCAAGAATTGTGTTACAGTGATTAATAACGGGTATAATATGTTTTATATCACTTATTAAATAAACCTAATTAGTGATTTAAGACCGTAATGAATTAAAACCCTAATTACGAAATTGAAATCCTAACTAATATTTAAGAACCCTAATTGATAATTGTAAACCCTAATTACTTATGTGGCAAGGTTAATTATGTTATTTAAACCCTAATGATCATTATTAATGTAATTAGAAATCCTAATTACAAGTTGTTAACCCTAATTATTAAATTGTAAATCCCAATTAGTTAATTGTTAACCCTAATTACCTAATTGGTGCCTTAATTGTTAATTAGTGATCTTAATTATAATTAGTAATTTCTTAAACCTAATTTTTAAGTATATGTGATTAAGAAATCTAAACTAATTTAGAAATCCTAATTTGTGAATTTTTAGAAACTAAAATTTTAGTTTATAATTTTATTTTTTATACAAACCCTAGTTGCTAAATTTTATTTTGCTATATTCTAAATCTTAGGGTTAAACCTTAAGGGTCAAACCCTAAGGGTTTGACAAGTTACAAAAATGCCATTAAAATGATTTATCAAAAGAACATTTTGCCCCTAGTGCATTATTTTGGCTAATATGTAGGTTTTGACATTTAGGGTGAGTTAGTTGCCAACCCTAACAACTCTACCTGCCCAAAATTGACAGCATCAAGCTCTAGATCAGCCAAATTCATTGTAACTTCAAGCTATAAATAGATCAAGAGAGAGAAATGTGCATTATTTCGCCATTTAAGCACCAACTCTCTATCAATACCATATAACTCTCTAACCCACGAAAATATCAAGCAAATCAGTCCCCAAACCAAGCCCTACTAACATCCTAACAACATCAGAAGCCAAAATTAGAAATTAATCAAAGAAAGGTATAAAAACCTTAGCTTTAATTCTGTCCATAATCTGTTGTTAGATCTTGTGTTTAAATGCTAGAATATGTTGGTTTTAGTGTCTAATGATGATCTGGGTTGCTAGATGTTGGATTCATAACATTTAGAAGCTCAGATTTGAAGATTTGAAAAAATTTGGAAATTTTTTTCTATGTCTGACAACCGAATGTCAGGCCTCTTTAATTGTTACCTGTTAACTATTTTAGTTATTTAAAGCTTTGTGCTTGTAGTCTGGTATGTCCTCTTTAATCTTGAACTGATAGATAGCTCAAATCATGCTCAGAATGAAAGTTATGGGCGTTCAAACCTCGTTGACCAGCCATGAGTACTTTCAAAATCTGGAAAAACACAGATCAGCCAGAAGCCTCTAACAGTTCTTTACGGGCTTAGATCTAACTGCTGGATAATGTTATGTGTTTGTTTTTGTGACCAGATTATAGACTGATATTAGTAATTTAATCTTATGCCTTAAATTCTCCTTAAAGGTATAAGAATCGAATGTAGTGGATGGTCAAAGTAGACCATCCGATCATGATTTCTGTTTCTGGAAAATTCCCAGAAAAAGTTTTGGTTTATTTCTGACATGGTTTGACTGAGTCGAATCCGGCTGTTTAATTGTTGTTTTAGTGATGATTTGTGTTGGATCTATAGTGTTACATGTGTTTTATATACTGCAGCTTTGAAATCACTAAAACATAACATATATTGCAAGTTGTGGAAGCCCAAAAGTACCTACTCGAACTGTTCTTCATTTCTGGGTAACCTAGAAATGAAGAACAGCCTCTGGCAGCTACTTTAGGCTCTTAAATCTTTTAGGTTATACATGTTATGGTACTGGTTATTGTTGGATCTTGTAGTGGTGTATTTGTACTACATGATCGGATCGATAACAGGTCTAGAAACACGTTACACATTAAATGATTTATGGTCAAAGCAAGGCACTCGTGTTCTGACATTTGTTTTCTGGGCAGCTCAAGAACACCTATAGTGACAGTCTCGTCGCTATAGGCCCCTTTTAGCGACAATTTCTATATAAAAATCAAATTATTATTAAATAATTATAAAAAGAATTATTTTTTAATTAAGAAAAATACAAAATAAATTATTAAAAATTATTTTAATGTCCAAAAATTATATTTTTAATTATTTTAATAATATTTCATAAATATTTAATATTTTTGGAATATTAAAAGTATTTAATTTATTTAATTATAATATTAAATAAATTATTTAAAAATGATTTAAATACATAAAAAATCATTAAGAATTATATTATGATATATGAAAATATTTTAAGTTATTTACAATGACTTTCAATATTTTGTGATAATTTTTCATTAATAAATTAATATTAATGATAATTAAGTTATTTAGTAAATGAATTAAAAATGATTTTATTATTTTAAAAATCATTTTAAATAATAATAAGATATTTAAGAATATTTTAAGTTATAAAAGACAACTTTTAATATTTAAAGGTAAAATTCATTAATTAATTATTAATGATATTAAAGATATTTAATAATTATATTAAATAATTTAGTTTAAAAATGATTTTATGATTTTAAAAATCATTTTAAATGAAAATAAAGTGTTTAAAAAAATTTTAAGTTAAAAAATATAACTTTTAATATTTAAAGAATAATTTCATTAATAATTTAATACTAATGATATTTATTTAAGGATTAATGATATTAAATTTATTTAATTAAATAAATAGTTAAAAAATGATTTTATTAATTTAAAAATCATTTAAAAGGGATAAAAATGAATTAAAAATATTTTATGTTATAATTAATAATTTAAATGTTTAGATAAATAGATCATTAATAATTTAATATTAATAATTTTTAAATGTTTTAAAAATCATTTAAGGGTAACATAAATGTTTTAAAAATATTTTAAGTTATTATTAATTACTTTAATATTTGGCAATGGTTTCATTAATAGTTTATTATTAATTAAATATTAATGATAATATAATTATTTATTATTTAAATTATTAAATAATGATTCTGATATTTCAAAAATTACAATAAATGGTAATAATTGTTTAAAAATTATTATAAGGCCATGAAAAATAGTGCGACGGGTGTTTAAGATATCTAAATGGATATATAATTACTGTATAGAGTCTTAGACTCGATATGACCCGATAAAGTTATCGGTAGACCGACATGTTTCAGAAATTGATCTGGACTTAGCTAGATTGAATGTATAACTGTTTATTTGTGATTCAATGGTGTTAAAGTTATGTGACAATGTGATTAGGAATGTGCTGACTGCAATAAGCAGTATTATATGATATAATATATGATTCTAATCAGACAATGATCTATTTAATGATAGGACTCGATAGAAAAGATATATCTAAGTTGTGTAAGTAGCAGACAAGGCAAGTATCTAACCCTTTGCATTTACTTTATGCAACGGACATGCGCAAGATAATATCTGAAATGTTCATTTTAATTGTTCAAATATTTCAACCTTTGTATATACTTATGCAATGAATCTGTATAAGTAAGCTATTAAACAATAATTGTGGTACAAGTTCCTTTATTCTGTTATTATTGATCAAGTGATTTATTCTGTTCGTTAATTTCTATAACATGATTATACAAGTGTCCCCACTTGGATAATCATTATATTTTTATCACATGCTGATACATACTTATCGGTGTCTAGTATGTATATGTTGAATTAAAAGTCGTCTAAGCTATTTGATCTGGCTCGACATAAATTTAAAGTTGTTGTTGAACAAGTTAAAACTTTACTGTTATCCAACCGAATTGTTTTGGTTTGGATTCAAGACTGTTATGAACATCCCAAATATGGGAAATTTTTATGCGCTAAGGCGGACAAAGGATGAACGACAATATCGTTCTAGCAATGTAGTATTGATCAATACAGGGTACAACGGGGCTGATCACCCTCCGTGCCCGTAAGCAATGCCAGTTTACAGATGAATTTCTGTTTAACCTTTTCGAAAATAGAAAACAATGTTCATAGTTTTTCAATTGATTCTTATTTATAGACAATATGTAGTTTCAAAAATTTGAAATTGAAATGACATGTTGTTGATTATTGGTTCGGCTTACTTCACAACTGTTGATCCGTTGTAGAAGTATTTTTTCAAAGAAAACATTTAATCCTTTCAGTTTATTATTATTGTTGCTATTACTTGTTGGGCACTCGAATGCTCATTCTTGGTTAATTTTAAATGTTTTCAGCTAAGTGTGAACAACCCGAAGGATCTGCCAAGAACAAGGGGTAATGGAAAGTTGCTGACTAAATGTTTAAGTTATTCTATGTAATAGTCTGACTTTATGATAAGGATAATAAATATTATTATTATTATCATGAAACGAATGTTTAAAGGTTTCGTACTTTGGAACTAAACTCTGATAATATGTAAATTAAGTTTGAAAATTTATATTATTGTTATTATTATTAGTATTATTCCGCTCATAGAAATGGTATCGTGAAGCACCGAATTCGGGTTTCAAGTACCTGAATTCGGGGGCGTCACAGAATGGTATCAGAGCTATAGGGTTAGAAACCTTAGGTGCGATAGACCTTAGGCTATAACCTTAGAACAGAGGGAAACATTGAAAATATAAAGAACTCATATAGAGTTTTAAAATGGATGAATCGGATAAATTCATCGTCAAACCAATTAAAAGATAACTTATATAAAACCCTTATGTGTTATGTGTATATATTCTATGCTAATCAGGATAATTTGTGTGTGTAGATGTCAGGTGAAAAAGGATTAGGATACCCTGGGATCATAAAGAAGAAGCCGATATCAAAGCCAATAGCTGAAATAGAGGCTCAAAGTGAAGGAAACCTTAATGAGGCGGTTATTGTGGAGAATGTCGTACTAGATCCAGAAATGGTGGAACTAACCGATAGTGATTCAGACACTGAAGTTGGAGCTGATGAAGCATCAACCGAAGTGCAGAATCTGCGGGACCAGGTTTCCTCTTTGGAACAGTTGTGGGAAATAGAAAAATTACTAAATAGCCAACTGCGGAAAGCATTAATTCAAACAATGGAAGAACAAGATAAGCTTAAAATCCAAATTGACCAAATAGGAGCTAAAAGCAACAAGTCAAGTGCAGCTCCGAACCAGAAGGGAAAAAGAAAAATGAATGATCGTGATCCTGATAACAACCAAGGGAACTTTAAACACATAGAAAAGTGTACAAAATGTGACAAGAAGCATGAAGGCGTGTGCAGGAAAGGAGAAAATGTTTACTACAATTGCGGACATGGGGGACATTTTTCCCCTCAGTGTCCCAATCCTAAGAAGTGTGTTTGTTTTATCTGTGGGATAGAAGGTCATCAAGCAAAAAGTTGTCCTCGTTCTAGAAAAAGGTGTAGTGAATAGGTAGTATAGGTTCTGTGGTGTAGGTTTGTTTAATATTATATGTGTGCTTACTATGTTTGTGTAATGTAATATTCTCAACTTTTGTGTTAATCAAAGTTGTAAATCCCGACTCTTGTGGTCACAAAGGGATAGTATTGTGGGCTATGTTATGTAAATTACTTTGAATTAATGGAAATGAACTCATGTTTGGGTAATGAAACAAGTTTAATATATATTAAACTTATATGATAAGGTTTAGAATGTAAGTTAAATTATGTTTTATTTAACCAGATAATGCCGTCACGACGACAAACCCGTAATCAAAGGGCAGAAGAATTTGTCAACAACGTTGAAGGACAACCACAACCAGATCCAATGCAGCAATTCGTAAATATGATATCTCAAGCCATGCAACAAGGAACGGCAGCCGCTGGGAACCAACAGGATAATCGCTTAGCAAACTTCAAGGACTTCAAAGCTGTAGGACCTCCCGAATTTAGAGGTATAACTGACCCTGTAGAAGCCTAAACTTGGGTTAAAGAAATAGAAAAGGCGTTTGTAATAGCTAGGGTAGCTGAGGAGCAGAAGACGGCTTTTGCTGCTTATATGATGAAGGGTGAGGCAAATTTTTGGTGGGAAGCTAATCAGGCAAGGGCTGGGGAAGGTGTAGTTGCTTGGGAAAGGTTTAAAACCCTGTTTTTCGAAAACTATTTTTCATCTAGTATGCAGGCTAGAATGGAAGTAAAATTTCTTGAATTAAAACAAGAGAATATGTCTGTTGCGGAATATGCCACAAAATTTAACGAATTGGCTAGGTTCGCCCCGCATCAAGTTGATACGGAGGCTAGAAAGGCGCGAAGGTTTAAGCTGGGATTAAAACCCTGGCTCTACAACAAGGTGACAGTGTTGTAAATCTCTACATTTGCAGCACTCATGGAGAAAGCGATTATTGCTGAGGAAGGGAGTGAGGCCATGAGCCTCTACAACAAAGAAAGAAGGAATAAAGGTAAGGTTGATGGAACTGGGAAGGTGGAAGCAAGTACTGGGAATAGGGGTGAAAAGAGAAAATGGAACAACTTTGGTGGGGTGCAGGTAAAACAAAAACGTGTAAAAAAAAGGTCGATGGTGCAATGTGGTAATTGTGGAAAAAACCATTTGGGGGAATGTCTGAAGGGAAAATTCACATGTTTCAAGTATGGGCAGGAGGGCCATATCTCTCCCAACTGCCCCAATTCTAAGACAATTAGTGGGTGTTTTCTGTGTGGATCAAAGGACTATAAGGTGAAAGACTGTCCGAAAAGGAAAGCGGAGGCAGCAAGTGTGAACATGGGGAAAAGCAGTGGAACTTTTGCAATCACAAGACCAACTTCATCAAGCAAGTCGACGAAATCTACCGCACGAGTCTTCAACATGACAGTCCAAGACACGGTGGCAGCTGGCAGTGGAACTCCAGGTACTTTTCTTATAACTTTTATTTTCTTATATATGATTTTCCTATTTATAGTAAATTATTTTATAAAGAAATTTTGAAGGGGGAATTTGAGTTTATTTAGAAATCAAATTTCCGTATAATCAGAAAGGCAAGCTTTAAGTAAATAGTTAAAGATCAGTCTGATCAAAGTTGATCGACATCTACATGCAACGATTGTGAATGTCATGTACCCTGGTAGGTATAGGTTTTAAAGTGGTGATTCCGGGGACGAAATCTTTATAAGGGAGGGGGAATATGACAACTCGATATTTTCTATATAAATAAATCATAAATTTTGCGTATAATTTTTTTTTATTTATTAAAATAAATATGAATGATATGTGCCAAGGTAATGTGTAATTATAATTATAAGTGTGATAAATAAAATTTATTTATTACATTAATAGTTGCAAATAAAAATTATTTTAAAAAATGTTGATTATTATAAATTATATTTTTACAATAATTAAGGTTATATTAGAAATGGTTTATTAATTATTTTTCCATGAAATTATATGTGCATATTATTTAAATAATATATAATATGATTTTTTTTTGAATAATTATAATAATTATTTTATTATATAAATTTTATTCAGGTTATTAAGTTAATTATTTTAACTTAATTATAAGGTTAATTATGGCAGATAAAATCAGGTATGGAATTCAAACCCTAATTTTGGGTTTTGATCAATGAATGATAATAATATTATAATATTATAATATTTTGATTTTTCATTCCTATGAATATGTACTGTAAAAAATTGTACTGTTGATGGTTGGTCAATTATGGTATATTGACCAAACCCTAGCATTAATTGATTTAATCCTATTTATCAATTTAAATGGGAAATTTAAGATTATTAAATATTTGTATTATATGATATATGTTGTGTTTTATTTCATGGTATGCTAATTAGAAAACCCTAATTATATCTGAATTTCTATTAAACCCTAATTCGAAAATTTAAACCGAAGGTTTGATCTATCAAGAATTGTGTTACAGTGATTAATGACAGGTATAATATGTTTTATATCACTTATTAAATAAATCTAATTAGTGATTTAAGACCGTAATGAATTAAAACCCTAATTGCGAAATCGAAACCCTAACTGATATTTAGGAACCCTGATTGATAATTGTAAACCCTAATTACTTAGGTGGCAAGGTTAATTATGTTATTTAAACCCTAATGATCATTATTAATGTAATTAAAACCCTAATTACAAGTTGTTAACCCTAATTATTAAATTTTTAATTCCAATTAGTAAATTATTAATCTAATTACCTAATTGGTGCCTTAATTGTTAATTAGTGATCTTAATTATAATTAATAAATTCTTAAACCTAATTTTTAAGTATATGTGATTAAGAAATCTAAACTAATTTAGAAATCCTAATTTGTGAATTTTTAGAAACTAAAATTTTAGTTTATAGTTTAATTTTTTATACAAACCCTAGTTGCTAAATTTTATTTTGCTATATGCTAAACCTTAGGGTTAACCCTAAGGGTCAAACCCTAAGGGTTTGACAAGTTATAAAAATGCCAATAAAATGATTTATCAAAAGACCATTTTGCCCCTAGTGCATTATTTTGGCTAATATGTAGGTTTTGACATTTAGGGTGAGTTGGTTGCCAACCCTAACAACTCTACCTGCCCAAAATTGACAGCATGAAGCTCTAGATTAGCCAAATTCATTATAACTTCAAGCTATAATTAGATCAAGAGAGAAAAATGTGCATTATTTGGCCATTTAAGCACCAACTCTCTATCAATACCATATAACTCTCTAACCCTCGAAAATATCAAGAAAATCAGTCCCCAAACCAAGCATTACTAACATCCTAACAACATCAAAAGCCAAAATCAGAAATTAATCAAAGAAAGGTATAAAAACCTTTGCTTTAATTCTGCCCATAATCTGTTGTTAGATCTTGTGTTTAAATGTTAGAATATGTTGGTTTTAGTGTCTAATGATGATCTGGGTTGCTAGATGTTGGATCCATAACATTTAGAAGCTCGGATTTGAAGATTTGATAAAATCTGGAAAAAAAATTCTATGTTTGACAACCGAATGTCAGGCCTCTTTAATCGTTACCTGTTAACTGTTTTAGTTATTTAAAGTTTTGTGCTTGTAGTCTGGTATGTCCTCTTTAATCTGGAACTGATAAATAGCTCAAATCATGCTCAGAATGAAAGTTATGGGCGTTCAAACCTCGTTGACCAGCCATGACTTTCAAAATCTGGAAAAACCCAGATCAGCCCAGAAGCTTCTGACATGTTCTTTATGGGCTTAGATCTAACTGCTGGATAATGATATGTGCTTGGTTTTGTGACCAGATTATAGACTGATATTAGTAATTTAATCTTATGCCATAAATTCTCCTTAAAGGTATAAGAATCGAATGTAGTGGATGGTCAAAGTAGACCATCCGATCATGATTTCTATTTCTGGAAAATTCCCAGAAAAATTTTTGGTTTATTTCTGACATGGTTTGACTGAGTCGAATCCGGCTGTTTAATTGTTGTTTTAGTGATGATTTTTGTTGGATCTATAGTGTTACATGTGTTTTATATACTGGAGCTTTGAAATCACTAAAACATAACATATATTGCAAGTTGTGGAAGCCCAAAAGTACCTACTCGAACTGTTCTTCATTTATGGGTAACCCAGAAATGAAGAACAGCCTCTGGCAGCTACTTTACGCTCTTAAATCTTTTAGGTTATGCATGTTATGGTACTTCTTATTGTTGGATCTTGTAGTGGTGTATTTGTACTACATTATCGGATCGATAACAGGTCCAGAAACACGTTACACATTAAATGATTTATGGTCAAAGCAAGGCACTCGAGTTCTGACATTTGTTTTCTGGGCAGCTCAAGAACACCTATAGCGACAGTTTCGTCGCTATAGGCCCCTTTTAGCGACAGTTTCTATTTAAAAAATTAGATTTTTATTAAATAATTATAAAAAAAATTAGTTTTTAATTAAGAAAAATACAAAATAAATTATTAAAAATTATTTTAATGTCCAAAAATTATATTTTTAATTATTTTAATAATATTTCATAAATATTTAAAATTTTTAGAATATTAAAAGTATTTAATTTATTTAATTATAATATTAAATAAATTATTTAAAAATGATTTAAATACATGAAAAATCATTAAGAATTATATTATGATATATGAAAATATTTTAAATTATTTACAATGACTTTCAATATTTTGTGATAATTTTTTATTAATAAATTAATATTAATGATAATTAAGTTATTTAGTAAATGAATTAAATAAATGAATTAAAAATTATTTTATTATTTTAAAAATCATTTTAAATAATAATAAGATATTTAAGAATATTTTAAGTTATAAAAGACAACTTTTAATATTTAAAGGTAAAATTCATTAATTAATTATTAATGATATTAAAGATATTTAATAATTATATTTAATAATTTAGTTTAAAAATGATTTTATGATTTTAAAAATCATTTTAAATGAAAATAAAGTGTTTAAAAATATTTGAAGTTATAAAATATAACTTTTAATATTTAAAGAATAATTTCATTAATAATTTAATATTAATGATATTTATTTAATGATTAATGATATTAAATTTATTTAATTAAATAAATAGTTTAAAAATAATTTTATTAATTTAAAAATCATTTAAAGGGATAAAATGAATTAAACATATTTTAAGTTATAATTAATAACTTTAAATGTTTAGATAAATAGTTCATTAATAATTTAATATTAATGATTTTTAAATGTTTTAAAAATCATTTAAGGATAATATAAATGTTTTAAAAATATTTTAAGTTATTATTAATGACTTTAATATTTGGCAATGGTTTCATTAATAGTTTATTATTAATTAAATATTAATGATAATAGAATTGTTTATTATTTAAATCATTTAATAATGATTCTGATAATTTAAAAATTACAATAAATGGTAATAATTGTTTAAAAATTATTATAAGGCCATGAAAAATAGTGCGACTCGATATCTAAATGGATATATAATTACTGTATAGAGTCTTAGACTCGATATTACCCGATAAAAGTTGTCGGTAGACCGACATGTTTCAAAAATTGATCTGGACTTAGCTAGATTGAATGTATAACTATTTATTTGTGATTCAATGGTGTTAAAGTTATGTGACAATGTGATTAGGAATGTACTGACTGCAATAAGCAGTATTATATGATATAATATATGATTCTAATCAGACAATGATCTATTTAATGATATGACTTGATAGAAAAGATATATCTAAGTTGTGTAAGCAGCATACAAGGCAAGTATCTAACCCTTTGCATTTACTTTATGCAACGGACATGCGTAAGATAATATTTGAAATGTTCATTTTAATTGTTCAAATATTTCATCCTTTGTATATACTTATGCAATGAATCTGTATAAATAAGCTATTAAACAATAATTGTGGTACAAGTTCCTTTATTCTGTTATTATTGATCAAGTTATTTATTCTGTTCGTTAATTTCTGTAACATGATTATACAAGTGTCCCCACTTGGATAATCAATATATTTTTATCACATTTTGATACATACTTATCGGTGTCTAGTATGTATATGTTAAATTAAAAGTCTTCTAAGCTATTTGATCTGGTTAGACATAAATTTAAAGTTGTTGTTGAACAAGATAAAACTTTACTGTTATCCAACCGAATTATTTTGGTTTGGATTCAAGACTGTTATGAACATCCCAAATATGGGAAATTTTTATGAGCTAAGGCGGACAAAGGATGAACGACAATATCGTTCTAGAAAGGTAGTATTGATCAATACAGGGTACAACGGGGCTGATCACCCTCCGTGCCAGTAAGTACTGCCGGTTTACAGATGAATTTCTGTTTAACCTTTTCGAAAATAGAAAACAATGTTCATAGTTTGTCAACTGATTCTTATTTATAGACAATATGTAGTTTCAAAAATTTGAAATCGAAATGACATTTTGTTGATTATTGGTTCAGCTTACTTCACAACTGTTGATCCGTTGTAGAAGTATTTTTTTCAAAGAAAACATTTAATCCTTTCAGTTTATTATTATTGTTGCTATTACTTGCTGGGCACTCGAATTCTCATTCTTGCTTAATTTTAAATGTTTTCAGCTAAGTGTGAACAACCCGAAAGATCTTCCAAGAACAAGGGGAAAGGGAAAGTGGCTGACTAAATGTTTAAGCTATTCTATGTAATAGTCTGACTTTATGATAAGGATAATAAATATTATTATTATTATTATCATGAAACAAATGTTTAAAGGTTTCGTACATGGGAATAAACTCTGATAATATGTAAAATAAGTTTGAAAATTTATATTATTGTTATTATTATTAGTATTATTCCGCTCATAGAAATGGTATCGTGAATCACCGAGTTCGGGTTTCAAGTACCTGGATTCGGGGGCGTCACAGAATGGTATCAGAGCTATAGGGTTAGAAACCTTAGGTGGGATAGACCTTAGGCTATAACCTTAGAACAGAGGGAAACATTGAAAATATAAATAACTCATATAGAGTTTAAAAATGGATGAATCGGATAAATTCATCGTCAAACCAATTAAAAGATAACTTATATAAAACCCTTATGTGTTATGTGTATATATTCTATGCTAATCAGGATAATTTGTGTGTGTAGATGTCAGGTGAAAAAGGATTAGGATACCCTTGGATCGTAAAGAAGAAGTCGATATCAAAGCCAATAGTTGAAATAGAGGCTCAAAGTGAAAGCAACCTCGATGAGGTGGTTATTGTGGAGAATGTCGTACCAAATCCGAAAATGGTGGAACTAACCGACAGTGATTCAGACACTGAAGTTGGAGCTGACCAAACATCAACCAAAGTGCAGAATTTGCGGGACCAGGTTTCCTCTTTGGAACAGTTATGGGAAATAGAAAAATTACTAAATAGCCAACTGCGGAAAGCATTAATTGAAACAATTGAAGAACAAGATAAGCTTAAAATCCAAACTGACCAAATAGGAGCTAAAAGCAACAAGTCAAGTGCAGCTCCGAACCAGAAGGGAAAAAGAAAAATGAATGATCGTGATCCTGATAACAACCAAGGGAACTTTAAACACATATAAAAGTGTACAAAATGTGACAAGAAGCATGAAGGCGTGCGCAGGAAGGCAAAAATGTTTGCTACAATTGCGGAGATGGGGGACATTTTTCCCCTCAGTGTCCCAATCCTATTCAGTGTGTTTATTTTATCTGCGGAATAGAAGGTCATCAAGCAAAAAGTTATCATCGATTAAGAAAAAGGCGTAGTGAATAGGTATTATAGGTTCTGTGGTGTAGGTTTGTTAAATATTATATGTGTGCTTAGTATGTTTGTGTAATGTAATATTCTAAAATTTTTTGTTAATCAAAGTTGTAAATCCCGACTCTTGTGGTCACAAAGGTATAGTATTATGGGCTATGTTATGTAAATTACTTTGAATTAATGGAAATGAACTCATGTTTGGGTAATGAAACAAGTTTAATATATATTAAACATATATGATAAGGTTTAGAATGTAAGTTAAATTATGTTTTATTTAACCAGATACTGTCGCCACGACGACAAACCCGTAATCAAAGGGCAGAAGAATCTGTCAACAACGTTGAAGGACAACCACAACCAGATCCAATGTAGTAATTCTCAAATATGATAGCTCAAGCCATGCAACAAGGAACGGCAGCCGCTGGGAACCAACAGGATAATCGCTTAGCAAACTTCAAGGACTTCAATGCTATAGGACCGCCCGAATTTAGAGGTACAACTGACCCTGTAGAAGCCCAAACTTGGGTTAAAGAAATTGAAAAGGTGTTTGTAATAGCTATGGTAGCTGAGGAGCAGAAGACGGCTTTTGCTGCCTATATGATGAAGGGTGAGGCAAATTTTTGGTGGGAAGCTAATCAGGCAAGGGCTGAGGAAGGTGTAGTTGCTTGGGAAAGGTTTAAAACCCTGTTTTTTGAAAACTATTTTTTATCTAGTATGCAGGCTAGAATGGAAGTAAAATTTCTTGAATTAAAAGAAGAGAATATGTCTGTTGCGGAATATGCCGTAAAATTTAATGAATTGGCTAGGTTCGCCCCGCATCAAGTTGATACGGAGGCTAAAAAGGCGCGAAGGTTTGAGCTGGGATTAAAACCCTGGCTCTACAACAAGGTGGCAGTGTTGCAAATCTCTATATTTGCAGCACTCATGGAGAAAGCGATTATTGCTGAGGAAGGGAGTGAGGCCATGAGCCTCTACAACAAAGAAAGAAGGAATAAGGGTAAGGTTGATAGAACTGGGAAGGTGGAAGCAAGTACTTGGAATAGGAGTAAAAAGAGAAAAGGGAACAACTTTGATGGGGTGTAGGTAAAACAAGAAGGTGTAAAGAAAAGGTTGATGATGCAATGTGGTAATTGTGGGAAAAACCATTTGGGAGAATTTCTGAAGGGAAAATTCGCAAGTTTCAAGTGCGGGCAGGAGGGCCATATCTCTCCCAACTGCCCCAATTCTAAGACAATTGGTGGGTGTTTTCTGTGTGGATCAAAGGACCATAAGGTGAAACACTGTCCGAAAAGGAAAGCGGAGGCAACAAGTGTGAACATGGGGAATAGCGGTGGAACTTTGGCAATCACGGGACCAACTTCATCCAGCAAGCCGACGAAATCTACCGCACGAGTCTTCAACATAACAGTCCAAGACACAGTGGCAGCTGGCAGTGGAACTCCAGGTACTTTTCTTATAACCTTTATTTTCTTATATATGATTTTCCTATTTATAGTAAATTATTTTATAAGGAAATTTTGATGGAGGAATTTGAGTTTCTTTAGAAATCAAATTTTCGTATAATCAGAAAGGCAAGCTGTAAGTAAATAGTTAAAGATCAGTCTGATCAAAGTTGATTGACATCTACCTGCAACGATTGTGAATGTCATGTACCCTGGTAGGTATAGGTTTTAAAGTGGTGATTCCGGGGATGAAATCTTTATAAGGGAGGGTGAATGTGACAACTCGATATTTTCTATATAAATAAATCATAAATTTTGCGTATAAATTTTTTTTTATTTATTAAAATAAATATGAATGATATGTGCCAAGGTAATGTGTAATTATAATTATAAGTGAAATAAAAAAAATTTATTTATTACATTAATAGTTGCAAATAAAAATTATTTTAAAAAATGTTGATTATTATAAATTATATTTTTACAATAATTAAGGTTATATTAGAAATGGTTTATTAATTATTTTTCCATAAAATTATATGTGCATATTATTTAAATAATATATAATATGATTTTTTTTGAATAAATATAATAATTATTTTATTATATAAATTTTATTCAGATTATTAAGTTAATTATTTTAACTTAATTATAAGGTTAATTATGGCAGATAAAATCAGATATGGAATCCAAACCCTAATTTTGGGTTTTGATCAAGGAATGATAATAATATTATAATATTATAATATTTTGATTTTTCAGTGCTATGAATATGTACTGTAAAAATTGTACCGTTGATGGTTGGTCAATTATGGTATATTGACTAAACCCTGGCATTAATTGATTTAATCCTATTTATTAATTTAAATGGGAAATTTAAGATTATTAAATATTTGTATTATATGATATATGTTGTGTTTTATTTCATGGTATGCTAATTAGAAAACCCTAATTTGAAATTTAAAACCCTAATTATATCTAAATTTCTATTAAACCCTAATTCGGAAATTTAAACCGAAGGTTTGATCTGTCAAGAATTGTGTTACAGTGATTAATGACGGGTATAATATGTTTTATATCACTTATTAAATAAACCTAATACGTGATTTAAGACCGTAATGAATTAAAACCCTAATTGCGAAATCGAAACCCTAACTGGTATTTAGGAACCCTAATTGATAATTATAAACCCTAATTACTTAGGTGACAAGGTTAATTATGTTATTAAAACCCTAATGATCATTATTAATGTAATTAGAAACCCTAATTACAAGTTGTTAACCCTAATTATTAAATTGTTAATCCCAATTAGTAAATTATTAACCCTAATTACCTAATTGGTGCCTTAATTGTTAATTAGTGATCTTAATTATAATTAGTAACTTCTTAAACCTAATTTTTAAGTATATGTAATTAAGAAATCTAAACTAATTTAGAAATCCTAATTTGTGAATTTTTAAAAACTAAAATTTTAGTTTATAATTTTATTTTTTATACAAACCCTAGTTGCTAAATTTTATTTTGCTATATGCTAAACCTTAGGGTTAAACCCTAAGGGTTTGACAAGTTACAAAAATGCCATTAAAATGATTTATCAAAAGACCATTTTGCCCCTAGTGCATTATTTTGGCTAATATGTAGGTTTTGACATTTAGGGTGAGTTGGTTGCCAACCCTAACAAATATACCTGCCCAAAATTGACAGCATCAAGCTCTAAATCAGCCAAATTCATTGTAACTTCAAGCTTTAAATAGATCAAGAGAGAGAAATGTTCATTATTTGGCCATTTAAGCATCAACTCTCTATCAATACCATATAACTCTCTAACCCACGAAAATATCAAGCAAATTAGTCCCCAAACCAAGCCCTACTAACATCCTAACAATATCAGAAGCCAAAATCAGAAATTAATCAAAGAAAGGTATAAAAACCTTAGCTTTAATTCTGTCCATAATCTGTTGTTAGATCTTGTGTTTAAATGTTAGAATATGTTGGTTTTAGTGTCTAATGTTGATCTGGGTTGCTAGATGTTGGATCCATAACATTTAGAAGCTCGGATTTGAAGATTTGAAAAAATCTAGAAATTTTTTTCTATGTTTGACAACCGAATGTCAGGCCTCTTTAATCGTTACCTGTTAACTGTTTTAGTTATTTAAAGCTTTGTGCTTGTAGTCTGGTATGTCCTCTTTAATCTGGAACTGATAGATAGCTCAAATCATGCTCAGAATGAAAGTTATGGGCGTTCAAACCTCGTTGACCAGCCATGACTTTCAAAATCTGGAAAAACGCAGATCAGCCCAGAAGCTTCTGACAGGTTCTTTACGGGCTTAGATCTAACTGCTGGATAATGTTATGTGTTTGTTTTTGTGACCAGATTATAGACTGATATTAGTAATTTAATCTTATGCCATAAATTCTCCTTAAAGGTATAAGAATCGAATGTAGTGGATGGTCAAAGTAGACCATCCGATCATGATTTCTGTTTCTAGAAAATTCCCAGAAAAATTTTTGGTTTATTTCAGACATGGTTTGACTGAGTCGAATCCGGCTGTTTAATTGTTATTTTAGTGATGATTTGTGTTGGATCTATAGTGTTACATGTGTTTTATATACTGGGGCTTTGAAATCACTAAAACATAACATATATTGCAAGTTGTGGAAGCCCAAAAGTACCTACTCGAAATGTTCTTCATTTCTGGGTAACCCAGAAATGAGGAACAGCCTATGGCAGCTACTTTAGGCTCTTAAATCTTTTAGGTTATGCATGTTATGGTACTTGTTATTGTTGGATCTTGTAGTGGTGTATTTGTACTACATGATCAGATCGATAACAGGTCCAGAAACACGTTACGCATTAAATGATTTATGGTCAAAGCAAGGCACTCAGGTTCTTACATTTATTTTCTGGGCAGCTCAAGAACACCTATAGCGACAGTTTCGTCGCTATAGGCCCCTTTTAGCGACATTTTCTATTTAAAAATCAGATTTTTATTAAATAATTATAAAAAAATTAGTTTTTAATAAAGAAAAATACAAAATAAATTATTAAAAATTATTTTAATGTCCAAAAATTATATTTTTAATTATTTTAATAATATTTCATAAATATTTAATATTTTTGGAATATTAAAAGTATTTAATTTATTTAAGTATAATATTAAATAAATTATTTAAAATGATTTACATACTTGAAAAATCATTAAGAATTATATTATGATATCTGAAAATATTATAAGTTATTTACAATGACTTTCAATATTTTGTGATAATTTTTCATTAATAAATTAATATTAATGATAATTAAGTTATTTTGTAAATGAATTAAATAAATGAATTAAAAATGATTTTATTATTTTAAAAATCATTTTAAATAATAATAAGATATTTAAGAATATTTTAAGTTATAAAAGACAACTTTTAATATTTAAAGGTAAAATTCATTAATTAATTATTAATGATAGTAAAGATATTTAATAATTATATTAAATAATTTAGTTTAAAAATGATTTTATGATTTTAAAAATTATTTTAAATGAAAATAAAGTGTTTAAAAATATTTTAAGTTATAAAATATAACTTTTAATATTTAAAGAATAATTTCATTAATAATTTAATATTAATGATATTTATTTAATGATTAATGATATTAAATTTATTTAATTAAGTAAATAGTTTAAAAATGATTTTATTAATTTAAAAATCATTTAAAAGAGATAAAAATGAATTAAAAATATTTTAAGTTATAATTAATAACTTTAAATGTTTAGATAAATAGTTCATTAATAATTTAATATTAATAATTTTTAAATGTTTTAAAAATCATTTAAGGGTAATATAAATGTTTTAAAAATATTTTAAGTTATTATTAATGACTTTAATATTTGGCAATGGTTTCATTAATAGTTTATTATTAATTAAATATTAATGATAATAGAATTGTTTATTATTTAAATTATTTAATAATGATTCTGATATTTCAAAAATTACAATAAATGGTAATAATTGTTTAAAAATTATTATAAGGCCATGAAAAATAGTGCGACGGGTGTTTAAGATATCTAAATGGATATATAATTACTGTATAGAGTTTTAGACTCGATATTACCCGATAAAGTTGTCGGTAGACCGACATATTTCAGAAATTGATCTGGACTTAGCTAGATTGAATGTATAACTGTTTATTTGTGATTCAATGGTTTTAAAGTTATGTGACAATGTGATTAGGAATGTGCTGACTGCAATAAGCAGTATTATATGATATAATATATGATTCTAATCAGACATTGATCTATTTAATGATTGGACTTGATAGAAAAGATATATCTAAGTTGTGTAAGCAACAGACAAGGCAAGTATCTAACCCTTTGCATTTACTTTATGCAACGGACATGCGTAAGATAATATCTGAAATGTTCATTTTAATTGTTCAAATATTTTAACCTTTGTATATACTTATGCAATGAATCTGTATAAGTAAGCTATTAAACAATAATTGTGGTACAAGTTCCTTTATTCTGTTATTATTGATCAAGTTATTTATTCTGTTCGTTAATTTCTATAACATGATTATAAAAGTGTCCCCACTTGGTTAATCATTATATTTTTATCACATGTTGATATATACTTATCGGTGTCTAGTATGTATATGTTGAATTAAAAGTCGTCTAAGCTATTTGATCTGGCTAGACATAAATTTAAAGTTGTTGTTGAACAAGATAAAACTTTACTGTTATCCAACCGAATTGTTTTGGTTTGGATTCAAGACTGTTATGAACATCCCAAATATGGGAAATTTTTATGCGCTAAGGCGGACAAAGGATGAACGACAATATCGTTCTAGCAATGTAGTATTGATCAATACATGGTACAACGTGGCTGATCACCCTCCGTGCCCGTAAGCAATGCCAGTTTATAGATGAATTTCTGTTTAACCTTTTCAAAAATAGAAAACAATGTTCATAATCTGTCAACTGATTCTTATTTATAGACAATATGAAGTTTCAAAAATTTGAAATCGAAATGACATGTTGTTGATTATTGGTTCAGCTTACTTCACAACTATTGATCCGTTGTAGAAGTATTTTTTTCAAAGAAAACATTTAATCCTTTTAGTTTATTATTATTGTTGCTATTACTTGCTGGGCACTCGAATTCTCATTCTTGCTTAATTTTAAATGTTTTAAGCTAAGTGTGAACAACTAGAAGGATCTGCCATGAACAAGGGGAAAGGGAAAGTTGTTGACTAAATATTTAAGCTATTCTATGTAATAGTCTGACTTTATGATAATGATAATAAATATTATTATTATTATTATCATGAAACGAATGTTTAAAGGTTTCGTACTTGGGATTTAAACTCTGATAATATGTAAATTAAATTTGAAAATTTATATTATTGTTATTATTATTAGTATTATTCCGCTCATAGAAATGGTATCGTGAAGCACCGAGTTCGGGTTTCAAGTACCTGGATTCGGGGCGTAACATATAGGGTATCCCGCGTATACTAGTTATTCCAACAGAATAATAAAGAATGAAATAACATAAGTTCTCTTTATGAATAAAAAGAATGACACCCCTTACGAGTACAACAAATAATATTCCCTACCTTAAGAAGAAGAGTACTTGATATATGAGTAGTGAAGTAGTAGAATACTTTTCTTCTTTCTCTCTATAGTTTATCTCTCTAGAGTTTCAGTGAATTCGTAAGAAATAATGAAGGAATGAGCTTCTATTTATGGAAAAATGGACTGCATAGTAACTAACTCATGAACGGTCCAGATTGATTTACTTTAATCTGACGGTCCATATTTAAAGTAAAATCTTTTAAATAAAATATAATATATTCTATTTATAATATAATAAAATGAATAAATTTATAAAAGTATTCTATTTTATATAAAAAGATTTTACTATGCAAACACTATGCATGCATTATGCAGGCACTATGCAACACTATGCATAATAAAATATAATATATTCTATTTATAGAATAACTTTATAAAAGTATTTTATTTTATATAAAAAGCTTTTCTGGATTATTAAATTAATAATACCAACAAAACTGAGTGACTTATCACGTAAGCATCAATAATTAATACCGTGTGCTACTATGCAACCACGCGTATTACTGTACTTTTAACACCGTGTGTTTCAACAGTTAACGATAAAACTTCCTCCGTTATTTTCATAAAATAATTTTGTCGTTTTCTCAGTCCTACAATAATTCCGTTGTGGGGTCCACCAATGATTGTACCGTCGTACGGATATTCCCCGACAAAATGAATATTCCCCGACCAATCGAATATTAAATAACCACTTGCTTACTTTGCAAAATTTGTAAATATTACCCACGACTATAACACACACCATAATATTAAAAAATTATTTCGTGAAAATTAAATATTTATTCATAAAATTTTGCGTCTCACTATCTCCCCCTCCTTATGAAATTTCGCCCTCGAAATTTATATACGTACCTGGTATGCCGAAGAGGTGAGAATCCCTTGACTTCATTTCAGATTCTAATTCTTGAGGTATAACCTTTGAGTGTTGAATACGATCCTTCTTATCCAAGATTTTAACACGTATCTCCTCATACGTTAAATCTTCTGTTATATCCTTTAGTTCTAATTTAATAATGTGGTTCTGGTCATCCACATATTTACGTAACATCAATACATTAAAAATGTTATGAACAGACAACATACTTGGCGGTAAAACGAGTCTATAGGACACAGTTCCTACTCGATCAAGGATTTCAAATGGGCCAATAAAATCGAGGGTTGAGATTTCCTCTCTTCATCGATTCTTTCTTCTATAATAACGCCTTCTTGAACCTTCTTCTTCAGATTCATCAGCTCTGGGTGTGTAGCTTGAACGACTTTAAATTTATCGATTAAAGTCGATTATACTCGTATATTCGTTATCTTCACGTGGGTCCCTATAGTCTTTAACTCTATCTTCATCACTTGTAAGTTATACGAAATGAGTCTTTGTGTTAACAACATCGCACTTGTAAACGCATATGAACTTGTGATAGCCCCGAATCCGGGCCCCAAAACACCGCGGATTCGGTACACTAATCATTCTATAACTGTTTGCAGAAGATATAAACATAAATTATTTATACATTAAACTTACACATAATCCCCAAGGTCGAGTAACTTTAACTTAATACACATTTCATAAACTTTTTAACATATAACACATTTATCAAACTATACTATTACAAAATAGCCGCATATTTTATCCCAAGCTGAACTTGGCCTTAACCTTTTCCTGTATCTGAACGCATTCGCCTTATCTACAATGTTTTATCATGCTATAGCAAGGATGAGCATGAAAGTTGACCAGCAAGTTTAAATACAACAATATAACGATATATCATGATTGAAGAATAAGAATAATAAGCTGGCTATAATTCATCAATATAATTGAGAACTAGCACAAACAAACTTTTGATTGAACAAGTTTTAAACATGAACAAACATTTCTGAACCAACTGGTAATGAAGGTGATCAGCCTTTCATACCTCACTTATACATGCGAAATGTACAGAGTACAATTTTTCATGGCAATCAGCAATGATTAACCATAAGCTTAAATAAAACACTCTTAGTAGAGTTAAGTAAAAAGAAACTTTCCTGAACCGTTGATTACCGCAACGCAATTTATAACGCTTTACCGGAGACCTAATATTAGTAATATAGATCTCTAATATTAGAATAATATCATCACAGTATAATTCTGTTATATATATATATATATATATATATATATATATATATATATATATATATATATATATCCACAGAATAACCTAAACACATAACACATAATCCTATCAGTCTATATAACACATAAGACATATCATTAAGTCAAAACTATTGCAGTCTGAGTTGAACCCGACAGAATTCTTACATCCTGACGGTCTAATCGGACAAAATTTCGAGTCTAAGTTCAATTAAACTCTGACTTAACACTTAACAATTATCACAGATAATTATCTTATCAGTCAAAATAATTTTTAAAGACTTATAATAATTTTCAAATAATTATTATCATTTATCAATATTTTTCTATCATTAAAACCATATTTAATTGAATTAAACATCACATAATTCCTTAATCATTAATATTTTAAAAAGTATATTATTATTATTTTGATATTATTAAATATTAATAATGGTAAGATTATTTGATAAATAAATCATTTAAAAATGATTCTGATATTTGAAAAATTATTATAAATTATAATAATTATTTGATAATTATTAAAAGCTTCCGAAAAATATTATTAATGATAATTGACTTATCTAAATTAATATTGAAACTTAGAGACCAATTGTAAGTGATAGATAACTGTGTTAATTGTCGGATAGGGTGACCAGAACACCGAGAAGGGACTGAAGTCCAACCAGACTGAATTAGTTTGACTTGTTAAGTGTTTATATATGTTATAAACACTGTTGTGGCTATGTGGTAATGTGTCTAGGAGAAGTTTGACTGTGAATTAAAGTGTTGTATGTTATATGAATTATTGTGCTAATTGTTAGACCGATATTATTGGTTTTAGGTCTTTCGAAAGCAGATAAGTATTTTGTGTAGCTGTAATCAGCGGAAGAGGCATGTTTCCTAACTCAACCTTGAGTTATTTTATTCAATTATTAGTGGTGGATAATTATTGCTAATTATACCATGTCCAGGGTTTTATTGTTGAAATTAAATTATTGAATTAGAATATATATATTCGTAGAATTACTGTTGTTAGATATTCATATCTGTAGAAGTTAGAATTGACAGTACAGATAATTCCTGTTTATTATCAAATTATAATGAGAAATGTCTTAGCTAATTATTTTGGCTAGACGAACAATTGTTAGAACTTGATAGATTCGAGAAAATAAATTCAATTATTATTGACAGATCGATTCCAATTATTCCGGCTCGACCGAGAAGTAA
Organism: Panax japonicus; assembly: GCA_020205505.1. NCBI lineage: Eukaryota > Viridiplantae > Streptophyta > Magnoliopsida > Apiales > Araliaceae > Panax > Panax japonicus. The sequence goes on along the minus strand of CM035107.1, from coordinate 18,337,129 downwards.
ATAGAATTTGAAATCAAAGTATTTCGTTGTTAAATCAAAATCTTTCTTCTAAGACTGAGAAGAACAACCTTTTATATAAAGGGAACATTTTATTGGTCGTAAATTCGACCTTTGCGCGCGTTTTAAGTATTATGCATAATATAGGGTATAATAAGCTGATCACTTATTATACTTTCAGAGGGGTATGATTTAATCTTTATGGTTATCTGATACACCCGAGTATATATTAAAGTAAATCTTCGATATCTACCCGAGAAAATAAGTTCAAGATCTTGTGTGATCGCTCAGTATTAAATCTGGAAAACATTCCACTTTGTTATTTTATAGAATTGATTCTTGATTATTCATTAGAATATCGTAGAAACTTTGAAAGTGTTGTACTCTTTCATTATTGAATTATTGTGTTGTATAGAATATGAGAAGACTTGTTATTGAATAACAATTTGTTCAGCTATTTCAAAGTGCACCGAACTTTGGTTTCATTCTATCAAAATAGATAGTCTATTGTTTTGAATTCTTATACATTTATTGTATGTCTTAACTTGCGGGGCAAATTAGTTGCTCACCCTTGCTAAATAAAACCTTTCAGCTAGGGACGAAGTTGCAGGAGGTGTTGCGAAGGATAAAGGCAAAGGCATAGTTATTAACTAGTTATAATTAACGTATTTATTATGTTTTATTGTAAACCCTTTTTGTATATCTAAAGGGTATGTTTGTAAAGTTAAGGTTAAAAAACCTGGGTGATGTATTATTAAACTCTAATAAAATCTTATGAAAGTTACTATCTATATATATTATGGGTAGTTAAATGTTATTTATATTGTGGATCGTGAACACCAAACTCGGGGGTCAGGTAACCCGGATTTGGGGGTGTCACAGAACTTCTACTCAACACGTAAACTACCACATTCGCTTTCCCACAATGGTATTGAATGGTACGATCGCAATCTTCAACAGCTCGAGTCAACGTCTTTGGCACGTTATACGTTCGTTTTAGTTGAAGAAATATTTGAGGGTTTTAGAAATGGGTTTTGTACTGGGGTCAATTCAAAATTCGATTTCACACTCTAGGGGTAGGCTAAGAAGTCTTCAAGAATACGTCAGGAAATTTATTAACAATAGAAATATCATTCAAAACTGTGTCTCTCATCCAAGACTTGGATATCACGTCGCATTGATATCTATCAACTTGTCATCTTCATTCACGACGTTGCCAACAGAAAGTCTGGCTTCGATGCATTCCACACAAGAAAGTCAACAATGAAAGGATCGGGGTTCTTTATTTATGGCTTGATATGACAATGATTGACTTTAGTGGTTTGGTTACTTTGAATTCGCATAACAGGTTGGTTAGGAATATGAAAGCTAACAACCTTACGAAAAGCATGAGTAGTTAACCAATCGATTTCTAAAATCGCATCAAAGGCAAGTATTTTCAATGAAATAAGATTGACATGTAACGTAAAAGTGTCAATTTGAATAAATCAAGATTTATAAATAGTGGATGTAACGAAGGTTTCTCCCAACTGAGTTTCAACACATAAATCAAAATCTAACTTCTCCGGAGTTAAATTCAAACATTGAACACAACTAGGTGAAATAAAAGAGTTGGTAGAATTGGTATCTAATAAGGTATAAACTTCACAAGAGTTTATCATTAACTTACCCATAATAACTTCGTTCGGGTTCCTCGACAATTGCTCTCACTTAAACTACTGGATTTAACTTTGTTATAGGGTACATTCCACCCTTAAGTGCTTCTTCCCATTCCAGATCCATGATTTGAATCATTATTCTTTCATCCATATCGAATTGGGGTTGACCGCTATGCATAGGGTAATTCCAAATTCAATGTTGGATTCTACCAACTGTTTTCCAAAAAGAAAAATCCATTTCATCTATTTTGACTTTATTGGATCAGACGTCTTTTTCTACAATATCTACACGTCGTGCGGCTTTTACCCATGCGTCATCTATTCTCCTTCGTTCATTTGTTTCTGCTTTCATCAGAACATTGATCATAGCATTCTCAGATTCCAGCTCTAATATCTTATATTCTGCCAAAGAGTGCTTCTGTTCAAGCATCACACATCGGGTAACACAATTTTGAATGGTTGCATCTCTTTGCTCCACGACCGCCTGTCATTCTTCAGCCTGCTCTTCTAACTCATGAATACGATTTTGTAATTCTAAATTTTGATCATGAAATTCTTCTAATAAATTCTCCTCAGGTTCCTCTTCTTCCTCTTCCTCCTCACTCTCAGCTGTTACCTCTGCAACTAGCTCGGGTGCAACTATTAGTTCTTCACGCACCACTTAGATATCTCTAATTTCTTCTTCGTCTGACATCACATTAACCTGGTTAGTAATTAAAGGTGTCTCAATGGTCTCATGTGCTTCATTGCTTATCTCAATATTTTCGGATGCCATTTGAAAATACTGCCACAAAACAAAGGTTAATTGACATGTAACACATTATCCATATACTCTGACCGACCAATTAAATATCTAATAAACTTAAGTAGGTCATACTAGCGATGAAATTCCCCGTCTCACCCTTCCTAGTTCTTGTCTCACATCTCAAGTCAGGGATCATATCCCTAAGCTTTGATACCAACTGTGATGCCCCCAAAATTAAGTATACATCACCCATCTTGAGTCGCCAAATACATGGTATAGAATTCAAATACAACTTAATAATACAACAGTCGTGTACAATACGACAAAACATAAACTGTGAGTTTGAATACAAATATTGTCTACTAGAGAGTATGCAAAATCAAAAGGAGTCCTCATTACAATTATTATCACACTATTTCACAAAATAGTGAGGACTAATAATGCACCATCTAGGACCATCACTCTGTTCCCCAACTAGTCCCAGCTACGTTCTCATTTCCTGAAAAGAATAGTGAAAGAAAGGGTGAGCTCAACTAGACCAGTAAGAAATATTTTGACTAAGATAATGCAAAATAATTTATCGTTAGCCTTCAATAGTGTTAAACTTATAAAATATAATAACTATTAAGTTTAACTGCAGCGGAACAAGCAATCCATTAGAAGAGTTAAGTAGGGAATAAAATCTACTATCTTCTATGATTTAAAAGGTTTTTCATCACTTTTATCGCTGGGACTCAGCTTAATAAATAATTCACATCATCGAATCACCCCTGCACTACGGCCAAGGATATTTTTTAGTATCACGACCACGAATTATCCATGCACTACGGCTTAAGATAATCATTTTTTCATTAACGGTCCTGATCATGCCATAAAATAATTCATCTTTGCACTACGGCCAAAAAGAATCCATAGCCATAATCATACCAAAAACTGTCCATCAATGCACTACAGGCCAATGAGGTCTTTTTCCACATCATTTGTAATATTACCGTCATGATTACACCGAATAATCCCTGGTCATAATCATACCAAGTCCATCTATGCACTACAGGCCACAGATGACTTTCAAACAAAATTTAAACATGAGGATGATGACAATGATATAAGAATTCAATAAAACAAGTTCAAGAATTAATTTATTCAGGAACTAATAACGTCCAAATTGTCAACATGATACTGCTTTGTAGAGTAAAATTCAAGAATGCTCAAAAGAATATTTCCATGAAAAGATACTGGATGAAACGTAAATATCAAGGATATTCCACTAATTTCATGTTTTATAGAAGTTAAAGTTTTAACCGAATGAGTATAATAAAGAATGGAATAACAAAAGAAATCACCATGCATGCGGTACTTCGCATAGACAGGTTATTCCAACAGAATACTAAATAACGGAACCAGGTCAGACAAAATTCGTACCAACAGGATGTTCCAACAGAATAATAAAGAATGGAAAAACAACAGAAATCACTATGCATGCGGTACTTCGCATGGACAGGTTATTCCAACAGAATACTAATAAGGATGGAATCAGGTCCGACATAAAACACACAGACAGGATATTCCAACAGAATAATAATAAAGACGGAACCAGGTCCGGCGTAAAACGCACAGACAGGATATTCCAACAGAATAATAAAGAATGAAATAAAAGAAGAATTTCACCAAGTATAGGGTATCCCGCGTATACAGGTTATTCCAACAGAAAATAAAGAATTGAATAACATAAGTTCTCTTCATGAATGCAAAAGAATAACACCCCTTACGAGTACAACAAATAATATTCTCTGCCTTAAGAAGAAGAGTACTGGATATATGAGTAGTGAAGTAGCAGAATAATTTTCTTCTTTATCTCTATAGTTTATCTCTCTAGAGTTTCAGTGAATTGGTAAGAAATAATGAAGGAATGAGCTTTTATTTATAGAAAAATAGATTGCATAGTAACTAACTCATGAACGGTCCATATTGATTTACTTTAATCCGACGGTTCATATTTAAAGCAAAATATTTTAAATAAAATATAATATATTCTATTTATAATCTAATAAAATGAATAACTTTATAAAATTATTCTGTTTTATATAAAAAGATTTTACTATGCAGGCATTATGCAACACTATGCATAAAAAATATAATATATTCTATTTATAGAATAACTTTATAAAAGTATTCTATTTTATATAAAAAGCTTTTCTGTAATATTACATTAATAATACCAACAAAACTGAGTGACTTATCACGTAAGCATCAATAATTAATACTGTGTGCTACTATGCAACCACGCGTATTACTTTACTTTTAACACCGGGTGTTTCAACAGTTAACGGTAAAACTTCCGCCGTTATTTTCATAAAATATTTTTGTCGTTTTCTCAATTCGACAATAATTCCGTTGTGGGGTCCACCAATGATTGTATCGTCGTACGGATATTTCCCGACAAAAAGAATATTTCCCGACTAATCAAATATTATATAACCACTTGCTTAATTTGCAAAATTTGTAAATATTACCCACAACTATAACACACACCATAATATTAACAAATTATTTCTAGAAAATTAAATATTTATTCATAAAATTTGGGGTCTCACAGACAGTTTGACCCCGGTGACTAGATCAGGCACATTTCTTTATCCGACATTTGGGCAGAGATCTGGAAGAGGCAAATTCGTTTGATCCTTCCAGCTCAGGCGCTGGCCCCTTAAATGACCCATTTGGTTTTGCCGGTGTAGATCCTCCTTTGTATAGGCCTGACATCCATGTTGATAGAGATCCAGTGACTCGGGAGGAGTTGCATCAGGTGGACAGGATTGATGATATAGACATTGACACCATTATCTTCTTCTGATGTGTATTATCATTATCTCTTTTGATAGGCCTTTGTTAGCTATTGGGTGGTTGTGCCCTATTCTCGCTATATCTTTTTATAGGCCTCTGTTAATAGTAGGGCGTCTATGCCCCATTTCCCTGTATTTGTAGCTATACAGAGATGATGTATTAGATGTTTATATACTTAGGAATGTATGCACAATTTTTCATTCTATATATCATATTGCCACCTATTATCTGCAATGCATGTATCATGTTATGTATTTGTATATATTTCAAGAGATATTCAACATTGACCCCTGGATGGTCTTATGACACGGTCCGTACAGACGTCTTCTTCGACAGTTAACCGTATTGATCATACCCCACCATCATTTGTGGCATCTAGTATGCGATCGTGGTATGATAACATGTCACTATCAGACAGGGTAACCATAGATCATTTGTTGCAACATACTATGACCCTGTTGATGTTTCAAGTTCCCACATGATTCCTAGATGGCATGCTAGAGCACTGGGTATCGAAGAGACAGGTTTTCCAGTTTGAGACCCAGGAGTTAACTCCCACTCTGGAGGAGTATGCACGGTTGACGATACTGCCGCTGGACAGACCTTGCGCGTGCATATGGCTTTGGGTGACATGAGTCGACGGTTCATGACCCTCACTGGACTGAGGCATAGGGTGGTGCAGGATGAGCTTACATCTAGGCACGTTATATCCTATCATTTTTTATTTGACAGATTTGGCTCTAAGGATAATTATACACGACATTCCGGGGATTTCACAACACCGGAGGATCATTGGCGTCTAGCCAGGGTGGATGTACTGCTATTGTGCGTACTTTCGTATGTCTATATGCCACGGTACATGGATGAGATAGACATTGGAGTCATCATTGTAATGAGATCTCTCAGGGAGGGTCGTGGCATCATACCGATGATTATAGTAGAGACTCTGAGGTCGGCTACATACTGCTGCACTTACCCGACAGGAGTATTTACGGGCATCTCAGTCATGCTATACGTGTGGTTTATGTCACACTTGAGACTGATTGGCACTTTTAGACGGCATGGGTATTGTTTCACCCATGATATAGCCATGTCATACTCCTTTCAGCTATCGGAGTGTACGGACGCTATGTCTTGGTCTATGTTCTTGGCGGATATCAGTGATCCGTTTAGCATATTACTGTGTCCAGGGCTTAGCTCACCTTATAGCTTTATTAATCATGCTCCGGGCATGGATTACATCCCTCTGGCTGGTTTGAGGGGCATGACTACCTACCACCCACTGGCCGTGATGGCGCAATTTGACTAGTTCCAGGATTTTCATCCTTTCGAGGGGGCGCTAGGTCAGCGTTTAGCTTCTCGCTATCTTTTAGCAGAGGATCAATCCCGTGTGTATGCATGTTGGGATTAACGTAAGATAACTACTTTTTCTGTTAGTCATCCAGGTTATTCGTTAGAGTATTCTACATGGATGGATACAAAGATTTTATCGGCTGCGGCAGTATCCACAGTGCCGGATATTGAGTCAAATGATGGAGAGCCCATGAATGAAATTGATTCCCACATCGAGGAGGAGACAGTTGTTGGGTTGCCATCATTTCCTTTAAATTCTCCCAGTACTAGTACTGTTGTCATTCAATATATTCAGCATAGTACTTTGACCAGAAGAGACCAGGGGAGAGCCTTGATGTTGACTGCCATTGATGGGAGAGACACAGCTCTATTAGAGAGAGACGATGCGTTAGCTCGCAGAGATGTCACTGTTGTTGAGCGGGATGAGGCCAGATCAGCTAGAGATGCAGCGATAGTTAAGCGGGACAGTGTTATATCTACCCGGGATATAGCCATCACAGATAGTACTGCAATGAGGTCCCTTACCACTGGCATGATCGCAGAGATGAGCGCTTACATTGATGAACACATGGTCACTATGCAGATGGCTGCAGATCTGTTGGGTCGTGTGGATACTCTCGTACAGGAGACCATAGCTTTTCCTCCTTCTTCTGAGAGGGACGCCATGTTGGGCTTGTTAGCTCACATTTATCCTGACTTGTAGATAGGCTTGTATTTTCCTGCACAAACTAGCTTAGCCATTTTGTCAGGTACAGTTTACATTATGTATATCAAACAACATTATATATAGCAAGAAAATATATTTTTGATCACTTCCCTTTTAGATATGCTCTGATACTTTCTTAAGAACCGGAATGACTGGTGATCTGATGATCCAACACCAGGATGTTTACTTAATGGTAACTTCAGACATAGTATCGTTTCACGGTGTCCTAGTTGATGAGTTATGGAAATTCATCGCCGTCCATTTCTTTCAATTTGAGAGCGCCTCTTGTCAATACTTCCTTGACAACAAACGGGCCTTCCCAGTTAGGAGTGGATTTTCCCTTAGATTGATCTTGGTTGTCAATGATCTTCTTCAAAAATCAAGTTATGTTATTTAAACTTCCGCAGCCGGACTTTTCTGTTGTAGGATCTGGCGATCCTTTGTTGATATAACTGACCATGGAAGATAGCCGCGGTTCACCTTTCATCTATTAGAGACAATTGGTGATATCTGTCTTGTACCCATTGGTCTTCCTCCAGCTGAGCGTCTATCAACACTCTGAGGGATTCCATTTCAACTTCTATGGGGAGCACTACTTCCATATCATAGATTAATGCATAGGGGGTTGCCCCAATGGAAGTACGCATTGATGTTCTGTAGGCTAACAGAGTTAGAGGCAATAAGTCAGGCCAATCTTTGTGGTTGGCAGACATCTTTGACATGATCTTCTTGATGTTTTTGTTAGGCGCTTCAACAAAAAAGATTCATCTTTGGACGGTAGATGACAAAGTTAAGATGTTTGATGTGGAATTTACTGCATAACTCCCCATCATCTTGTTGTTGAGGTTCTTAGCATTATCTGACACAATCACCTCTGGTAATCCATATCGACAAATGACATTATTTCTAATGAAAGCAATGATAACTTCTTTGGTAACCCTGGGGAGGAGGCTGCTTCTACCCACTTGGTGAAGTAGTCGATCATGGTAAAGATAAATCGATTTCTATTACTGGCTTTAGGCTCAATGGGTCCAATAACTTCCATTCCCCATATTGAGAAGGGCCAAGGCAAACTCATATTGTGGAGTTCCTGTGCAGGGGCGTGGATAGTATTCCCATGAATTTGGCACTGATAACATCTCTTGACATGGTCATTGTAGTCTGTTTTGAGAGAGAGCCAGTAATGTCCTGTCTTGAGGATCTTCTTGACAAAGAGGGGGCCACTCATGTGTGGGCAATAGACTTTGCCATGGATCTCATACATAAGCCTTTGAGCTTGGTCTTTGTCTAAACAATTGAGGAGACCTTGTCCTGCATCTCTCTTAGAGAGGGCATTGTTGGGTAAAATCTAGTTACGCACAACACGCAAGTATACGTGGTCAAAAAGTAATAAATTGATAAGTTAAGTATCGTTCCCACAGAAAATTATTTAATAAAAATCACCAAGTACTAACCCGTAACCAACTCAATCTTATTTAAACAAATGGATTTAATGTTATAAATTAAAATATTTAACTAAACTAATTCTAATTACCACTAATTAAAAATCAGATTATGGAGATTTAAGATCACAACTTCACTTATTGCTTCATTTAGGTTAACACACTTCTCATCAATTATTCTCTATCTTGAATTGTTAATCAAGAACACGAAAGTAGTATTAACCACCTCTCGATGCACTAATACCGTATTAACGTCAATCCACAATTAAGATAGAAATCCGTTAAACACCTTAATCAACTAACCCACTATATCTCTATGTGAATTACAATTGAAGAAAGTTTAAGAATAAGTTCTCTATCCGATTACATGCGATGTCAAGCATATCTCTACCTTAACACACATCAAGTTTAAGCTATTAACAAAATCCTGAACACATGCTATCATGATTAGATCTAAATCTATACTTCATCTCTCGAGTTCATATAGATTATCACGGTAATTAATGGCCAGTCAATTAAACAATTAATTCCAAATCACAATAGACAATTCTCACATTAGAAAATACTAATTGATAACGAAACATATTAAAATAAACTACACAATAAGATCCATTGTAATCTCAAACAAAGAATTAGTTCATGATTATTGAATTTAAACTAAGAATCCACAATTGAATACACATTAAAAGATAAAGATAGAAGAAGATGAGAAGAAATAATCTATTGTGTGTAGATTTGACGCTCCCTCCTTGCTCCTCCTTTGAATCTTCAATGGTCTCCAAGTTGCTTCAATCTCCAAATCTAATTAGAAATAATGTTTTTCTCTAATTTACTCTAATCTAATTTAATAGAATGATCTCTAATCTCCTAATATTCTCCTCTAATCTGTGTTATTCCCCTTCTTTTATAAGCCTGTGTACATGTCTTTAAGTCCTCTTGGAAGTCCTTGAATCAAACAACTCGAAACAATCCTTTTCGGACTCAAATTCGGACAAAATCTGCTCATTTTCGCGTATACCCAGCCCCGGCTGGGTATTTCCCTTTGTAAAAGCCAGCCCCAGCTGGATAGAAATCTGCTAACATGCCCAGACACCCAGCCCCGGCTGGGTCCTAAGGCTAAAAACGCCCAGCCCCTGCTGGGTACCAATCTTCCAACACAATTTTCTGCTGGAACCTCCTCTGCTAAAACTGCCATAACGTTTGAACCGGGAGGAGTTACAAGGCCCGCGACCTATCAAATCGAAGCTATCGACGAGATCTACAACTTTCATTCTTTGAGCTTTCAGAAATAACAAACTTATGATGGCCAAAATGGGACTGGAAGTGACTGCTATGCAAATGACCACCCAAAACGGTGAAGTTCAACGACGTCAGTTGGTAGAAATGCCACAACTCTTTCATCCGAACTCCGATTGGAATGATTCAAGATATTCCGGAAAGCTAAGAAAACGCTCTACAATATAGTCCAAGCTCCAAGCCAAGAACATGAAATGAACATAAAAGCATAAACGATGTCCGGCTTGCTTTTGTTTGCATTTTTCGTGCTTTTCCTTACCAATAATCGCTCACATCGCTTCCAAACGTATAACCTACAAAATGAACACAAAATGCATGAAAAGTAACTAAGACACATGAATAAAAACAATTAATTCAGGTAAAAGATACCGGATAAGTAGGTATAAAACCTACTTATCAAATACCCCCAAACCTAAACCTTTGCTTGTCCTCAAGCAAAAACAAAACAAAAATGCAATGCAATGCAATGCAATGGAATGGAACTAATCTACATGCCTACGAATCCAACAGTATTGATAGAATCAAATCTATTCACTCCGCCTTAGAGCAATCAAGTAAACATGATAATACTTCATATCAAAACCAATCAACAATTTCCTAGTCAATCATCAAATCTTAAACTGTTATTACTGGTATAGTGCGTGTGTGCTCCACAACAATGTTAACTGATATAAAATCAAATTTAACACATAACAAGTCTCTTCAAAGGCATCATACAGTGTAAACTCAAAAAATTCACGAATAAGCTAGATCCAACTAAAGTCAAACATCCACCAAGTTCAAGAGTCCAATCCGGGATACTTATGCTTTACTTTTCATTATGTGAGCTTTTTGCTCTTTTCCCGTTTTATTATTATTATTATTATTATTTTTACTTTTTAACCATGACTGTGCAATGTCTCATTCCATTAGGCTAACAGTGCTACCCCTTAGCGAGCTTTCGACCAACAACTCCCATACCATATAAGACCTTAGGGCGTTAGGTTTTAAGATACCCCTTCGGGCGTACTTGCTCAAGTAACAAAGGCCCCGAAACAAAACTAGCCGCGGTATATTTTTTTTTCATTTTTTTTCTTTTTTTTTGAAGCTTATATATCCCAAATTTTTTTCCCGAACTTAAGTTTTTATCGAACTTTAGTCATCACTACTTATTCTTCTCATTCTTTCATTCAAACTAGCATTATCCTTTAGAGTCTCATTATGTATCAATTTAAACTCAATCAATCAACAAGTTATTTTTATTGTGCTATCCTTATTATACCAGTTTCAAACAGAAAAAAAAAATTCAATTCATAACAAGAAATCACATCAAAGCTCTAATAGTCAGTGCTATACTTGTCTACTCGATCCCAATCTCATCATTGGCCAAAACAAACTGTAAATATCAAACAGCTGGACTCATGCAAGATAAACATAGTAACTAACTATTATTTTTGAAATTTTTGATTTTTTTTGATTTTTTTTATAATGAACCTAAACTAAATTAACAACATATGCAAAATAACATAACATAAACTAAACATGCGATATTGAATTAAACAAAACTCCCCCCAAACTTAGCAATTACAATGTCCTCATTGTAAGAATATAACGATAAATAGAAGAGAACTTCCCTGTAATCAGCTAAGCGTGAGTTGATGGCGGCGGCGGCGGCGACGATCATTTTGCTATCCATTGGATCTCCAATACCTGCAATGAAGAGAGACAACATGGATTAGATTATAAGAGAACTTAATAAGCAACTTAATTCCTATCTACTAAACAAACTAGTAAAGCTTATAAATATAAAAATTCCTGGGTTGCCTCCCAGTCAGCGCTTGATTTATAGTCTTTCAGCCTGACTTTGTCTGGTCAATGCTATCCAATTCCTCTTCGAAAGTTAAGAAACCCTCCATCCATCAGAAATAATATAGCTTTTGGTAGGTTCCCATTTGTGATAGCCATCAAGTTAAAGTCACCTAGCATGCTTTGTTTATATAAGATTAGATTGAAGAACGTCCAACATCTAGGCGTTTTCTCCATTGTGTCTGCGAATATATTCTGGCATTGAGGCTTTTCAGACACAACAATCTCTTCTTCTATCTTCTCCAACTCATCGCACCATGGCTTCGAAGTTGTACTCGTTTTTACGTCACATGGAGTATTGCCAATGACATGACTACCAATTGGACAAGGTTTTGCAAATCTAACCAGATTCTTGAACTGTGGAGGAGAAGTCACTTGAGGCATAAATAAGATCGGCTCATCATCGTTGGTTCTCACAATTAGTTCTTCACCGACCTTGTTGTCATTATCCCTACTTGTCTCCTCTTTTTCAACATCTCGAGGCTCATCTAGTTGTAGATTTGGTTCAGGTTCTTCGTCAATTTCGTCATCAATGTCATAAAACCAAGTGTTTGGAGGAAGGTTGCTTACGGCTTTGGTCATTTGCTCTATCTGATCCGCAAGATTTTGAATTGACCTCGCTTGATTACACATTCTCTCCTTATTTGATGCTATGAACTTGGACACCAATTCCTCTAACCTTGACTTTTCTTTTTCAGTCTCGGAAGCCATGTATTGAGGACCATTGGTTGAGGCAGTGAGGAGTTGTTCCATTCGATTATTAAAATTTTGGGTTGATAACTCCTGACTCATTATCATCTCTTCTTTTTCTGCTATAATCCTTAACATGAATTCCTTGAAATCTGAATTGTCTTCTTGTTGCATTGGAGGTGGATTTGAGAAATTTGATGGATATGTTGGATTTGGAGCAGAGTATTGGTCCTGATAGTTGTAGCTCCATGAAGAATCCGGGTGATACCCCCAAACTTAATGGTAATTATCATATACATACTGGTTGAGGTATACACCACCTTGTTTTCGCCGCCCAAAACTAACGGTGCATTGATGACTCGGATGGTTGCCAGCACAATAGTCACACATGATTGCCATCCTTTGACTCTGTTGGGCTGCGATAACGTACAACTTCCTCGAAAGTTCTTTAATTTGTGCTGACATTGCGGAAAGTGTCGTGAGTCTGTCAATCTCCTTTTCTTTTGGTTGAGTCATGTTCGTGTATGGCCATTGATACGCAAAGTCATCTATGGTACCTGAAAAGAGAGAAATATCGGAAGAGAATTAAAAATAAAAATAAAAATGTTTAAATTAAGACTAATTTGATTGAAATTAATATTGGTAAAAAATATTAAACTAATTCCCCGGCAACGGCGCCAAAAACTTGATGGGTAAAATCTAGTTACGCATAACACGCAAGTATACGTGGTCAACAAGTAATAAAGTGATAAGTTGAGTATCGTTCCCACAGAGAATTATTTAATAAAAATCACCAAGTACTAACCCGTAACCAACTCAATCTTATTTAAACAAATGGATTTAATGTTATAAATTAAATTATTTGTAAGACCCCAAATAATTAATAAATGAAATTTAATTTCCTTTAATTATTATTTTGAATAGTAAGGGTTGATTTGATTAATGAGGATAGTTATGGGTAAAATATGTAAATATTTCAAAATAAGCAAGTGGTTATAAAATATTCATTGTTGTCGAGGAATATTCGTTTGGTCGTGGAATATTCGTACTGTCGGGGAATATTCGTACGTTTTTACCGTTTACACTGTTGGAATACCCGGTGGTTAAAATACAGTAATACGCGTTGTTGCACAGTAGCACACGGTATTGCACTGTATTTTGAATTATTGATCCTTACGTAAGAAGACACTACTCAATAATTTCTACAGGAGTTACTGTTCATTACTTTATTGATTCAATAATTGCTGCGTTGATATTTATATTATTATTGTTTCAATAATTGACATTGCACAGTATTTTCCATTATCAGATCAATAATTCATATTATTTGAATAATATTATCAGATAACATTATTGGCAATGTCTAGAAAGTTTTGTCAAGGAGAGGTTTGGTCATCTAATTGCGCGCCAGTAAGGAGAAATCCTTATTGGAAAGCCCCCTCTATCCTGGGAACGGCCTGGTTGTCAGTACTGTGATTCTGTAATATAATTTTTAATAATTAATTATTGATTATTATGATAAAGAAAATATTTATTTTATGTGGATATAGATGGAGAAAATTTTTAATGTGACAATTGTTGAAATTTAATATTTTATCTTTTTCTGATATAATAATTTATTTAAATATATTATTTTAATAATATATTAACGATGATATTTTTATAATGAATGTGGGATATATGAATATATGAGGAGGTAGAGTATTTTTGTGGCATTAAATGTTTAACACATGTTTTGTGTGTCGGTAGACATAATTTTTGACCGAAAATTGAGTATAGACTGTAAAATCACCCGTTTGTGGATTTCGGTCAATTTCTGTTTGGAATTTGGGAAAAAAAATTTCTGCAAAGTTGTAGAGAATGGAATTTCCCATGGAAAGTCGCGAGATTCGAATTTTCTGACAAAGGAGCTATTTATTGTGAATTATTGAAGTTTCGGGGTTCCGAAATAACTGATTTTTGGAAGTTTTAATTATTATTTTCAACAAAAACGTTTTTCAAAGGTTGGTGGGCATCTTTAACATGTGTTTGATGGCTAAAATCAGATTCCTTGGTGGTTGGCTTGAATGTTTTGTAAATATTAATATTATATTAATTTAGTCTCCTTTGGCGTTCTAATATTTTCCTATAAATAGAGGGCTAAGTTAGAATTGAAAATCACACCAGAAACAAAGTTTTCTCTCTTTTTCTCTCTATATTATCGAGCGTATTCCTGTGAGTATACTTTGAGTGTTGCTATACGGTGCGAGTTTCTGTCAGTACTATACCGAAATTCAGTCAGAAGTACGGCTATTTTGAGGTAAGGGATGTTATTTTCTTCTTAAATTATATTATTTTCTTCAATATCATTATGCCGAAATATTGGTGAACGTTTTTATCAAATTTGGAACTTTTTGTGCCGGAGTTACTATTCACGTATACGGTACTATTCACGTATACGGCACTATTCACGAATACGGCACTATTCACAGAAAAATTATTTTTTTTCTTTTCGTCCAAAATATCTATTGTGAATACTAGCTTTGATTGTATCTATGTTTTGATCATTCTTGAATTTTACACAACTATGATTATTTTTGAGGTATTTTTGGACATGGATAAAACAAAGTACGAATCCTTAATCCTTAATCCTTGTCATTTTGTTTCACTGGATTCGTTTCTTTAGAAATATTTTTTATCATCTTCAGTCTTAAAGGATGTTATTATTGAATATCTTTGGCCTGTGGTGCAAAGATGAATGATTTCTGATGAATATCTTTGGCCCGTAGTGCAAAGATGAACATGTGTTTAGATGAACATGACCAACAGATGAATATCCTTGGCCTGTAGTGCAAGGATGAATATATGATTCAAGATGTGCATTGATTGATGTTACAGGGATAAAAATACTGTTGATGGACTGTTAAATTCATAGACATTAGTAGATTTCATCCTCTACGTAACTCTTCTATGAATTAATATTTTCCGCTGCGAATATTGATTTAAAACTTGTTGTCTATTGTATTCTATTAGATTTTTTCCCTGTTGAAGGCTAACGATAATTTGTTGTATATTGTCTTAGTCATAATATTCTTTACTGAGCTAGTTGAGCTCACCCTTTTCCTTTTTGTTCCATTTTTCTTCGCAGGAGACGAGAATATAGCGAGTACGAGTCGGGGTATGAATTGATGGTCCTTGAGAGAGTTGTTTAGTAGTCCTCACCATTTTTGTAAAATAATATATCAATAATTGTATTGAGGACATAGTTGGGTATGTATATTGTCTAGATGACAATGTTTGTATTCAAACTCACAGTTTATGGGTTGTAAAAGTTGTAGTTGTTTCTGTACCATGTATTTGGCGACTCAAAATGGGTTGGATGGAATGGACCTATTTTGGGGGCGTCACAGTATTTAACTAAACTAATTCTAATTACCACTAATTAAAAATCAGATTATGGAGATTTAAGATCACAACTTCACCTATTGCTTCATTTAGGTTAACACACTTCTCATCAATTATTCTCTATCTCGAATTGTTAATCAAGAACACGAAAGTAGTATTAACCACCTCTCGATGCACTAATACCGTATTAACGTCAATCTACAATTAAGATAGAAATCCGTTAAACACCTTAATCAACTAACCCACTATATCTCTATATGAATTACAATTGAAGAAAGTTTAAGAATAAGTTCTCTATCCGATTACATGCGATGTCAAGCATATCTCTACCTTAACACACATCAAGTTTAAGCTATTAACAAAATCCTGAACACATGCTATAATGATTAGATCTAAATCTATACTTCATCTCTCGAGTTCATATAGATTATCACGGTAATTAATGGCCAGTCAATTAAACAATTAATTCCAAATCACAATAGACAATTCTCACATTAGAAAATACTAATTGATATCGAAACATATTAAAATAAACTACACAATAAGATCCATTGTAATCTCAAACAAATAATTAGTTCATGGTTATTGAATTTAAACTAAGAATCCACAATTGAATACACATTAAAAGATAAAGATAGAAGAAGATGAGAAGAAATAATCTATTGTGTGTAGATTTGACGCTCCCTCCTTGCTCCTCCTTTGAATCTTCAGTGGTCTCCAAGTTGCTTCAATCTCCAAATCTAATTAGAACTAATGTTTTTCTCTAAATTACTCTAATCTAATTTAATAGAATGCTCTCTAATCTCCTAATATTCTCCTCTAATCTGTGTTATTTCCCTCCTTTTATAAGCCTTTGTACATGTCTTTAAGTCCTCTTGGAAGTCCTTGAATCAAACAACTCGAAACAATCCTTTTCGGACTCAAATTTGGACAAAATCCGCTCATTTTCGCGTATACCCAGCCCCGGCTGGGTATTTCCCTTTGTAAAAGCCAGCCCCAGCTGGATAGCAATCTGCTAACATGCCCAGATACCCAGCCCCGGCTGGGTCCTAAGGCTAAAAACGCCCAGCCCCGACAGGGTACCAATCTGCCAACACAATTTTCTGCTGGAACCTCCTCTGCTAAAACTGCCATAACGTTTGAACCGGGAGGAGTTACGGGGCCTGCGACCTATCAAATCGAAGCTATCGACGAGATCTACAACTTTTATTCTTTGAGCTTTCAGAAATAACAAACGTATGATGGTAAAAATTGGACTGGAAGTGACTGCTATGTAAATGACCACCCAAAACGGTGAAGTTAAACGACGTCCGTTGGTAGAAATGCCACAACTCTTTCATCCGAACTCCGATTGGAATGATTCAAGATGTTCCGTAAAGCTAAGAAAACGCTCTACAATATAGTCCAAGCTCCAAGCCAAGAACATGAAATGAACATAAAAGCATAAACGATGTCCGGCTTGCTTTTGTTTGCATTTTCCGTGCTTTTCCTTACCAATAATCGCTCACATCGCTTCCAAACGTATAACCTAAAAAAGGAACACAAAATGCATGAAAAGTAACTAAGACACATGAATAAAAACAATTAATTCAAGTAAAAGATACCGGATAAGTAGGTATAAAACCTACTTATCAGGCATCTCCACTCAGGTAGAATTTCATAGCAAGTCGATGGATCCGCCTTTTCTCGATCGGGCTCGCCTCAGTGGGTGTAGATCCATCTCGTAGGTATTCCTTGATATGCTGATACCAAGGATGATGGATGGGAGGTAGCTTATCTGATACTTCTCCAACGTAATTCCCATAGGCTGGTGCCTTATGCAGGGAAATTGTGACCCTTGGCAAGTGTCCCTTGTCAGGTATGTGAATCAAGGAGGCCAAAGCTGCTAATGAGTCTGCAAAGTCATTCCTATTATGAGGAATGTGTAGAAAGAAGATTTCTTCGAACTCCAAAATCATCTGTAAAACTTGCCGATGGTAAGGCAGTAAATGTAGCTCTTTGGTTTGATAGATTCACGTGGATTGTCTGACCACTGATAAATGGGTTTTATACCTACTTATTGGATAGCAATTCACGTGAACGGTGCCCATCTCAAGTACATTTTAATGTGTTTTTAGTTGCATTTGGTTTATTTTGCATTGTATTTACTTAAAACTCCTTTGGTGTAAAAGTGCAGGATATGGCATAATTTGGTGATGTAAATGGCATGAGGCTGTTGGAAGCATGGCATGAGGATCAAGTGGAGCAGGAGACTTAGCATGGATGGACAAAGGAACAAGTTACAGAATAGATCAGTTGTAGCAGCAGAACCAGAACTCAAAGTTGCAGAAGCCGCGCGGCTATACTGGCCAGCACACACGCGTACGCGCGACCACCCGGCTGGACCAGACATGGCACACTGCATGTCGTGTGCGCGCACGAGAATTACTAAAGGGCAGCGCGCGCCCGCGCGGGATAACTGCTGCTGCTGAGCTGTTTATTTTAATTTCTAATTTTCAGGGTTGTAATTAATTAGAAATGATTTCTGACGGGTGTCAGACGTATCATTCATTACTCTTTACGTATTTTCATATTGGTAACTAGGGTTTACACTCTGAAGGAAATTCCAACGTAGAACAAAGCCTAAAATCCAACTTTGCTAATTCTTTTTGGGATTTTCTATCATTGTGGATAATTATTAGTATTTTGCTGGATTTATATGAGGATTTGAACGTTACTAGTGGATTATAATCAGCAATTGGGTTTGATTGTTTCTATCCTTCATCTTTCAATTGTTCGCTTATTAGCCATGTTTAGATTTGATCCCATAATGACTTTTGGTTCAGTCATGAACTAAACTCTATTATGGGATTCTAACGGATTTTAATATGTAGTTTAGTTGCAAGCTTGAATGCTGGACTATTTTATATATTATATGGGATTTCTATCATGGTTGTTTTGCATGTATGAATGCTTGTTCACCATTCGTTTTCAGTACTTGTATAGAATTGACCATGAACATGCAAGTATGGATTGTAATCATGATAGCATACGTATATTGGGATGTTTTGTATGGCTTATGTATTTTGTGAACCAGATAGACATATATTGTTTTACCGTATGAGTTAGAATAAGGGCTTGTGCTTAAATTCAATATGGTTGTAATTTCACATAGACATATAGTGATTTTGGTTATGTTGATGATTACATGGAGTCTATCGCTTGTGGATGTTTTGTAAGTAGGTCACAGTACATTGAAAAATGGCTATGACTCTATTAGTGCTCTTGGCTACTTTCATGTGATATGTGAACAATTCTTGCATGATAGTGGGGATTAAATGAAGTATTAAATGAAGTTAGGATCCTATTACTCTCAGATTTGATTTTTTACATTTTTATTCTAGTTTTAGTTCTTATTTCCAATTAGAGTAATTCACCAATTATATTCATTAGTTTCAGCATATAAATATAGTTATTTAATTGATGCATAGTGATTTGAGTTAGACAACTTTCTCTGTGGGATCGATACTTTACTTACTCTGTATTACTTGTTGACACATGTATGCTTGCATGAGTAAGAGCTCTTTTGTTAGAATTGAAAAAGAGGCAACAACCACTAACTCCGAATCTCCAAAGACATGTAACCGCCTAATACCCATTGAACAGGCAAGTTTTAGCCCCATAAGACAGCCTTCATACTCAGCTATGTTGTTGGTGCTGACAAACTGCAATTTGACGGTGATGGGATACTGCTCCCCGTGCAAGATACTAGAACTGCTCCAGCTCCAGCACTTTCTATATTAACAGCTCCATTAAAATACAACTTCCATGTTTGGTGTGTACCGTACTGATGGTGTTGCTGAACTGTCATTACCCCTTCATCGGGGAAGTATGTCTTCAGGGGTTTGAAATCCCCTGAAGGTGCGGTGGCCAGTTGATCCGTAATTTCTTGACCTTTGATGGACTTTTGATCCACGTAGACGATGTTAAATTGTTGTAGGATCAACTGCCATTTGGACAGCCAACAATATAACATGGGTTTATTGAACACGTACTTGAGAGGATCCATACGGGATATTATATAAGTTGTGTGACCATGGAGGTAATGTTGTAATCTCATGGAAGCCCATGCTAAAATGCAACAAGTCTTCTCAATTAGAGTGTACTTGTGTTCACTGTTGCTGAATCTTTTGTTGAGGTAATAGATAGCTCGTTCTTAACCTTTATCCTCTTTCTGTCCCAGCATGCGGCCCATGGCATTGTCACGTATGTACAGGTACATGAACAGGGGAACATCATCCCTGGGTGTTACCAAAATGGGAGCTTTGACTAGCTGCTCTTTGATTGTAAGGAAGGCCTTCTGGCACTCATCACTCCATTTCATGGAGGAGTTCTTCCTTAACATCTTGAAGATTGGCTCACATGTTTCTGTGAGTTGAGAAATGAACCTGCTAATGAAGTTGATTCTTCCCAAAAATCCCTGTATTTCTTTCTCGGTCTGAGGAATGGGCATTTCTGCGATGGCCTGGATTTTGGTATGATCCAGCTCAATCCCTTTGTGGCTGACTCGGAATCCTATTAACTTGCTTGATTTAACGCCAAAGGCGCACTTGGCTGGATTCAACTTCAAGTTGTACTTACGTAACCTATTGAATAGCTTCCTGAGATGGTCTAAGTGGTCTTCCTCATTCTGGGATTTGACAATGATGTCATCCACGTAGATCTCTATCTCTTTATGCATTAATTCATGGAAGAGAGCCATCATAGCTCGCAGATAGGTGGCTCCGACATTGATGAGGCCAAATGACGATCTTCTATAGCAAAAGGTTCCCCAATGTGTGATGAAAGTAGTTTTCTCATGATCTTCTCAGCAACCATGATTCGATGGTACCTCACAAAGTAATTAGCAAAGGAGTACATACAGTATTGAGAAGTATTGTCAATGAGAATGTGGATAAATGGCACGAGAAAGCTATCTTTAAGGCAAGCTTTATTCAAGTCCCGATAATCCATACAAACTAGCACCTTTCCTCCAGGTTTAGGCATAGGAATGATATTGGATATTCACTCAGGATATGTGGACACCATGATGATGCCAGCTTGAAACTGTTTCACAATTTCTTCTTTCACCTTTAAACTCCACTCAGGTTTCAATTACCTGAGCTTTTGCTTAACTGCCTTGAATCCCTCTTTAATGTGAAGGCAGTGAAGAACAATGTCAGTGAATAAACCCACCATATCTTCATGAAACCATGCAAACACATCCTTAAATTGGGTTAGTAGCATAACCATGTCATTCCTTTTGTTTGGGGTAAGGTCTGAACCAATCTGGATTAACTTAGGGCTTTCTAAGGTTCTGAGATTGAAAGAAGTGGTTTGATCAAGGTTGGTTTTAGGTTTATCTTTGACCAATTCTTGAATTTCTTGAGGCACCTAAATGTCCTCATGTATTTCAATCAAGGCTGAATTCATCTCTACATCAAAGGTACAATCCTTGTGGAGAAGAGGCACCGTATCAGCAAGTACATGCACATCTATATTCAAGGTCCTGAAACAAAATATGTTTTCACTTAGTATATATGAAATAGTTTGGTCATACACAGTGTTAGCATATACTGACAAAATAAACTGATAGTGTGACGCCCCCAAATCCAAGTCTCTTTCAACCCGACAGATGGTGCTCCATGGTGCTACAGTTCACACTAACATTTAATTAAAAAAGCCTCAAAAGAATGAATCTGTCTTATATATATTCCAAAATAATACTACCATTCCCCAGGTTCTTTATAACCTTTATATTTGTTCTTGTCATAATATCAAATATTATCATTACAAACCTATACTATTACATAGGTACGCTACAAGTTCACTTTAGCCTTCACTTTATCCTTGTCGAATCCTTTGGTCATATCGTCTAAGCTACAATTATATGTTTCAAGCAAGTGTGAGCATAATAAGCTCAGCAAGTATAACAATTTCATTTTTAAAAGCATGCTTGAAACATAGAAATCGTATATCTTCAATAACTGGATGATAGTTACGAAGTACTATCAATAATTCAAAATAGCTCTCCTTTTCCTTCAACATTTTACAATAACAATATTCATCAATTCTGGTTCAAGACGTGAACGTCTTATAGTTTCTTTGAAAAGGACAACCTGGTATGAAGTCCGTAAGTCTGATATATCTTACGAGCACTTCTAGGTGATCAGCCTATAGTACTCTATGTTGATCAACACTACATCCATTAAACGTGTGTACGTTTAAGTTGTGGCAACCTCACGTGCCCATCGAATACTCGATGAAAATAAATTTGTTTATTCATATTCAGGCTTACCTTGAATCTGTACCAATTAGTTGGCGTAGGATAGCGTTAGCAATTCTATATTGAAAGACTTGTAAACAGTTCAATCAATCTATCAAGATTTGTCTAGCCGAGCTAAAACTGGCATCGACTCTTTCTTCAAAACCATACAAGCATCTCATAATGTGAATCATTTGAAAACTTGGCTAACACGAAGTTTAGACAAGCGTTTAAGAAAAACTTGCCTTCAGCGTCTGCTACAGTATAATTACGTTTTCTTTGAGTCTTTACAGTCTCTACAACACATAATCACATAACATACCACATTAGGTCATGAATGAACAAACATAGTTCCTAAAGAATCTTACCCTTCTTCTCAATCTAACACCGTATTCGATTTGTTATTTATTGGTTCCGTCATTCTTTTACATCATTCTTACCCACTTCATTCCTTTCTATAACTTAATTGGAATTATTTCATTAATACAACTCGGTTCAAGTTAATTATCCTTCCTCACAGCTTACTAACGTCCTTACGTTATTTAATCGAAACTCGATTGTCATTGATTAAGTACACTTGTTGTACATCGTTCTTGTTCACATTCGACTTATCTTCAACCTTTAGTATATTACTTAAGGTTTATAACACCCTTAATGACGTTGCGTTAAGTTAATTAAGAATTTGATTCCCTATTCATACACTTCTCCTTCTCTTTACATTCAAAACCTTTCTTCTCTATCTATTACCTAGTACTGGCGCTGCGGCGCCAGCTTTTATTCTGTACCTCGCACTACGGCGTGGCACTCTTGGTTCTAAAAATCTGGTCTCGGCACTGTGGCGCAATGCCTAGTGCATTCGGTCGCGCTGCGGCGCCAACTAACAGGGGCTAATGTCTGGTTTCGCGCTGCGGAGCCAGCCATTGTGACAACCCGATATTTTCTAAATAAATAAAACTGAAATTTTGCGTATAAAATTTTATTTTTATTATTATTATAAGGATGAGAATTTGTACAAGATAATATGTATACGTATTTATGTGGTAAATAAAAATATATTTATTACATAAATATTTGCAAATAAATTTATATTTAGAATTATTGATTATTATGAATTATAATTTTTATATTAATTAATTCCTTATGGGAAATGTTTTATTAATTATTTTTTTAAGGAAAATGTAATCTTATATTATTTAAATAATATATGAAATGATTTTAGAATAATTATAATGATTATTTCATTATATGAATTTGTTCAGGATGTTAAATTAAATATTTTAACTTAATTAAGAATGTTATTTATGCAAGATAAATCAGATATGGAATCCGAACCCTAATTTCGGGTTTTGATTAAGGAATGAGAATAATAATATTATATTATTATTTTTCAGTGTTATAGATATGTATGGTTATGTGTGTAATGTTAATGTGTGGAACGGTTTTATTATATTACGATCAAACCCTAATAACATTTTACATACCCTATTTCTGGTTCTGAAATAAGGAGTAGTGATAAAAATATAATATTATTTATATTTTGATTTTTCAGTGCTATAGATATGTACTGTATGTATGTGAGCTAATAATGATTAAGTAATTGTGGTGCAGTATTTGAAAACCCTAGTTTTACTGTGGGAAAACCCTAATTTTGAAACTCAATTGTGAGTTTAAGGCTATTATATAACTGTGTTATGTGATATATGTTATGTGCTACTTCATGATATGCTAATTAGGAAACCCTAATTATAAATATTAAAACCCTAGTTTATATTTATATTTTCTAGATATTAGAAAACCCTAACTATGAATGAAAACCCTAATTTGAAAACCTAAACCGGAGGTTTGATCAGTCAGAAATAGTGTTACTATGATTAATATCAAGTATGATAGACTTTAATTACTAATTAAGGTGAATCTAATTAGTAAATTAAAACCCTAAAATCTAGAACCCTAATTGTATTTCTAGAAACCCTAATTATCAAAATTTTAAACCCTAATTGCTATAATTAGCAAAGTTAATTGTGAATAAGGGTAATAAACCCTAATGTCCATGTATAAGATAATTACAAACTTATTTTAATTGACAAATTTATTTTTTGAAATTTTAGAAACTAAAAGTTATTTAATTTTATTTATTTAATTTTGTGCAAACCCTAAAAAATGGAAATTCTAGAATTTTGCTAAATTGGCTCAAACCCTAAACCCTAAATCAAAACCTAATCCATAACATTTAGAAACTCGGATTTGAGATTTTACAAAATCTGGAAAATGGTGTTTTTGATGTCTGACAGTGAATGTCAGAACGTCTAGATCATAGTTTGTATATTAGTTTGATGTTTTAAGTGTTGGTTATTGTAGTATGATGTAAGATCTTTACTCTTGAAGTGAAATGGCAGCTTTTTAATAGCTAGATTCCATGTTATACTCGGTCAAAGTCGGTTGACTGACCATGACCAAGGATAATCTGGGCAGCCCAGAAAGTTTAAAATCAGCGTGTGACAGTTTTTGAACGACCCTGATCTGACAGCTTTGATGCTTGTTTGTTGATGTGTTGGTAACAAAGTTGTAGCTTGTAATATTTACTTTAGATCCATGTATTTAGACTCTCCAAAACATCCTTATACCAAGCACAGTGGACGGTCAAAACTGGCCACTCGGCCACGGTTGAGTTTCTGGGAAAAACCCAGAAACCGAAAGAACATAGATTCTGGCATAGTTTGACCACACTGTAATGTTTGATATTGTTGTAGATATATCGATCTGTTGATTTATAAATGTACTATGATGTATGTACTATAACGTTGAACCATCAAGCAACTTAAACCATGACCAGAACCGAAAATAATTTGAGCTGGAAAGTGGCTGCTTGAATTTCTGGGTTTCTGATGAAGCCCAGATTTGGTCTGACAGCATGTTTGGCAGATCATATCTTTTTATTGTGTTATTGATTGATCAAAGTGAGTGTTGGATATTGTAGTGCTACATGAGTACTATACAACTAATGTTTGAGCTAACTCAGAACTCGATTACACTGTGAATTAAACTCGGTCAAAGGGAGCAACTTGAACACTGACTGTCAGTGTTCTTGAGGCTCAAGAACACCTATAGCGACAGAAAGTGTCGCTATAGCCCTTTAGCGACGGTTATATTTATAATTTCCGGATATTAATAAAAAATTGATAAAAATGGTTTTAATTATTAAAAATACATAATAAATTATACAAAATTATTTTAAAGTCTGAAAAATAGTTTTTAACTATTTTGGGTATATTTCGAAAATATTTAATATTTTTGGAATAAAAATGGTATTTATTTATTTAATTACAATATTAGATAAATTATTTAAAAATAGTTTTAATTCATGAAAAATTATGAAAAATTATATTATTGTGTTAGAAAATAATTTTGAGTTATTTTTAATAACTTTTAATATTTTGTGATAATTTTTATTAATAAATTAATATTAATGATAGTTAAGTTATTTATTAAATGAATTAAATAAATTAATTAAAAATGATTTTATTATATTAAAAATCATTTTAAATAATAATAAGGTATTTAAGAATATTTTAAGTTATAAAATATAGCTTTTAATATTTAATAGTTAATTTCATTAATTAATGATTTTTATGATATTAAATTTATTTAATAATTATATTAAATAAATTAGTTTAAAAAAATGATTTTAATATTATAATAATCATTTTAAATGAAAATAAAGTGTTTAAAGATATTTTAAGTTATAAATATAACTTTTAATATTTAAAGGATAATTTCATTAATAATTTAATATTAATGATATATAAATGATATTAAGTTTATTTAATAATTATATTAAATAAATAGTTTAAAAATAGTTTTATTTATTTAAAAATTATTTAAAAGGGATATAAATGAATTAAAAATATTTAAGTTATAATTAATGACTTTTAATATTTAGATAATAGTTCATTAATATGTAAATATTAATGGTAATTATTTAATAATGATTTTAGATGTTTTAAAAATCATTTAAGGGTAATATAAGTACTTTAAAATATTTTGAGTTATTATAATGACTTTAATATTTTGGTAATGGTTTCATTAATAGTTTAATATTAATTAAATATTAATGGTAATAGAATTGTTTGATATTTAAATCATTTAATAATGATTCTGATATTTCAAAAATTATGGTAAATGGTAATAATTATTTTATAATTATTATAAGGTCATGAAAAATGATATGACTGTTATTTAATTAGTCTAAATGAATACTGGTCAACTGTTTAGAGTCTTAGACTCGATAATTACCCGGTAAAGATGTCGGTAGACCGATATATTTCAGAAATGGGTCTGGACTTAGATAATGTGATTAGTTAACTGTTTAATTGTGATTCAATGGTTATTAAGGTTGTGTGACAATGTGATTAGGAATGTGTTGATGTTTGTTTGTGATGTCATGATTGTAGAACATGTGTGATAAGATGATTAGGTTATGTGCTGACTGTGAAATGCAGTACTGTGTTATATTATATTGTTCTAATCGAACGAATGATTTGATTAATGATAGGTTGTGATAGAAAAGGGTAGAACTAAGTTGAGATTGTAAGCAGCGCATCAGGCAAGTATCCTAACTTTGCATTTTCTTTATGCAATGGTCAGAAGTAAGAAGTTCAGAATTATTATTATTAATGTACAGATGGTTAAACCTATATTATATACACCCTTTGATTATCAACATGTTAGTATATGATAATTCGGATATATATTCTGTTCGTTAATTTCTAGAAATGATTATACAAGTGCCCCCACTTGGATAATCATTGTATTTAATCACATGTTTATACACCTTTGTTATACATATATGTTGAATTATAGATTATTGTTGGATAAAATAAAACTTTTTGTCTGAAACCCCGACAAATATGAACATCCCGTTTACGGGAAAACTTTTATGCACCCAAGGCGGATCAAGTAAAGGATAACATCGTTCTTGTAATGTAGTATTGATAAATACAGGGCACAACGGGCTGATCACCCCCGTGTCCGTAAGTTATGACGGTTTGTAGATGAAGTTCTGCTAAACCTTTTCGAAAATAAAAACAATGTTCATAGAATGTCACTTAAACCTTATTTATAGTCAGTACGTAGTTTCAAAAATTTGAAGGAGGGTTGTTATATTATTAATATCAGTTCAGAATACTTCACAACTATTGACTTGTTTTAGATAGATATTATAAAGAAAATATTTAAATTCTTTCAACTTATATATATATATATATAATACTTGATGGGCACTCAAATGCTCATCCTTGCTTAATTTAAATATTTTCAGATAAGTGTGAACAATCGGAAGGATCGGTCAAGAACAAGTGAAAAGGAAAGCAAACAGATTAGGTTTACGATGTTATATAGTAAAAGTTGCGTACTTGGGATTAAACTCTGATGAAGGTAAGATAAGTTTATAATTTATATTAGTGTTATTATTATTAGTAATATTTCCGCTCATAGAAATGGTATCGTGAAGTACCGAGTTCGGGTTTCAAGTATCCGGGTTCAGGGACTTCAGAACATGGTATCAGAGCTATAGTGTTAGAAACCTTAGGTGGGTTAGACCTTAGGCTATAACCTTAGAACAGAGGGAAACGTTGAAAATACAAATAACTCATATAGAGTTAGTTGGTTAGTATGATTCAAAGATGAATCTCGGTGAGTTGTTAAGTCACAGAGTTTCCTAACTCTGATAATAAAATTAAAAAGTAATGGTGAATAGATCGAGTCTAAAAGACTGGAAGTGCGGGGAAAAGAGATCGTAAAAGAAAACAATTAAGACATAGAATTGAATCATAATATATATATATATATATATATATATATATATATATATATATATATATATACGATGAGATCACTCTGTGATCTGATAAAATTATGACAGCCAGAAAGAATCAATCTTATGATTGGAAAGTTTAAAGCAAGATTGTTGTGTGAATGGTACAGATTCAAGAAAGGGTTATGAATATGGATTAAATGAAATTCGAATGAAAAAGGGGGTTAGGATTAGATGGGGATTTCAATGATGACTCATGTCGGCAGCTGAGTTGTATGATTCCTTGTATGGGCGGGGAATTGTACTTGGTGTAAAAACTACTTAGTATCTGACACTGATAATCATTGAAATGTTTGTGTCGCGTTATTTGCTATATGCATGTTAAGAGGGTGATTCATTTCTCATGTGTATAAAAAATAGATAGGTCAAAGGTAGAGAACATAGGGTTAAGTACGAGTTCTTAAAACTCATACTTACGTGACATTCTTGCCTCGTAGTTATATGAAATATTTATGAATCCCTCAGCGAATGGACGCCAAAGGTCTGACTAGGGAAAATTCGTAAACTCATATAACTGTGACAAGTTTATGGACTCATAAGTGTAGTTTGACGAACTGGGTATAGTTAATCTTTAGTGAAGGCAAAAGAAATAGGTAGTATTGGTATTAGTTGAATATGTATGTTTCTGTGTGGTATATGTGATAAGTATGTGTGTGTAATTATATATTTTTAGCTTTTGTGTTGGACAAAGTTGTAAATCCCGACTTTTGAGTCACGAAGGGATAGCGAATGTTTAAAGCATAATGTGATATGGAATGTCAAATGTTATGAATATGAGTCTATGTTGGATTAATGAAATAAGTTGGTATAAAGATAGTAATTATTTATCTAAGCATTGGTTAATGCAGTTTTCAGAAGCTAATATTTTAAATACATGATTATTTGAGTAGAAAATTTTGTGTTATATGTTAAGCGTATACGATAAGGCTTAGTATGTAAAAATAATTTATGAAAATGTCGTCAAGACGAAAACGAAACCAAAGGATAGAAGAATCTGTCAACAAAGCTGGAGGACAACCAGACTCAATACAGAAATTTGCGAATATGGACGATCAAGTTGTGCAGAACGGAATACTAGTCGCGAAAGATCAACCAGATAATCGAACGTTGAACGTTAAAGACTTCAAGGCGGTCCTATCACCAAAATTCAAAGGTACAAATTACCCTGTAGAAGCCCAAATTTGGGTTAAGGAAATTAAAAAGGTGTTCGTGATAGTTAGGATAGCTAATGGGCAAAAGATCTCTTTTGCCACCTGCATGATGAAAAGTGAGGCAAATTTTTTTGGTAGAAAACAAATTTGACAAGGGCAAGAGCAGGTGTGATAACATGGAATAGGTTTAAGACTTTTTTTTTTAAATTATTTTTTTCTGGTAGTATGCAGGCTAGAATGGAGGTGAAATTTCTAGAATTAAAGCAAGGGGATATGTAAGTTGTGTAATATGTCAGTGAGATTTAATGAGTTGACTAGATTGGCTCCGCATCAAGTTGATACGGAGGTTAGAAAGGCACGAAGGTTTGAGATGGGATTCGAACCCTAGCTCTATAACAAGGTAAGAAGGAATAAGGGTAAGGTTGAGGGAGCTAGGAAGGTAGAAATTAATAGTGGAAATAAAGGAGGAAATAAGCAAAAGGGAATAGGAGTGAAAATAGGAAGGCGAACAACTTTGGGAGTGTGCAGGTGAAGCAAGAAGGTGTGAAGAAGAAGCATGTGGTGTAATATGCAAAATGGTGGAAAGAACCACTCTAGGAATGTTTGAAAGGGAAGTTTGTATGCTGTAAGTACGGGCAGAAGGGACATGTCACTTTCGACTGTCTCAATCCAAGAATGTATAATAGGTGTTTCAAGTGTGGATCAATGGAAAATAAGGTTGGAGACTGTTTAAGAAGGAGAATGGAGGTAAGGAATACGAATACGGGGAAAAGGCAGCAGGACATTGGCGACAACGGGACCGACATCAACAAACGAGCCAACAGAAACAACCGCAAATGTCTTCAACATGACGTTCAAGATATCGTGGCAGCCGGAGATGCAACTCCAGGTATTACTCGAACCAATATTATTTTCTTAAATATTGATTTCTTATATATAGTAAATTATTTTTATAAATTATTTTGAAGGAGGAATTTGAGTTCTTTTAGAAATCAAATTTCCGTTTAATCAGAAAGACAAGCTTTATGTGATAGTTAAATATCGAATCGATCAATCATGATCGAGATCTATTTGCAATGATTGTGTATGCTCTGAACCCTAGTATGTATAGGTTTTAAAAGGTGATTCTGGAGACGGAATCTTTATAAGGGAGGGTGAATGTGACAACCCGATATTTTTTAAATAAATAAAACTGAAATTTTGCGTATACATTTTTTTTATTATTATTATAAGGATGAGGATTTGTACAAGATAATATGTATATGTATTTATGTGGTAAATAAAAATATATTTATTACATAAATATTTGTAAATAAATTTATTTTTAGAATTAATGATTATATTAATTATATCAATTATAATTTTTATATTAATTAATTCCTTATGGGAAATGTTTTATTAATTATTTTTTTAAGAAAAATGTAATCTTATATTATTTAAATAATATATGAAATGATTTTAGAATAATTATAATGATTATTTCATTATATGAATTTGTTTAGGATGTTAAATTAAATATTTTAACGTAATTAAGAATGTTATTTATGCAAGATAAATCAGATATGGAATCCAAACCCTATTTTTGGGTTTTGATTAAGGAATGAGAATAATAATATTATATTATTATTTTTTAGTGTTATAGATATGTATGGTTATGTGTGTAATGTTAATGTGTGGAACAGTTTTATTATATTACGATCAAACCCTAATAACATTTTACATACCTTATTTCTGGTTCTGAAATAAGGAGTAGTGATAAAAATTAAATATAATATTATTTATATTTTGATTTTTCAGTGCTATAGATATGTACTGTATGTATGTGAGCTAGTAATGATTAAGTAATTGTGGTGCAGTATTTGAAAACCCTAGTTTTACTGTGGGAAAACCCTAATTTTGAAACTCAATTGTGAGTTTAAGGCTATTATATAACTGTGTTATGTGATATATGTTATGTGCTACTTCATGATATGCTAATTAGAAAATCCTAATTATAAATATTAAAACCCTAATTTATATTTATATTTTCTAGATATTAGAAAACCCTAACTATGAATGAAAACCTTAATCCGAAAACCTAAACCGGAGGTTTGATCAGTCAGAAATAGTGCTACTATGATTAATATCAAGTATGATAGACTTTAATTACTAATTAAGGTGAATCTAATTAGTAAATTAAAACCCTAAAATCTAGAACCCTAATTGTATTTCTAGAAACCCTAATTATCAAAATTTTAAACCCTAATTGCTATAATTAGCAAAGTTAATTGTGAATAAGGGTAATAAACCCTAATGTCCATATATAAGATAATTACAAACTTATTTTAATTGACAAATTTATTTTTCAAAATTTTAGAAACTAAAACTTATTTAATTTTATTTATTTAATTTTGTGCAAACCCTAAAAAAATGGAAATTCTAGAATTTTGCTAAATTGGCTCAAACCCTAAACCCTAAATCGAAACCTAATCCTAAGGGTTTGACAAGATTACAAGTATGCCATTAAATTAATTTATCAAGTGACCAAAATACCCCTTTTGTACATTATTTAAGTTTGCTTGTAAATCTTTACAAAATGAGAGTTGTTTACCAACTCCTACCAAACCCAACCACTCCTAACCACTCCCTTGACACATAAATGACAGCAAAACAAGCCTCAAGTCAGCCAATTCATGTATCTAAGTGGTCTATAAATAGATTGAAGAGAGAGAAATGAACATTAGTTGGCCAAATTTTGTACAACACTCAACCTAGTCCCTTTTCTCTCAAACCCACGAATTTCCTAAGGCATTTCAGTTCCTTTATCAAGCCCCATGATCACACTTACCAAAACAGTAACCTAGAATCAAGATAAAACCAAGAAAGGTATAAAACTCAATCTTGAAAATATGTCCATAATTTGTTGTTAGATTTTGTGTTTAAGTGTTATATTATGTTGGTTTTAGTATCTAATGATGATCTGGGTTGCTAAATATTGGATCCATAATATTTACAAACTCGGATTTGAGATTTTACAAAATCTGGAAAATGTTGTTTTTGATGTCTGACAGTGAATGTCAGAACGTCTAGATCATAGTGTGTTTATTAGTTTGAGGTTTTAAGTGTTGGTTATTGTAGTATGATGTAAGATCTTTACTTTGGAAGTGAAATGGCAGCTTTTTAATAGCTAGATTCCAAGTTATACTCGGTCAAAGTCGGTTGACCGACCATGACCAAGGATAATCTGGGCAGCCCAGAAAGTTTAAAATCAGCGTGTGACAGTTTTTGAATGGCCCTGATCTGACAGCTTTGATGCTTGTTTGTTGATGTGTTGGTAACAAAGTTGTAGCTTGTAATATTTACTTTAGATCCATGTATTTAAACTCTCCAAAACATCCTTATACCGAGCACAGTGGACGGTCAAAACTGGCCACTCGGCCACGGTTGAGTTTCTGGGAAAAACCAAGAAACCGGAAGAAAATAGATTCTGGCATAGTTTGACCACACTGTAATGTTTGATATTGTTGTAGATATACCGATCTTTTGATTTATAAATGTACTATGATGTATGTACTATAACTTTGAACCATCAAGCAACTTAAACCATGACCAGAACCGAAAATAATTTGAGCTGGAAAGTGGCTGCTCGAATTTCTGGGTTTCTGATGAAGCCCAGATTTGGTCTGACAGCATGTTTGGCAAATCATATCTTTTTATTGTGTTATTGATTGATCAAAGTGAGTGTTGGATATTGTAGTGCTACATGAGTACTATACAACTAATGTTTGAGCTAACTCAGAACTCGATTACACTGTGAATTAAACTCGGTCAAAGGGAGAAACTTGAACACTGACTGTCAGTGTTCTTGAGGCTCAAGAACACCTATAGCGACAGAAAGTGTCGCTATAGCCCTTTAGCGACGGTTTTATTTATAATTTCCGAAAATTAATAAAATAATTGATAAAAATGGTTTTTAATTATTAAAAATACATAATAAATTATGAAAAATTATTTTAAAGTCTGAAAAATAGTTTTTAACTATTTTGGGTATATTTCGAAAATATTTAATATTTTTGGAATAAAAATGGAATTTATTTATTTAATTAAAATATTAGATAAATTATTTAAAAATAGTTTTAATTCATGGAAAATCATGAAAAATTATATTATTGTGTTAGAAAATAATTTTGTGTTATTTTTAATAACTTTTAATATTTTGTGATAATTTTAATTAATAAATTAATATTAATGATAGTTAAGTTATTTATTAAATGAATTAAATAAATTAATTAAAATTGATTTTATTATATTAAAAATCATTTTAAATAATAATAAGGTATTTAAGAATATTTTAAGTTATAAAATATAGCTTTTAATATTTAATGGTTAATTTTATTAATTAATGATTTTTATGATATTAAAGTTATTTAATAATTATATTAAATAAATTAGTTTAAAAAAATGATTTTAATATTATAATAATCATTTTAAATAAAAATAAAGTGTTTAAAGATATTTTAAGTTATAAACTATAACTTTTAATATTTAAAGGATAATTTCATTAATAATTTAATATTAATGATATATTAATGATATTAAGTTTATTTAATAATTATATTAAATAAATAGTTTAAAAATATTTTTATTTATTTAAAAATCATTTAAAAGGGATATAAATGAATTAAAAATATTTTAAGTTATAATTAATGACTTTTAATATTTAGATAATAGTTCATTAATATGTAAATATTAATGGTAATTATTTAATAATGATTTTAGATGTTTTAAAAATCATTTAAGGGTAATATAAGTACTTTAAAAATATTTTGAGTTATTATAATAACTTTAATATTTTGGTAATGGTTTCATTAATAGTTTAATATTAATTAAATATTAATGGTAATAGAATTGTTTGATATTTAAATCATTTAATAATGATTCTGATATTTCAAAAATTATGGTAAATGGTAATAATTATTTTATAATTATTATAAGGTCATAAAAAATGATATGACTGTTATTTAATTAGTCTAAATGAATACTGGTCAACTGTTTAGAGTCTTAGACTCGATAATTATCTGGTAAAGATGTCGGTAGACCGATATATTTCAGAAATTGGTCTGGACTTAGATAATGTGATTAGTTAACTGTTTAATTGTGATTCAATGGTTATTAAGGTTGTGTGACAATGTGATTAGGAATGTG
This sequence comes from Panax japonicus, assembly GCA_020205505.1. Lineage (NCBI taxonomy): Eukaryota > Viridiplantae > Streptophyta > Magnoliopsida > Apiales > Araliaceae > Panax > Panax japonicus. The sequence continues at coordinate 18,302,682 of CM035107.1, read as the reverse complement.
TTGATGTTTGTTTGTGATGTCATGATTGTAGAACATGTGTGATAAGATGATTAGGTTATGTGCTGACTGCGAAATGCAGTACTATGTGTTATATTATATTGTTCTAATCAAACGAATGATTTGATTAATGATAGGTTGTGATAGAAAAGTGTAGAACTAAGTTTAGATTGTAAGCAGCGCATCAGGCAAGTATCCTAACTTTGCATTTTCTTTATACAATGGTCAGAAGTAAGAAGTTCAGAATTATTATTATTAATGTACAGATGGTTAAACCTATATTATATACACCCTTTGATTATCAACATGTTAGTATATGATAATTCGGATATATATTCTGTTCATTAATTTCTAGAAATGATTATACAAGTGCCCCTACTTGGATAATCATTGTATTTAATCACATGTTGATACACCTTTATTATACATATATGTTGAATTATAGATTATTGTTGGATAAAATAAAACTTTTTGTCTGAAACCCTGACAAAAATGAACATCCCGTTTACGGGAAAACTTTTATGCGCCCAAGGCGGATCAAGTAAAGGATAACATCGTTCTTGTAATGTAGTATTGATCAATACAGGGCACAACGGGCTGATCTCCCCCATGTCCATAAGTTATGACGGTTTGCAGATGAAGTTCTGCTAAACCTTTTCGAAAATAAAAACAATGTTCATAGAATGTCACTTAAACCTTATTTATAGTCAGTACGTAGTTTCAAAAATTTGAAGGAGGGTTGTTATGTTATTAATATCAGTTCAGAATACTTCACAACTATTGACTTGTTTTAGATGGATATTATAAAGAAAACATTTAAATTCTTTCAACTTATATATATATATATATATATATATATAATACTTGCTGGGCACTCAAATGCTCATCCTTGCTTAATTTAAATGTTTTCAGATAAGTGTGAACAATCAGAAGGATCGGTCAAGAACAAGTGAAAAGAAAAGCAAACAGATTAGGTTTACGATGTCATATAGTAAAGGTTGCGTACTTGGGATTAAACTCTGATGAAGGTAAGATAAGTTTATAATTTATATTAGTGTTATTATTATTAGTAATATTTTCGCTCATAGAAATGGTATCGTGAAGTACCGAGTTTGCGTTTCAAGTATCCGGGTTCGGGGACTTCACAGCTATTCCTGACTTGAGTCGCGCCGCGGCGCCGACTCCGTGTATCAGACAATTTTGACAGATTTTTCATTTAGCGAGATTCCCGGCCTCGCAACTTCTTTGTTATATGTCCGAATTGGCTCGTTCAAGAGTATACATTTCACAAATTATATACTCTATGCGTTCATGCAAGAATTTTATCTATTCGACTTTGTTTGCTAAAAATTCACCTATTAGTCCATTTTTTACGAAAACGATAAACATTCGTGAACGTTCAATGCTTGTTTCTTCGTTCTAATTCGGAATCCGGCCATTTTTGAGTCCGCAACTCTATAATGACAAATAAGACTTGTCTCCATTGGAAACCAACGTTTCCAAGCTAAATATAAAAATTCGACTTCCATTATGAGAATTTCACGAATTCGACGATTGTCGTCTAATCGTGTGAATTCTGGCAAAACTTCGTTACTTGAGATTTTTATACCGTTCCAATTAGATTCAATCAGTCATACTAATATCTTGACATACATACTTCATTAACTTATATTCATGATAAGTTATTACATATTCTTGATGATTTTTCAACTTATTAAAGTATAAAATACTTATATTTCCATTTCATGACTTATGTCTAATTTTCATATGACTTATTAATGAGTTAAGTCCTTTAATCATTATTCTTACATCTTATTAATCATACTAATTTTATTAATGTAAACATGTTACAAATTCTAACAAATTCTTATACTTTCATTATAAGTTCATAACTTATTTACGAATGAATTTCTTATTTATGACTTATCCGGCTTATTAAAACATAAGCCCTTTGATTCATTATTCCAACCACTTCTTAGCATGCTTGTTCTACCAATACCCCCTTCTCTATCAATGGAAGAGAGAAAGAAACATGGTTTAAGATCACTTACTTTTGAATAACACTTGGTAAATCTTTAATCTCCTTCTTGATTCTTGAACTTCAAAGGTTAACTTGCTAGCTTATTCTCACTTACTCTCGTTAACCTATAAGCTATAAGTTATTAGTGGAAAATCTAATAATAGAAGTCTAACTTTATAAGTGCTTATTCTCTCAACCAAATAAGCTCTCAACTTATGTGTTTATTGGATGAAAAACTAACAACCAATTAATGAAAACAAAGCTTGCTATTTATAGGATTTCTAAGGTTAGGGTAGTTTGGTCATTAGGCCATCCCACCTCCTTAATAACCTCCTTGCTATTCCTAACTTAAGGCTTAAGTAAACTTGGCCACTAAGTCTACTTTCTCACCACAACACTTGGTCACCACACTTACTTAACCTCTAAGTTTGCTTGTTCATCACCTTGGATCATTCATGGGTTGCTCCATGGTTCTTACCCATTGGATACTTACTTGGGCTTAGGTTAATTAAATTAACTTCTACTTAATTATTTGGGCTTGCACATTATTTTACTTTGGGGTTGTAATTAAACAATCATTGGGCTTGTTTATATAAACTCACATTGGACTTAACCATCCAATACTTGGGCTCACATAATACTTAACAAATTCTACCAATTCCTTTCTTTTGGCTTAAAGCCTTATAACATATATTATACGTATTAATCTCGTATTTTAACTCGTATACTATTCATCATATATGATATACTATCATTCATACACATTAGTATAATACTTCGTATCATACTCGTATTCATTACTTCGTATAATACCTAAGTATTATACGATCATTGTTTTAATTCATTACTCATTGTACATTTTCTTCTCGTAAAGTCACTTTCCCTAAGCGTTAGGTTTTAAGTCCACGGGCGAAATATTACGTTTTCCATAACTGAAATATTATTGGATATTCAATCTCACATCTATATTCTATCATTACGTATTTCTCGGAAGTTCAAAAATAATTTTCGAGCAGAAATGCGTGAATAGTGTTTTTCGAAAAATTTCTTGGAAAGCTTTTATTTTCGTCTTGAAAATTCAAACACTTTAATTCTTCCACGTACCCAAAATCCTACGATGTTCTGAAATTTCTAGGTCATCGAACGACCTTCGATTAGCTTGCTCCATAAATAATCAATTAAATTCATTTAATAAAAATAAAAATTTAATTCTCAAAAATCTGATTTTCTCGGGCGTTACAGCTAGTACTGTACAAAAAATTAAGCAGTTATGATATCAACAGGGAAGAAAGATTTTCTACCCATTTTACCCTTGTCGACCAATGCAAGGAGTGTTGTTCCAATTGGCAAAGGCAAAGTCCGGGTGGACTGTAGTGATGGAGGGGTTGTCATCGTCCTCCTTATCCCAAATGATGGCCATTACGTCTGGGCAATCATCGTCTGGGATGTATCTGTTTGTATGTTCATCATGAACGATGATGTGTATGCCTGACATCATCCGAATGACATCATGTTTAATTATTTATTTCTCTTCCTCCACTCTGGGATCTGGAACAAAGACTTCTTTCACCTTCACCGGTACCGGCTTGGGAAATAACATAGCCATTACATTGGCTGGCACCTTTACCGAAGGCTGTCCAGACTCAGAATTTGCATGTGAAGATAATCGCCATGCGGCTGAAGCTGAAGGAATCTGCTGATGCTTATGAGGATTCCTATGACTAGCACTGGCAAAATAGCCTAGTCTAGTTATCCCAGTTTGTCTGTATACTCGAATGGGGTGCTTGATACCCTGGTGATCTTTACCCAACCCTTGTCCCGACTAATGACCTAATGACATCATTTCTTGAGTAGCCGACATTACCTCAGCAGAAATCTTGGGTTTGGAAAATGGCATTCCAATAGTATGGTATTGGGTATTGCTTACTTCCAAGGCATAAAAATTGACCGGTTCAACATCTGAATTAGCATTGATGAATGGCATGTCCCCATGTTGAGGACACTCTAGTTCAGCGTCGACCGTGACTAGGCTATTGTTGATAATGTATTTCAGTTGTTGATGAATGGTGGAGGGGACTGCCCCTGCCATATGAATTCATGGTCGTCCCAAGAGCAGGTTGTATCCTGAAACTATCTTGAGCACGTAGAAGGATACGCATAATGTATGGGGAGCAATTTCGATTGGCAGCTCAATTACTCCGACCAAATTTTAGCGGGCTCCATCAAAAGATTTTATAACCGTATGGCTACTCCGGATTCGATTGAGATTGACATTCATCTTCAACAATGTAGCGTACAGACAAATATTTAGAGATGAGCCTCCATCTATCAAGACTCCAGCTAGTATGTATCCAGAGGACAAGATCGCAATGTGTAACGGCTTGCGATGACCGGTCCCTTCGGGAGGTATATCATCATCAGGATATCACATTGTTGTTAAAAATGTGATCAATCAAATGTTAAAATTTTCCCACATCCACTGATGTTGGGAAGTAGGCTTCTTCTAAAACCTTCAGCAAAATCTTCATGTGATGTTCGAAAGTTAAAACCAAGTCCAGGATTGACATTTGATGTGGAGCTTCTTTTAAGCTTAAAACCACCTTAGCTTCATTATGACCCATAGTACAGAGGAATTTTTCAATCTTCTCTATGGGTATTTTCCCCTTTGATTTGATGGTGGACTTCATTACCCGTTGGGGAAGATACAGTGGATCTTCCTTCGACATTGCATCAGTTGTATGTTAGGTGGATCCTTCACCTTTTCCATAATTCCACGGAACTTTGTGCAAGCTGATAATAGGATATTGTCCTCTGCATGGTAAATTGATTGGCTCTGGAGCTGCCATTTTCAAAGGATTGTTGCTTCCTCTGAGTTGAATTGCTGGTATAGTGAGCGATTTGCCAGTGTCATCGACCTCAGTGGATATAACTACTACCAACCCCTTCCACTTAGTAGGACAAGTATTCTCACTCTCACGTAGGACAGTATCATTGTCTGCTAGTTGCAGGACACCACTATAAACTATATTCTGGATAAGGTGGCACAGTGCCCAGCATTCTTCTGTGTTGTGACCGCGAGAATGGGAGTGATATTGACATACTCTATCAGAGTTGTACCGTCCTGAAGGGGGATTGATTGGAGGTAGAAGGGAAGTGATCCTTCCTTCAATGATTAGCATCTGAAGTATTTCCTCCATAGGTTGGCCTAGGTATGTAAATTCCTTTCTATTGGCAAAATCCCGACGGGCTTTGGTATTCGCTCTCTTTATTACTTTGTCTTCCAGCATTTTATTTTCTGAAGGTGATGAGGTAATATTCATGAAAAGAGGAAGGAGACTAGCATGCTCCTAGCTGACTAACTGGCGAGTAACTTGATGCTGATAAGTCACCAGTTCTGTTAATTGCTCAATCTACTTGCATAGAGCTTTCATCATACGTTCCATTACGAACTAGAACTTGGCATAATTCTAACTTAAACTCCGTCTTTAGGGGTCTGGGAGGATTCTCCGTTGAGATCGGAACTCTGTCTATTGCTTAAATTAATCATGTTGACATCTTCTTCTTTATGTTGAGGAAGAGGTTTGTCTTGTACGTGAGGCTGATCTAGTTTGGTGACCACGATCTCACCGTTGTCTATCAAGTCTTAGATCTTGTGTTTCAAGGCCGAACAATCCTGAGTATCATGTCCAGGTGCCCCAACATGATAAGCACATTTCTAAGCAGCATTGAAACCGCATCCATTAGGGCTAACTGGTGGAAGAAGATGCGTGATTTTCTTCTGCATTGTCAGAAGAGTGAGAATATTCTCGAGTGAGTGCCCTAAGGGTGTGAACACTCAAGGGCATTTAACTTGTCCACCTTTTGGCATTTGAGGGTTTGAATACTGTGCTTGAAAGGGAGTATAATTTCTCCTCTGGATAGGCATGTTCTGATTGCCTTTTTGACCCTGTAGTATCAGGGAAACATCTTCGTCTTTCTTTTTATGGACCCTCCGGGGGTTTTTTCTATAATTTTCGGATTGGATGTGCTCAGCGACAACATTAAGGGAAGCTAGGTCTTGAATCCTTCCTAACTTCAATCCCATCTCAGTCATCTCCCCGTGTTTGACCATTTCAAAAAATGGTTTACCTATGCCGGCTAATACTCTTTCATAGAAAAGAGCTTCTTGTTTGTCTATAAAAGTCATGACCATTTCTGATTCTGCCATGGAAGGAATTACTTGAGCAGTCAGGCGCCTCCACCTTTGAGCATACTCTCTAAAAGACACGTTAAACTGTTTCTTGACCTTGGTAATTTGATACCATTCAGGAGTCATTCGAGACTGAAAGTTGTATTGAGTGAGGAAGGCGTGTGCTAGCTCTTCCCAGCTATGGATCTTTGAATTGTCTAATCTGGTATACCATGAACGGGCTTCTCCAGTCAGACTTTTCTAGAATAGCTGCATTCTGAGCTTCTCGTCCTCTATATAAGATCCAAGTTCTCCGATAAACACATTTAAATATGTATAAGGATCTCCTAACCCGTCATATTTTTCAAAGTGGGGAGTTTTAAACTTTCTTGGATAATGAACACCAGGGAATACACATAGGTCAGCATATGAAACACTCCCGTGTGTTCCAATTCCTTTGATAGCACGAAGGGTTTCTTCCATTTGAAGAACTTTCTTTCTAATGTCACCGGTGTCTGGATCTCATGTGAGATGGGTGGCATCATGAATTTTGTTGGTCGTATCCAACTACAGTTCAGGTATCGTAATAAATGGGGTTCCCCCTTGTGAAGAGGATTCAGCATGTACGGGTATCTTTGGACCCTGAGAAGACTTGTGTAATTCTTTGAGTAGAATATCCAAATCTATAATTTGCTTGCTTAATCCGTCGAATTCTTTGCGAGAAACTGGATTAAGGTCAGTCTGGTCAGATGACGACATGATTGAATGTAGGCCTGCATCCTTTTTGGATTTTGACAGGGTAGTAGGTCCGATTGTTTCCATGTGAAAGACTTGCATAGTTTAGTCTTTAGGGAATGCGTAAATATTAACATGCTATGTGATTGTGTCCGTTTTAGGAATTTTATCCTGTAAAACAAATGTTAGTTGTTTGTAATACATGGTAGCATGTTAATTTAAATATGTATGTATACACATTTCTTCATATTTCTTCTTACATGAAGATGAATATGGAATAAAATTACAAGTATTTGTCTTTACAAGTAATGAAAAGCCTGAAGAGACTTTCCTCCGTGTTGGGTTTATCAGAGGCTGACCTATCTTAGGTTACTCTCGCGGCTTTTTGGAATGAAGGTTCCCAAATCATCGTAATTTACTAAATGGGAAATTAATTCGGTCTTTTAACTGGAGCGAATTTGGGTGGTGCCTTTCCTGAGCCTCGCTGGAATTAGTCTTACTACGAGTCCAGTAATCAAACACCGACAGGATAGCCTCCTGGTGGAGGGACCACACAACATACATTCACATACATCGCGTCTCACCGTGTGGAAATGATGACATGTGTGAAGCACTAATATCACAAGCAGATATGGTGCGAAGCATTAAGTGCAATAATTAAATGCATTCGTAGACATTCATCATAAATGTAAATGCAACATCTACACACAAGTAGATAACAGTTTTGAAAAGATTGTAATAGCGGCTTAAGTCCTTTTACTGGAAATCCCCAGTATAGTCTCCACCTGTCGGCGTCGGTTTTTTAGTTGTCCCTTTTTGTTACTTGTTCTTTGGTGTTCTCATTTTAGGTGAGATTTGTTTGAAAAAACAAGTGAAAAAGGTCTGACATGTATAATGTCGACGATGGACTGTTAATAGTCGCCAGTTGGTTTTTTAAATGGTTGTACCAACACAACCGAGAAAAGGTTTGCACATTGACCATGTGATGTGACACTGTTTAAACGGGTCAGTGAAACCGAGATTCATTAGGGTCTGGGGACTTGATTATGCGGAGGGAAGGTGTTAGGCACCCCCCGACATCAATGTTACCACGGTTACCACCACTTTTTAAGAAACTGTTATTTAAATGTGTGTGTGTGTGTGGGTCAATGTGTTGTTTTTGAAAGTAGTGCGAGGCCTCGTTCGCACCTATATACACAGGGTTTGAATTTATGTAAAAATTCATATTTTAGCAAGATATGACAATGATGTTTTATAAAAGAGGTTTTTCAAACTCTGATGCTCAATAGTAATTGAGACCTTTTGATACTTCCATTTTATTCAATATTCGGCTTGATTGCTTTTATTATTTGGTGATGCGAGGCATCTATAAGAAAATAATGTACAACATAATGCCGACTTCCTCGTGGGTATGAAAACCATCTGAGGAAATTCAGACACCACAGATAAATTTACAAGCTGCTTACAGCTAAAAAAGTCCATCACGAGAACTGAATCTAGATTCAATAGATTGAATATATGATCACATGATTCCTAGGCTCACATTATGCTGCAATTTCTATAAAAAGAAGTAAGCAGGTATATATATAAAAGTTGTAAATATATATATATATATATGTATATACATACATGATCACCAACCACGAAGCACCTCCATGGGGGATCAGAAATATAAATAAAGTTGTAAAAGCTATCAACCACCACAGAGGAAACTCCAGGCGGGAAGAAACGTAAAGAAAGATGTAAAAGCGATCAACCACCACGGAGGAAACTCTAGGCGGCGAAACGTAAATAAAGCTGTAAAAGCTATCAACCACCACGAAGTAAACTCCAAGTGGGACGAAATATATATATATATATATATATAAAAGCAAGTAAATGCACCGGATGTAAAATCCAGGCTCATCGAACAAAGTCAGAAAACAATTAATATGTATAAGTATATATATATTAAAACATTAAATGCTCCAGACCGAAGTCTAGGCTCATCGAACAAAGTTCGACACACAATTCATATATATAATTATATATATATAAGCAAATAAACGCAAATTCATATATATATATATATATATTTGCTTTATATATATATATGTATATATATACAAATTGAAATAAAACCACGGACTGAAGTCCAGGCAAATAGACGCAACACGACTCTCAACGTGAAGAAGGGTGTGTGCAAAGATGAAGAAAAAATCTTTAAAGTGTGTGAAGAAGGCTTATAGTGGGCTTCCAAAGAAGACTTCTATATCTTTAAAGTAGATGAAACTCGGCTCCCGCCAGTACAAAAGTAGCTATATGTGAGCTCACAAGTGTTTAAAATGAGAAAGCACTCAGTATATTGTAAGTACGGAGCAAATTTGACAAGGCTTCCTCATTATTTCTCTTCTTAAAATGGTAACCCCAAGCCCTCTATTTATAGAGTGGGGGAGCCGCAGGTGTACCTGAGGCTGCCTGGGTTGCCCTGGGTTTTTTGGGTCGCGTCTTCTCACAGTACGTGCACGTAGGCATTGCAATGTCCGCTCAAACTTTTAGAATTGCAATCCAGGCATCCGAATGAGGTGTATAGGACCTATTTTAGACCGCCGTTGTTGAGAGTTATACAATTGCATGGGATTAGAGGTTGTACAAAGTCATAAATATGGGACGGTGCCCTCCAGCCTTCAAGCTTCAAATTCTATCAGTTACCCTGCATAATAGTCACTCGAGATTGGTTTTCCTTGATTCTTGTGGGACATTGTTGTGTAGAATTGCATGTATGAAATGTTGAGACGACGTGATGTGGATATAGAGTTGCGAGATGATGCCTTTTCCCCTCAATGGAGTTATCACCGGTTTAGGCTGATAAAGCAGACGTTGCTCAGGGTAATCACTGAGATTGGACTATTGCAAATATTGAAGGTCCTCAGTGTCATCTCTGAGGTGTGCCTATCTTCTCGGTGTTATTTCCAGGCTTTTTACTGAATGCCTCGGTGTGAGTACCGAGGTTGAAGCTGATCGCAAGCATTTGAAACAAGCATTTTTGGGGTTATCACTGGAACTGCATTCCTTGGGGTTATCACCAAGGTTGGTGGCCGCTACTCCCATTGCTGGGACTGAGACTGGATACCTCGGGGTTATCTCCAAGATTAATCGGTCTTTTCCCGTGGAATTTCCGGTATTGGAACTGCACACCTCGGGGTTATTTCTAAGGTTGGAATTGTTACTCCCGGTATGTGTTCCGGGGTTGAGATTGATCTTCCGATAATATCCGAACTTGACGTGAACTATCGTCTAGGGTTACCTCTGAAAGACGAATATGTCCTCTTGCAATGTCAGTGACAGGTGTGCAGAAAATTTTAAGTGTCTACACTCATGTATTTCCATCAAGGTTGAATTCATCTCTACATCAAAGGTACAATCTTTGTGGAGAAGAGGCACCATATCAGCAAGTAAAGGCACATCTAAATTAAGGGTCCTAAAATAAAATATGATTTCACTTAGTATGTATGAAATGGTTTGACCATACAAAGTGTTAGCATGTACTGGGAAAATGACTGCTAATACTCTACAGAAAACAAGCAGTTATGATATCTACAGGGCAGAAAGAGTTCCTGCCCGTTTTACCCTTGTCGACCAATGTAAAGAGTGATGATCCAATTGGCAAGGGCAAAGTTCGGGTGGACTGCAGTGATGGAGGGGTTGTCATCGTCCTCCTTTTCCTAAATGATGACCATTATGTCTGGGCAATCATCGTCTGGGGTGTGTCTGTTTGTATATTCATCATGAACGATGATGCATATGCCTAACATCATTCTGACGATGTCTTGCTTGATTCTTCGTTCTTCTTCTTCCAGTGCGTGATCTGGAACAAAGACTTCTTTCACCTTCACCTGTACCGACTTGGGAAATAACATAGCCATTACGTTGGCTGGCACCTTTACCAGAGGTTGTGCTGACTCAGAATTCGCAGGTGAAGATAATTGCCATGTGGCTGAAGCTGAAGGAATCTGCTGATGCTTATGAGGATTCCTATGACTATAACTGGCAAAATAGCCTAGTCCAACTATCCTAGTTTATCTGGATACTTGAATGGGGTGCTTGATACCCTGGTGATCTTTACCCAGCCCTAGTCCCGGCTGATGACCCAATGACATCATTTCTTGAGTAGCCGACATTAGTTTGGCAAATATCTTGGGTACGAGAAATGGAGTTCCCATAGCATGGTATTGAGTGTTGCTTACTTCCAAGGCATAAAAACTGACTCGTTCAACATCTGAATTAATGTTGATGTATGGTATGTCAGCACGTTGAGGACATTCCGGTTCAGCGTTGACTGTGACTAAGCTATTATTGATAATGTATTTCAGTTGTTGATGAAGGGTGGAGGGGACTGCCCCGGCCATATGAATCCACGGTCTACCCAAGAGCAGGTTGTATCCTGAATCTATCTTGAGTATATAAAAAGACACACAGAATGTGTGGGGACCAATTTTGATTGGCAATTTAATTTCTCCGACCGAATTCTGGCGGGTTCCATCAAAAGCTTTGATAACCGTATGGCTTCTCTGGATTCGATTGAGATTGACATTCATCTTCAACAATGTAGCGTATGGAAAGATATTTAGAGATGAACCTCGATCTATCAAGACTCCAGCTAGAATATACCCGGAGGACATGACTGCAATGTGTAACGGCTTGCAATGACCGATCCCTTCGGGCAGTATATGATCATCATTGAAGGATATCACATTGTTGTTAAAAATGTGATCAACCAAATGTTGAAATGTTTCTACATCCACGGATTTTTGTAGATAGTTTTCTTCCAAAACCTTCAGTATGATCTTCCGGTGATCCTCGTAAGTTAAGACCAAGTCCAAAATTGAAATTTGGTGTGGAGCTTCTCTTAAGCTTAAAATCACATTTCCTTCGTTATGACCCATAGTGCGGAGGAATTTTTCAATCTTCTCCATAGGTATTTTCCCCTTTGATTTGATGGTAGACTTCATCATCCGTTGGGGAAGAAATAGTGGATTTTCTTTTGACACTGCAGCAGTTGTATGAGAGGTGGATCCATCAACTTCTCCATAATTCCATGGGACTTTTTATAAGCTAATAACATGATATTGTGCTCTTCATGGTAAGCTAATTGGCTTTGGAGCGGCCCCTTTCAAAGGATGGTTGCTTCCTATGAGTTGAATTGCTAGTATTATGAGTGGTTTACCAATGTCATCTGCCTCGGCGGATATAATTGTTAAAAATTCCCTCCACTTAGTGGGACATGTATTCTAACTTTCACGTATCACAGTATCACCATCTACTAGTTACAGGACACCAATGTCAATTAGATTCTGGATAAGCTGGCGAAGTGCCCAACATTCTTCTGTGCTGCGAGTGCGAGAATGGTAGTGATATTGACATACTCCATCAGAATTGTACCGTCCTGAACGGGGATTAATTAGAGGTAGAAGGGAAGTGATCCTTCCTTCATTGATTAGCATCTGAAGGATTTCCTCCATAGGTTGGCCCAGGTATGTAAATTCCCTTATATTGGCAAAATCTCGACGGGCTTTGGCATTCGCTCTCTTTGTCACTTTGTCCTCCATCATTTCATTTTCTTAAGGCGACGAGGGAATATTCATAACAAGACGAAAAAGACTAGCATGCTCCTGGCTGAGTAACTGGCGTGTGACTTGATGATGATATATCACCAGTTCTGCTAATTGCTCAATTTGCTTGCACATAGCTTTCATCTTACGTTCCATTACGAACTGGAACTTAGCATAATCCTATTTGTCAACACCGTCTTTGATGGTCTGAGATGAATCGCCGTTGAAATTGGAACTCCGTCCATTGCTCCAATTAATCATATTGACCTCTTCTTCTTTGTGTTGAAGAAGAGGATTGTCTTGCCCGTGAGGTTGATCTGGTTTGGTGACCATGATCTCACCGTTGTCTATCAGGTCTTGGATCTTGTGTTTCAAGGCCCAATAATCTTGAGTATCATGTCCAGGTGCCCCGGCATGATAAGCACATTTCCGAGCAGCATTGAAACCCCTTCCATTAGGGCTGGATGGTGGAAGAAGATGCGTGATTTTCTTCTGTGTTATCAGAAGAGTGAGAATATTCTCGAGTGAGTCCCCTAAGGGTGTGAACAGTCGAGGGCGTTTGACTTCTCCATCTTTCGGTAATGTAGGGTTCGTAGACTGAGCTTGAAAGGGAGTATAATTTTTCCTCTGGATAGGCATATTTTGATTGCCTTTCTGACCTCGCAGTATCAAGAAAACATCTTCTTTTTTCTTTTTATGGACCTTCCAGGGGTTATTTCCATAATTTCTGGATTGGATGTGCTCAGAAACAGCTTTAAGGGCAGCTAATTCTTGAATCTTTCCTGACTTCAATCTCATCTTAGCTACCTCCCTGTGTTTGATCATTTTAGAAAATGGTTTACTGATGTTGGCTAAAACACTTTCATAGAAAAGAGCTTATTGTATGTGTAAAGCCCCCAAATCCAGGTACTTGAAACCCGAATTCAGTGCTTCACGATACTATTTTTATAAGCGGAATAATACTAACAATAATAACAATAGCATAAATATTAAACTTAATTTATATATCTATCAAAGTCTAGCTTCCAAGTACGTAACCTTTAATCATTCCTTACAATACATGATAATAAATATATAACATTGTCTTAATAATATTAAACTATCCCACAAGATAACATTGAAATCATTCAACAACCTTTCCATTTAACTTGTTTCTAGCAGAGCCTTCAGATTGCTCGCATTTAGCTAAAATATTTAAATTAAGCAAGGATGAATATTTGAGTGCCCAGCAAGTAATAACAATTATATATATATATATATATATATATATATATAAGCTAAAAGAATTTAAATGTTTTCTTTATACTACACTTCTACAACAAATCAATAGTTGTGAAGTAATCTGAACCGATAATAATAACATAACAACCCTCTTTCAAAATTTTAAAACTATGTAGTGACTATAAATAGGGTTAAGGGGACATACTATGAACATTATTTTCATTTTCGAAAAGGTTAAATAGAACTTCATCTGTAAACCGTCATAACTTATGGGCACGAGGGTGTACATCCCATGGACCCTGTATTAATCAATACTACATTATAAGAACGATAGGATCGGTCACTATGTCCGCCTTGGGCGCATAAAAGTTTTCCCGTGTAAGGGATGTTCATACTTGTCGGGGTTCCAAACCAAAGCAATTCGGTTATATAATAAGAAGGTTTTATCTTGTTCAAAAATAATCTATAATTCAACATATATATATATATATATATATATATATATATATATATATATATATATATATATATATATACGGGTAATTAACAAAGGTGTATTAATATGTGATTAAATACAATTATTATCCAAGTGAGGACACTTGTATAACCATTTATAGAAACTAACGAACATAATATATATCTAAATTACCATATACTAACATGTTGATAATCAATGAGCGTATATAATATAGGGTTAATAATATGTACAGTAATAATATAATTCTGAAACATTTTTACTCATGTCCATTGTATAAAAAAAATACAAAGGTAGGATACTTGCCTGATGCGCTGCTTACAATACGCAACTTAGTTTTATCTCTTATATCACGACCTATCATTAATCAGATCATTCCTTCGATTAGAACAACATACTATAACATATAGTACTGCATTTCGCTGTCAGTACATAACATAATAACATTATCACAAATGTTTAACAGTCATTGCATCACAAACAATCATTAATACTGTGACGCCCCCAAAATAGGTCCATTCCATCCAACCCATTTTGAGTCGCCAAATACATGGTACAGAAACAACTACAACTTTTACAACCCATAAACTGTGAGTTTGAATACAAACATTGTCATCTAGACAATATACATACCCAACTATGTCCTCAATACAATTATTGATATATTATTTTACAAAAATGGTGAGGACTACTAAACAACTCTCTCAAGGACCATCAATTCATACCCCGACTCGTACTCGCTATATTCTCGTCTCCTGAGAAGAAAAATGAAACAAAAAGGAAAAGGGTGAGCTCAACTAGCTCAGTAAAGAATATTATGACTAAGATAATATACAACAAATTATCGTTAGCCTTCAACAGGGAAAAAATCTAATAGAATACAATAGACAACAAGTTTTAAATCAATATTCGCAGCGGAAAATATTAATTCATAGAAGAGTTACGTAGAGGATGAAATCTACTAATGTCTATGAATTTAACAGTCCATCAACAATATTTTTATCCCTGTAACATAAATCAATGCACATCTTGAATCATATATTCATCCTTGCACTACAGGCCAAGGATATTCATCTGTTGGTCATGTTCATCTAAACACCTGTTCATATTTGCACTACGGGCCAAAGATATTCATCAGAAATCATTCATCTTTGCACTACAGGCTAAAGATATTCAATAATAACATCCTTTAAGACTGAAGATGATAAAAAATATTTCTAAAGAAACGAATCCAGTGAAACAAAATGACAAGGATTAAGGATTAAGGATTCGTACTTTGTTTTATCCATGTCCAAAAATACCTCAAAAATAATCATAGTGGTGTAAAATTCAAGAATGATCAAAACATGGATACAATCAAAGCTAGTATCCACAATAGATATTTTGGACGAAAAGAAAAAAAAATAATTTTTCTGTGAATAGTGCCGTATACGTGAATAGTAACTCCGGCACAAAAAGTTCCAAATTTGATAAAAACGTTCACCAATATTTTGGCATAATGATATTGAAGAAAATAATATCATTTAAGAAGAAAATAACATCCCTTACCTCAAAATAGCCGTACTTCTGACTGAATTTCGGTATAGTACTGACAGAAACTCGCACCTTATAGCAACACTCAAAGTATACTCACAAGAATACGCTCGATAATATAGAGAGAGAAAGAGAGAAAACTTTGTTTCTGGTGTGATTTTCAATTCTAACTTAGCCCTCTATTTATAGGAAAATGTTAGAACGCCACAGGAGACTAAATTAATATAATATTAATATTTACAAAACATTCAAGCCAACCACCAAGGAATCTGATTTTAGCCATCAAACACATGTTAAAGATGCCCACCAACCTTTGAAAAATGTTTTTGTTGAAAATAATAATTAAAACTTCCAAAAATTAGTTATTTCGGAACCCCAAAACTTCAATAATTCACAATAAATAGTTCCTTTGTCAGAAAATTCGAATCTCGCGACTTTCCATGGGAAATTCCATTCTCTACAACTTTGCAGAAGAAAATTTTTCCAAATTCCAAACAGAAATTGACCGAAATCCACAAACGGGTGATTTTACAGTCTATACTCAATTTTCGGTCAAAAATTATGTCTACCGACACACAAAACATGTGTTAAACATTTAATGCCACAAAAATACTCTACCTCCTCATATATTCATATATCCCACATTCATTGTAAAAATATCATCGTTAATATATTAATAAAATAATATATTTAAATAAATTATTTTATCAGAAAAAGATAAAATATTAATTTTCAACAATTGTCACATTAAAAATTTTCTCCATCTATATCCACATAAAATAAATATTTTCTTTATCATAATAATCAATTATTAATTATTAAAAATAATATTACAGAATCACAGTACTGACAACCAGGCCGTTCCCAGGATAGAGGGGGCTTTCCAATAAGGATTTCTCCTTACTGGAGCGCAATTAGATGACCAAACCTCTCCTTGACAGAACTTTCTAGACATTGCCAATAATGTTATCTGATAATATTATTCAAATAATATGAATTATTGATCTGATAATGGAAAATATTGTGCAATGTCAATTATTGAAACAATAATAATATAAATATCAACGCATCAATTATTGAATCAATAAAGTAATGAACAGTAACTCCTGTAGAAATTATTGAGTAGTGCCTTCTTACGTAAGGATCAATAATTCAAAATACTGTGCAATACCGTGTGCTACTGTGCAACAACGCATATTACTGTATTTTAACCACCGGGTATTCCAACAGTGTAAACGGTAACAACTACGCCGTTATTTTTAAACAACTTATATTTGTCGTTTTCTTCCTCCAATCGCTTTCCGTTATGGGGCCCACACATGGCTACGCCGTCGTACGAATATTCCCCGACAGTACGAATATTCCACGACCAAACGAATATTCCCCGACAACAATGAATATTTTATAACCACTTGCTTATTTTGAAATATTTGCATATTTTACCCATAACTATCCTCATTAATCAGATCAACCCTTACTATTCAAAATAATAATTAAAGGAAATTAAATTTCATTTATTAATTATTTGGGGTCTTACAAATACAATCAAAATATCTAAGTCTATACCAATTTCTGAAATATGTCGGTGTACCGACAGCTTTATCGGGTAATTATCGAGTCTAAGACTCTATTCTGTAACTCAATATCCGTAAATACTAGTTATATTTCTTTTAAATAACTTATAATAATTTTTAAACATTTATCAAGAATTTTCAAACACCGGAATCATTATTACATGATTTAAATATCAAACAATTCTATTATCATTAATATTTAATTAATATTAAACTATTAATAAAACCATTGCCAAAATATTAAAGTTAGTTATAATAACTTAGAATATTTTTAAAGTATTAATATTACCCTTAAATGATTTTTAAAACATTTAAAAGCATTCATAATCAATTACCATTAATATTAAAATATTAATGTGTTATTTATCCAGTCATTAATTATAACTTAAAATATTTTTAATTCATTTATATCCTTTTTAAATAATTTTTAAATCAATAAAACCATTTTTAAACTATTTATTTAATATAATTATTAAATAAATTTAATATCATTAATGTTAAATAAATATCATTAATATTAAATTATTAATGAAATTATCCTTTAAATATTAAAAGTTATATTTTATAACTTAAAATATTTTTAAATACCTTATTATTATTTAAAATGATTTTTAATATAATAAAATAATTTTTAATTTATTTATTTAATTCATTTATTAAATAACTAAAATATCATTAATAATAATTAATTAATGAAATTCATCACAAAATATTAAAAGTCATTAAAAATAACTTAAAATATTTTCTCATTCCATAATATAATTTTTAAATGATTTTTAAAGTATTAAAACCTTTTTTAAATAATTTATTTAATATATAATTAAATAAATTAAATACCTTTGATATTCCTAAAATATTAAATATTTGTGAAATATATCTAAAATAATTAAAATATAATTTTTGGACTTTAAAATAATTTTTAGTAGTTTAATATGTATTTTTAATAATAAAAAATTAATTTTCTGTAATTATTTAATGAACATATAATTTTTATAATTAAACTATCGCTACAGACCATCTATAGCGACAGAACCGTCGATGTAGGTGTTCTTCGCGTTCTTCATACAAACCCAGATCTTCAAGCCAGTTACCGAGTGGGTGGGTTTGATCAGGTGCCAATCAGTGTGTGTTGTGTTTCTAGACTTCTTTTTGGTCAGATCGTGTAGTCCTAATACAAGACTACAAGATCCAACAACAAAAAAAAATCATATCATGCATAACCAAGGAGATCTATGGGCCTAAAATAGTTGTCAGAGGCTGTTCTTCATTTCTGGGTTGCCCAGAAATGAAGAACAGATCGTGGGGCTCACTTTGGACTTCCACTACATGCTGATACTATAATATTTTTGGGATCTAGGACTTCCAGGTTGTAGACAACATGTAAGGCTACAACTCTATTACATAACATCGATCTAACAACAATACAATGAGCAAAAAAGGTCCGGTCAAACCATGTCAGGTAACACATTCATATGTTTTCTGGATAACCCAGAAAACAGAGAATGTGTTCGTCTTGGCTTGTTTGACCGGCTGCTATGTCCAATTCGTCTATCATTTAATTATTATTATGGTATGAACATATACTACACATATCTAGATACCATTTAGATACAACAACAACAAAAATACAACAAACAGAAGCAAGATATAGTCGATTTAAAATGTTGTCAGGCCATTTCTGGGTTACCGAGAAATGCCTAGTCATGGCCGGTCAACGGCTTTTGACCGTGATTATCTTGCAACCTGTTTAAGATATGAACTTGATTCTTGTTTCAGATCAAAGACCACATACCAGACTACACATAATAAATTAAAAACAACAAAAATCATAAACGACCAAAGATTTGTGGCCACTGACATTTGTTGTTAGACCACAGTTTGATTTTTTTTCCAGATTTTGCAAAACTCAAATTCGAGCCTCTAGATGTTATGGATCCAACATCTAGCAACCCAGATCATCATTATAAACTATTAACAACATATTAAAACACAGAATCATAACATCTAACAACATATTTATGGTCAGATTTCGAGTTAGGGTTTTATACCTTCTTTGATCAATTCTTGTTTCTAGCTTTCTGATTTGATTGTGGTGTTTGTGGGGCTTGGTTTATGACTGATATATCTTGATATTTTCAGAGGTGAGAGCTTGAGAGACTTTAGATGGGTGTTGTACATAAAATGGACTAACAAATGATTATTTCTCTCTCTTAAGTCTATTTATAGAAGTCTAGCAAATGAATGTGAGATTTAGCTATTATCCCCCATATTTGTGTTGTCCATTAGACAAAACTCCTTATCTTGATCTTAAGTATGCTTAATGAGATTCCCAACCAATGAGGAGTAGACAACAATGTCCTTTGCGTAAGAGATTAGGAAAAGTAAGGTGATTAGCTAATTAAGGAAACTTGATTAGCCTAATTTGTTACCTTTAAAGGCCATTTATGGCCAGCTATATATATACCACTAATTCATTTATTTAGCTTTTATTTTAATGCATAAATTAGATAGATCAAAGGTCTAAAATACCTTTAATTATGTGTGCTAAGTTTGGGCTTGAATTTGATTTCTTTTGGGCTTCTCCCATAATTGTTTTGGGTCATGTAATAATCATAGTCTAACAATTTTAATATATGTTACCCAAATTGTTTATTTAGGGTTTAAATTAAAATACAATTAGTTTGCAAAACTTATAATTTTTCTTAATTTGACTAGGGTTCTAATCATACATGAACATCAGGGTTTATTATATAATAATTATAATTATCCTTGCTAATTTAGAAATTATGGTTTATAATTTTGGTAATTAAGGTTACCAAATCACAATTAGGTTTTTACTTAATAATTAGGATTTCAAGAACTTAATATATAAATGCTAATTAGGGTTGACCTAGTTAATCGCAAAATCATACAACATGGTTATATAATAGACTTAAACTCACAATTGAGTTCAAAATTAGGGTTTCCCACAGTAAACTATGGTTTGACATAATACACCATAACTGATCAATCATTGTCAATACATATACATATAGTATATAATTATACCACTAAAAAATCAAAGTATAAATGATATTATATTATTGTTCTCATTCCTTGATCAAAATCCAAAATTAGGGTTTAGATTCCATATTTGATTTATCTATCATACTTAACATTATTTAATTACGTTAAAATAATTAACTTAATAATTTGTACAAAGATTCATATAATAAAATAATTTGTATAATAATTCTAAAAATCATTTCATATATTATATAAATAATATATGATTATATTTTCATGGAAAATAATTAATAAAACATTTCTACTATAAAATTAATTATGATAAGAATATAATTTATAATGATCAATAATTCTAAAATAAAATTATTTGTAATTATTCATATTTTTATTTATCACATAAATACATATACACATTATCTTAGCACATATTCCCCATATTTATTTTTAAAAAAAAATTTATACGTAAAATATCTAATTTATTTGTATAGAAAATATCGGTTTGTTACATTCACCCTCCCTTATAAAGATTCTATCCCCGGAATCACCATTTTAAAACCTACACATACAAGTGTACGTATCATATATAATCATTACAAGTAGATCTTGATCATAAATGATCGTACTGATCTTTAACCTATTCACGTTAAGCTTGTCTATCGGATTAAACGGCAATTTGATTTCTAAAAGAACTCAAATTCCTTCTTTAAAATTTCTTTAAAAAATAATTTACTATATATATGAAAATCATGCCAAAGAAAATAAAAGTTATACGAATAATACCTAGAATTGCACCACCAGCTGCTATGGTATTCTGGACCGTCATGTTGTAGGCCCTTGCTATTGATTTCTTCGGCTTTCTAGATGGCGTTGGTCCCATGATTGCTAAAGTTCCACTACCATTTCCAGTATTCACACTTCCTACCTCCGTCCTCCTCTTCAAACAATCCTTCACCTTGTGCTCAGTCGATCTACACAGAAAACACACACTGTTCATCCTAGGATTGGGGCAGTTGGGAGAGATATGGCCCTCCTGCCCGCACTTATAGCACACGAACTTCCCCTTCAAACATTCCCCGGAGTGGTTCTTTCCACAGTTCCCACACTGCACAGCTTGCTTCTTAAATCCTTCATGTTTTACCTGCACACTCCCAAAATTGCTTCCCTTCCTTTTGCTACTACCACCGCTACTCCCACTATTAACTTCCACCTTCCTAGTTCCTTCGACCTTACTCTTGTTCTTTCTCTCCTTGTTGTAGAGGCTTATGGCCTCATTCCTTTCCTCAGCTATAATAGCTTTCTCCAAGAGTGCTGCAAATGTAGGAATCTGCAACACCGCCACCTTATTTTAGAGCCAGAGTTTTAATCCCAGCTCAAACCTTCTAGCTTTTCTAGCCGCCGTATCAACTTGATGCGGAGCAAACCTAGCCAACTCATTAATTTTTCGGCGTATTCGGACACCATCATATTCTCCTACTTCAACTCTAAAAATTTTATCTCCATCCTAGCCTCCATACTAGATCAAAAATAGTTTTCGAAGAACAGTGTCTTAAACATATCCCAAGTAACAACACCCTCTCCTGCCCTCGCCTGATTTGTTTTCCACCAAAAATTTGCCTCACCCTTCATCATGTATGTGGCAAAAGCGGTCTTTTGCCCCTCAGCTACCCTAGCTACCACGAATGCTTTTTTAATCCCTTTAACCCAAGTCTGGACTTCAACAGTGTCTGTTGTCCCTTTAAATTCGGGCGGTCCCACAGCTTTGAAATCTTTAAAGTTAGCTAATTGGTTGTCTGGTTGGTTCCCTGTGACTGGCATTCCTTGTTGCATAGCTTGGGCTACCATATTTGCAAAGTGCTACATCGGGTATGCTTGTTGTTCTCCCTCAACGTTATTAACAGACTCTTCTGCCCTTTGGTTTCGAGTTTGACGTCTTGGCGGCATTATCTGGTTAAGTAAAACCATAAATTATTCTTTACATTCTAAATTTTATCGTATAAGTTTAGTATATTAACTCATTTCATTACTCAAACTTAGATTCATATTCATTTAGCGAATACTTTACATAACATAGCACATACTGCTTTAACCATTATTCATTCCTTTGTGACTACAAAAGTCAGGATTTACAGCCTTGACTAATACCTAAAGTTGGGAACATTACATTACACAGACATACTTAACATTAAACAGACCTACACAACAGAACCTATACTACCTATTCACTACGCCTTTTCCTTAGACAACTTCTCGCTTGATTACCTTCTATCCCACAGATAAAACATGTTCCTGATTTATAGTCGGGATAATACAGAGTGGTATGTCCCTCATAGCCACAAAGGTAACATATTCTTTTCCCTTTCTTCTTATCGAATTTTCCTAAGTCATGGTCTTCTATCTTTCTTTTCCCCTTCTTGCTCGGAGCTGCACACGATGTGTTGCATGTGCCTCCCATCTGATCAATTTGGATTTTAAGCTTATCTTGTTCTTCCATTATTTCTATTAACGCTTGACGCAGTTGACTATTTAACATCTTTTCTATTTCCCACAGCTTTTCCAGAGAAGAAACCTTGTTCCTCAGATCCTGCACCTCTGTTGATGCTTGTTCAGCTTCAACTTTAGTGTCCGAATAACTATCTGTCAGCTCCACCATCTCTGGATCTGGTACTACGTTTTCTACAATAACAACTTCATCTGAGTTGTTTTCATTGTGAGCCTCTATTTCAGCTATTGGCTTCGATATTAGCTCGGTGGTATGGATTTGATCCTTTTTCATGCTATAAGTATATAACAAGCCTTTTCCACCAGACATCTACATACATAAATTATCCTGATAAGCATATAGTATATACACACAACAAATAATAGTTTTAAATAAGTTATCTTTTATTTTGTTTGATGATGAATTTAGTCAATTCATTTCTTTATAAACTCTATATGAGTTATATTTTTTTTAACGTTTCCCTTTGTTCTAAGGTTATAGCCTAAGGTCTATCCCATCTATGGTTTCTAACCCTAAGCTTTGATACCAACCTGTAAAGCCCCCAACTCCAGGTACTTGAAACCCGAATTCAGTGCTTCACGATACCATTTCTATAAGCGAAATAATACTAACAATAATAACAATAGCATAAATATTAAACTTAATTTACATATCTATCAAATTCTAGCTCCCAAGTACGTAACCTTTAATCATTCCTTATAATACATGATAATAAATATATAACATTGTCTTAATAATATTAAATTTTCCCAAAAGATAACATTGAAATCATTCAGCAACCTTTCCATTTCCTTTGTTTCTAGTAGAGCCTTCAGATTACTCGCAGTTAGCTGAAAACATTTAAATTAAGTAAGGATGAGCATTTAAGTGCCCAGCAAGTAATAAAAATTATATATATATATATATATATATATATATATAAGTTGAAATAATTTAAATGTTTTCTTTATACTACCCTTCTACAACAAATCAATAGTTGTGAAGTAATCTGAACCGATAATAATAACATAACAACCCTCTTTCAAATTTTTAAAATTACGTAGTGACTATAATTAGGGTTAAGGGGACATACTATAAACATTGTTTTCATTTTCAAAAAGGTTAAACAGAACTTCATCTGTAAACCGTCATAACTTATGGGCACGAGGGTGTACATCCCATGGACCCTGTATTGATTAATACTACATTACAAGAACGATAGGATCGTTCACTCTGTCTGCCTTGGGCGCGTAAAAGTTTTTCCGTGTGAGGGATGTTCATACTTGTCGGGGTTCCAAACCAAAGCAATTCGGTTGGATAATAATAAAGGTTTATCTTGTTCAACAATAATCTATTATTTAACATATATATATATATATATATACGGGTAATTAAAAAAGGTGTATCAACATGTGATTAAATGAAATGATTATCCAAGTGGGGACACTTGTATAACCATTTATAGAAACTAACGAACAGAATTTATATCTGAATTATCATATACTAACATGTTGATAATCAATGAACATATATAATATAGGGTTAATAATATGTACAGTAATAATATAATTCTGAAACATTTTTACTCATGTCCATTGGATAAATAAAATGCAAAAGTAGGATATTTGCTTGATGCGTTGCTTACAATACGCAACTTAGTTTTATCTCTTATATCACAATCTATCATTAATCAGATCATTCGTTTGATTAGAACAAAATACTATAACATATAGTACTGCATTTCACAGTCAGCACAGAGCCTAATCACATTATCACACATGTTCAACAGTCATTGCATCACAAACAATCATTAATAAAGTCAAAATATCGAAGTGTAGACCAATTTCTGAAATATGTCGGTGTACCGACAGCTTTATCGGGTAATTATCGAGTCTAAGACTCTATTCTGTAACTCAATAACCGTAAATACTAGTTATATTTCTTTTAAATAACTTATAATAATCTTTAAACATTTATCATGAATTTTCAAACACCAGAATCATTATTACATGATTTAAATATCAAATAATTCTATTATCATTAATATTTAATTAATATTAAACTATTAATGAAACCATTGCCAAAATATTAAAGTTAGTTATAATAACTTAGAATATTTTTAAAGTATTAATCCCTTAAATTATATTTAAAACATTTAAAATCATTCAAAATCAATTACCATTAATATTAAAATATTAATGTGTTATTTATCCAGTCATTAATTATAACTTAAAATATTTTTAATTCATTTATATCCTTTTTTAAATAATTTTTAAATCAATAAAACCATTTTTAAACTATTTATTTAATATAATTATTAAATAAATTTAATATCATTAATGTTAAATAAACATCATTAATTTTAAATTATTAATGAAATTATCCTTTAAATATTAAAAGTTATATTTTATAACTTAAAATATTTTTAAATACCTTATTATTATTTAAAATAATTTTTAATATAATAAAATAATTTTTAATCTATTTATTTAATTTATTTATTAAATAACTAAAATATCATTAATAATAATTAATTAATGAAATTCATCACAAAATATTAAAAGTCATTAAAAATAATTTAACATATTTTCTTATTCCATAATATAATTTTTAAATGATTTTTAAAGTATTAAAATCATTTTTAAATAATTTATTTAATATATAATTAAATAAATTAAATTCCTTTGATATTCCTAAAATATTAAATATTTGTGAAATATATCTTAAATAATTAAAATATAATTTTCTAAAATTTAAAATAATTTTTAGTAATTTAATATGTATTTTTAATAATTAAAACTAATTTTCTGTAATTATTTAATGAAAATATAATTTTTATAATTAAACTGTCGCTAAAGACCACCTATAGCGACAGAACCATCGATGTAGGTGTTCTTCGCTTTCTTCATACAAACCCAGATCTTCAAGCCAGTTACCGAGTGGGTGGGTTTGACCTGGTGCCAATTAGTGTGTGTTGTGTTTCGGAACTTGTTTTTGGTCAGATCGTGTAGTCCTAATACAAGACTACAAGATCCAACAACAAACAAAATCATATCATGCATAACAAAGGAGATCTATGGGCCTAAAATAGCTGTCAGAGGCTGTTCTTCATTTCTGGGTTGCCCATAAATGAAGAACAGATCGTGGGGCTCACTTTGGAGTTCCACTTCATGATGATAGTGTACAATTTTTGGGATCTAAGACTTCCAGGTTGTAGACAACATGTAAGGCTACAACTCTATTACATAACATCGATCTAAGAACAATACAATGAGCAGAAAAGGTCCTGTCAAACCATGTCAGGCAACACATTCATATGTTTTCTGGGTTACCCAAAAAAAAGAGAATGTGTTCGTCTTGGCTTGTTTGACCTACTGCTATGTCCAATCCGTCTATCATTTAAGTGCTTATTATGGTATGAGCATATACTACACATATCCAGCTACCATTTAGATACAACAACAACAACAACAATACAACAAACAGAAGCAAGATATAGTAGATTTAAAATGTTGTCAGGCCGTTTCTGGGCAGTTTCTGGGTTACTCAGAAACGTCCAGTCATGGTTGGTCAACGGCTTTTGACCGTGATTATCTTGCAACCTGTTTAAGATATGAAATTGATTTTTGTTTCAGATCAAAGACCACATACCAGACTA
Organism: Panax japonicus; assembly: GCA_020205505.1. Lineage (NCBI taxonomy): Eukaryota > Viridiplantae > Streptophyta > Magnoliopsida > Apiales > Araliaceae > Panax > Panax japonicus. The sequence goes on along the minus strand of CM035107.1, from coordinate 18,276,225 downwards.
CACATAATAACTTAAAAACAACAAAAATCATAAACCACCAAAGATTTGTGGCCACTGACATTTGTTGTCAGACCACAGTTTGATTTTTTTCCAAATTTTACATAACTCAAATCCGAGCCTATAGATGTTATGGATCCAACATCTAGCAACCCAGATCATCATTATACACTACTAACAACATATTAAAACAAAGAATCATAACATCTAACAACAGATTTATGGTCAGATTTCGAGTTAGGGTTTTATACCTTCTTTGATCAATTCTTGTTTCTAGCTTTCTGATTTGATTGTGGTGTTAGTGGGGCTTGGTTTATGACTGATATATCTTGATATTTTCAGGGGTGAGAGGTTGAGAGACTTAAGATGGGTGTTGTGCATAAAATGGCCTAACAAATGATTATTTCTCTTTCTTAAGTCTATTTATAGAAGTCTAGCAAATGAATGTGGGATTTAGCTATTATCCCCCATATTTGTGTTGCCCATTAGACAAAACTCATTATCTTGATCTTAAGTATTCTTAATGAGATTGCCGACCAATGAGGAGTAGACAAAAATGTCCTTTGTGTAAGAGATTAGGAAAAGTAAGGTGATTAGCTATTTAAGGAAACTTGATTAGCCTAATTTGTTGCCTTAAAAGGCCATTTGTGGCCAGCTATATATATATATATATATATATATATATATATATATATATATATATATATATATATATATATATATATATATATATACCACTAATTCCTTTATTTAGCTTTTATTTTAATTCATAAATTAGATAAATCAAAGGTCTAAAATACCCTTAATTATGTAGGCTAAGTTTGGGCTTGAATTTGATTTCTTTTGGGCTTCTCCCATAATTGTTTCGGGCCATGTAATAATCATAGTCTAAAAATTTTAACATATGTTACCCAAATTGTTTATTTAGGATTTAAATTAAAATACAATTAGTTTGCAAAACTTATACTTAGGGTTTTCTTAATTTGATTAAGGTTCTAATCATACATTAACATTAGGGTTTATTATATAATAATTATAATTATCCTTGCTAATTTAGCAATTATGGTTTATAATTTTGATAATTAGGGTTAACAAATCACAATTAGGGTTTATACTTAATAATTAGGATTTCAAGAACTTAATATATAAATGCTAATTAGGGTTGACCTAGTTAATCACAAAATCATACAACACAGTTATATAATAAACTTAAAATCACAATTGAGTTTCGAATTAGGGTTTCCCACAGTAAACTAGGGTTTGACATAATACAACATAACTAACCAATCACTGTCAGTCCATATACATATAGTATATAATTATACCACTGAAAAATCAAAGTATAAATGATATTATATTATTGTTCTCATTCCTTGATCAAAATCCAAATTAGGGTTTGGATTCCTTATTTGTTTTATATGTCATACCTAACATTATTTAATTAAGTTAAAATAATTAACTTGATAATCTGTACGAAGATTCATATAATAAAATAATTATTATAATAATTCTAAAAATCATTTCATATATTATATAAATAATATATGATTATATTTTCATAGAAAATAATTAATAAAACATTTCTACTATAAAATTAATTATGATAAAAATATAATTTATAATGATCAATAATTCTAAAGTAAAATTATTTATAATTATTCATATTTTTATTTATCACATAAATACATATACACATTATCTTGGCACATATTCTCCATATTTATTTTTTTAAAAAAATTATTCGCATAATTTCTAATTTATTTGTATAAATAATATCGGGTTGTTACAGTATGTCTATGAAGGTCATGACCATTTCTGATTCTGTCATGGATGGAATAACTTAAGCAGCTAGACGCCTCCACCTCTGAGCATACTCTCTGAAAGACTCATTAGACTATTTTTTTACCTTGGTAATCTGGTACCGGTCAAGAGCCATCTGAGACTGGAAGTTGTATTGTATGAGGAAGGCGTGTGCTAGCTCTTCCCAGCTATAGATCTTTGAGTTGTCTAATCTGGTATTCCACGAACGGACTTCTCAAGTCAAACTCTTCTGGAACAGCTGCATTTTGAGCATCTCGTCCTCTGCATAAGATCCAAGTTCTCCAATAAACACCTTCAAATGTGTGTAAGGATCTCCTAACCCATCATACTTTTCGAAGTCAGGAGTCTTAAACTTTTTTGGATAATGAACACCAGGGAATATACACAGGTCAGCATATGAAACACTCCCGTGTGCTCCAATTCCTTTGATAGCATGAAGGGTTTCTTCCATTTGAAGGACTTTCTTTCTGATGTCACCGGTGTTTGGATCTCCTGCGAGATGGGTAGCATCATGAATTTTGTTGATCGTATCCAACTGCAGTTCAGGTATCGTAATGGTTTGAGTTACCCCTGGTGTAGAGGATTATGTAATACCCGAGAATTTCCACGTATTATAAAATAAATATATTAATGGAAATACTATTTATGTGAATATAAGTGTTATTGTTTTAGGAGTCGATTAATATAATTGATTTGTATTAAATCAATGCGTGTTAAGAAATGTGAATTGGCAATGAGAAGTGTGAAAGGCCTGTTGTGGCATAATGCGAAACGAGAAAATTCATTAAGTTAATTAAAACAGGAATTAGGAGGATTAATCGTGTCGATCATGTGATTTTGTATAAGTAATCGATACACTCGTAGACTCGTAGTAACAATCTTGGGGAGATCAATTCATGTCATGTATAACAAGTTAACATTTAAAACTGGCACGGGCAGAAGCTGCACCAGTCTTGGCACTGTCATGGCACGGCGCAGTTGCGTCGTCCCAGCAGTACAAACTGGCGCAGCTGCGCCAGTAGTCAGTTGGAGAAAAGTAAGTTTCCACTTTGGAAATTAAATGGAACAATTATATGATATATGTGATATTGATAAATCATGAATTAAAGTATGTTATGTCCGACAATGGAATTATTAAATCATTCATTAGTATTAATTAATTGTGGGAAATGGATTTCTTTGTAATTAATTAATAATATGTGTGTAGACACTCGAAATTTTCTGTACCACTGTCACTAACAATGCAGGAGGACAGATTCGTCTTTTAAGAGAGAACCCTGAAAGACAATCCAAATCCATACCGGATACTATCGGAAGTTCAGCATCAACCCTGTATTGTAATCTGGGAGTAACAAATCCAACCTCGGAGATAACCCCAAGGCATGCAGTTCCAATATCGGAACACACACCGGAGAAGACCGATTAATCTCAGAGATAACCCCGAGGTATCCAGTCTCAGTCCCAACCATGGGAATAGCCATCAACCTTGGTGATAACCCCAAATAATGCAGTTTTGGAGATAACCCCGGAAATGCTTGTTTCAAATGCAACCAACTTCAATCTCGGCGCTCACAACGAGATACACTGCACCAACCTGGAAATAACATCGGGAAGACAGGCACACCTCAAAGTTGACAATGAGGACCTTCAACAATTGCAGCAGTCCAATTTCAACGAAGTCTGAGCAACGTCTACTTTATCAGCCCAATCCGGTAATAACACCGGTAAAGGGCAATATTGTCATCTCATTAACACGATGCCACGTCACGTCTCTACGCAACGATGTCCCATCAGACTAACAAATACCGAGTGACTATTATGCGGGGTAACGGATGAAAGTTGAAGCTTGAAGACCGGAGGGCATCGTCCCATCTTCAATGACTTTGTACAAACTCTAATCTCATGCCATCGTACAACTCTCGACAACGGCGGTCCGAAATTGGTCCTGTATACCTCAAACGGATGCCTGGATTGCCTTTTTGAAAGTTCGAGTGGACATTACAGTGCCTGAGTGTACGTACTTCGAGACGACCCGACCCGACTCGACAAACCCGGGTCCCACCCGGGTTGCCTCTGGTAGATCTACAGCTCAACCGAAGGTACACCTGCGGCTAAAATGCCTATTAATAGAGACCTTGGGCAGCCTATTTTGCAAGAGAGAAGGGCGAGGAAGCCCTGCACAATTTGCTCTGCACTCACCCCATGTAGTGTATTTTCCACTTCTAAACACCTGTAAGCTCATATATAGCCCTTTTGTACCTAAAAAAGTCAGTGTTTACCCATTCTAAAGATATAGAAGCCTTCTTTATCAGTCAGCTGTAAGCCTTCTCACACACGTTAGAGTTTTTCTCTTCATCTTTGCACACACCCTTCTACACGTTGAGAGTCGTGTTGCTTGCTTTTGCTCGGACTTCGGTCCGTGGTTTCATTTCAGTCTGTATATATATATATATATATATATATATATATATATATATATATATATATATATATTGACTAACATTAACATATATATATATATATGAACTGTGGTCGAACTCTGTTCGATGAGCGTGGATTTTACATCCGGTGCGTTTATTGCTTATATATATATATATATATATATATATATATATATATATATATATATATTGTCCCACCTGGAGTTTACTTCGTGGTGGTTGATCGCTTTTATAGCTTTCCTTACATTTCATCATGCTTGGAGTTTACTTCGTGGCAGTTGACCGTATTTACAGCTTTATTTATATTATGTCCCGCCTGGAGTTTCCTTCGTGGCGGTTGACCATATTTACAGCTTTATTTATATTTCGTCCCGCCTGGAGTTTCTTTAGTGGCAGTTTATAGCTTTTAACAGCTTTATTTATATTTCTGATCCCCAATGGAGGTGCTTCGTGGTTGGTGATCCTGTCTGTATATATATATATATATTTACAACTTTTATATATATACATGTTTACTGCTTTCATATAAACTGCAGTATTTTGTAAGCCTAGGAATCATGTGATCACAGATTCATCCCATTGAATCTAGATTCGGTTCCCGTGATGGACATTTTCAACTGTAAGCAACTTTTAAATTATTTTGCTGTGTCTGAATTTCCTCAGATGGTTTCCATATCCACAAGGAAGTCGGCATTATTTTGTACATTATTTTCATACGGATGCCTCGTATTCGTAAAATAAAAATCAACCAAGCCGCACACTTAATAAAACGGGAGTGTAAAAGGTCTCAATTACTATTGAGCATCAGGGTTTGAAAAACCTTTTAATAAAATAACATTGCTATATCTTGCTAAAAACTGAATTTTCACATAAATTCAAACCCTATGTATATAGGTTCGAACGAGGCCTCGCACTACTTCCAAATAATAGCACATTGACCCCCACACACACACATTCAGATAATAGTTTCTTGAAAAGAGGCGGTCACCGTGGTAACACGGATGTCGGGGGGTGCCTAACAATTTCCCCCCACATAACCAAGTCCCCGGACCCTAATGAATCTCGGTTTCACCGACCCGTTTAGCAATGTCACTTCACTGGGTCAATGTGCAAATTTTTTTCTCAGTTGTGTTGGTACAATCATTTAAAAAACAAACTGGCGACTCTTAACAGTCCATCGTCGACATTATACATGTTGGACATTTTTCACTTGCTTTTTCAAACAAATCTCACCTAAAATGAGAACACCAAAGAACAAGTAACGGAAAGGGATATCCAAAAATCCTGACGTCGACAGGTGGCGACTCTGTTGGGGACTCCAGTAAGAGGACTTAGGCCGCTATTACAATCTTTTCAAAACTATTATCTGCTTTTGTGTGGATGTTAAATTTATATTTTGATGAATGTGTACGAATGCATTTCCTTATTTCACTTAGTGCGTTGCACCATAAGTACTTGTGATGATAGTGCTTCGCACCATAACTGCTTGAGATATTAGTGCTTCACACCATATCTGCTTGTGATATTAGTGCTTCGAACATGTCATCATTTTCATATGGTGAGACGCGATGTATGTAAATGTATGTTGTGTGGTCCCTCCACCGGGAGTCTATCCCGTCGGTGTTTGATTACTGGACTCGTGAGAAGACTAATTCTCCGAGGCTCAGGAAAGGCACCACCCAAATTCGCTCCAGTTGAAAGACCGAATTAACTTCCCGTCTAGTAGATTGCGATAATTTGGGAACCTTCATGCCAAAAAGCCGCGAGATTATCCTAAGATAGGTCAGCCTCTGATAAACCCAAAAAGGAGGAAAGTCTCTTCATGCTCTCATTTCAATTACTTGTAAACATAATTACTTGTAATTTCATTCCATATCTATCTCCATGTAATGAGAATTATGAAGAAATGTGTACACATACATATTTAACATACTACAAACAGCTGACATCCATTGTGCAGGATAAAATTCCTAAAATGGACACATCACATAGCATGTTATTATATACATTCCCTAAAGACTAAACTATGCCAGTCTTTCGCAGGGAATCAATCGGACCTATTACCCGTTCAAAGTCCAAAAAGGCAACAGGCCTACAGTCAATCATGTCTTCATCCGACCAGACTGAACTTAATCCAGTTTCTCACAAAGAATTCGACGGATTAAGAAAAAAATTACAAATTTGGCTATTCTACTCAAAGAATTACACCAGTCTACACATGGTCAGAAAATACTCATACATGTTGAATCCTCCACACAAGGAGAAATCCCGATCATTACCATACCTGAACCACAATTGGATATGAACAACAAAACTCTTGATGTTGTCCATCCCACTGGAGATCCAGACACTGGTGACATCAAAAAGAAAGTCCTCCAATTGGAAGAGACCATTCGCGCTATCAAAGGAATTGGAACACACGGAAGTGTTTTATATGCAGATCTGTGTATTTTCCATGGTGTTCATTATCTAAAAAAAATTTAAAACTCCCGACTTTAAAAAATATGACGGGTTAGGAGATCCTTACACACATCTAAAAGTGTTTATTGGAGAACTTGGATCTTATGCAGAGGACGAAAAACTCAGAATGCAATTATTCCAAAAGAGTCTAACTGGAGAAGCCCGTTCGTGGTACACAAGATTAGACAACTCCAAAATCCATAGTTGGGAAGAGCTAGCATATGCTTTCCTCACTCAATGCAGCTTTCAAACACAGATGGCTCCTGATCGGTATCAAATTACCAAGATCGAGAAATAGTCTAACGAGTCTTTCAGAGAGTATGCTCAGACGAGGAGACGTCTGGAAACCCAAGTTAGTCCTTCCATGACAGAATTAGAAATGGTCATGACTTTCATAGACATACAAGAAGCTCCCTTCTATGAGAGAGTTTTAGCCAGCATCGGCACACCATTTTCTGAAATAATCAAAATGGGGAGATGGTTGAGATGGGATTGAAGTCAGGAAAGATTCAAGACCTAGATGCAATCAAATCTGTTGCTGATCACATCCAATCTGGAAATTATGGGAACAACCCCCAGAGGGTCCATAAAAAGAAAGAGGAAGATGTTTCCCTGATACTACAGGGGCAAAAAGGCAATCAAAACATGTCTATTCAAAGGAGAAACTACACTAATTTTCCGGCACAGTCTACAAACCCTCCAATACCAAAAGGTGGAGAAGTCAAACACCCTCGAGTGTTTACACCCTTAGGGGATACCATTGAGAACATCTTAAATCTTCTGATAACATAGAAGAAAATTACACATCTTCTTCCACCAGCCAGCCCTAATGGACGGGGTTTCAATTCTGCTAGGAAATGCGCTATCATGTCGAGGCACCTGGACATGATACTCAGGATTGTTGGGCTTTGAAACACAAGATCCAGGACCTGATAGACAATGGAGAGATTATGGTTACCAAACCAGATCAGCCTCACGTGCAAGACAACCCTTTCCCTCAACACAAAGAAGAAGAGGTCAACATGATTAATTGGAGCAATGGATAGAGTTCCAATTTTAGCTATGATTCCTCCCAGACAATCAAAGACGGTGATGACAGATGGGATTATGCTAAGTTCTAGTTCACAATGGAACGAAAGATGAAAGCTCTCTGCAAACAAATTGAATAATTGGCAGAACTAATGACTTATCAGCATCAAGTGACTCATCAATTAATCAGCTAGGAGCATGCCAGTCTCCTACCTTTTATCATGAATATTCCCTCATCACTTTCAAAAAATGAAATGCTTGAAGACAAATGAATGAAGAGAGCAAATGTCAAAGCCCGTCGGGATTTCACCAATAAAAGGGAATTCACCTATCTAGGCCAAACTATGGAGGAAATCCTTCATATGTTAATCAATGAAGGAAGGATCAGTTCCCTTCTACCTCCAATCAACCCTCGTTCAGGAAGGTACAACTCTGATGGAGTATGTCAATATCACTCCCAGTCTCGTGGTCATATCACAGAGAATGCTGGGCACTCCGCCACCTTATGCAAAATCTAATCGACAGTGGTGTCCTGCGCCTAGCAGATGACGATACGATGTTACGTGTAAGTGAGAATGCAGGCCCTACTAAGTGGAAAAGTGTGGTAGCAGTTATATCCACTAAAACTGGTGGGATTAATACATTGCTCATAAAGCCAATAATTAAACTCAAGGGAGGCAACAATCCTTTGAAAGTGGTCGTTCCCAAGCACATCAACTTGTCGTGCAGAGCATAATATCCTATTGTTAGCTTGCGCACAGTTCTGTGGAATTATGGAGAACGTGAAGGATCCACCTCACATACAACTGCTACAGTGTCGAAGGAAAATCCATTATATCTTCCCCAACGGGTGATGAAGCCTACCACCAAATCAAAGGGGAAAATACCCGTGGAGAAGATTAAAAAATCCTCTGCACTATGGGTCATAATGAAGCCACGGTGATTTTAAGCTTGAAAGAAGCTCCGCAACAAATATCAATTTTGGACTTGGTCCTAACTTCCGAGAGTCATCAGAAGGTCTTGCTAAAGGTTTTAGAAGAAGCCTATTTACCGACATCAGTGGACACAAAAAAGTTTCAACATCTGGTTGATCACTTTTTTAATAACAATGTGATATCCTTCACTGATGATGACATACCGCCCGAAGGGACTGGTCATTGTAAGTCGTTGCACATTGCGGTCTTGTCCTCCAGATATATGGTAACGGGAGTCTTAATAGATGGAAGTTCCTCTCTGAATATCTGCCCATATGCTACCTTGGTGAAGATGAACATCAATCTCAACCGAATTCGGAGTAGCCATACTATCATCAAGAACTCGAGTACTTGAAACCTGAACTAGGTTCTTCACGATACCATTTCTATGAGCGGAATAATACTAATAATAAAAACAATAATATAAATATCAAACTTAACTTACATTTATCAGAGTCTAATCCCAAGTACGTAACCTTTACTATAATTCTTTTCATGATATATAATATATAACATTGTCTATATATTGTCTAACTATTACAAAAGATACCATTAAACATGTTTTGTTTGCTTTCCTTTTCACTTGTTCTTATATGAACCTTCGAGTTATTCATGCCTAGCTGAAAACTTTTAAATTTAAGAAAGGGTGAGCATTTGGGTGCCCATCAAGTAATAACAATTAGGAATATAAGTAGCTGAAAGAAATAAATGTTTTCTTTGTACATCACTTCAACAACGAATTTATAGTTGTGAAGTAAACTGAACCGATAATAATAACATAACAATTCTATCTCAAATTTTTGAAACTAAGTATTGACTATATATATATAGTTTAGTTGACATATTATGAACAATATTTTTTGTTTTTGATAAGGTTTAGCAGAATTTCATCAGCAAACCGTCATAACTTACAGGCTTTATTTTGTACTTCCAATGGGCCCTGTATTGATCAATACTACATTACTAGAACGATATTATCATTCATCCTTTGTCCGCCGTAGCGCATAAAATTTTTCCCGTGATCAGGAGGTTCACACTTAGTCTGAAATTCGAACCAAAACAATTTTATTGGATATAAAAAGGTTTTATCACATTCAAAGACATTTCAAAATTTGTGTCTAGCTGATCAAGTAGCTTAGACGGCTTATATATATATATATCAACATTTGATTAAATACAATGATTATCCAAGTGAGGACACTTGTATAACAATATATAGAAATTAACGAACAAAATATATATATCTGAATTATCATATAATAACATGTTGATAAACAATGATAGGATATAGAATATATCAAAATAGGGTTAATAATATAGCATAATAATAATATAATTCTGAAACTTCTTACTCATGTCCATTGCATAAAGGAAATGCAAATGTAAGATACTTGCCTGATGCGCTGCTTATAGTTCGTAACTTAGTTCTATCCTTATATAAGACCTATCAGTAATAAGATCATTTGATCGATTAGAATAACATACTATAACACATAGCACTACTTAGTGCAGTCAGCACATAACCTAATCACATTGTCACATATGTTTAAAAACCATTGAATCACAAATAAACACATCTAATCAAATTATCTAAGTTTAGACCAATTTCTGAAACATGTCGGTGTACCGACGGTTTTATCGGGTAATTATCGAGTCTAAGACTCTATCATGTAGTTTAATATCGGTAAGTATCAATCATATTATTTTTAAATGACTTATAATATTTTTTAAACAGTTATTATCTTTTATCATGCATTTTCAAACACCGGAATCATTATTAAATGATTTATATATTAAACCATCCTATTATCATTAATATTTAATTAATATTAAACTATTAATGAAATCATTGCCAAAAGGTTAAAGTTATTTATAATAACTCAAAATACTTTTAAAGTATTAATATTACACTTAAATCATTTTTAAATAATTATCATTAATATTAAAATATTACTGCATTATCTATCAAAATATTAGAAGTCATTAATTATAACTTACAATATTTTTAATTCATTAATATTCTTATTAAATGATTTTTAAATAAATAAAACCATTTTAAAACTATTTATTTAATATAATTATTAAATAAACGTAATATCATTTATTATGAAATTAATATCATTAATATTAAATTATTAATGAAATTATCCTTTAAATATTAAAAGTTATATTTTATAACTTAAAATATCTTTAAACACTTTATTTTCATTTAAAATGATTATTATAATATTAAATTCATTTTTAAACTAATTTATTTAATATAATTATTAAATAAATTTAATATCATTAATAATAATTAATTAATGAAATTTACCTTTAAATATTAAAAGTTATATTTTATAACTTAAAATATTTTTAAACTATTTATTTTCATTTAAAATGTTTTATTAAATATTAAAATCAATTTTAAACTAATTTATTTAATATAATTATGAAATAAATTTAATATCATTTAATATTAAAATATTAATATTTTTTATGACAAAATATCAAGAGTTATCTTTTATAACCTAAAATATTTTTATAATCCGTTATATAATTTTTAAATCATTAATTCTATTTTTTTCATCATTTATTTAATACATTTAGTAAATAACTTAAATATCATTAATATTAATTTATTAATGAAATTTCATCACAAAATATTAAAAGTTATTAAAAATAACTTAAATTATTTTCTTATACCATAATATAATTTTAAATGATTTTTCATGTATTAAAATCATTTTTAAATAATTTATTTAATATTTTAATTAAAAAAATTAAATACTTTTAATATTCTAAAAATATTAAATATTTATGAAATAGATTCAAAATAATTAAAAACTAATTTTCAGATTTTAAAATATTTTTTAATAATTTATTTTGTATTTTTAATAATTAAAAACTAATTTTTCTATTTATTTAATTAAAATAATTAAATTTTATAAATAAATTGTCGCTAAAGACTGCCTATAGTGACAGAACCGTCGCTATAGGTGTTTTTCATGTTCTTGGCCAAACCCAGAAACTCATAACCAGCTAGCGAGTGGACTTGTTTGACCGGCTTAATTCGTATGATCAATACATTTTCCGAGTTCGTAATTGCTTTAATGTTGTAGTATACATGCAATACTACAAGTATCAATCGATTACATGACTAATAAATAACACCGCATAAAAATCTAAGCTGCAGAAAAGTCTGACAACGCTGTTCTTCATATCTGGGTTTTCCAGAAATGAAGAACAGTTGATGGTCCTATATTTAGCTCCTTATATTTTGCATTCTAGGTTTGCTACTTATGCGAAAAAGGTTCAAACCTGTAAACGAGATGTCAAGGTACAAATTAATAACAACAGGGTAGTTTAACATCAAAACATGTGCATGATCTGGCATGGTCAAACCATGTCAGAAATCTGTTCATCACATTTCTGGAAATTCCAGAAATTAAAAATCAGAACGAGAAGGCCACTTTGACCAACGATTACTTTCATTATACTGTTTATCTAACTGATCTAAAGAATTACATGTAAAGTAAATATGTTAGGCTACAAACTGATAAAAAAACAACATCAAATTGTGTGACTAACTGACAGATCAAAGCTTTCAAATATTTTGTCAGATGTTAAAAAATGATTTCTGGGCAGCCCAGAAATCACCTAGTCATGCCCGATCAACGGCCTTTGACCGATCATAACTTTAAATATACAACAGATCAAACTTTGATTCTTGTACCAGATGAAAGATCTCATACTAGACTACACAATCAAACACTTAAACAACAAAAACACATAACATACCAAGATCTATGATGACTGACATTTGACTGTCAGAATCAAAATTAAAAATTTCTAGATTTTTGAAAACACCAATTTCATGTATTTAAATGTTATGGATCTATCAAATACCAACCCAGATCATCATTAAATACTATAACCAACATGTTTTAACACAAAAATCTAACATCTATCATCTCATCTAAGATCAGATTTTTAAATTAGGGTTATATCTTTCTTGATCAAATCTTTGATTCTGGGCTACTGATTTGTTAAGGTTGTTCGTGGGGCTTGATTTGGGATCTGAAATGCTATTGATTTCGTGATTGAGGAGAGAGACTGGGTTGGTTGAGCATTGGTTGAATAAATGGACAATAAAATAACTTTCTCTCTCCTTAGATCTATATATATATAACATTTGATGGACAAGGCTGAGATTGCTGCTGATTTGTGTTGATTTTTATGAGATTTATCACATGGGTTTGTATAGGGTTGGCCAACAACTCTCTCTAGGTCAAAATCTATGTTTTTAGCTTTAATAATGCAAGGGATATTTGGGTCAATTGGCTTGGAATTTTGAGGGCAATTGTGTCAACTTGTCTCAAACCCTTTGGGTTTAACCTTAAGGTCTTACACAATTAATTTGTAGGATTTATAATTACGCAAAATAAATAAATACATAAATAAAATTTTAGTTTCTAACAATTACAAATTAGGTTTACTTAATTACATTAGGCTTCTTAATTACACTATACATGAACATTAGGGTTTTAATGTCCACTAATTAGCATTTAGCTTGTAATTAACAATTAGGGTTACCAATTTAGCAAATTAAGGTTACTAATTTAGAAATTAGGTTTACTAATATAGAAATTAGGGTTTCTAGAAATTAGAATTTCTAAATCTTAATTAGGGTTTCTCTAATTAACATTAAATTCTATAATACGTAACATACTTCATTTAGCACAACTACATAACTGTTTCTAACTCATAACTGAGTTTCAAATTAGGGTTTCCCCACTTGACAAATAGGGTTAGTATAGAAAATTAGGGTTTAAAAATATTATTTAGGGTTTTTCAAAATTAGGGTTTTTAATGACTTAGGGTTTTTTAAAAATTATTTAGGGTTTCTAAATTTTTAATTACGTTTTACCTAATTAATTATATCATACGCAACATAAATCATATAACATAGTTATATAACAGTCTTGAATTTCTCATTTGAATTTCATAATAGGGTGAAACAAATTAATGTAAGGGTTTGGTCATGATACAATATAATTGAACAACCATTATTAGTCCACACATATAATATTTATAGCATTGAAAGGTTAAAATATAATTAATATTATATTTTTATTCTCCTTGATCTAAATCCAAAATTAGGGTTTGGATTCCATATCTGATTTATTCTTCATATATAACATTATTTTAAGTTAAAACAATTAACTTCATTAATCTTGCATAAATTCATATAATAAAATAAACAATTATTATAATAATTCTAAAAATCATTTCATATATTACTTAAATAATATATAATCATATTTTCATAGAAAATAATTAATAAAAATATTTCTGCTATAAAATTAATTATTATAAGAATAAACTTTATAATAGTCAATAATTCTAAAATAAAATTATTTGTAAACATTCATGTAATAAATATATTTTTATTTATTACATACATGCATTATCTTGTACAAATCCTCATCCTTAAAATAAAAAAATATATATACAAAATTTCTGATTTATTTATACAGAAAATATCGGGTTGTTACATTCACCTCCCATATAAAGATTACGTCCCCGAAATCTCCGTTTTAAACCTATATATACCAGGGTACATAGAATACACAATCATTGCGAGTAGATCTAGATCAAAATTGATCGAAATGATCTTTAACTATTTAGCATAAAACTTATCTATCTGATTAAATGGAAATTTGATTTCTAACAGAACTCAAATTCCTCCTTCAAAATAATTTATAAAATAATTTACTATATATAAGAAAATAATATATAAGAAATATAAAATTGATTATAATAATACTTGGAGTTGCATCCCCGGCTGCTACAATTTCTTGAACGGTCATGTTGAAGACGTTTGTTGTTGATTTCGTTGATTTGATTTGTTGATGTTGGTCCATTCGTCGCCAATGTCCTGCTGCATTTTCGCGTATTCGCATTCCTTGCCTCCTTTCTCCTTCTTGGACAGTCTTCCACCTTATACTCTATTGATTCACACTTAAAACACATAAACTTGCTCTTTATCTCCTTTTCTTTTTATCCTAAAGGTGACAACACTATCTTTTGCCCCTTCGTTACCCTAGCTATCACAAACGCATCAACAGGGTCAGTTGATCTTCTAAATCTTGACAGTATGATGGCCTTGAAGTCTTTGATGTTCGTCGATCGATTATCTGGCTGATCTTCCCGCGACTGGTATTCCGTTCGGTATAGTTTGATCGTCCATATTCGTAAAATTCTTTATCGGGTCTGGTTGTCTTCCACCTTTGTTGACAGGTTCTTCTGTTCGTGTATTTCATTTTCATCTCCTTGGCGACATTATCACAATTTGCTCTTTTTTCTAAGAATTATCGTATACGTATAATCATATAACACAAAACATTCTATTCGAATAATCATGTACTTAAAATATTAGATTTTGAAAATTTGGTTTCTGCATTAACCAGTACTCATATCACTTAACATACACCATAACACAAATTGCTTTAATCATCCGTTATCCCTTTGTGACTCAAAATTCGAGAATCGTTGACACAACTTATATAAAAGTTAATAATATTATATTATACATATATACCTATCATATACACTATATACCATCATACATAATCCAGTAATACTAATACTACTTATTTCCTTGCACCTTCACTAAGGATCAGTTGCTTAGTATTCTATATATTCCTATTATCCTCAATAATCTATTTACACTTAACTACACCTAGTTCGTCCAACTTACCATACATTATGAGTTTAAGAACTCACCACAAACATATGAGTTTAAGAACTCGACATTAACCACATATTCTTTAACTATACTTTACCTATCAGTCATACTATCTTATCAGGGTTCGGTACTACACTTTTCAAAATATACACCTCTTTGAGGTAGCTTTCAACGTGAGCCTCTATTTCAGCTATTGGATTTCATATTGGCTCGGTTATGGAGGTTGACTTCTTCTTTATGATTTGAGGGTATCCTAATCCTTTTCTATCTGACATCTACACACCTAAGTTATCCTGATTATCAACTAATATATACACACAGCAAATAATAGTTTTATATAAGTTATTTTTTATTTTATTTGACGATGAACTTATTCAAGTCATCTCCCTTTTTAAACTCTATATGAGTTATTTGTATTTTCAACGTTCCCCTCTGTTCGAAGGTTATAGCCTGTGGTCTAGCTCACCTAAGGTTTTTAACCCTAAAGCTCTGATACCAACTTGTGAAGACCCCAAACTCGAGTACTTGAAACCCGAAATCGGTTCTTCACGATACCATTTCTATGAGCGGAATAATACTAATAATAAAAACAATAATATAAATATCAAACTTAACTTACATTTATCAGAGTCTAATCCCAAGTACGTAACCTTTACTATAATTCTTTACATTGTATATAATACATATCATTGTCTATATATTGTCTTACTATTACAAAAGATACAATTAAACATGTTTCTGTTTTCTTTCCTTTTCACTTGTTCTTGTCTGAACCTTCGAGTTGTTCCTGCCTAGCTGAAAACATTTAAATTTAAGCAAGGGTGAGCATTTGGGTGCCCAGCAAGTAATAACAATTAGGAATATAAGTAGCTGAAAGAAATAAATGTTTTCTTTGTACATCACTTCTACAACGAATTTATAGTTGTGAAGTAAACTGAACCGATAATAATAACATAACAATTCTATCTCAAATTTTTGAAACTACGTATTGACTATATATATAGTTAGTTAATATATTATGAACATTGTTTTTCGTTTTCGATAAGGTTTAGCAGAACCTCATCTGTAAACCGTCATAACTTACGGGCTTTAGGTTGTACTTCCCATGGGCCCTGTATTGATCAATACTACATTACTAGAACTATATTATCGTTCATCCTTTGTTCGCCGTGGCGCATAAAATTTTTTCGTGATCGGGATGTTCATACTTAGTTTGGAATCCGAACCAAAAGAATTTGATTGGATACAAAAAGGTTTTATCACATCGAAAGACATTTCAAAATTTGTGTCTAGCTGATCAAGTAGCTTAGACGGCTTATATATATATATATATATATATATATATATATATATTTATATATATTAACATGTGATTAAATACAATGATTATCCAAGTGGGGACACTTGTATAATCATATATAGAAATTAACGAACAGAATATATATATCTGAATTATCATATACTAACATTTTGATAAACAATGATAAGATATAGAATATATCACAATAGGGTTAATAATATAGCATAATAATAATATAATTCTGAAACTTCTTACTCATATCCATTGCATAAAAGAAATGCAAAGGTAAGATACTTGCCTGATGCGCTGCTTACAGTTCATAACTTAGTTCTATCCTTATATAACACCTATCAATAATAAGATCATTTGATCGATTAGAATAACATACTATAACACATAGCACTGCTTATTGTAGTCAGCACATAACCTAATCACATTGTCACATATGTTTAACAACCATTGAATCACAAATAAACACATATCTAATCAAATTATCTAAGTCCATATTAATTTTTGAAACATGTCGGTGTACCGACGGCTTTATCGGGTAATTATCGAGTCTAAGACTCTATCATGTAGTTTAATATCTGTAAGTATCAATCATATTATTTTTAAATGACTTATAATAATTTTTAAACAGTTATTATCTTTTATCACGCATTTTCAAACACCGAAATCATTATTAAATGATTTATATATTAAACCATCCTATTATCATTAATATTAAACTATTAATGAAATCATTGCCAAATGGTTAAAGTTATTTATAATAACTCAAAATACTTTTAAAGTATTAAATTAACACTTAAATGATTTTTAAAAGAATTAAAATCATTTTTAAATAATTATCATTAATATTAAAATATTACTAAATTATCTATCAAAATATTAGAAGTCATTAATTATAACTTACAATATTTTTAATTCATTAATATCCTTATTAAATGATTTTTAAATAAATAAAACCATTTTAAAACTATTTATTTAATATAATTATTAAATAAAATTAATATCTTTTATTATTAAATTAATATCATTAATATTAAATTATTAATAAAATTATCCTTTAAATATTAAAAGTTATATTTTATAACTTAAAATATCTTTAAACACTTTATTTTTATTTAAAATGATTATTATAATCTTAAAATCATTTTTAAACTAATTTATTTAATATAATTATTAAATAACTTTAATATCATTAATAATAATTAATTAATGAAATTTACCTTTAAATATTAAAAGTTATATTTTATAACTTAAAATATTTTTAAACAATTTATTTTCATTTAAAATGATTTTTCCAATATTAAAATCAGTTTTAAACTAATTTATTTAATATAATTATTAAATAAATTTAATATAATTTAATATTAAAATATTAATATTTTTCATGACAAAATATCAAAAGTTATCTTTTATAACTTAAAATATTTTTATAATCCCATATATAATTTTTAAATCATTAATTCTATTTTTTCATCATTTATTTAATACATTTAGTAAATAACTTAAATATCATTAATATTAATTTATTATTGAAATTTCATCACAAAATATTAAAAGTTATTAAAAATAACTTAAATTATTTTCTTATACCATAATATAATTTTAAATGATTTTTCATATATTAAAATCATTTTAAATAATTTATTTAATATTATAATTAAATAAATTAAATAATTTTAATATTCCAAAAATATTAAATATTTATGAAATATATTCAAAATAATTAAAAACTAATTTTTGGATTTTAAAATAATTTTTAATAATTTATTTTGTATTTTTAATAATTAAAAACTAAATTTTCTATTTATTTAATTAAAATAATTAATTTTTATAAATAAACTGTCGCTAAAGACTGTATATAGCGACAGAACCGTCGCTATAGGTGTTCTTCATGTTCTTGGCCAAACCTAGAAACTCATAACCAGTAAGCGAGTGGACTTGTTTGACCGACTTAATTCGTATGATCATTACATTTTCTGAGTTCGTAATTGCGTTAATGTTATAGTATACATGCAATACTACAAGTATCAATCGATTACATGACTAATATATAACACCACTTAAACATCTAAGATGCAGAAAAGTCTGACAACACTGTTCTTCATTTATGGGTTTTCTAAAAATGAAGAACAGTTGATGGTCCTATATTTAGCTCCTTATATTTTGCATTTTGGGTTTGCTACTTATGCAATAAAGGTTCAAACCTATAAACGAGATGTCAATGTACAAATTTATAACATCAGGGTAGTATAACATCAAAACATGTGCAAGATCTGGCATGGTCAAACCATGTCAAAATTCTGTTCATCACATTTCTGGAAATTCCAGAAATTAAAAATCAGAATGAGAAGGCCACTTTGACCAACGAATACTTTCATTATACTGTTTATCTAACTGATCTAAAGAATTACATGTAAAGTACATATGTTAGGCTAAAAACTGATAACAAAAACAACATCAAATCGTGTGACTAACTGACAGATCAAAGCTTTCAAATATATTGTCAGATGTTGAAAAATGATTTCTAGGTTGCCCAGAAATCACCCAGTCATGCCCGATCAATGGCCTTTGATCGATCATAACTTCCAATATACAACAGATCAGACTTTGATTCTTGTACCAGATGAAAGATCTCATACTAGACTACAAAATCAAACAATTAAACAACAAAAACACATAACATACCAAGATCTATGATGACTGACATTTGACTGTCAGACTCAAAATTAAAAATTTCCAGATTTTTTAAAACACCAATTTCGTGTATTTAAATGTTATGGATCTATCAAATACCAACCCAGATCATCATTATATACTATAACCAACATGTTCTAACACAAAAATCTAACATCTAACATCTCATCTAAGATCAGATTTTGAAATTAGAGTTATACCTCTCTTGATCAAATCCTATATTCTGTGCTACTGATTTGTTAAGGTTGTTCGTGGGGCTTGATTTGGGATCTGAAATGCTATTGATTTCGTGAGTGAGGAGAGAGAATGGGTTGGTTGAACATTGGTTGAATAAATGGACAATTAAATGACTTTCTCTCTCCTTAGATATATATACATATATATATATATATATATATATATATATATATATATATATATATATATATATATATATATATATTTATCTAATAAAATACAAATGATTTTGAATTTCCCGCTCACTTAATAAATCATTTGGGCCGTCCAAAGTTTGAGATAAATCCCACCGTCCATACATCTATCTAATAAAATACATCTATCTATCTAATAATGATTTTGAATTTCTCGCTCACTTAATAAATCATCTGGGCCGTTCTAAGTTTGAGATAAATCTCACTGCCCATACAGTGCCGGAGGCACGGGACCTAGCTAGTATATATATAACATGTGATGGACAAGGCTAAGATTGCTGCTGATTTGTGTTGCTTTTTCTGAGATTTGTCACATGGGTTTGTATAGGGTTGGCCAACAACTCTCCCTAGGTCAAAATCTATGTTTTTAGCTTTAATAATACAAGGGGTATTTTGGTCAATTGGCTTGGAATTTTAAGGGCTATTGTTTCAACTTATCTCAAACCCTTATGGTTTAACCCTAAGGTCTTGCATAATTAATTTGTAGGATTTCTAATTAAGCAAAATAAATAAATACATAAATAAAATTTTAGTTTCTAACATTTACAAATTAGGTTTATATACTTAATTAGATTAGGCTTCTTAATTACACTATACATGAACATTAGGGTTTTAATGTCCACTAATTAGCATTTAGCTTGTTATTAATAATTAGGGTTACCAATTTAGCAAATTACGGTTACTAATTTAGAAATTAGGTTTACTAATTTAGAAATTAGGGTTTTTAAATCTTAATTAGGGTTTCTCTAATTAACATTAAATTCTATAATACGTAACATACTTCATTTAGCACAACTACATAACCGTTTCTAACTCATAACTGAGTTTCAAATTAGGGTTTTCCCCACTTGACAATTAGGGTTAGTATAGAAATTTAGGGTTTATAAATATTATTTAGGGTTTTTCAAAATTAGGGTTTTTAATGACTTAGGGTTTTCTAAAAATTATTTAGGGTTTATAAATTTTTAATTAGGATTTACCTAATTAATTATATCATACAAAACATAAATC
Source organism: Panax japonicus (assembly GCA_020205505.1). NCBI lineage: Eukaryota > Viridiplantae > Streptophyta > Magnoliopsida > Apiales > Araliaceae > Panax > Panax japonicus. Next base: position 18,255,328 of record CM035107.1, on the reverse strand, counting down.
GTATAACATAGTTATTTAACAGTCTTGAATTTCATATTTGAATTTCACAATAAGGTGAAACAAATTAATGCTAGGGTTTGATCATGATACAATATAATTGAACAACCATTATTAGTCCACACATATACATTACATATTTATAGCACTGAAAAATCAAAATATAATTAATATTATATTCTTATTCTTATTCCTTGATCTAAATCCAAAATTAGGGTTTGGATTCCTTATCTGATTTATTCTTCATATATAACATTATTAATTAAGTTAAAATAATTAACTTAATTAATCTTGCATAAATTCATATAATAAAATAAACAATTATTATAATAATTCTAAAAATCATTTCATATATTATTTAAATAATATATAATCATATTTTCATAGAAAATAATTATTAAAAACAGTTCTTCTATAAAATTAATTATTATAAGAATAAACTTTATAATAGTCAATAATTCTAAAATAAAATTATTTGTAAACATTCATGTAATAAATATATTTTTATTTATTACATAATTACATACATGCATTATCTTGTACAAATCCTCATCCTTAAAATAAAATAAAAAAATTATATGCAAAATTTCTGATTTATTTATACAGAAAATATCGGGTTGTTACATTCACCTCCTTTATAAAGATTACGTCCCCGGAATCACCGTTTTAAACCTATATATACCAGGGTACATAGCATACACAATCATTGCGAGTAGATCCCGATCAAAATTGATTGAACAGATCTTTAACTATTCAGCATAAAACTTATCTATCTGATTAAACGGAAATTTGATTTATAAGAGAACTCAAATTCCCCCTTCAAAATAATTTATAAAATAATTTACTATACATAAGAAAATAATATATAAGAAATATAAAATTGATTAGAATAATACCTAAAGTTGTATCCCCGGATGCTACAATTTCTTGAACGGTCATGTTGAAGACGCTTGCGGTTGATTTCGTTGGTTTGATTTGTTGATGTTGGTCCCGTCGTCGTCAATGTCCTGCTGCATTTTCGCGTATTCACATTCCGTGCCTCCTTTCTCCTTCTTAAACAGTCTTCCACCTTATACTCTATTGATTCACACTTAAAACACACAAACTTGCCCTTTATCTCCTTTCTTTTTTATCGTATAGGTGACAACACTATCTTTTGCCCCTTCGTTACCCTAGCTATCAAAAATGCATCAACAGGGTCAGTTGATCTTCTAAATCTTGACAGTACGATGTCCTTGAAGTCTTTGATGTTCATCGATCGATTATCTGGCAGATCTTCCCGCGACTGGTATTCCGTTCTGTATAGCTTGATCGTCCATATTCGTAAAATTCTGTAACGGGTCTGGTTGTCTTTCAGCGTTGTTGACAGGTTCTTCTATCCGTGTATTTCATTTTTGTCTCTTTGGCGACATTATCACAATTTGTTCTTTATTCTAAGCATTATCGTATACGTATAATCATATAACACAAAACTTTCTATTCGAATAATCATGTACTCAAAATATTAGATTTTGAAATTTTGGTTTTCTGCATTAACCAGTACTCATATCACTTGACATACACCATTGCACGAATTACTTTAATCATCCGCTATCCCTTTGTTACTCAAAATTCGAGAATCGCTGACACAACTTATATAAAAGTTAATAATATTATATTATACATATATACCTATCATATACACTACATACCATCATACATAATCCAATAATACTAATACTACATATTTTCTTACACCTTCACTAAGGATCAGTTGCTTAGTATTCTATATATTCCTATTATCCTCAATAATCTATTCACACCTAACTACACCTAGTTCGTCCAACTTACCATATATTATGAGTTTAAGAACTCAGCACAACCATATGAGTTTAAGAACTCGACATTAACCACATATTCTTTAACTATACTTTACCTATCAGTCATACTATCTTATTAGGGTTCGGTACTACACTTTTCAAAATAACCACCTCTTTGAGGTAGCTTTCATTGTGAGCCTCTATTTCATCTATTGGCTTTCATATTAGCTCGGTTATGGAGGTTGACTTCTTCTTTATGATTTGAGGGTATCCTAATCCTTTTCTATCTGACATCTACACACCTAAGTTATCCTGATTATCAACTAATATATACACACAGCAAATAATAGTTTTATATAAGTTATCTTTTATTTTATTTAACGATGAACTTATTCAAGTCATCTCCCTTTTTAAACTCTATATGAGTTATTTGTATTTTCAACGTTCCCCTCTGTTCAAAGGTTATAGCCTAAGGTCTAGGTCACCTAAGGTTTTTAACCCTAAAGCTCTGATACCAACTTGTGAAGACCACAAACTCGAGTACTTGAAACTCGAACTCGGTTCTTCACGATACCATTTCTATGAGCGCAATAATACTAATAATAAAAACAATAATATAAATATCAAACTTAACTTACATTTATCAGAGTCTAATCCCAAGTACGTAACCTTTACTATAATCTTTAATTACATGATATATAATATATATCATTGTCTATATATTGTCTAACTATTACAAAAGATACCATTAAACATGTTCTGTTTGCTTTCCTTTTCACTTGTTCTTGTTTGAACCTTCGAGTTGTTCATGCCTAGCTGAAAACATTTAAATTTAAGCAAGGGTGAGCATTTGGGACCCCAATAAGTAATAAAAATTAGGAATATAACTAGCTGAAAGAAATAAATATTTTCTTTGTACATCACTTCTACAACTAATTTATAGTTGTGAAGTAAACTGAACCGATAATAATAACATAACAATTCTATCTCAAAATTTTGAAACTACGTATTGACTATATATATAGTTTAGTTGACATATTATGAATATTGTTTTTCATTTTCGACAAGGTTTACAAGAACTTCATCTGCATACCGTCATAACTTAAGGGCTTTAGGTTGTACTTCTCATGGGCCCTGTATTGATCAATACTACATTACTAGAACGATATTATCGTTCATCCTTTGTCCGCCACGGCGCATAAAATTTTTCCGTGATCGGGATGTTCATACTTAGTTTGAAATCTGAACCAAAATAATTTAATTGGATACAAAAAGGTTTTATCATATTCAAAGACATTTTAAAATTTGTCTCTAGCTGATCAAGTAGCTTAGACGACTTATATATATATATATATATCAACATGTGATTAAATACAATGATTATCCAAGTGGGGACACTTGTATAATCATATATAGAAATTAACGAACAGAATATATATATATATATCTGAATTATCATATACTAACATACTAATAAACAATGATAGGATATAGAATATATCACAATAGGGTTAATAATATAGCATAATAATAATATAATTCTGAAACTTCTTACTCATGTCCATTGAATAAAGGAAATGCAAAGGTAAGATACTTGCCTGATGCGCTGTTTACAGTTCGTAACTTAGTTCTATCCTTATATAAAACCTATCAGTAATAAGATCATTTGATCGATTAGAATAAAATACTATAACACATATCACTGCTTATTGCAGTTAGCATATAACCTAATCACATTGTCACATATGTTTAACAACCATTGAATCACAAATAAACACATATCTAATCAAATTATCTAAGTCTAGATCAATTTCTAAAACATGTCGATGTACCGACGACTTTATCGGGTAATTATCAAGTCTAAGACTCTATCATGTAGTTTAATATCTGTAAGTATCAGTCATATTATTTTTAAATGACTTATATAATAATTTTTAAACAGTTATTATCTTTTTATCACGCATTTTCGAACACCGGAATCATTATTAAATGATTTCTATATTAAACCATCCTATTATCATTAATATTAAACTATTAATAAAATCATTGCCAAAAGGTTAAAGTTATTTATAATAACTCAAAATACTTTTAAAGTACTAATATTACACTTAAATGATTTTTAAAAGAATTAAAATCATTTTTAAATAATTATCATTAATATTAAAATATTACTGCATTATCTGTCAAAATATTAGAAATCATTAATTATAACTTACAAAATTTTTAATTCATTAATATCCTTATTAAATGATTTTTAAATAAATAAAACCATTTTAAAACTATTTATTTAATATAATTATTAAATAAAATTAATATCATTTATTATTAAATTAATATCATTAATATTAAATTATTAATGAAATTATCCATTAAATATTAAAAGTTATATTTTATAAACTAATTTATTAATGAGATTATCCTTTAAATATTATCATTTTTAAACTAATTTATTTAATATAATTATTAAATAACTTTAATATCATTAATAATAATTAATTAATGAAATTTACCTTTAAATATTAAAAGTTATATTTTATAACTTAAAATATTTTTAAAATATTTATTTTTATTTAAAATGATTTTTCTAATATTAAAATCAGTTTTAAACTAACGTATTTAATATAATTATTAAATAAATTTAATATCATTTAATATTAAAATATTAATATTTTCATGACAAAATATCAAAAGTTGTCTTTTATAACGTAAAATATTTTTAAAATCCCTTATATAATTTTTAAATCATTAATTCTATTTTTTTCATCATTTATTTAATAAATTTAGTAAATAACTTAAATATCATTAATATTAATTTATTAATGAAATTTCATTACAAAATATTAAAATTTATTAAAAATAATTTAAATTATTTTCTTATACCATAATATAATTTTAAATGATTTTCATGTATTAAAATATTTTTTAAATAAATTTTTTTAATATTATAATTAAATAAATTAATACTTTTAATATTCCAAAAATATTAAATATTTCTGAAATATATTCAAAATAATTAAAAATGAATTTTTTGATTTTAAATAATTTTTAATAATTAAAAACTAAAATTTCTATTTATTTAATTAAAATAATTAATTTTTAAAAATAAACTGTCGCTAAAAATTGCCTATAGCGACTTAACTGTCGCTATAGGTGTTTTTCATGTTCTTGGACAAACCCAGAAACTCATAACCAGCTAGCGAGTGGAATTGTTTGACCGGCTTAATTCGTATGATTATTACATTTTCTGAGTTCGTAATTGATTTAATGTTGTTGTGACGCCCCCAAAATTAGGTATACATCACCCATCTTGGGTCGTCAGACACATGGTACAGAATTCAAATATAACTTACTAATACAACTATCGTGTAAAATACGACAAACATAAACTGTGAGTTTGAATACAAATATTATCTACTAGAGATTATACAAACTCAAAAGGAGTTCTCATTACAATTATTATCACACTATTTCACAGAATAGTGAGGACTAATAATGCTATCCTCTAGACCATCACTCCGTTCCCTGACTCGTCCTAGCTATATTCTCATTTTCGGAAGAGAACAGTGAAAGAAAGGGTGAGCTCAACTAGCCTAGTAAAAAATATTATGACTAAGATAATGCAGAATAAATTATCATTAGTCTCCAACAATGTTAAACTGATAAAATATAATAAACATCAAGTTTAACTGCAGCGGAACAAGCAATCCATTAAAAGAGTCAAGTAGAAAATAAAATCTACTATCTTTTATGATTTAAAAGGTTTTTCATCACTGTTATCGCTGAGACTCAGCTTAATAAATAATCCACATCATTAAATCATCTCTGGACTACAGGCCAAGGATATTATTTAGTATCACGACCACGAATTATCCATGCACTACGAGCCAAAGATAATCGTGTTTTCATCAACGGTCCTGATCATGCCATAAAATAATTCATCTTTGCACCCTTGGCCGAAGAGAATCCATAACCATAATCATACCAAAAACTATCTATCAATTCACTACGGGCCAATGAGGACTTTTAATTTTCACATCATTTGTAACATTACGGTCATGATTACACCGAATAATTCCTGGTCATAATCATACCAAGTCCATCTATGCACTACATGCCACAGATGACTTTCAACATAATATAAACATGAGGATGAAGACAATGATATAATAATTCAATAAAACATGTTCAAAAATTAATTTGTCCAAGATCTATTAATGTCCAAATTGTAGAGTAAAATTCAAGAATGATCAGAAGAATATTTCCATGAAAAGATACTGGATGAAGAGCAAATATCAAGGATATTCTACTAATTTCATGGAGTATAGAATTCAAAACTTTAACCAACTTAGTATAATAAAGAATGGAATAACAAAAGAAATCACCATGCATGCGGTACTTCGCATAGACAGGTTATTCTAACAGAATACTAAATAACGGAACTAGGTCAAGCGAAATTCGGACCGACAGGATGTTCCAACAGAATAATAAAGAATGGAATAACAATAGAAATCACCATGCATGTGGTACTTCGCATAAACAGGTTATTCCAACAGAATACTAATAAGGACGGAATCAGGTCCGGCGTAAAACGCACAGACAGTATATTCTAAAAGAATAATAATAAAGACGGAACCAGGTCCGGCGTAAAACGCACAGACATGATATTCCAATAGAATAGTAAAGACGGAATAATAGAAGAATGTCACCAAGTATAGGGTAGACCGCATATACAGGTTATTCCAACAGAATAATAAGTAATGGAATAACAACAGTTCTCTTCATAAATAAGAAAGAATAACACCCCTTACGAGTACAATAAATAATATTCCCTACCTTAATAAGAAGAGTACCGGATATATAAGTAGTAAAGTAGCAGAATATTTTTTTCTTTCTCTCTATAGTTTATCTCTCTAGAGTTTCAGTGAATTCGTAAGAAAATAATGAATGAATGAGCTTCTATTTATAGAAAAATGGAATGCATAGCAACTAACTCATGAACGGTCGAGATTGATTTACTTTAATCTGACGGTCCATATTTAAAGCAAAATAAAATATAATATATTCTATTTATAATCTAATAAAACGAATAACTTTATAAAAGATTTTACTATGCAAACACTATGCATAATAAAATATAATATATTCTAATTATTTTCTAATAAAACAGATAACTTTATAAAATTATTCTATTTTATATAAAAGAATTTTACTATGCAAAACACTATGCAAACACTATGCAATACTATGCATAATAGAATATAATATATTATATTTATAGAATAACTTTATAAAAGTATTCGATTTTATATAAAAATATTTTCTGTATTATTACATTAATAATACCAACAAAACTGGGTGACTTATCACTTAAGCATCAATAATTAATACCGTGTGCTACTATGCAACCACGCGTATTATTGTACTTTTAACACCGAGTGTTTCAACAGTTAACGGTAAAACTTCCGCCGTTATTTTCATAAAGAATTTTTGTCGTTTTTTCAATCCGACAATAATTCCGTTGTGGCGTCCACCAATGATTGTGCCGTTTTACTAATATTCCCTATTAAAACGAATATATCCCGACCAATCGAATATTATATAACAACTTGCGTACTTTTCAAAATTTATAAATATTACCCACAACTATTATATCAATTTCACTCCATAATATTCAAAAATAATATTTATAGAAAATTCATCTTTATTCAAAAAGTTGGGGTTTTACAATCTCCCCTTCTTATGAAATTTCGCCCTCGAAATTAGGGTACGTACCTGGTATGTCGAAGAGGTAAGGATACCTTGATTTCATTTCAGATTCTAACTCCCAAGTCATTTCCTCAACAACGTGGTTTGTCCACAAAACTTTGACTTGAGGTATAACCTTGGTGCATAAAATATGTTCCTTCTTATCCAAAATTTGAACAGGAACCTCTTCATACGTCAAATCTTCTACTATTTCGTCCAGTTCCAACTCAATAATGTGGTTCGGGTCTTCCACATATTTACGTAACATGGATATGTGAAAAACGTTATGAACACGAGACATACTTGGCGGTAAAGCGAGTCTATAGGCCACAGTTCCTACTCGAGCAAGGATTAAAAATGGACCGATAAATCGAGGATTGAGCTTTTCTCTCTTTCCAAATCTCGTAACCCCTTTCCATGGAGCAACATGTAACAACACATGATCTCTTATATCGAATTCCATGTCCTTTCGATGAAGATCAACATAACTCTTTTGTCAATCTTGTGAGGTTTGTATACGTTGCCGGATCGTTTGAATCTTTTCTGTAGTCATACGTACCAACTCTGATCCCAACAACGTTGCTTCACCCACCTCATCCCAGCATACTAAAAAAACAACACTTTCTTCCATACAACGCTTCGAATGGAGCCATGCCAATACTTGCTTGATAACTGTTGTTGTAGAAAAACTCCACCAATGGTAAGAACTTGTCCCAACTTCCCTTGAAATCAAGGACACAAAGTCTTAATAGATCTTCAAGAGTTTGAATAGTCCTCTCCGACTGTCAGTCCGTCTAAGGATGATATGTCGAGCTAAATTATAAATCTGTACCCATAGCTTTCTGCAAACTAACCCAAAATCGTGAAGTGAATCTTGGGTCTCGATCAGAAACTATGGATACTGGCATACCATTCAGTCTTAAAATCTCATTTATGTACATATGAACAAGACGTTCAAGTGTATAAGTCTCTTGTATCGGTAAGAAATGAGCAGACTTGGTCAATCTATCAACATTGACCCAAATCGCATCTAGGCCTTGAAAAACCTTGGGAAGACCAGTAACGAAATCCATGGTAATGTGCTCCAACTTCCATTCTGAAATTTCAAGTGGTTGCAATGGACCTTTTGGTACTTGATGCTCCGCCTTGACTCGTTTACACGTTAGACACCTTGAGATAAACAGTGCAATCTCTCTCTTCATATTGCCCCACCAAAATGTATGTCGAAGATCATGATACATTTTGGTATTCCCAGGATGGATTGTAAATGGTGTGTTATGCGCCTCCATCATGATTTTATACTTTAAATCAGGGTCGTTAGGAACACAAAGTCTGGAGTTGACTCGAAGTATTCCTCGCTCACATTCCTCGCTCCAACCGAACTTTGTATATTTTTGAGTCAGCTGAGTTAGTGGAGTAGCGATTCGAGAAAACCCTTCTACGAATCTCCGATAATAACCAGCTAATCCGAGAAAGCTACGTACTTCGGTCACTGATTTAGGTTGCTCCCTGCTTTGAATAGCTTCAATCTTTGCTGGGTCAACAGATATTCCATGACTTAATACTACGTGCCCAAGGAATGCTACTTCCTCAAGCCAGAAGTAACATTTCATCAACTTGGCATAAAGTTTGTATTCATGAAGCTTTTGGAGTATCAGCCTTAAGTGTTCCTCATGATCTTCACGGCTTTTGGAATATATGAGGATGTCATCAATAAAGACGGCCACAAAATGATCCAAATATTCCTTGAATACTCGGTTCATCATATCCATGAAGGCAGCAGGAGCATTAGTCAATCCAAAGGACATGACTAGGAATTCATAATACCCGTTCCGATTTCTGATAGCCGTCTTTGGAATATCATCGGTTCTAATCTTCAATTGCTGATATCCGGAACGAAGATCAATCTTTGAAAAGAATTTGGCTCATTGCAACTGGTCAAACAGGTCATCAACACGTGGCAATGGGTATCTATTTTTGATGGTGACATGATTCAACTCCCGATAATCAATACAAAGTCGCATACTCCCATCTTTCTTCTTCACGAATAGAACAGGAGCACCCCAAGGAGAAGTACTAGGATGAATAAAGCCAATATCTAACAATTCCTGTAGTTGAGTCTTTAACTTCTGAAGTTCAATAGGAGCCATTCGATATGGGGCTTTGGAAATGGGTTTTGTACCGGGTTCAAGGTTGATGAAAAATTTAATTTCACGCTCTGGGTGTAGGCCAGGAAGTTCTTCAGGGAATACGTCAGGAAATTCATTAACAATAGAAATATTATTCAAAACTGATGTATTTTTGTTTAGATCTGTGACATGAGCTAAGAAAGCTTGACATCCGTTTTTCAATAATCGAATAGCTTTATGGATTGAGATGACAGTGATTGATTTTAATGGTTTGGTTGCTTGAATTCGCATAATAGGTCGATTAGGAATATGAAAGCTAACAACCTTACGAAAACAATCAGTTTTTGCATGATGAGTAGTTAACCAATCAATCCCTAGAATTACATCAAAAGCAAGTATTTTTAATGCAATAAGATCGACAGGTAATGTGTGGGTACCAACTTGAACCAAACAAGACTTATAAACCGTGGAGTAATGAAGGTTTCTCCCAACGGAGTTTCCACAGATAAGTCAAAGTCTAATTTCTCCGGAGTCAAATTTAATCGTTGAGCACAAGTAGGAGAAGTAAAAGAATGGGTAGAACTGTTATCAAATAAAGTGTAGACTTCGCTAGAGTTTATGATAAGCTTACCCGTGATGACCTCATTCGGGTTCCTTACTCTCTGGGAGGTCACAACAAACGCTCTCCTTTGCACTACCGGCTTTGACTTTTCTGGGACAGCCTTTGGTGCCTCCATCCTAGCTAAATTTGTCTTTGGTGAACGAAAAAATCGGGCTAAGTGACCTTCTTTTCCATAATTATAACATTCTTTGGACGACATCACGCAATTTGGACTGATGTGTCCCTCCTCTCCGCATTTGAAGCATATGATAGGTGGTCTTTCTCGTTCCTTAACAACGGGTGCTGGTGCTGACGTCTTTCCATCATTGTTGAATCTCCTCTTCTTGAAATGTCCATTCTTATTGTTTTGGCCCTGATTACAACCGAAGTGGTTACCACTTTTGGCCTGTTGATTCCCTCCACGCTTGTTGTCAACGCTTCGATGACTGCTCTCACTGGTATTATCATTTTGTCGGCTGCTCTCTTTTGGTTGCATTGACTCGTTATCGCACTCCATCAACTGAGCCCTATTTACAACATCTAAATACAAACACAATTTATGAGAAATAAGATTCTAACGTATTTCTGGCTTCAAACCTCTTAAAAACATTCGCGCCATTCTCTCTTCTTTATCCACCAAGTGGGACACAAACCAGGATAACTCCGTAAATTTTGCCTCGTATTGCAACACGGTCATATTGTTTTGCTCCAATTTGATAAACTCCACCTACTTCATGTGATGAATACTTTCGGGAAAGTATTTGTCGTTGAATAGCTCTTGGAACTTCTCCTAAGACATATTTAGCACGGCAGGTTGAGTATGTTTTATCGATTCCCATCTGTAATCTGCCTCTCCGCGCAACATAAAGGCGATAAAGGGAACCTTTTGCTCCTCGGAGAATCCCAATACATCAAATATCATGGTGATCTGCTTTATCCATGCTTCTGCCATAAGTGGTTTTGGCTCTCACTTAAACTCTGGTGGTCCCAGCTTCTTGAACTGTTTAGTGGTGACCGCCCGAGAGTTTCCAGTGTTTCCACCTACATTTTGGATAGGAGCCGCTCTCGCCTGCTGTTGTACGAATTGTATAAAGCCTCTGAACAATCCATCATTTAGCATTTGGTCAGTGTTGTTGTTTTCATGAGGATTGTCGCCTTCCTGATGCACATTCTCCTAATTATTGATATGTGGAGACTCAACGGTCTCTTGTGCTCCATTGTTATTATCAACATTTTCGGATGTCATTTTCAGATACTGCCACAAAACAAAGGTTAATTGACATGTAACATAATATCTCTAAACTCTGACCAACCAATTTAAATACAAAATAAATTGAAGTAGGTCATACTAGCGAAGGAATTCCTCGTCTCTCCCCTCCTAGTTCTAGTCTCACATCTTAGCTAAGGATCATATCCCTAAGTTTTGATACCAACTGTGACGCCCCCAAAATTAGGTATACATCACCCATTATGGGTCGTCAGATACATGGTACATAATTCAAATACAACTTACTAATACAACTGTCGTGTACAATACGACAAACATAAACTGTGAGTTTGAATACAAATATTATCTACTAGAGATTATACAAACTCAAAAGGAGTCCTAATTACAATTATTATCATACTATTTCACAGAATAGTGAGGACTACTAATGCTATCCTCTGGACCATCACTCCGTTCCCCGACTCATCCCAGCTATATTCTCAATTCCTGAAGAGAACAGTGAAAGAAAAGGTGAGCTCAACTAGCCCAGTAAGAAATATTATAACTAAGATAATGCAGAATAAATTATCATTAGTCTCCAACAATGTTAAACTGATAAAATATAATAGACATCAAGTTTAACTACAGCAGAACAAGCAATCCATTAAAATAGTCAACTAGAAAATAAAATCTACTATCTTTTATGATTTAAAAGGTTTTTCATCAATGTTATCGCTGAGACTCAGCTTAATAAATAATCCACATCATTAAATCATCCCTGCACTACAGGCCAAGGATATTCTTTAGTATCACGACCACGAATTATCCATGCACTACGGGCCAAAGATAATCGTGTTTTCATCAACGATCCTGATCATGGCATAAAATAATTCAGCTTTGCACCCTTGGCCGAAGAGAATCCATAGCCATAATCATACCAAAAACTGTCCATCAATGCACTTCGGGCCAATGAGGACATTTAATTTTCATATCATTTGTAACATTACGGTCATGATTACACCGAATAATCCCTGGTCATAATCATACCAAGTTCATTTGTGCACTACATGCCACAGATGGCTTTCAATATAATATAAACATGGGGATGATAACAATGATATAAGAATTCAATAAAACAAGTTCAAAAATTAATTTGTCCAAGCTCTACTATTGTCCAAATTGTCAACATGATACTGCTTTGTAGAGTAAAATTCAAGAATGATCAGAAGAATATTTTCATGAAAAGATACTGGATGAAGCGAAAATATCAAGGATATTCTATAAATTTCATGGAGTATAGAATTCAAAAGTTTAACCAACTGAGTATAAAAAAGAATGGAATAACAAAAGAAATCACCATGCATGCGGTGCTTCGCATAGACAGGTTATTCCAGCAAAATACTAAATAACGGAACCATGTCAGGCGAAATTCACACCAACATGATGTTCCAACAGAATAATAAAGAATGGAATAACAACAGAAATCACCATGCATGCGGTACTTCGCATAGACAGGTTATTCCAACAGAATACTAATAAGGACGGAATCAGGTCCGTCGTAAAATGCACAGACATGATATTCCAACAGAATAATAATAAAGACGGAACCAGGTCCGGCGTAAAATGCACAGACCGGATATTCTAACAGAAAAGTAAAGACGGAATAATAGAAGAATGTCACCAAGTATATGGTAGACCGCATATACAGGTTATTCCAACAGAATAATAAGCAATGGAATAACAACAGTTCTATTCATTAATAAGAAAGAATAACACTCATTACGAGTACAACAAATAATATTCCCTACCTTAAGAAGAAGAGTACTGGATATATAAGTAGTGAAGTAGTAGAATACTTTCTTCTTTCTCTCTATAGTTTATCTCTCTAGAGTTTCAGTGAATTCGTAAGAAAATAATGAATGAATGAGCTTCTATTTATAGAAAAATGGAATGCATAGTAACTAACTCATGAACAGTCGAGATTGATTTACTTTAAACTGACGGTCCATATTTAAAGCAAAATAAAATAAAATATATTCTATTTATAATCTAATAAAACGGATAACTTTATAAAAGATTTTACTATGCAAACACTATACAGTCACTATGCAGACACTATGCATAATAGAATATAATATATTCTATTTATAGAATAACTTTATAAACGTATTCAATTTTATATAAAAAGATATTCTGTATTATTACATTAATAATACCAACAAAACTGAGTGACTTATCACTTAAGCATCAATAATTAATACTGTGTGCTACTATGCAACCACGCGTATTACTGTACTTTTAACACCGGGTGTTTCAACAGTTAACGGTAAAACTTCCGCCGTTATTTTCATAAAGTATTTTTGTCGTTTTCTCAATCCGACAATAATTCCATTGTGGCGTCCACCAATGATTGTGCCTTTGTACTAATATTCCATGTTAAAACGAATATTCCCCAACCAATCGAATATTATATAACAGCTTGCGTACTTTGTAAAATTTATAAATATTACCCACAACTATTATATCAATTTCACTCCATAATATTCAAAAATAATATTTATAGAAAATTCATCTTTATTCAAAAAGTTGGGGTTTTATAGTTGTAGTATACATGCAATACTACAAGTATCAATCAATTACATGACTAATACATAACACCACATAAACATCTAAGTTGCAGAAAAGTTTGACAACGTTGTTCTTCATTTCTTGGTTTTCTAGAAATGAAGAACAGTTGATGGTCCTATATTTAGCTCCTTATATTTTGCATTCTGGGTTTGCTACTTATGCGATAAAGGTTCAAACCTGTAAACGAGGTGTCAAGGTACAAATTTATAACATTAGGGTAGTATAACATAAAAACATGTGCAAGATCTTGCATGGTCAAACCATGTCAGAAATCTATTCATCACATTTCTGGAAATTCCAGAAATTAAAAATCAGAACTAGAAGGCCACTTTGACTAACGATTACTTTCATTATACTGTTTATCTAACTAATCTAAAGAATTACATGTAAAGTACATATGTTAGGCTACAAACTAATAACAAAAACAACATCAAATTGTGTGACTAACTGACAGATCAAAGCTTTCAAATATATTGTCAGATGTTGAAAAACGATTTCTGGGCTGCCCAGAAATCACCCAGTCATGCCCGGTCAACGGCCTTTGACTGATCATAACTTCAAATATACAACAGATCAAGCTTTGATTCTTGTACCAGATGAAAGATCTCATACTAGACTAAAAAATCAAACAATTAAACAACAAAAACACATAACATACCAAGATCTATGATGACTGACATTTGACTGTCAGACTCAAAATTATAAATTTTTAGATTTTTTAAAACACCAATTTCGTGTATTTAAATGTTATGGGTCTATCAAATACCAACTCAAATCATCATTATATACTATAACCAACATGTTCTAACACAAAAATCTAACATCTCATCTAAGATCAGATTTTGAAATTAGGGTTATACCTCTCTTGATCAAATCCTTGATTTTGGGCTACTGATTTGTTAAGGTTGTTCGTGGGGCTTGATATGGGATCTGAAATGCTATTGATTTCGTGAGTGAGGAGAGAGAATGGGTTGGTTGAGCATTTGTTGAATAAATGGATAATAAAATGACTTTCTCTCTCCTTAGATCTATATATATATAAATGTGATGGACAAGGTTGAGATTACTGCTGATTTGTGTTGATTTTTCTGAGATTTTTCACATGGCTTTGTATAGGGTTGGCCAACAACTCTCCCTAGGTCAAAATCTATGTTTTTAGCTTTAATAATGCAAGGGGTATTTTGGTCAATTGGCTTGGAATTTTAAGGGCAATTGTGTCAACTTGTCTCAAACCCTTAGGGTTTAACCTTAAGGTATTCCACAATTAATTTGTAGGATTTATAATTAAGCAAAATAAATAAATACATAAATAAAATTTTAGTTTCTAACAATTACAAATTAGGTGTACTTAAATACATTAGGCTTCTTAATTACACTATACATGAACATTAGGGTTTTAATGTCCACTAATTAGCATTTAGCTTTCAATTAACGATTAGGGTTACCAATTTAGCAAATTAAGGTTACTAATTTAGAAATTAGGTTTACTAATATAGAAATTAGGGTTTCTAGAAATTAGAATTTCTTAATCTTAATTAGGGTTTCTCTAATTAACATTAAATTCTATAATACGTAGCATAATTCATTTAGCACAACTACATAACCGTTTCTAACTCATAACTGAGTTTCAAATTAGGGTTTTCCCCACTTGACAATTAGGGTTAGTATAGAAAATTAGGGTTTATAAATATTATTTAGGGTTTTTAATGACTTAGGGTTTTCTAAAAATTATTTAGGGTTTCTAAATTTTTAACTAGGGTTTACCTAATTAATTATATCATACGCAACATAAATCATATAACATAGTTATATAACAGTCTTGAATTTCTCATTTGAATTTCATAGTAGGGTGAAACAAATTAATGCTAGGGTTTGGTCATGATACAATATAATTGAACAATCATTATCAGTCCACACATATATACAGTACATATTTATAGCACTGAAAAATCAAAATATAATTAATATTATATTCTTATTCTTATTCCTTGACCTAAATCCAAAATTGGGGTTTGGATTCTATATCTGATTTATTCTTCATATATAACATTATTAATTAAGTTAAAATAATTAACTTAATTAATCTTGCATAAATTCATATAATAAAATAAACAATTATTATAATAATTTTAAAAATCATTTCATATATTATTTAAATAATTTATAATCATATTTTCATAGATAATAATTAATAAAAACATTTCTGCTATAAAATTAATTATTATAATAATAAACTTTATAATAGTCAATAATTCTAAAATAAAATTATTTGTAAACATTCATGTAATAAATATATTTTTATTTATAACATATTTACATACATGCATTATCTTGTACAAAACCTCATCCTTAAAAAAAAAATTATATGCAAAATTTCTGATTTATTTATACAGAAAATATCGGGTTGTTACACCCTCCACTCTTCACCAACAGTTGAAATACACTATCAATAATAGCCTGGTCACAGTCAACGCTGAACCGAAGATTGCTCAGCACGGAGACATGCCATTCATCAATGCCAATGACGATGTGGAACCAGTCAGTTTTCATGCTTTGGAAATAAGCAGCACCCAATAATATGCTATTGGAGAGCCATTGCCAGACCCCAAGATTTCTACCGAGGTAATGTCGGTCACTCAAGAAATGATGTCATTGGGTCATAAGCCGGGACAAAGGTTAGGTAAAGATTGTCAGGGTATTAAGTACCCCAGTCGCATAGCCAGGAAAACTGGAACAGCTGGGCTAGGCTATTCTGCCAGTTCTAGTCACAGGAATCCTTATAAACATCAGCAGATTCCTTCAGCTTCAACCATGTGGTGTTTATCTTCGCCTTCAAACTCTGAGTCCGCACAGCTATGTTATGTCCCAAGCCGGTACTGGTGAAAGGAAAAGAAATATTTGTTTCAAATCTCGCAGTGGAAGAAGAGGAACGAAGAATCAAGCAAGACGTCATCCGAATGATGTCCGGTATACGCATCATCGTTCATAATAAACATACCAACAGATACATCCCAGACGATGATTGCCCAGACGTATTGGCCATCATTAGGGACAGAGAGGATGATGACAATCCCTCCATCACTGCGGTCCACCCAGACTTTGCTCTTGCCAATTGGAACAACATTCCTTGTATTGGTCGTCAAGGGTAAAGTGGGCAGAAACTCTTTCTGCCCTGTAGATATAATAACTTCTTACTTTTTATATAGTATTAGCAGTTCGTTTTGTCAGTATATGCTAACACTGTGTATGATCAACGCATTTTATATATACTAAGTGAAAGCATATTTTATTTCAGGACTCTGAATTTAGATATGCATGTACTTGCTGATACGGTGCCTCTTCTCCACAAGGATTGTACCTTTGATGTAGAGATGAATTCAGCCTTGATGGATATACAGGATGACATTGAGGTGCCTCCAGAAATTCAAGAATGGGTCAAAGACAAACCTAACCTTGATCAAACCACTTCTTCCAATCTCGGAACCTTAGAAAGCCCTAAGTTAATCCAGATTGGTTCAGACCTTACCCCAAACCAACGGAATGACATGGTTACACTATTAACCCAATTCCAGAATGTGTTTGCATGGTCTCATGACGACATGGTGGGTTTGTCCACTGACATTTTCCTTCATCGCCTTCCCATTAAAGAGGGATTTAAGCCAGTCAAGCAGAAACTCAGGCGATTGAAACCTGAATGGAGTTTAAAGGTGAAAGAAGAAATTGTGAAACAATTTCAAGCTGGCATCATAATGGTGTATACATATCCTGAGTAGATATCCAACATTGTGCCCGTACCTAAACCTGGAGGGAAGGTACGAGTTTGCGTGGATTACTAGGACTTGAACAAAGCTTGCTTAAAAGATAGCTTTCCCGTGCCATTTATCCACATTCTCATTGATAATACTGCGCAATACGACATGTACTCCTTTGCTGATTGCTTTGAGAGGTATCATCAGATTATGGTTGCCGAGGAAGATTGTGAGAAAATTTCTTTCATCACTCATTGGGGAACTTTTTGCTATACACGGTTGTCGTTCGGCCACATCAATGCCGGAGCTACCTATCAACGAGCTATGATGGCTCTTTTCCATGACATAATGCACAAAGAGATCGAGATCTACGTGGATGACATCATTGTCAAGTCCCGAAAGGAGGATGAACATCTAGACCATCTCAGAAAGTTGTTCACCAGGTTGTGCAAGTACAACTTGAAGTTGAATCTAGCTAAATGTGTCTTTGGTGTTAAATCAGGCAAGTTGCTAGGATTTCTAGTCAGCTACAAAGGGATTGAGCTGGATCCTGCCAAAATCCAAGCCATCACAGAAATGCCCATTCCTCAGACAGAGAATGAAATACGGGGATTTTTAGGAAGAATCAACTTCATCAGAAGGTTTATCTCCCAACTCACAGCAACCTGTGAGCCAATCTTAAAGCTATTAAGGAAGAACTCCTCCATGAAATGGAATGATGAGTTTCAGAAGGCCTTCCTTACAATCAAGAAACAGCTAGTCCAAGCTCCTATTTTGGTGCCACCTAGGGATGATGTTCCTGTAACGCCTCGAAATTCGGTCTATCTTCACACCCGGATTTCGTACGTCACTAATACATCATTCATTTTGCATACATCATTATATACTGAAATATAACAACATACACTCTCAAATCCCAGGTTCTAAAACCTTATAGCTTTTCTCATTACAAATAATGATAATTACATTATTCTTTACATCTTGCACGAGTGACTTTTATCCGCCACCAAGGATACATAATCGTTCATTAAACTATTCTATAGTTTAATTCTCATCTTTCAATATTATAAGTCCTCACTTGATCTTCTTACTCATTCACATTCTGAATAACACTTCATCTGGATACCGATCCGCTTGATCTTTACGGGATCCTTAAGTTCTTTCTAACATCGTTCGCTGAAAATGTTTTTCATTTAAAGCAAGTGTGAGCATTCAATTGCTCAGCAAGTCTTAACAGTTGAACGAACAACTTCAAGAATTTAAACATTCTTTTCAGACTTCAATAACCGAATAACGGTTACGAAGCAGCTTGACTAATAGGAATAGTCTTGATTCCTATCATATTAAAACATTAGTTACACGCACTTTGAAATACTTTCATTCTCTACTCTCTTTCATGCACATTTGGTCTGGGTAGAATCAATAGCACAGACTTAACAATAACGGTTCATGTATAAACAGAACATTCTTTTATTGAACAATTCAATCATAGAACAGTTCATCTCACAGAAACACGGAAGTGTTCACATTGTGGCATAAGGCCTCATACGTTCTATCACCTTGTACAAATATCACACATTTGCACATAGACAAAACTTCTCAAGTTCAACACCTGAGAAGTTTTAGAAACTAGCATTCATTTAAAATATGAATGAAGTTAGGAAACTTGCCTTACGCATAGCTATAGCTTACGCTGAACTGCTCATTCCAATCCCTATAACATATAAGGAAATAACAAATACACTAATTAGTATTATACTTGACTTACGCATTGGTTTACTTAACTTTACTTCTTAAGGTTCGCAATTTTACGCGACCAACTTTCTTTACCGCTTTACGATTTTATGACATACGGAGATGTCTTACTCAAAAAGTTCATCATCTTTGATGATTTACATTCTTATCTTCTTTTTATACTTCTCTAGGACTCAGCACACATCGCTTCTCTGCTAGTAGTCCATATGGTACTCTGAGTGGTTTCCCACAAACAACCAACAAACTAGTTCCCGTCTCATCTACACTGCCCACATAGTGAGTTAGATCGGTTGCTAGTTTTGTATATACCTTCGCTCTCTGAAGGAATTATTTAGCCCAGCTCCCATATGTCAACCATCAAAGGTTAAGATTTTACCACAGCCTAACTTTCTCTTAACTTATACGAATTATTAAATTATAATATTCGTTAAGTCAA
The DNA here is from genome assembly GCA_020205505.1 of Panax japonicus. Lineage (NCBI taxonomy): Eukaryota > Viridiplantae > Streptophyta > Magnoliopsida > Apiales > Araliaceae > Panax > Panax japonicus. The sequence continues at coordinate 18,235,282 of CM035107.1, read as the reverse complement.
TTTCTTATTCCTTATGGCTTTCTGGCAAGTAATTGCCATACCTAATGATTCATTCTTTATCGTCTATGTCATACAATCTTTTGTATACTCAGAACGATCATCCAATGTCAATACTATGAGAACAGAGCGTTAAACATTTTATATTAACTTATTCATACCTTGCAACGTCCGGTTCATTCAACTCGGAGCGTCATCCAAGTTAAAAACATTAATTCGGCTTCTTTTACGCTATATACATACCTCTCTAATTCAGCTTCTTCACCGTTCACATGTTTAAATCAATAGTCTTCGCTATCATACGATCAAACCATACACGGGGTGTAGGTTCTACCCGTTTAATATTTGCGTACACTCAACCTTCACGTCGGTTAAAGTATTCAAAGCTTACATTTCATTCTAACATTCTCATCTGACTTATATTTGGCTTTCATTAATATTATTACCGTTCGCTACGGCTCTCTTGATACCATTCGTATCTTACTTACTACCTTCATCAACGTCTAAGTTATACAACCAGGGTATACTTAGCACGTTCGTCAAACGCGAATACGATTTATGAGGATCATTTACGTATTCAACGTTCACGTTGCTCGTCTCTTAATCTCTCATTCAACCTTTACTCAAGGTTTTAATTGCTTTCGATTGTTATCCATCCCATGAACCCCATGTTCATTATACTTTCTTAATGTCAAAGCCATACTGTTCGATGTATGCTAAGACCGATCATTCATCGCAACCATGTTTTGCGTTCACATCGTCTAAACGCTTTACATTCATCTCTCATTGCCATGTCATAACATCAAAATGTTATACATTAACATCGTCAACCAACGTCTAAGGAATCACATCCATAGCAATCCCTCACGTTCGTTTATCGCGACTACAGTCCCCGGACATCGGTTCCGTAACCCGCATCTACATTCTTTGTCTTTTATTATCGTTTAATCTTTTCGTTCAACCTTTATTAAAGGTTTAAAACCCTTTATTAAGTGTTACATTAGTTGAACATTATGTTCACATTTCTTTCTTGTACATCCTCCAATAACTGAGAACTAAAAATCTCATTTTTGGGCATTACTCTGCACCGGCACTGCGGCGCCGTGCTCTTCCTTTCCTTTCGCGCTACGGTGCGACCTACTTCTCTCTCCTCTATTCCCGGGCTGGCGCTGGGGCGCCAAGTCCTTTGTTATCTCTCGCGCTGCGGCGCCACTCTCCAGATAAATATGGCCGAGCACGCACTGTGGCGCCTTCCTTCAAGGCACAACTCGCGCTGCGGCGCCATGTATGAAACCTAGAAAATTTTTCTAAGTCTTTTATAAGCTTGAGATGCCGATTTAAGAATCTTATAACTTCTTCGTTATAACTCGGAACGAGGTCGTTCCAAAGCCATTCTCTTCCTTATCTTACATACTTTAGCATGCCTTGGACAAAAATTTGTTCTGAATCCATTAGCATGCCATTCAATTGGCTTAATCTTAACCCTTCATTCATTTTAACATTTTTAACATTCTTCGTTCGTTCGTCCGTAATTCGGTCATCCGAACACGGAATTTATTTGTTCTTGAGTCCACGACTCACATTTTTAACATTCTCTTATATTCTTATGAAACCCTACACATTCGTGTTCATTTACTAACTTTCAAATTTTCGTTTTTATTTTAAGAAATTTTCGCCATAACTTCGATATAGCTTAGTTTTAATCTGTTCTTCACGAACGTTTCTAACGTTTCTAACCAAGCAATAAGCATCTAACTTATAAGCGATGGTTTTAAAATTTTCCATCAACAACTATTACACTACGATGGTTTTAAATTTGTCCATCAACAACGTTCTTCGCGTTCTTCGCGTTCTTCGTTCGTTCTTCATTTTAATCGATATTTTGGATTACGATTCTACTTTTTCTTGGAATTTGATGTTATAGAACACCATTCCTTACTTATTCTGTGACACCCCCAAATCCGGGTTACCTGACTCCCGACTTTGGTGTTCACGATCCACAATATAAATAACATTTAACTACCCATAATATATATAGATAGTATTTTACATAAGTTTTTATCAGAGTTTCATAATACATCACCCAGGTTTTCTAACCTTAACTTTACAAACATACCCTTTAGTTATACAAAAAGGGTTTACAATACAACATAATAAATATGTTTAACATAACTAATTTAGAACTACGCCTTTTCCATTGTCCTTTGCAGCACCTCCTGCAACTTCGTCCCTAGCTGGAAAATTTTATTTAGCAAGGGTGAGCAACTAATTTGCCCCGCAAGTTAAGACATACAATAAATGTATAAGAATTTAAAGCAACAGACTATCTGTTTTGATAGAATGAAACCAAAATTCGGGGAACTTTGAAATAGCTGAACAAATCGTTATTCAATAACAAGTTTTCTCGTATTCTATACCACAATAATTCAATAATGAAAGAGTACAACTCTTTCAAAGTTTCTACGATATTCTAATAAATAATCAAGAATCAATTCTATGAAATATCAAAGTGGAATGTTTTCCAGATTTAATACTGAGCGATCACACAAGATCTTTGAACTTATTTTCTCCGGTAGATATCAAAGATTTACTTTGATAAATACTCAGGTGTATCAGATAACCATAAAGATTAAATCATACCCCTCTGCAAGTACAACAAGTTATCAGCTTATTATACCCTATATTATTCATAATACTCAAAACGCGCGGAAAGGTCGAATTTACGACTAACAAAATGTTCCCTTTATATAAAAGGTTGTTCTTCTCAGTCTTAGAATCAAAAGTTTGATTTTACAACGAAATACTGGTATTTTAAATTTTATTTATTTCTCGGTCGAGCCGAAATAATTGGCATCTATCTGTCAATAATAATCGAATTTATTTTCTTGAATCTACCAAGTTCTAACAATTGTTCGTCTAGCCAGAATAGTTAGCTAAGACATTTCTCATTATAATTTGACAATAAACAGGAATTATCTGTACTGTCAATTCTAACTTCTATAGATATGAATATCCAACAACAATAATTCTACGAATATATATATTCTAATTCAATAATTTAATTTCAACAATAAATCCTTGGACGTGGCATAATTAGCAATAATTATCCACCAATAATAATTGAATAAAATAACTCAAGGTTGAGTTAGGGAACTTGCCTCTTCCGCTGATTACAGCTACACAAAATACTTATCTGCTTTCGAAAGACCTATAACCAATAATATCGGTCTAACAATTAGCACAATAATTCACATAACACACAACACTGTAGTTCACAGTCAAACTTCTCCTAGACACATTACCACATAGCCACAACAGTGTTTATAACCTATATAAACACTTAACAAATCAAACTAGTTCAGTCTGGTTGGACTTCGGTCCATTCTCAGTGTTCTGATCACCCTATTCGACAATAAACACATTTATCTGTCAATTAAACTCGGTCTCTAAGCTTCAATATTAATTTAGATAAGTCAATTATCATTAATAATATTTTTCGGAAGCTTTTAATAATTATCAAACAATTATTATAATTTATAATAATTTTTCAAACACTTAAATCATTTTTAAATGATTTAATTATCAAATAATCTTATCATTATTAATATTTAATAATATCAACATGTTAATAACATACATTCCAAAATATTAAAGTTATCATCAATAACTTAAAATATTTTTAAATCATCAACATTCTACTTAAATGATTTTTAAAGTAATTAAAATCATTTTTAAATCTTCACCATTAATATATAAATATTAATGAAATTATTATCCAAATATTAAAAGTCATTAATTATAACTTAAAATATTTTTAAACCATTTTTCTCATTTTTAAATGATTTTTAAATCAATAAAATCCTTTTTAATTCATTTATTTAATATAACAATTAAATAAATCAAACATCATTAATATTAATTTATTAATGAAAATTCTCCAAAAATATTGAAAATTATATTTTATAATTTAAAATATTTTCTAACACTTTATTCTCAATTAAAATGATTTTTAAATTATTTAAAATCATTTTTATCTTATTTATTTAATTTAATAATCAAATAAATCTAATATCATTAATATTAAATTATTAATGAAAATTCTCCAAAAATATTAAAAGTTACATTTTATAACTCAAAATATTTTTAAATACATTATTCTTATTTAAAATGATTTTTCATAATATTAAATCACTTTTCTCTAATTTATTTAATACTGTAATTAAATAAATTAAATACCTTTAATATTTAAATAATTGTAAATATTAAAGAAAAATATTCTAATTGGTAAAAAATTATTTTTCATAATTTAAAATAATTTTTAAAACTATTTTTGATAATTTTTAGAATTTATTTCTAATTTTTAATTAATTACCGGAAATTCTGAAAATAAAATTAATTAAAACCGTCGCTATAGGCCTTTAGCGACACAAAGCGTCGCTGTTGGTGTTCTTGAGCTCAAGAACACTGACAGCCGGCAGCTTCAAGGTGCTACTTTGACTGCCTTTAATTCTCAGCCAAAATGGTTTCTGGACTTGTTTGAAGTGTGATCGTGTAGCCAAAATGTAATACTACAAGACACAACTAACATCTTGATCAAACCATAACACATCAACGAGATCTGGACTTGCAAAAAGCATGTCAGACCATACCTGGGTTTCTTCAGAAACCCAAAACATCAACCGGTCACTTTTCAACCTATTTTAATCCATGTTCTGGTCGTGTTTTATGTGATTTAAAGGTTTACCATTATAGACCGTATGTCATAGAACACTCACACAGCAACACATTAGTTTAACAACAACAGATCTACAAGATACAATCCGGTCAAACTCTGACAAAAACCGTGTTCATGCGTTTTATGGAAATTCCAGAAAACATACATTCATGCCGAGTAGGCTACTTTGACCGCTTTCTAAATTCTCTCCGTTGATCAAATACATGATATAAAGCCATTAATCTACAGTCACGATAACAGACTACACATTTATGATAACAACCATAACAAAACGTACAAAACGTGACAGATCAAGTAATTTGAAAACGTTGTCAGACACGGATTCTCACTTTCTGGGTTACCCAGAAAGTCACTCGGTCAATCCCGGTCAACGGGTTTTGACCGTTAATAACTCCCGATCCAGACATCATTTATCAGTAATACAAACTACAGATTAAAGACCTCCTACCAGGCTACCAATCCAAAACATAAAACAAGAAAAATCAAAAACAGACACGGATCTATGGTACCTGACATTAGCTTGTCAGACCACAGATAGTGTTCTTGACAGTTTTTGAAAAACACCATTTTAAAGCCATTTGATGTTATGGATCCGTGTTATATCAACATATATCATCATTAAACATCATCTAGCAAAGATTTAAACACATAAACACGAAATTTTTCCAAGCAACAAAGATCAAAAATTAAAATAGGGTTATACCTTTCTTGCCCAAATATTGATCTTGATTCTCCAATATGTTTATGGTTGATCTAAGGAAAGTATTTGGGACTGATCTACTAAACAAATTCGGAGGTTTTAGACAGAGAGAGAGTTGGTGAGAGCAAATGAGAAAACTGACAATTTTTCTAGACTTTCTCTCTCTTGAATCTTATATAGTGCTTGATGTTGCTTGATCTGATCTTGCTGGCACATGGAGCTGATTTGCTGGGATTTTTAAGGCCACAAAGTCAATGGAGTTGGTCACCAAATAAAGTTGTTGGACAATTTTGCAAGTTACTAATAAAAATCCCATAAAGGGCATTTTTGACATTAGCAATATAAATTAAATGGTAAACATGGAATTTGTAAAAATCCTTAGGGTTTGGGGCTTGGATTAGGGTTTAAGATTTGAACCCTTTAGGTATTAAAAATTCTAGTTCCCACAATTTTCAAATTTAGGGTTTAATAGAAAAATAAATTTTCTAAAATAAAATTAGGGTTTCTAAAATAGAAATTTAACTTACAAAAATATAATTAGTGTTTTCTAATCATATTTAAGTTTAACAAACACTTTTAGGCATACTAATAAAAATTAGGTTGCCTAATTAGGGTTTATAATTCCCGGTTTTGAAATTAGGATTTCCCGGCGTACAATTAGGGTTTTAATTGTACAATTTATTTTCTAAATTTAAGATTAGGGTTTTAAATCCCTTATTAAGGTTTATTAATTACAAACCTTATCCGATCAATTATTGATCAACATTTCTAAACCGTACAAACACATAATCAACAATATAATTATTTTAATTGTATTTTCTATCGAATCCCTATCCAAAAATTAGGGTTAGGGTTTTCTAAAGTTGTTAAGCACAACTCAACTCTAAATTTATTTGTCAATACACAAATTGACTTTCTCGAGACTCGTATCACAGATACTTGTCACAAAATTGGTAATTAATATTAATATTAATAAAAAAAATTATTCGCAAATTTTGGATTATTCAAAATCCTGGGTTATCACATTCACCCCTCCTTAAAAGGATTACGTCCTCGGAATCACTGCTTTCTTATTCTTTACAATCTTTTAAAGTTGTATCTTCAATTTATTTTGATCAACACAATATTACTTTGTGTTTCAAATTCTAACTTGTGACTTAAATCTATAAAAGAAAACTGTTCACAGAATTATATAAATCATAATACTCGCGTAATTAAATTTCTAAACGAAATCATTACCTGCTACTACCTCCTGAGTAGCCACTGCATCTAGCGCCGTCATGTTAAATGTACGGGCTGTTGGTCTTCCTGGCTGTGCATGTCCTCGAATCGCCAAGGTTCCACCACCAGGTCCCTTGTTGGCACTTTCTTTTTCTACATTCTTCTTCGGACAATTCCGCACCAGATGATCAGTCGATCCACACGCATAACAACCTTGAATCTTTTTCGGGCTGGGACAATTTGACGACATATGCCCCTCTTGTCCGCAGTTATAACAAACCCCTTTCTTCTTCAAACAAACACCTGCATGATTCTTCCCACAATTTGCACAAGGCCCTCCTCTTTTCCTATTCCCTTCAGCTTTGCTACCCAATTGGGTAATCTCACTCCACTTCCTTTTATTCGGGTTACTACCACCACTACTTCCACCTTCATTGGTATTCTTCTTCTTCTCCTGATGAAAAGGAGATGCAGCCTCGCTTCCTCCTTAAGCAATTAATGCTTTCTCCAATAAAACCGCAAAAGTGTTGATCTGCAGCACAGCTACTTTGTTGTAAATCCCCGGCTTCAATCCGTTCTCGAATATTCTTGTTTTTTTAGCTTCGGTGTCCACCTGATGAGGTGCAAATCGCGCTAATTCGTTGAATTTAGCCGCGCATTCAGAAACAGACAAATTCTCCTGCTTAAGTTCCAAGAACTTAACTTCCATCCGAGCTTGTATACTCGACAAGAAGTAGTTCTCAAAGAACAACTCCTTAAATCTTGTCCATGTTACTACCGCCGTACCCGCTCTCGCTTGATTCGTCTCCCACCAATAATTGGCTTCTCCCTTTATTAGATATGTTGCAAAAGCCGTCTTTTGCTCTTCCGCCACACGCGCAATCACAAACGCTTTCTCCATTTCTTTCACCCAAGTTTGGGCTTCAATCGGGTCCGTAGTCCCCTTGAATTCAGGCGGTCCTACCGCATTAAAATCCTTAAAATTAGCCAATCTGTCGGCTGGCTGATTCCTTGGTCTTCCCCTGGCTGGAGCCCTATTTTCCATAGCTTGGGCCAGCATATCCACAAAATTCTGCATCAGGTCCACTTGACCTTCTTCGTTATTTACTGATTGTTCTTCTCTTTGGTTTCGATTCTATCGTCTTGGCGGCATGATCTGATTTAAATGAAAATCTTATATTAATACTCTTATTCTACACAAATTCTTAACACAATAAGAATTCAACACATAATTCTCAAGTAATCACATATTTATTCAAACAGCACATAGTACCTATAGTACTTAACACATATAACTATCCCTTTAAAATAATACTAGGATTAATAAACTCAACTTTACAAAAGTTGCAATACCCCAAATTTACACAAAAAGTTGGCATTCTCCAATTTCACATTACTATTTCCAGTTCATCAAACTTACCACACTTAGGAGTTCAGTAACTTGCCACAATCATATGAGTGTGTGAACTTATCCTAGTCAGACCTTTGGCGTCCATTCGCTGGGGTTCAGGACATTTCATATAATTATGAGTCATGAACATACCATAAATGTGAGTTTTAAGAACACACAAAATCATTTTAATCTTATATTCATATAGAAAATAAAGATTTCATTCATACAAACATATATTTACATATGTTCAAACATCGTTCTTGATATTACATATCTTAATATCAGAAACTTCTACCAAAAGATACTATTACATATATCTAAGTTGTCTACCGACCACTTCCTTCACCAATCTTCTTCTTGTTGGGACACTTGTTGAATCCGTAACCCGTCTGCACACAGGAAAAACACTTCCTCATATTCTGTTTAGGACAATGCAAAGAGATATGTCCTTCCTGCTTACAGTTGAAGCACACATTCTTCCACATCATGCATTCCCCCACGTGAGTTTTACCACACTTACTGCAAGCTTTCTTTTTCTTCGGGTTTGAATTTCCAGAATTTTCGCTGTCTTTGTTCATCTTTCTTTTCTTCTTGTCCTTTTTGCTGGTTCCTTCAGATGATCCACCACCTTCAGCCTTCATCTTCTCCACCTGCGCTTTCAGCTCGTTCCGTTCTTCAGTCATTTCGCGTAATGTCCGCTCCGTCTTTCACAACTCCTCCAAAAGAAATACTTTGCTTCGAAGTTCTTGGACTTCTACAGATAGCTGATCTTGTTCACCAACCTTGATCTTATTCTTTAGTTCCACCCTAACTTCTTCAGACTCCGCCTCCTCATCACCACTTAGATACATCTCAGGATAATCGTCATGATCACTCCCAAGATTAATCATTGGTTCATCTTTCCCCACTTCTTCAACCGATTCGCTTTGTCCTGGCACCTCGGCTACTGGCATTGGTGCGACAGCCGCTGGCTTCTCCGTACTGATTTCATCTTTTCCCGACATCCTACGATCAGTTTTAAACAACTTGATTAGTACTCCACCAGTACAAATTTCTCTCACTACGAATTTACTTATCTTACTATCGATACACTTCAATGATCCCTCACTTAGTACTCTAAATGAGTATTCTCTATCTAGCTTATGATTATAATCCTAGGGTTTTTCCCTACCCCACTTAAGGTTTATAACATACAGCTCCACTACCAGCTGGTGACACCTTGGTCACTACAGCTCTGATACCAACTTGTAACTTTCATGGTGCTTCCAACCATAGCACCTTACAGGGGTACCTATCAGCTTGCCACCGACTGGCTCGGCGTCCCCTACGGAGAGTCTGGCTTCGGTGCATTCCACACAAGGAAGTCACCAGCGAGACGCTCGGGGCTCTTCGCAAATTCATGCTTATAGCTCTGATACCAACCTGTGACACCCCCAAATCCGGGTAACCTGACTCCCGAGTTTGGTGTTCACGATCCACAATATAAATAACATTTAACTACCCATAATATATATAGATAGTATTTTACGTAAGTTTTTATCAGAGTTTCATAATACATCACCCAGGTTTTCTAACCTTAACTTTACAAACATACCCTTTAGTTGTACAAAAAGGGTTTATAATACAACATAATAAATATGTTTAACATAACTAATTTATAACTACGCCTTTTCTATTGTCCTTTGCAGCACCTCCTGCAACTTCGTCCCTAGCTGAAAAATTTTATTTAGCAAGGGTGAGCAACTAATTTGCCCCACAAGTTAAGACATACACTAAATGTATAAGAATTCAAAGCAACAGACTATCTATTTTGATAGAATGAAACCAAAGTTCGGGGAACTTTGAAATAGCTGAACAAATCGTTATTCAATAACAAGTTTTCTCGTATTCTATACCACAATAATTCAATAATGAAAGAGTACAACTCTTTCAAAGTTTCTACGATATTCTAATAAATAATCAAGAATCAATTCTATGAAATATCAAAGTGGAATGTTTTCTAGATTTAATACTGAGCGATCACACAAGATCTTTGAACTTATTTTCTCGGGTAGATATCAAAGATTTACTTTGATAAATACTCAGGTGTATCAGATAACCATAAAGATTAAATCATACCCCTCTGCAAGTACAACAAGTGATCAGTTTATTATACCCTATATTATGCATAATACTCAAAACGCGCACAAAGGTTGAATTTACGACCAACAAAATGTTACCTTTATATAAAAGGTTGTTCTTCTCAGTCTTAGAATCAAAAGTTTGATTTTACAACGAAATACTGGTATTTTAAATTTTATTTATTTCTCGGTCGAGCCGAAATAATTGGCATCTATCTGTCAATAATAATCGAATTTATTTTCTTGAATCTACCAAGTTCTAACAATTGTTCGTCTAGCCAGAATAGTTAGCTAAGACATTTCTCATTATAATTTGACAATAAACAGGAATTATCTGTACTGTCAATTCTAACTTCTATAGATATGAATATCCAACAACAATAATTCTACGAATATATATATTCTAATTCAATAATTTAATTTCAACAATAAATCCCTGGACGTGGCATAATTAGCAATAATTATCCACCAATAATAATTGAATAAAATAACTCAAGGTTGAGTTAGGGAAATTGCCTCTTCCGCTGATTACAGCTACACAAAATACTTATCTGGTTTCGAAAGACCTATAACCAATAATATCGGTCTAACAATTAGCACAATAATTCACATAACACACAACACTATAGTTCAAAGTCAAACTTCTCCTAGACACATTACCACATAGCCACAACAGTGTTTATAACATATATAAACACTTAACAAATCAAACTAGTTCAGTCTGGTTGGATTTCGGTCCATTCTCAGTGTTCTGATCACCCTATTCGACAATTAACACATTTATCTGTTAATTAAACTCGGTCTCTAAGCTTCAATATTAATTTAGATAAGTCAATTATCATTAATAATATTTTTCGGAAGCTTTTAATAATTATCAAACAATTATTATAATTTATAATAATTTTTCAAACACTTAAATCATTTTTAAATGATTTAATTATCAAATAATCTTATCATTATTAATATTTAATAATACCAACATGTTAATAACATACATTCCAAAATATTAAAGTTATCATCAATAACTTAAAATATTTTTAAATCATCAACATTCTACTTAAATAATTTTTAAAGTAATTAAAATCATTTTTAAATCATCACCATTAATATATAAATATTAATGAAATTATTATCCAAATATTAAAAGTCATTAATTATAACTTAAAATATTTTTAAACCATTTTTCTCATTTTTAAATCAATAAAATCCTTTTTAATTCATTTATTTAATATAACAATTAAATAAATCAAACATCATTAATATTAATTTATTAATGAAAATTCTCCAAAAATATTGAAAATTATATTTTATAATTTAAAATATTTTCTAACACTTTATTCTCAATTAAAATGATTTTTAAATTATTTAAAATCATTTTTATCTTATTTATTTAATTTAATAATCAAATAAATCTAATATCATTAATATTAAATTATTAATGAAAATTCTCCAAAAATATTAAAAGTTACATTTTATAACTCAAAATATTTTTAAATACATTATTCTTATTTAAAATGATTTTTCATAATATTAAATCATTTTTCTCTAATTTATTTAATACAGTAATTAAATAAATTAAATACCTTTAATATTTAAATAATTGTAAATATTAAAGAAAAATATTCCAATTGGTCAAAAATTATTTTTCATAATTTAAAATAATTTTTAAAACCATTTTTGGTAATTTTTAGAATTTATTTCTAATTTTTAATTAATTACCGAAAATTCTGAAAATAAAATTAATTAAAACCGTCGCTATAGGCCTTTAGCGACACAAAGCGTCGCTGTTGGTGTTCTTGAGCTCAAGAACACTGACAGCCGGCAGCTTCAAGGTGCTACTTTGACTGCCTTTAATTCTCAGCCAAAATGGTTTCTGGACTTGTTTGAAGTGTGATCGTGTAGCCAAAATGTAATACTACAATACACAACTAACGTCTTGATCAAACCATAACACATCAACGAGATCTGGACTTGCAAAAAGCATGTCAGACCATACCTGGGTTTCTTCACAAACCCAGAACATCAACCGGTCACTTTTCAACCTATTTTAATCCATGTTCTGGTCGTGTTTTATGTGATTTAAAGGTTTACCATTATAGACCGTATGTCATAGAACACTCATAAAGTAACACATTAGTTTAACAACAACAGATCTACAAGATACAATCCGGTCAAACTCTGACAAAAACCGTGTTCATGCTTTTTATGGAAATTCCAGAAAACATATATTCATGCCGAGTAGGCTACTTTGACCGCTTTCTAAATTCTCTCCGTTGATCAAATACATGATATAAAGCCATTAATCTACAGTCACGATAACAAACTACACATTTATGATAACAACCATAACAAAACGTACAAAACGTGACAGATCAAGTAATTTGAAAACGTTGTCAGACACGGATTCTCACTTTCTGGGTTACCCAGAAAGTCACTCGGTCAATCCCGGTCAACGGGTTTTGACCGTTAATAACTCCCGATCCAGACATCATTTAGCAGTAATACCAACTACAGATAAAAGACCTCCTACCAGGCTACAAATCCAAAACATAAAACAAGAAAAATCAAAAACAGACACGGATCCATGGTTCCTGACATTAGCTTGTCAGACCACAGATAGTGTTCTTGACAGTTTTTGAAAAACACCATTTTAAAGCCATTTGATGTTATGGATCCGTGTTATATCAACATAGATCATCATTAAACATCATCTAGCAAAGATTTAAACACATAAACACGAAATTTTTCCAAGCAACAAAGATCAAAAATTAAAATAGGGTTATACCTTTCTTGCCCAAATTTTGATCTTGATTCTCCAATATGTTTATGGTTGATCTAAGGAAAGTATTTGGGACTGATCTACTAAGCAAATTCGGAGGTTTTAGTTAGAGAGAGAGTTGGTGAGAGCAAATGAGAAAAATGACAATTTTTCTAGACTTTCTCTCTCTTGAATCTTATATAGTGCTTGATGTTGCTTGATCTGATCTTGCTGGCACTAGTTCCCACAATTTTCAAATTTAGGGTTTAATAGAAAAATAAATTTTCTAAAATAAAATTAGGGTTTCTAAAATAGAAATTTAACTTACAAAAATATAATTAGTGTTCTCTAATAATATTTAAGTTTAACAAACACATTAGGCATGCTAATAAAAATTAGGGTTGCCTAATTAGGGTTTACAATTCCCGGTTTTGAAATTAGGGTTTCCCGGCATACAATTAGGGTTTTAATTGTACAGTTTATATTCTAAATTTAAGATTAGGGTTTTAAATCCCTTATTAAGGTTTATTAATTACAAACCTTATCCGATCAATTATTGATCAACATTTCTAAACCGTACAAACACATAATCAACAATACGATTATTTTAATTGTATTTTCTATCGAATCCCTATCCGAAAATTAGGGTTAAGATTTTCTAAAGTTGTTAAGCACAACTCTACTCTAAATTTATTTGTCAATACACAAATTGACTTTCTCGAGACTCGTATCACAGATACTTGTCATAAAATTGGTAATTAATATTAATATTAATAAAAAAAAATTATTCGCAAATTTTGGATTATTCGAAATCCTGGGTTATCACATATTCGACCTACTCATTCATAAAATTCATTCGGATCACTCAAAATCCTTACGAATCTTATACTTCCTTAAGAAATTTACAAACTAAATTTCTTATTTCTTATTTTCTCATGATTTCAACCATATAAAATCATTCTCAATATATTTTACTCCTTATTCTCAATAAGTTATGTTTTTAAACATAAAACTTAAAGAAAATTATTAGAAGAACTAGGGTTCGAATTATCGTTCTTCTTTAATCTCCTTCTGTTGAACAAAACGTGCATTCAAGCTAGCTTTTCCTTCCTTCTCTTTCTCTTCCTCTCTCATCCAAAGTCTCTCTCTCTCTCTCTCAAGTGTTGGTTAAATTATCAATCAAACAAATGAGCTTAAGCTTGTTTATATAGAAAATAAAGGTTATGGGCATTTTAGTCATTTCACCACCCTAACCTCCTTATTATTCATAACTTAGCCACCAAGTTTACTTGGTGGCCAAGTGGCCGCCCCACCACCTTTGGCTAGCTTCCCTTGGAAGCTTCGTGCTTCCGAAATTTAGAATTCGTCCGACAGTTCGAAAATTGCGATTCTCAGAATCCAAATATTTTTGGATATTTCGTCTTTCTTTTACTGATTAACTTTTACGTATTTTTCAAATCTTTAAAAAACTGAAAAACCCTTTTTGGCGTCAAGCGTTTTCCTTCACGTTTTCCCCAAACGTAGCTAAACGAGTGAAAAGTACACAGCGGTACTTTTCGTCGTTTTTATTTCGTCCGATTTCTGCACGTTTTTCGAGAAAAACTTTTATCGGCTTACTTAACTTTTCACGATATATTATCATCAAATCTTTCGATGGAATGTCATTTCGACATACCGAACTCTCGAAAATGCTTAGGTTATTCAAACCCTAACCCATAGGTTTCGTCGGGTGAATAATGCATATTTCTTCTTTTTCCCTAAAAATATTTTGTTTCCGGAAAAATTTTATTTTCGTCTTGAAAATTCCTACTCGATCAATCTAGCTCGTAGCCAGAATAGTACAAAATAGTAGTAATAAAAAAATTCATTTTATTAATAACTAATTCTTTAAACCTAAATTCTGGATAATCCAAAATCCTGGTTGTTACATTGTTCCATCCCTATAAAAATTCCGTCCTCGAAATTTCTTAAAACCAACCCTTACCCGGGTCATCACATTCTTCCCTTCTTCACAGTATTTCGTCCTCGAATTTTTTTTAGCTTTCTCTTCTTCTCAACTTCTCTTCAAAGAAGTTATTATCTTTCAAACATTCCCTACCCTTCATAACTTATCAAGATTCATGAAGTGGAAGGAATAACGAGGAATATAAAGATTCCTTTAAAATATTTCATACTTTTGCTGAGGGGTCAAATTGACCATGAACTCTTACTAGGTTAAACAGCATGACGCCGTAACCTTTCTTTCCACAGTCTATTTACAATCACAAAGAAGGTAAGCTACCTCTTCCATACGTAGGTGATCAACCCATCGTATAACCCTATTTCGGAGTATGTTTACCTCAGACTTACTCATTAAATTTCGCACCAAAATAATTTGGTTTGGCATAACTTTTCAAAGAAAGCTCGATTTTCTTTTAATCATGACATATCATTCATCTAAGCCAAATCAAGTAGCTTAGACCATACCAATAAATTGGACATCGTCTTGAAACATTCGTCTAGTAAAATCAATCGGCATCGACTACTTCTTTAAATTCTTTCGCAATACATCAAAACGTTTCATGACTTCATGATACCGCACTCTTCACAGTACGTTGAGGACTTCGTCAGTTTATGACTTCGTCATTATACATCATACCATAGCAGGTTGTTGATCCTAAGATCAAATCCAGCACCAGGTTTAATTGCATTAATTACTCCATCCTTTTACCATCCTTGCATCAAATGCATTGATGATAAAAAATTTATTTTGATATTTCAAATCCAATTCTGTCTAGCTGAAACAATTAGGATAGACATATCAAGAATAGTTCTTTTAAAATCCATTGGTTCCAAAAGCTGAACCAATTCATTCATTTTCAAAATGCGCACATCAGCACGATTTCAAGAAATTTTGAAATCTAGCATAGCTAGATGACTTGGAATATCCTATTCTCCATATTCCTTCATTGTCTTACTTGCGACGATACTTAATCTTCTCTAGCACCTTCAATGCTAAGTCTACTGAAAATACTTACTTTCAGTCTAAACATTCCTATACCTTAGTATAGCTCATCAACTTACCACACTTTATGTGTTTATGAACTTTCCACAACCATATGTGTTTAAGAACTTATCTTCGCAATATGTAATCCAAGAACAAATCATAGACTATCCATATGCTTAGGGCTCGGAAACATAACATATAACTATGAGTCACAAACTTTTCATAAGTATGAGTTTCAAGAACCCGCACCTATCTTATCATTTTCTACCTATCAAGTATATACATGAGAAAAGATTCACCTTCTCGTCATATACATATTGATAGCACGACATACTATTCCAATGATTATCACAGTAATAAACTTAGTGGTTGTTACACCAAGCACAAACCTCTGTCCATACAAAGATTCATACAACTCAGCCATCACATGAGTCCTCAATTGAAATCTTACAACTTCTAACTTTCTCTTTACTTAATACGAATTATCTTAAATTCGTATACTATCCTTTACAACTCAATTTGAGTTCTTCTTCCCGTACTACTTTGTAGTACCATTCATTCATAGCATTAGCTATAAATCATTCATCGTTTAACATATCATCTGTTACTACGATTTACTATGAGCACATGGTGATCTTCTTATCCTTCTCTTTACGATTATAGTCTTAGGTACTCATACCTAATGTTTATAACCTATCAGCTCTAATACTAACCTGTAACGCCCCGAAATCTGGTCTATCTTCACACCCGGATTACGTACGTCACTAGTACATCATTCATTCTGCATACATCATTATATACTAAAATATAACAACATACACTCTCAAATCCCAGGTTCTAAAACCATATAGATTTTCTCATTACAAATAATGATAATTACATTATTATTTACATCTTGCAGGAGTGACTTTTATCCACCACCAAGGATATATAATCGTTTATTAAACTATTCTATAGTTTAATTCTCATCTTTCTACATTAAATGTCTTCACTTCATCTTCTTGCTTATTCACATTATGAATGACACTTCATCTGGATACCGATTAACTTAATCTTTACGGGATCCTTAAGTTCTTTCTAACATCGTTCGCTAAAAATATTTTTCATTTAAAGCACGTGTGAGCATTCAATTGCTCAGCAAGTCTTAACATTTGAACAAACAACTTGAAGAATTTAAACATTCTTTTCAGACTTCAATAACCGAACAAAGGTTACGAAGTAGATTGAATAATAGGAATAGTCTTGATTCCTATCATCTTAAAACATTAGTTACATGCACTTTGAAATACTTTCATTCTCTACTCTCTTTCATGCACATTCGGTCTGGGTAGAATCAATAGCACAGACTTAACAATAACGGTTCATGTATAAACAGAACATTCTTTTATTGAACAATTCAATCATAGAACAGTTCATCTCACAGAAACACTGAAGTGTTCACATTGTGGCACAAGGCCTCATACGTTCTACCACCTTGTACAAATATCACACATTCACACATAGACAAAACTTCTCAAGTTCAACACCTGAGAAGTTTTAGAAACTAGCATTCATTTAAAATATGAATGAAGTTAGGAAACTTGCCTTACGCACAGCTACAGCTTACGCTGAACTGCTCATTCCAATCCCTATAACATATAAGGAAATAACAAATACACTAATTAGTCATATACTTGACTTACGCATTGGTTTACTTAACTTTACTTCTTAAGGTTCGCGTTCTTGCAATATAATTTTACGCGACCAACTTTCTTTACTGCTTTACGACTTTATGACATACGGAGATGTCTTACTCAAAAAGTTCATCATCTTTGATGATTTACATTCTTATATTCTTTTTATACTTCTCTAGGACTCAGCACACATCGCTTCTCTGCTAGTAGTCCATATGGTACTCTGAGTGGTTTCCAATAAACAACCAACAAACAAGTTCCCGTCTCATCTACACTGCCCACATAGTGAGTTAGATCGGTTGCTAGTTTTGTATATACCTTCGCTCTCTGAAGGAATTGTTTATGCCAGCTCCCATATGTCAACCATCAAAGGTTAAGATTGTACCACAACCTAACTTTCTCTTAACTTATACGAATTATTAAATTATAATATTCGTTAAGTCAATTTCTTATTCCTTATGGCTTTCTGGCAAGTAATTGCCATACCTAATGATTCATTCTTTATCGTCTATGTCATACAATCTTTTGTATACTCGGAACGATCATCCAATGTTAATACTATGAGAACAGAGCGTTAAACATTTTATATTAACTTATTCATACCTAGCAACGTCCGGTTCATTCAACTCGGAGCGTCATCCAAGTTATAAACATTAACTCAACTTCTTTTACGCTATATACATACCTCTCTAATTCAGCTTCTTCACCGTTCACAGGTTTAAATCAATAGTCTTCGCTATCATACGGTCAAACCATACACGGGGTGTAGGTTCTACCCGTTTATTATTTGTGTACACTCAACCTTCACGTCGGTTAAAGTGTTCAACGGTTACATTTCATTCTAACATTCTCATCCGACTTATATTCGGCTTTCAGTAATCTTATTAACGTTCGCTATGTCTTTCTTGTTACCATTCGTATCTTACTTACTACCTTCATCAATGTCTAAGTCATACAACCAAGGTATACTTAGCACGTTCTTCAAACGCGAATACAATTTATGAGGATCATTTACGTATTCAACGTTCACGTTGCTCGTCTCTTAATCTCTCATTCAATCTTTACTCAGGGTTTTAATTGCTTTCGATCGTTATCCATCCCATAAACCCCATGTTCATTATACTTTCTTAATGTCAAAGCCATATTGTTCGATGTATGCTACGACCGATCATTCAACGTAACAACGTTTTGCGTTCACAGTGTCTAAACACTTTACATTCATCTCTCATTGCCATGTCATAACATCAAAATGTTATACATTAACTTCGTCAACCAACGTCTAAGGAATCACAACCATAGCAATCCCTCACGTTCGTTTATCGCGACTACGGTCCCCGGACATCGGTTCCGTAACCCGCATCTACATTCTTTGTCTTTTATTCTCGTTTAATCTTTTCGTTCAACCTTTATTAAAGGTTTAAAACACTTGATTAAGTGTTACATTAGTTAAACATTATGTTCATATTTCTTTCTTGCACATCCTCCAGTAACTGAGAACTAAAAATCTCATTTCTAGGCATTACTCTACACCGGCGTTGCGGCACCGTGCTCTTCCTTTCCTTTCGCGCTGCGGCGCGACCTACTTCTCTCTCCTCTCTTCTCGGGCTGGCGCTGCGACGCCAACTCCTTTGTTTTCTCTCGCGCTGTGGAGCCACTCTCCAGACGATTATGGCTGAGCTCGCGCTGCGGCGCCAGGCTCCAAGGCACAACTCGCGTTGCGGCGCCGAGTATGAAACCTAGAAAATTTTTCTAAGTCTTTTATAAGCTTGAGACGCCAATATCGGAATCTCATAACTTTTTTGTTATAACTCAGAACGAGGTCGTTCCAAAGCCATTCTCTTTCTTATCTTACATACTTTAACATGCCTTAGACATAACTTTGTTCTGAATCCGTTAGCATTCCATTCAATTGGCTTAATCTTAACCCTTCATTCATTTTAACATTTTTAACGTTCTTCGTTCGTTCGTCCGTAATTCGGTCATCCAAACTCGGAATTCGTTTGTTCTTTAGTCCACGACTCACATTTTCAACATTATCTTACATTCTTATGAAACCCTACACGTTCGGGTTCATTTACTAACTTTCAAATTTTCGTTCTTCTTTTACAAAATTTTCGCCATAACTTCGATATAGCTTAGTTTTAATCCGTTCTTCATGAACGTTTCTAACGTTTCTAACCAAGCAATAAGCATCTAACTTATAAGCGATGGTTTTAAACTTGTCCATCAACAACAATTACACTACGATGGTTTTAAATTTGTCCATCAACAACGTTCTTCGTGTTCTTCGCGTGTTCTTCGCGGTCTTCGTTCGTTCTTCATTTTAATCGATATTTTGGATTACAATTCTACTTTTTCTTGGAATTTGATTTTATATAACACCATTCCTTACTTATTTGACCTACTCATTCATAAAATTCATTCGGATCGCTCAAAATCCTTACGAATCTTATACTTTCTTAAGAAATTTATAAACTAAATTTCTTATTTCTTATTTCTTATTTTCTCATGATTTCAACCATATAAAATCATTCTCAATATCTTTTACTCCTTATTCTCATTAAGTTATGTTTTTAAACATAAAACTTAATGAAAATTATTAGAAGAACTAGGGTTCGGATTACCGTTCTTCTTTAATCTCATTCCGTCGGACAAAGCGTGCATTAAAGCTAGCTTTTCCTTCCTTCTCTTTCTCTTCCTCTCCCATCCAAAGTCTCTCTCTCTTTCTCTCTCAAGTGTTGGTTGAATTATCAATCAAACAAATGAGCCTAAGCCTGTTTATATAGAAAACCAAGGCTAGGGGCATTTTAGTCATTTCACAACCCTAACCTCCTTACTATTCATAACTTAGCCATCAAGTTTACTTGGTGGCCAAGTGGCCGCCCATCTCCTTTGGCTAGCTTCCTTTGGAAGCTTCGTGCTTCCAAAATTCAGAATTCGTTCGACAGTTCGAAAACTGCTATTCTCGGAATCCAAATATTTTTGGATATTTCGTCTTTCTTTTATCGATTAACTTTTACGTATTCTTCGGATCTTTAAAAAACTAAAAAACACTTTTTGGCGTCAAGCATTTTCCTTCACGTTTTCCCCTAACGTAGCTAAACAAGTGAAAAGTACACAGCGGTACTTTTCGTCGTTTTTATTTCGTCCAATTTTTGCACGTTTTTTGAGAAAAACTTTTATCGGCTTACTTAACTTTTCACGATATATTATCATCAAATCTTTCGACAGATTGTCATTTTGACATACCGAACTCTCGAAAAGGCTTAGGTTATTCAAACCCTAACCCATAGGTTTCGTCGGGTGAATAGTGCCTATTTCGTCTTTTTCCCCAAAAATATTTTTTTCCCGAATTTTTTTTTATTTTCGTCTTGAAAATTCTTACTCGATCAATCTAGCTCGTAGCCAGAATCCTCCCAAATAATAATCATTCTAGGTTATAAAACGATTAATAAACACATAGCATAGAATAATATTAATAAAAAAATTCATTTTATTAATAACTAATTCTTTAAACCTAAATTCTAGATATTCCAAAATTCCAGGTTGTTACAGTTCCCCTGTTTATGTACCTGTTCATAAGTGGCAATGCCATGGGCTGCATGCTGGGACAGAAGGACGATAGAGGCCAAGAACGAGCTATCTATTACCTCAGCAAAAGATTCAGCAGCAGTGAACACAAGTACACTCTGATCGAAAAGACGTGTTGTGCTTTAGTATGGGCTTCCATGAGGTTACAACATTACCTCCATGGTCGCACAACCCATCTCATATCTCGTGTGGATCCTCTCAAGTACATGTTCAACAAACCCATGTTAAATTGCTGACTGTCCAGATGGCCGTTGATCCTACAACAATTTGATATCGTATATGTGACTCAAAAGTCCATCAAAGGTCAAGGAATCGCGGATCAACTGGTCGCAGTACCTTCAGGGGATTTCAAACCCTTGGAAACATATTTCCCTGATGAAGGAGTAATGACAGTAAAACAACACCATCAGTACGATACACGCCAATCATGGAAGATGTATTTTGATGGAACTGTTAATATGGAAGTTTCTGGAGCTGGAGCAGTTGTAGTACTAGTATGGAGGAGCAGTATCCCATTGCCTTTAAATTACAGTTTGTCAGCACCAACAATACGGCCGAGTATGAAGGCTGTCTCATGGGGCTAAAACTTGTCCGTTCAATGGGCATCGGGCGGTTAACTGTCCTTGGAGATTCAGAGCTGGTAATCAGACAATCCATCGGAATCTATCAAACCAAGGAACTACATTTGCTGCCTTACCATCAGAAGGTTTTACAGATGGTTTTGGAGTTCGAAGAAATCTCCTTTCTATACATTACTCATAATAGGAATGACTTCGCGGACGCATTAGCAACTTTGGCCTCCTTGTTTTGCATATCAGACAAGGAACACTTGCCGAGCGTCGCAATCTCCGTGCACAAGGCCCCAACCTATGGGAATTACGTTGGAGAAGTATCAGATGAGCTACCTCCCATCCAACCTCCTTGGTATCAACATATCAAGGAATATCTGCAAGATAGATCTACACCCGCTGAGGCGAACCCGACAGAGAAAAGGCGGATCCATCGAATTACTATAAAGTTTTACCTGAGCAGAGATGCGCTCTACAAAAGAGATGCAGGACTAGGTCTCCTCAGATGTTTAAACAAAGATCAAGCCCAAAGGCTTATGGATGAAATCCATGGCTGAGTTTGTGGCCTCCACATGAGTGGCCCCCTCCTTGTCAAGAAAGTCCACAGGACGGGACATTATTAGCTATCTCTCAAAGCTGACTGCAATGACCACGTCCGAAGATGCTATCAGTGCCAGATTCATGGGAATGCTATACACGCCCCTCCACGGGAACTCCACAATATGAGTTCACCTTTGCCCTTCTCAATGTGGGGAATGGACGTTATTGGGCCCATCGGGCCTAAAGCCAGTAATGGTCATCTGTTTATCTTCACCATGATCGACTACTTTACCAAGTGGGTAGAAGCAGCCTCCTTCCCTAGGGTTACTAAAGAAGTCATCATTGCTTTCATCAGAAACAATGTCGTTTGTCGATATAGACAACCAGAGGTGATTGTGTCAGACAATGCCAAAAACCTCAACAAAAAAATGATGGAAGAATTATGCAATAAATTCCACATCAAATATCTTAACTCTGTCATCTATCGTTTGAAGATGAACGGTGCTGTTGAAGCGGCTAACAAAAACATCAAGAAGATTATGCAAAAGATGTCCGCCAAACACAAAGATTGGTCTGACCTATTGCCTTTGACTCTGTTAGCCTACAGAACCTCAATGTGTACTTCCACTGGGGCAACCCCCTACGCATTAACTTATGGGATGGAAGCAATACTCCCCATAGAAGTTGAAATAGAATCCCTTAGAGTGTCGATAGACGCTCAGCTGGATGAAGACCAATGGGTACAAGACAGGTATCACCAATTATCTCTAATAGACGAAAGGCGAACCGCGACTATCTTACATGGTCAGTTATATCAGCAAAGGATCGCTAGATCCTACAACAAAAAAGTCCGGCTACGGCAGTTTAAACAACATGACTTGGTTTTGAAGAAGATCTTTGACAACCAAGATCAGTCTAAGGGAAAATTCGGTCCTAACTGGGAAGGCCCGTTTGTTTTCAAAGAAGTATTGACAGGAGGTGCTCTCAGATTGCAAGAAATGTACGGCGATAAATTTCCACAACTCATCAATTCGGACACCGTGAAATGGTATTATGTCTGAAATAACCAGCAAACACCCTAGTGTCAGACCATCAGATCACCATTCATTTCAGTTCTTTAACCCTTTACCTACAACTTTCCTACACTTTGCCCCTCAGGGAAACATACATTTCAAGCCAGCAGCCTGGCTTTCTCCTCTGCATTCCTAAAACTTAGGTCATCCCACCGCAGATTGAACCTCTTGTATTTGCAGTTTGGCTACCCATACGTGGGATCAAACTTCTCATACCTGCAGTTTGTCCTCAACCTACGATTAAACTCTCTCCCCGCACTCTGACCTGCACATGGGATTACGTTTTCTATCTCGCCCTGAGGGGCGAACTACGTCGACCTGATCTCCTCTTCAATAGGAGTACGTAGGCAACCATTTCATATGTCCCGGTCGCAATAAAACAAAAACAACAAAAACATTTCTACCCTCTTATCTGTAATAAAACATAAACAACAAAAACATATCTACCCTTACAAAAACAAAAACAACCAAAAACATTCCTACACCATTTCTGCCATATACAGCGTTGAACCTCTTACACCAGGTTCGAACTACGCAGACCTGATCTCCTCTTCAATAGGAGTACGTAGGCAGCCATTCATGGTGCGGTCTCATCCTCTACCAAAACACAAAACCTTGTATGTTGGTACTAGGATCATCCTTCAATCCACTAAATTTCATTTGGCTTCAGACCAAAGGGATGGAATTACATGAACTCCTCCCAAATAGGAGATTCGGCGACCATCTATGCTGCGGTCATACCTTGAAGAGCAACACCAATCCATATGAAGGGGAATTAACTAGGCTTCTCCTAAATAGAAGTACTGGCGACCATCTGTGGTGCGGTCAATCTCAGAGATGAAAGCCACACTCCTCTCCACATGTCCATCCAGAAACAAGTCCCAAGACACCAAAGATGGTAGGGATACACAGAGATCGATGATCCATTCTGAACTATCCAGAGACAACTCAATGTCCATCCACCCAAGAGGAATTCAGAATACATCAAAACCACAAGCCCTGAAGCAGCAGGAAAAATATCAAGCAAATAGCAAAACATATCTAAAAGAGAAGTGATCTAAAAATATATTTCCCTGTCATATATAATGTTGTTTGATATATATACAATGTAAACTGTACATAACAAAATGTCTAAGCTAGTCTGTACAGGTAAATATAAGCTCATCTATAAGTCAGGGTATATGCGAGCTAAAAAGCCCAACATGGCGTCCCTCTCAGAAGAAGGAGGCGAAGCTGTGTTCTCCTATATGAGAATATCCACACGACCCAAAAGATCTGTAGCCATCTGCATGGTGACCATATGATAATCAATATATGCGCTCATCTCTACGATCATGTCAGTGGTAAGGGACCCTACTGCAGTACTATCTGTGACGGCTACATCCCAAGCAGATATAGCACTGTCCCGCTCAACTATCACTGCATCTCTGGCTAATATAGCCTCATCCCACTTAACAACAGCGGCATCTCTGTAATCTAATGCATCGTCTCTCTCTAATAGAGCTGCATCTCTCCCATCAAGGGCAGTCAACATCATAGATCGTGTCTGATCTCTCTCAAAGGTCATCAGATGAAGACTCTGCTTTAAGTATTGTGCTGAGTGCTGAATCATAAAAGTACTAGTACTAGGAGAATCTGGAAGAAATGTTGGTAACCCAGCAGCGGGCTCCTCTTCGATGTAGGTATCGAGGTCCTCCATAGGCTCTACATCGTCTGACTCACTATCCGATACTACAGATACTGCTGCAGGCGATAAAATCTCTGTCTCCATCAATGCGAAATACTCTGTAGAACAACCGGGATGACTGGCAGAAAAAGTAGCTATCTCACGCTGATCCCATCCAGCTTACACACGAGATCGGTCCTCTGCTGAGAGATATCGAGAAGCTGAACATTGACCTATCGCCCCATCAAAAGGATAGAAATCCTAGAACTGGTCGAACTACGACATCACGGCCAGTGGGTGATAAGTAGTCACGCCCCTCAATCCAGCCAGAGGGAGAAAATCCATGCCCGGAGCGTGAATAATGAAGTTGTATGGTGAACAAAGCCCCGAGCACGGCAATAAGGCAAATGGATCTCTGATATCTGCCAAAAATACAGACCAAAATAGAGCATCTGTACACTCCGACGGCTGAAAGGAGTATGACATGGCCACATCATGGGAGAAGCAATACCCATGTCGTCTAAGGGTACCAACTGATATCAAGTGTGACATAAACCACACGTACAACATGACCGAACTCCCTGTGAACACTCCTATAGGATACGTGCAATAATAGGATGCCGACCGCAGGGTCTCTGCTATGATCATAGGTACAATGGTGCGACCCTCTCTAAGAGCTCTCACAGCCATAATGACACCAATGTCTATCTTGTGACGCCCCCAAAACAGGTATACAACACCCATTCTGACTCGGCAAATACATGGTACATAAAGCAAACTACAACTTCAATAATACAAATGTCGTGTGAAATACGACAATAAATACTGTGAGTTTAAATACAAATATTGTCTTCTAGAAAATATCTACACGCAAATAAGTCCTCATTACAATTATTCAAACACTATTTTATAAAATAATGAGGAATGTTAAAACATCTTTCTAGAAACCTCACTCCATACCCCGACTCGATCGTGTTATGTTCTCATCTCCTGAGAAGAAAAATGGAATAAAAAGGAAAAGGGTGAGCTCAACTAACCCAGTAAAGAATATTATGACTAAGATAATATACAACAAATTATCGTTAGTCTTCAACAGGGAAAAAAAACTGATAAAATATAATTGACAACTAGTTTTAGATCAACAAATACAGCGGAAACAGCAACCCATTAGAAGAGTCACGTTGAGGATGAATTCTACTATCTTCTAATATTTAAGAGTCCATCATCAATATTTTATCCCTGTAAAAACAATCAATATACATCTTTAATCATCTTTGCACTACAGGCCAAAGATATTCATTTATATCACCGGTTTGTCATGTTCATCTCAACATCTGTTCATCTTTGCACTACAGGCCAAAGATATTCATCAGTAATCATTTATCTTTGCACTACATGCCAAAGATATTCAATAATACCATAATTAAGGACTGAGGATGATAAAAAATATTTTTAAGAACGAATCCAGTGAGATAGAAGGACAAAATTAGGGATTCGTATAACAGTTTTATCAAAGATCAATAATACTCCATAATAACCAATTTTGAAGCAGAATTCAAAAATAACGATCAAAACATGGATACAATCAAAGATAGTAGCCAAAATAGACATCTTAGAAATAAAGGAAAATTTTCATTTTTCGGTGAATAGTGACGTATACGTGAATAGTAACCCCGACACAAAAAGTTCCAAATTTGATTAAAAAGTTCACCAATAATTCGGCATAATGATATTGAAGAAAATAATATCATTTAAGAAGAAAATAACATCTCTTACCTCAAAATAACCCTATTTTTGACTGAATTTCGATATAGTGCTGACAAAAACTCGCACCGTATAGCAACACTCAATTTATACTCATAAGAATACGCTCGATAATATAGAGAGAAAAAGAGAGAAAACTTATTTCTGGTGTGATTTTCAATTCTAACTTAGCCCTCTATTTATAGGAAAATGCTAGAACGCCAAAGGAGACTAAATTAATAAAGTAATATTATTACAAAACTCATTTCTACGCATGCCTAAAGATCAATTTAGCCACCAGCCATCCTTGACCCAAATTAGCAGCCCACATGTGTTAGAATAAAAGTGGGTCCCACCTATAATTTAATTAAAATCATTTTATTTTCCGAAACTTCAATAATTCATAGAAAATAGACCGTTTATCATAAAAATACGAATTTTATGTCCATTCTGCCTGAAATCAAATTCTCTACAACTTTGTAGCTTTGAGTTTTTCTAAATTCCAAACATAAAATATCCGAAATCCATAAATAGATGATTTTTAATACCTCTACACCGACAAAATACTGATAAAACACCTCAACATTAATTCCTTCATTTTTATCCACATAAAAATAAATATACCCATCATTTATATCAAATAAATATTTCATTATCATATAAATCAATAATTAATTATTCACAAATAAAATTACAGAATCACAATTATGACAACTAGGCCGTTCCCAGGAAAGAGGGGGCTTTCCAATAAGGATTTCTCCTTACTGGCACACAATTAGGTGACCAAACCTCTCCTTAGACAGAACTTTCTAGACATTGCCAATAATGTTATCTGATAATATTATTCAAATAATATGAATTATTGATCTAATAATGGAAAATATTGTGCAGTGACAATTATTGAATCAATATAATAAAATAATGATCAGTAACTACTGTAACAATTATTGAGTAGTGCCTTCTTACGTACGAATCAATAATTCAACAATATGTGCAATACCGTGTGCTACTGTGCAACCACGCGTATTACTGTATTTTAACCACCAGGTAACCCAACAGTGTTAACGATAACAATTTATGCCGTTAATTATAAAACTCAATCTTTGTCATTTTCTTTCATCCAACAATTTTCCGGTATGGGGCCCACAAATGGCTGCGCCGTCGTACGAATATTCCCCGACAGCAAGAATATTCCACGACCAAACGAATATTCCCCGACAAAAGGAATATTTTAATAACCAAATTTTCCCATTTCACCCATAACCAAAGCATTATATCAAATTAACCCTAATTAATTTAGAATAATGAATAAAGGAAAATTCAATTTTATTTATAATAAGTTGGGGTCTTACAACCTCCCCTCCTTATAAAATTTCGTCCTCGAAATTGACGTACGTACCTGGTGTTTCGAACAGGTGAGGGTACCTCGCTTTCATTTTCGATTCCAACTCCCATGTCATTTCCTCAATTGCGTGGTTTCTCCACAAAACCTTTACTTGTGGTATAACCTTCGTGCGTAAGACATGCTCTTTCCTATCCAAAATCTCAACAGGTATCTCTTCGTATGTTTAATCTTCAGCTATCTCGTCTGGTTCTAACACAATAATGTGGTTCAGGTCTTTCACATATTTACGAAGCATAGATACCTGAAAAACATTATGAACACGAGAAATGCTTGCAGGTAATGCGAGTCTATAGGCCACATTTCCTATTCGATCAAGAATCTCAAATGGACCAACAAATCTTGGATTGAGCTTTCATCTCTTTTCAAATCTTATAACTCCCTTCCATGGAGTAACACGTAACAGTACATGATCCCCAATATTAAATTCCACGTCATTTTGATGAAGATCAGCATAACTCTTTTGTCGATCTTGTGAAGTGTGAATACGTTGTCGAATCAGTTTGATCTTTTATGTAGTCATGCGTACTAACTCTGGTCCCAACAACGTTGCTTCTCCCACCTCGTCCCAGCATACTGGAGAACGACATTTTTGTCCATACAACGCCTCAAATGGAGCCATGCCTATACTTGCTTGATAACTGTTGTTGTAAGAGAATTCCACCAGTGGCAAGTACTTATCCCAACTTCCTTTTAAATCTAGAAAAGAAGAGTCTTAATAGATCTTCAAGGGTTTGAATAGTCCTCTCTGATTGTCTGTCCGTTTGAGGAAGATATGCTGAACTGAATCGTAAATCCTTGCCCATAGCTTTCTGTAAGCTAACCCAAAATCAAGGGAATAAGTCTCACGTATCGGCAAGAAAAGGGCGGACTTGGTTAATCTATCAACAATAACCCAAATCACATCTATACCTTGAGAAACCTTGGGAAGACCTGTAACGAAATCCATTGTAATGTGTACCCACTTCTATTCCGGAATCTCAAGTGGTTGCAATCGACCTTTTGGCATTTGATGCTCCGCCTTTACACGTTGATAAGTTAAACACCTCGAGATAAACTCTGTGATCTCTCTCTTCATATTGTTCCACCAAAATGTATGTCGAATATCATGATACATTTTGGTACTCCCAGGATGGATTGTAAATGGGGTGTTGTGTGCCTCCATCATGATTCTATGCTTCAAGTCAGAATCGTTCGGAATGCAAAGTCGAGAGTTGACTCGAAGTATTCTTTCTTCATCGATTCGTGCTTCTGGAATAACACCTTCTTGCACTTTCTTCTTCATTTGTATCAACCCCAGGTCCGTAGCTTGAGCAGCTTTAACTTTATCAATTAAAGTCGGTTCAACTAAGTTAACGGAGTAGCGAGTTAACTGAGTTAACTGAGTTAACTGGGTCCAACCTATAATTTAATTAAAATCATTTTATTTTCCAAAACTTCAATAATTCATAGAAAATAGACCGTTTATCAGAAAAATACGAATTTTATATCCATTCTGCCTGAAATTGAATCCTCTACAAATTTATAGCTTTGAGTTTTTCCAAATTCCAAACAAAAAATATCTGAAATCCATAAACGGATGATTTTTAATACCTCTACATCGACAAAATACTGATAAAACACCTCAGTATTAATTCCTTCATTTTTATCCACATAAAAATAAATATACCCATCATTTATATCAAATAAGTATTTCATTATCATATAAATCAATAATTAATTATTCACAAATAATATTACAGAATCACAATTATGACAACCAGACCGTTCCCAGGAAAGAAGGGGCTTTCCAATAAGGATTTCTCCTTACTGGCGCGCAATTAGGTTACCAAACCTCTCCTTAGACGGAACTTTCTAGACATTGCCAATAATGTTATCTGATAATATTATTCAAATAATATGAATCATTGATCTAATAATGGAAAATATTGTGCAGTGACAATTATTGAAACAATAATAATATAAACTAACAATGCAGCAATTATTTAATCAATATAATAAAATAATGATCAGTAACTACTGTAACAATTATTGAGTAGTGTCTTCTTACGTACGAATCAATAATTCAACAATACTGTATACTACTGTGCAACCACACGTATTACTGTATTTTAACCACCAGGTAACCCAACAGTGTTAACGGTAACAATTTATGTCGTTATTTATAAAACTCAATATTTGTAGTTTTCTTTCATCTAACTGTTTTCCAGTATGGGGCTCACAAATAGATGCGCCGTCGTACGAATATTCCCCGACAACAAGAATATTCCACGACCAAACGAATATTCCCCGACAAAATGAATATTTTAATAACCAAATTTTCACATTTCACCCATAACCAAAGCATTATATCAAATTAACCCTTATTAATTTAGAATAATGAATAAAGGAAAATTCAATTTTATTTATAATAAGTTGGGGTCTTACATATCTCGTCCATATATTGTGGCATATAGACATATGACAGTACGTAAAACAACAGTACATCAACTCTGGTCGAATGCCAATGGTCCTCCGGTGCGGTGAAATCCCCAGAATATCGTGAGTAGCTATCCTCTGAGTCAAATATGTCATACAGAAAACGCTGGGAGATCACATGGCTAGATGTCAGCTCGTCCTGTACCACTCTGCGCCGTAATCCTGTGAGAGTCATGAATCGCCTACTCATGTCTCCCAAAGCTAGATGCACGCAAGGTCTGTCTAAAGGTATCATCGTCAAACGTGCATACTCCTCCAGAGTAGGAGTCAACTCATGGGTGCCAAATTGGAATACCTGCCTATCCGGTAGCCAATGCTCTAGCATCCCGTCTACAAACCCTGCAGGAACCTGAAAAGGAAATAAAGTCATGGTATGTTGTAACAACTGATCTATGGTCACCCTATCTGGTGGTGACATGCTATTGTACCACAATCGCATACCCAATGCCACCAATGATGGTGGGGTATGATCTATACGGCTAACTTTCGAAGAAGACATCTGTGTGGGCCGTGTCATAAGATTATTCAAGGGTCAATGCCGAATATCTCTTGACATACATACATATGCATAACATGATACATGCATAACAGATAATGGATGGCAATATGATATAGGGAATGAAAAAATGGTGCATACATTCCTAAGTATATCATCATCTAATACATCAGCCCTGTACAGCTACAAATACAGGGAAATGGGGCACAGCCGCCCTACTACTAACAGAGGCCTATCAAAAGATATAGCGAGAATGGGAAACAGCCACCCAATATCTAACAGAGGCCTATCAAAAGATATAAAGAGAATATACATCAGAAGAAAATCAGGGTCTCGATGTCTACATCCTCAATCCTGTCCATCTGATGTAACTCATCCTGAGTCACTAGATCTCTATCAATAGGGATGTCAGGCCTATAAAGAGAAGGATCTGCGCAGGCAAAACCGAATGGGTCGTCTGAGGGGCCAGCGTCTGAGCTGGAAGGAACAAATGACTCCGCCTCTGCTGGATCTCTGCCCAAATGCCGTATAAATATGTGTGCCTGATCCAACTACCGGGTCAAGCTATCAATCTGGGTTATATAAGTCAGAGCTCGGAAAAAAGCTACCCAATCCATCATCATCAAAGATCATGGAACCATATCTCCCATGAACTGTGTGGCACGGGACTGGGCTCTAATAGTGCGAGGGGACCACCACCGCTGGAACGTCTCCTGAGTACATGGACCCTCTGATAATGCAAAGTCGTCAACCCCAAACAATGGGATGTTAGTGACGGGTGACTGTGATATGGGCCAATGATGCCTGGCAGGAGGCAAGATCGGTATACGGATCTCCCATGTGTTGCTCCTAATAGCACGCTCTCCTAAATAGAGGTCCCAGCCTCCATCAGTGAAGAGAGAAACTCTCCTGGTAGAAATCAAATACTCGACTCCGGTCGGATGTCCATCCTCAAAGCCGATGGTTAAATGTTCCCCTGAATAGGGAATCCATGTAATGGTACCCGCCATCAGCAACTCCAGCAGCATATGGTAATGAGTGAATCCCTCAGCAACAAGGACCTCCGGCAGAATAAAATGGTGCCATCGTCGTCCTCGTGGATAGGTATCTAAACCTAACACACTCACAGGACACAAACATGGGAGCCTCTCATAGGCCCAAAACTGCCAACACAATGGCAAAACATTTGCTATCAGTAAACACTCTTAACCTATGAATGGGAAAAGACAAGAGAAATACTCACCAGCAGAAATGGGTAAAACCCTAGCCAAGCCTCAGTCAAACCATGTGAGTGCATGCGCATGCCCCAGAGGAAATAGGCAAAGGTATAAGAACCCTAATCATACTCTCTTATACGGTCCACATCACGTGTGGCACTGATCAAAGCAAAGGATACCGTAGAAGAGTTATCTGCAATGAAGTAGCCTCGAATGATCATCAGGAACAATCGTCGCAGAATGCGATCCTTGATTCTGAAGTCATCAGGCATGGGCTCACTCAAAATCCCACTCATAGCATCTACGCTCAAAGGACCTGAACGGATAGTCCTGCCTTTGAGCGCCTCCGCTGGAACTCCTAGTAAGGATCGGACGGTAGTAGGGGTGATATTCGCCATGCAAGGCATTGGCTCCCCACCAAACTCCATACCTATGATAAATCGTCAGTCCATATGCGTCATCATCACCTCGCAATCTAGCAGATGGAGTGACTGAGTCTGATGAAACCATCGCTCAGACAATGACCCGAGGTAACCCCAGGGACAGTAATGGGGAAGGATGGAGAAGAATGTCCCAAATCCCCACTCATGCACTACTGCTCTGTACTCAGGATGAATCGCCTGGTACATGGAGTGAATGCTAAACCAGTTCCCTCGAGGCTGTGTAAATCCTGGAACCTGCATGAAATGTAGATCAACAACAGAACCCTTTAATCTTCATCAGTAGGAAAGAAGTAAGATCAAAGTCTAACGCCATACCTCGTTAGCATGCAATTACATCAATGGATGTCTACTCAAATCACCCAAGAACTCTGATTTTGCCACCTGAATGCTCGGAAGCTTCCTACGAGGGACATGTGCAGCACGAGCAGGATCCTCCATCAGAATATCCGCCTCCTCGTCTTCAACGTCTGGCACATCTACCTAGACAGGACGGATCACGGCCTCCACCAACCGACGAGGCTGTCTGACAGAACGGGGACGAGGCACTTCAGAAGCCCTCCGCCGTACGCCAGAAGTGGTCCTATAGAAACTGCTCGGCTGATCTGGATCCATAATATCTGGACAACAAATCTCCAAATCACCTAAGAAAGGGTGTAGTATTTCCTTACCTGGAGCTTTTTTAAATGCATTTATGACTATATGCATGCATGCATTTACTTTAACATATAATAGAGTTAAAATGCTTGACTACCCAATGCCTACATTTGGAAAATTTTTGTCATAGTCCCCTTTGAAAATAGGACTATCCACATGCACATAGGCATGTCTAGGTGGCCATTCAGTAGCACACCTGCCCCAAAGTCATATACATAATATATGCATTAAAAATAAAAATCATCATGCATAAGGCCAACCTCAATGCTAGGAGTACTTTTCCTTTCTACCTTTTGCTCATTGGACTTCAAAAAGGACAAAATACAGCAGAAAAGGGTGCCAATTTGACTACCTCGGAAGTTAATTTTTTTCACATCATTATGTTTAGCATGGTTTAATACTAATATTTACTATGTTGAATGTTTTTTATCAAGTCATTTGTGCATACATAATCACTACTATGTGTTTAGATCCATTTCGTGCGATAACTCACAATCCAACGGATAGAAACTGGAAAAAATACATGCATACGTTACCAAGATAGTGTAGAACACTTGTACGGTGACAGAATTTGCAGAAAGCAGCCCGAACTCAGCAGATTTGATGATGGCTCGCGGTTTTCTCTTTCCGAAGCAAGTTGAAAGTGACTTGTAAGACCAATTTGCAGGAATTTATCATCTACGATTGGCCGCAGGCCCACCTGCAGCTGCAGTAGGCCCACCTGCGGCTGCAGCAGGCCCACTTGCAGCTGCAGCAGGGTCCCACCCCTCCGTCTCTATCCAGTTAGAGTTTCAAAGGAGTTTTCATAGACTGAAATGGTCAAATCGAGAATAAAAACGCCACGCGATTGAGCAAAACAACATACAATCAAGGTTTTCTCGGATGAGACTTTGAATCTGTACATCGCCATTGGTAGTCACCCGAGCACGAGGTATACCCTGCCAATGATCTCATTTGTCACAAATTACATCCGGCAATACCTCGTACAGGTCTGATGCCCCCAACTCCGGGTCGTTACCCTAAATGAGTCCCCGACGGGGGTTACAATGTGAGTCTCTGACAGGGGTTACAACGTGAGTCCCCGATGGGAGTTACAACGTGAGTCACCGACAGGGGTTACAATGTGAGTCCCCACCGGGGTTACAACGTAGATCCCCGGTGAGGGTTACAACACGTTCATCCGTTGACTTGTCTATCAACGAAGGTCAAGTAGCCTTGACGTTATTCCAG
The DNA here is from genome assembly GCA_020205505.1 of Panax japonicus. Classification (NCBI taxonomy): domain Eukaryota; kingdom Viridiplantae; phylum Streptophyta; class Magnoliopsida; order Apiales; family Araliaceae; genus Panax; species Panax japonicus. The sequence goes on along the minus strand of CM035107.1, from coordinate 18,200,597 downwards.
CCGATGGTAAGTAAGCCCATCGAAGCATTGAGAACTATTCGGGAGTTGCGTACGTACTTATGCGTCCCCAGTAGATCCCCGACAGGGGTTATAACGTATATCTCCGGCGGAAGTAACCACGCATGCTCAGTCGTTGACACACATGTCAACGAGGGGCAAGCAACCTTGACGTCATTTCAGCCGATAACGTTTAAACCTATCATAGATCTAGAGCTATTCGAGGTTTTCATACGCAACTGCTCGTATTCCCAGTGGATCCCCGGCGGGGGTCACAACGCAATGCTCCGTTGATCTACACGACAGCAAGGTCAAACAACCTTGACAATCTACTCATAGAGCCTCAGCCGCTGATTCACACGTCAGCGAAGGTCAAGCAACCTTGACAGTATATCACATAAGATTTTCGGCCATTGATTCACCTGTCGGTGAAGTACACGTCAACAAAGGTCAGGCATCCCTGACATCGTTTGCTGTTGGCAGTAAATCCAACAGAATCTTGACATGTCCTGGCGATACCAACCTGGAAAGGTCAATGTTATCATAGAGGATAGATGATGGATTATGTTATACACATCCTCAAACAGATCAAGCTTTATCCCCATAGATCTCTTGCACATAAGAGGTACCTCTTCGGGATTAAGTCGTTATCATGAACACATGAATTTGGTGATAACTCCAACATCAACATCCTAACAGATTCGGCTCATACATCAAATCTGGTCAGCATTGCCAACCCCCAGTTGAAGCAACAGGGATCCCGCAATCATCCCCAGCATGTTGGGCTACAACCCCGTACACATGTATCATACATTTGCATCATTTTGGTACCCATATTACCACGTTTGTCTTGTTGCATTTCAAGTGTCTAGGATTCTTTATCCTACCCATGCATAGCCATGCATGAGTATGATAAAGAGGGGCATCTGTAGACACTTGAAATTTTCTATACCACTATCACTAACATTGCAGGAGGACAGATTCGTCTTTTAAAAGAGAACCCTGAAAGACAATCCAAATCTATACCGGATACTACCGGAAGTTCAGCATCAACCCCGGATCGCAATCTGGGAGTAACAAATCCAACCTCGGAGATAACCCCGAGGCATGCAGATCTAATACCGGAACACACACCGGAGAAGACCGATTAATCTCGGACATAGCCCCGAGGTATCCAGTCTCAGTCTCAACCATGGGAATAGCCATCAACCTTGGTGATAACCCCAAGGAATGAAATTTCGGCGATAACCCCAGAAATGCTTGTTTCAAATGCAACCAGCTTCAATCTCGGCACTCACAATGAGATACACTGCACCAACCCGACAATAACATCAGGAAGACAAGCACACCTCAAAGGTGACAATGATGACCTTCAATAATTTCAGCAGTCCAATCTCAGTGAAGTCTGAGCAATGTCTGCTTTATCAGCCCAATCCAGTGATAACACCAGTGAGGGGCAACATCGTCATCTGGTCATCATGATGCCACGTCACGTCTCTACGAAACGATGTCCCACTAGACTAACCAATCCCGAGTGACTATTGTACGGGGTAACAGATGAAAGTTGAAGCTTAAAGACCGGAGGGCATCGTCCCATCTTCGATGACTTTGTACCAACTCTCATCCCATGCCATCGTACAACTCTCAACAACGGCGGTCCGAAATAGGTCCTGTATACCTCAAACGGATGCCCGGATTGCACTTCTGAAATTTCGAGTGGACATTAAAGTGTCTGAGTGCACGTATTTCGAGATGACCCGACCCGACAAACCCAGGCCCACCCGGGTTGCCTCTGGTACACCTGCGGCTAAAATACCTATAAATAGAGGCCTTGGGCATCCCATTTTGCAAGAGAAAAATGCGAGGAAGCCCTGCCCCAATTTGCTCTGCACTCACCCCATGCAGTGTACTTTCCCCTTCTAAACACCTGTGAGCTCATATATTTCCCTTTTGTACCTTCAAAAGTCATTGTTTACCCATTCTAAAGATATAAAAGCCTTCTTTATCAGCCAGCTGTAAGCCTTCTCACACACTTTAGAGTCTTTCTCTTCATCTTTGCACACACCCTTCTACACGTTGAGAGTCGTGCTGCTTGCTTTTTCCCAAACTTCGTTCTGTGGTTTCATTTTAGTCTGTATATATATATATATATATATATATATATATATATATATATATATATATATAGAATAAAGATCAGGTCCGGACTCCCGGACGGGAGAAAATCCGGACCTGAAAATTTTTTTTTTTTTTTTTTTTTTTTTTTGTAGAACAACTAAAAAAAAAAAAAAAAAAATTTATGGAAGTGAAATTTTTCCAAAATAAAGTGTTTTGGGTGTGTTTTTAACACCCACACCAACCAATGTATGTACAGTCTGCCCAGACTGTACAGACATGTTTTGTTATAGGCATCCAAATCACGCCCAAAACACTGTATAATGTAAAAATTCCAATTCCATAAATTTTTTTTTTTTTTTTTTAGTTGTTTCAAAAAAAAAAAAACAAAAAAAAAAAAAAAAAAAAAAAGGTCCGGATTTTACACCTGTCCGGGAGTCCGGACAGGATCCGGACCCTATATATATATATATATTAAAGCAGTAAACGCACCAGACCGAAGTCTATATATATATATATATATATATATATATATATATATATATATATATATATATATATACTTATATATATTAACTGTGTGTTGGACTTCGTTCGATGAGTCTAGACTTCGGTCTGGTACGTTTACTCGCTTATATATATATATATATATATATATATGGGAGCCATTCCATAGCAGCCGGTTGCTATGAGTACTGTGCAACACCCCCTTTTTGGACCGTTGATAAATTGAATTGATGGCTGCGATTAACTTTTCTATTTGATAAGCCGGCACAGGTAGTTGTGCCTAATTATTTACCTGTACAAGCTTCTATTTTAATAAGTAAGGCCCACGTAAAATTATATTGTTAGAGCTTGTACCGGCTTCATACTTTTTTTCTCCATTACGGCCGGAAGAGCTTGTACCGGCTTCATACTTTTTTTTATTTCTCCATTATATGTCATGACTCAGCACATTAAAATGGAATAAAAAAATAAAATAAATTTCGGCCGGTACAAGCTGATACGGCTGACATTAAACTAATATTAAAATGTCGGCCGGTACAGGCTGATATGGCTTGCAATAAAAAATTGAAAAAAATAGCCGGCCGGTACATCTTGTCACGGCTGATAAAAAATTGAAAAAAATGATTTTATTCAAGCAATTCGCTGCTAAACAGATTCGAACTCGCAACCTCAAACTCCATACACTCGTCATATTACCACCCGAGCACCACGGGTCTAGCTGCTAATTTCAACCACGGATATATCTTTATATTAAAACTTCACCATCCCACAAAATCTATATTCTTGCATTATTATTATATTATGATTTATTATTATTAATAAGTCTATATAATACATAGGGGGTTTTCTATTTAGAAATAAGTTAATATCTATATTTATTATTATCCCCTTTAATATTTTTTCTTATTTTTGTAATAATATCAATAAAAGGATTATTAATATATTAAAAAAATATCATTCTTTAATAAAATATAAATAAAGATTTTATATTCATGTATTACTATTATTAAAAATAATATTAATAATGATTTTTAATATTAATATAAATAATGTGATTATTAATATTAGTCCGAATAAAAATATCCATACAGTTCAACAAAATAGATAAATTTTTTTCGTATTAATAATATGAAGTGGTTTTATGTGATTCAATAATATTCATATTACTAAGTTATGAATTTGAAAATCCCATAAAGTTCAACCAAATAGACATTCTTATTAATTAATATGTACATTAGATAACGTTGGATAAGTTCTATATCTCAGAGGCCAGAAGTAATCTTGCGGATTTCTTGTAGAGCTCCCATGCAACGCGGTAATGAAAGACTCTGACATCTTCCAAGGACAACTTCTCTTCATAAATATTACCATTGGCCCTAACGAAACAGTCAACATACTTGCATACAAAAATGCCACAGTCTGAGTTGTTGTGTTATTTCGACCGAATCTTTAAGGTCCGCACAGTAGGATTACAGCTGGGCCACTCACGTATCGGATTACCATTTCACAAACAAAATGGTATCAAATGTACCTTCATGTACAAAGTAGTTGGTTAAATAATTTTTTAATATTAAAGGACATTATAAAATTAAAATATTTTAAAACTAAACATACCGCAACTTTAACGAATTCTGAGTACATTTCATGTAACTTAATATACATAGTGTCATTGTTGTGCGGGTCAATTATGTCACCATCCAATCCTCAATTGCGAATAGGAACAAGACAAAATGGCGTTGATTGGTACTACACACCGGCATGAATATGTATTTGCATTCGTGCAGGGCACATAGCTCTGCCCAAGATGCATGAAGAATGAATTCATGAAACCAAATTAGGACCACCTTTGTATTCCCCGCGACCTGCAGTATTCCTCTCTGTCTCGTAGCAACAACATATAAGCGTCGATGACATGCTCGAATATCCAACTCCCAGGCCCTAAGGATTGCACTGCATTGTGTTCTAATTCATATAACTGGCGCGGATGTGATAAAGGATATAAATTCTCTTCTGGTGCCACCACGTTTCCAAACATATGTTTATTTATAAATGTCTCCTTCCAATCTTTAAGTCTTTTGGATAAGGACCCTTTTGGTCCATAAGAGATGTGGTCTCCCGCAACTTGTACCTGATTGAGACCCAAATGTACATTATTATTATATAACAATAATAATTAAAACCATCACTATTAACATAACTATATATACCTTTTGTGAACTAGATCCCTTGGCGTCAGAAAGTCCCGCAAATGAAGAGTTGGTTTGAATGTAACACTCCTCATAGGTTTGGAAGGTTGGAATGTAACATTCCTCGTAGGCTTGGGTGGTGGGAATGGAGCTCTCCTCGATTACTTGTAGGGTGGGTATGTAGCTCTCTGGTACAACATAATCAGTTTGTTTCCCAAGCCCTTCATTGAGTTGTGTGTATTGGGACTGTGGTCCAAATTTTGTGGGACCCCCTGTCGAGGTATTTGTTTACCTCTTGCTTTGAAGTCGTATAGGGCGTATTGGAAATCCCAATTATTGTTTTGTAGAACCAACTCGGGAGGCAGCTGAGTAAGTACTGAAGATTTATCAAGTAACGACTTTGCACTCTCAACATGTCATGTAAGATAAACACTAACAAATATTATTAACAATAAATATGAATAAATGTAATATTAAGTATTTACTCCAATACATGATTTATTAAATATTATTCAGTTTGTTGTCCTTCGAGATGATCCATGTATGCCTCCCACATCGAAATATATTCCCCTCTCAAGGCCATGCAATCCTCGACATCAATAAATTTAAATTTTTTCTCCTTCCTAAGGTCACCTTGGTTTTTGGCTGTTGATGGTATGCCTTGCATGAACCCGAACTGTCTCATCACACGGTCCGGCATCTGAAATTCCACAATATCAAAGTGGATCAAGGGGACCCCACCAGATCCCAACAACCTGCCTTCAAAATTAAATCCACTGATATCATCATCCCACATTATGTAAGGCCACCAAACCACATCCCACATAGACTTAATATCTAACTCCCCTAGGTAAAATGACAAATGGTGATGGGGATTCCCACGTCTACCAGGATAACTGTAGGCTCCAAAATAGGACCATGCTAAAGCCTTAGGTAACCATAAGGATGATTGTGGCCAAGGGTTTGGCTCATAAGCCCAAATTACTTACACGCTCATAAGCCCAAATTTGTAACAATGTAACACAACCATTAATGTATTTAACTCCATTCCTAGTAGCAGTATATAAAAGATCTGTACAAATATGCTAACACTGCCGCGCCCCAAGAGTAAGTTACACAATCTTCAGCGTTGGCAATAAAAGACATATATCGTGGGTGCACTCTATTTCTATTCCGATTAGGGAATAATATTGCCCCACACAACCACAACATGTATGCCTTTGTGTGTTTCCCTACAACATCTTTACTTGCATTCTCGGGACATTTATTAAAATGTTCGTGCAACCACACTAATTAAATTGCACTATGTTTTTTTGAACTAAAATATTCACCAGCTAATTTATCTCCAAAACAATCCCTAAAATAATTCAAATTGGTGACAGCAAGGTGACCCGTTAAGGGCTTTCCGACCACCGGTAACCCAAAAATAAAGTGAACATCCTCGAACGTGATTGTTATTTCTCCACAGTTTAAATGAAAAGTATTGGTCTCTGGGTGCCATCTCTCGACTAAGGCAGATATAGGACCAAGGTCAGTTTGGTGTACAACACCTCGAAAACTAAATACTCCAAATCCACATTTATCTAATAGGATTTTTTGTTCTTTTGTTAAAGCCCACTGATTATATTTCTGATCAGTATATTGACTGTAGCCTAATTTTCCCCTATCTCTCCCATGATATATATCATCTGATACATGATCTTGTTGATCATGAAGAACACTTGGATCAATTGGCCCATATTCCCAGATGTCCATCTTTTACCTAAAAAAATACATCAATTCCATATTAGTATTCTGCATGACAAAAAGAAGTTGAAAGTAACATGCTGCAAAATGACATTAATAACAATACACAATAACATGCATTAAAAACTAGTCATCACTAAACAACATGCATGTAATAATAACATGCATGTATATAATGTAATAATATTAACATGCATTACTAAATTCATAACTTAGTAATATGAATATTATTGAATCACATAAAACCACTTCATATTATTAATACGAAAAAAAATTATCTATTTTGTTGAACTGTATGAATATTTTTATTCGAACTAATATTAATAATCACATTATTTATATTAATATTAAAAATCATTATTAATATTATTTTTGATAATAGTAATACATGAATATAAAATTATTATTTATATTTTATTAAAGAATGATATTTTTTTAATATATTAATAATCCTTTTATTGATATTATTACAAAAATAAGAAAAAATATTAAAGGGGATAATAATAAATATAGATATTAACTTATTTCTAAATAGAAAACCCCCATATGTATTATATAGACTTATTAATAATAATAAATTGTAATATAATAATAATGCAAGAATATAGATTTTGGGGGATGGTGAAGTTTTATTATAAAGATATATCCTTGGTTGAAATTAGCAGCTAGGCCCGTGGTGCTCGGGTGGTCATATGACGAGTGCATGGAGTTTGAGGTTGCGAGTTCGAATCTGTTTAGCAGCGAATTGCTTGAATAAAATAATTTTTTCAATTTTTTATCAGCCGTGACAAGCTGTACTGGTCGGCTATTTTTTTCAATTTTTTATTGCAAGCCGTATCAGCCTGTACCGGCCGGTATTTTAATATTATTTTAATGCCAGCAGTATCAGCTTGTACCGGCCGGAATTTTTTTATTATTTCAATTACAACCGTATCAGCCTGTACCGGTCGGAATTTATTTTATTTTTTATTACATTTTAATGTGCTGAGTCATGACATATAAAGGAGAAATAAAAAAAAGTATGAAGTCGGTACAAGCTCTACCGGCCGTAATGGAGAAATAAAAAAAAAGTATGAAGCCGGTACAAGCTCTACCGGCCAGATTATTTAAATAATAAATATTCATTTTTTATAACTATACTGACAATATAATTTTACGTGGGCCTTACTTATTAAAATAAAAGCCGGTACAGGTAAATAATTAGGCACAACTACCTGTGCCGGCTTATCAAATAGAAAAGTTAATCGCAGCCATCAATTCAATTTATCAACGGTCTAAAAAGGGGGTGTTGCACAGTACTCATAGCAACCAGCTGCTATGGAAGGGCTCATATATATATATATATATATATATATATATATATATATATATATATATATATATATTGTCCCACTTGGAGTTTACTGCGTGGTGGTTGATCGCTTTTACAGCTTTCTTTACGTTTCATCCTGCCTGGAGTTTACTTCGTGGCAGTTGACCGTATTTACAACTTTATTTACATTCTGTCTCGCCTGGAGTTTCTTTCGTGGCGATTGACTGTATTTACAGCTTTATTTACATTTCGTCCCGCCTGGAGTTTCCTCTGTTGCAGTTGATAGCTTTTAACAGCTTTATTTATATTTCTGATCCCCTATGGAGGTGTTTCGTGGTTGGTGATCATGTCTATATATACATATTTACTGCTTTTATATATATACATGCTTACTGCTTTCATATAAACTGCAGTATTTTGTGAGCCTAGTTTGAATTTATGTAAAATTATAATTTTTAAGCAAGATATGGCAGTGATGTTTTATAAAAGAGGTTTTTCAAACCCCTGTGGTCAATAGTAATTGAGACCTTTTACACTTCCATTTTATTAAGTGTTCAGCTTGATTACTTTAATTTCAAGATGCGAATAATCTATAAGAAAATAATATACAACATAATGTCGAATTCCTCGTGGGCATGTGTAACAATCCAGAATTTTAAATTATAATTTTAAATAATTATTAAGTTATATAAATATTTTATGGATGTGTTTATTGTTGAATAAATATTTAATTTGACTTGACTTGATTGGTTATTTATTTGTTAAGTAAATAATTAAGGAGTTACGAAAATTAATTATTATGAAATAATATACTAATTTAATTTAATAATTAAGTCAGAGAGTTTATAATGATTAAATGAATTATTATATTTGAATTTGAATTTGTAAGTAAAATGATGTGTTAGTTGATTAAACAAAATTATAATTATAAAGAAGGTTATAATTATGTTGATTGTATTGGTTTATGTGTCAAAGTAATTTAATAAATTGTTATTAGAATTAATTAAATTGATTATTAAAATTTAATTAAATAAAAGTGTGACAAATAACCTTTCTATAAAGGAGTTATTAAAATAAATTAAAGGAGTTTAATTTAGTTTTGCCAAACAAGGATTAATGCATATTAAGTCTTTAATCTAATTGTGTTTTACCAAACAAGGTGTAAGATTTAATGAGTTATTTTTTATTAGCTAGCCAAGCAAGCCTTATTGCTTTTGATTTTTAAAAGTTAGATAACTGATGTCAGTTATACATATATTAATATTATATAATTAATACACATATTATTACTATACGTTATATGTTAGTACGTAAGTTAGAGTTAGGAGAAGAAAGACTTAGAAGAAGAAAAGAGGAGAAAAAGAAGAATACATAGAAAAAGTGAGAGATAACTTATGAGAATCCTTGAGAGATTTTGAGAAATGAATTGGGGAAAAGAAGTCTTGTTGATCAAAGGAAGAAAATTTTCACCTTCTAGCATACAAGGTATCCTCTTACCCTTTTAAAATTCTAAAAGTTGTGGTTGTCTTCTCTTCCAAAATTATGTAAAATTCTTTGTAGATGTTTAATTAATTGTTATATATAGTTTATATGATAAATTAGTTGTTGTGAAACTGTTTTCATAAGTTTATATATGAGTATAGTTAATGAATTCATGTTATGTATGTAATTTGTGAAGAAAACCATATTACAGTGAGTTTATATTAATATATATGAATATGGTTTAGTTTAAAGAAAAATTAAGGTTTAATTAGTTGTTTAATTTATAAATTGACTATTGAATTTGAAAGAGGATGAATAAACATAAGCATAGTATGTTGAATTAACTGTTTTGGTTGAGAACAAAATCACAGTGATGATTTTTCACTAAAACTTTTAAAAAGTGAAGCTTTAGCAAAAATAGTGAAAATTAATTGTTGTAATTTGGATGTTTATGTTGTTTAGATGTCTAGAAATGTGTTAGAAAACATTAGATTATGTTTATTTAAACCTATTACACATGGGTAGGTTGCTATGGTTGATAGAAAGAAGTTTGGAGGCCTAATTTGGCTTTCCGTAGTGTTCTAGAGCTGAAATCGTAAAATCACAGCGGGGACTCCCGCCCCGGAGGGCCCCCCAGTGCAAAAACCCCCGCCTCGACTGGGGGTGTTCTGCCAAGCCGAAATTTTGAAAAAAAAACTAACCGGACATAGTTTACTAAAATGAGCATAAAATTTTCATACGAACTCCTATTGATGCGATTCAAGATGATTCGGAATGAGGATGAATAGGCTTATAACTTTTATTTTTTAAGGTTTTCAATTTGAAATTGTTATGAAGGGTAAAAATAGCTATCTTTAGGATTGTTGTGTTTTCGGGGGCAATCGGAGGGCGTCGGGCATGCACGTATGCTAGTGTAATGCTCTTGACGATAAAAGATGTTGTTCTAAGTTATAAAACATGAATGTTAGTAAACATAATGATGCTTAACATTAATAAATAATGTATTAGATAAAATATAAAAGTATAGTAAGTATACACAAGATAGGCAAATCGGGCGTGTGACGAATAAACGTCGAAACGCCGTGATAAGTTTTAATGAATGTAAAAAGTGTTTTAAGTCAAATGAAATGGGGATTATAAAATATGAAATGGGTTTAATATAAAACCAATAATGATTCCTAACCAGATTTAAACACTTGAATGAATTTCGAATATTACATAAGTCCAAAAGTTAACACAATCTAATTGAAATTTGTGTGTTAATTAATAGGAAAGATTATGAGATGTGGAGTAGAGTTTACATTACAATTACTATGTGTTGTTATGTGACTAATAGTTGATGTGTATGACTATATAATTGTGTAGGGCACGTGAAGTGCAGATAACTTTAAGTTGTTAAACTGTTATTGGTAAACAACGATCAAGACAAGTCTTTCAGTTCCTATTTGTTATGTGAACTCTATGATAAACTATTTTAAATATTTGTTGCAAAGAGCATGATGTGTTCTATATATATTGAAAGTATGAAACGTTAAAGTCAATTTATGACTACGTTGATTGAATAATGAATGTTGATTGAGTAAGAAACTCAATCTTTATACTTGTTATATGAGATGCATCGTGTATGTTGTGTTAGTCCAATATTTATGAGATATATGTTGAGTATGTTATTATGTGTTATGTGTTGCATGAAAACTGTTAGATTTTGCTGGGTTGTCGAGCTCAACCTTGCAAATAACCATTTTTGCAAGTTAGAGATTTAAGGTAAGGATTATGTGCTACGTGAATTATAGAGATCCATATTCACGAAGATTACTTATGTTTTATAGGAAATGTATTTAATATTTTAAATGTAACATGTTGTTGAATTGTAAGTTGAGTTATCCGATGTATATGGATACCTATTTATGATGTAAGACTTTGTATAGTCATTTTGTGTAACGATTCATGATATAAATTTGAATCGAAGAGATGTAATGTAAAGGTTGCGATTTAGGTCAATAAAGAAGGAAATGTATAAAAGTTTTAAATAATCCGCATTTTTAGTGATTTTAATATCGAATAATGATGTAAAGATATATTAAAGGTGTATTGTTAATGATCGAGAAGGAGAATATTATTGTATGAATTTTTTGGGTCGTTACAGCATGAAAACCATCTGAGAAAATCCAGACACTATAAATAAATTTACAAGCTGCTTACAGTTGAAAATATCCATCACGGGAACCGAATCTAGATCCAATAGATTGAATCTGTGATCACATGATTCCTAGGCTCACATGATGCCGCAATTGGTATGAAAGCAGTGAACAGGTGTGTGTGTGTATGTGTGTGTATATATATATATATATATATATATATATATATATATATATATATATATATATATATATATAAGCTGTAAATATATATTGCGAGACTCTAAATTTTATGAATAAAGATTTAAATTTCTCGAAATATTTTTTTAAATATTATATTGTGGATTTGATATAATGTTATAATTGTGGGTAATATTTATAAATTTTGCAAAGTATGCAAGTTGTTGTATAATATTCGATTGATCGGGGAATATTCTTTTTGTCGGGGAATATCTGTACGATGACACAATCATTGGTGGACCCCACAACAGAAGTATTGTCGTAGTTAGAAAATGACATAATTATCATTTTATAAAAATAACGGCGAAAGTGTTACCTTTAAAACTGTTGAACTACTCAGTAGTAAAAGTACAGTAATACGCGTGGTTGTATAGTAGCACACGGTATTGATTATTTATGTTTACGTAAGAAGTCACTCAGTTATACTCAATTATTATTACATTAATTGATGCATCATATTTCTCATATTATTGATTCAATTATTATTACAGTATCATCTGCATAATATGATATATTATTAAATCAATAATTGAGACGGAAAAGTTATTCATATTATTATTTGCAATATTGACAATGTCTAGAAGTTCTGTCAAGGAGAGGTTTGGTCACCTAATTGCACGCCAATAAGGAGAAATCCTTATCGGAAAGGCCCCTCTTTCCTGGGAACGACCTGGTTGTTAAATATTGTGAATTATAATATTAATGATGAATAAGTTCGTGTTGATTAAAGATGACTTTTATAGTTCCATTGTGTTGGAATTATTTGTGTTAGTGGAAATCGACATTTGTTTTGATAATAATTGATGTCTGGAGGTTATATTGTTCAATCGGGTATTCAGGGCACTTTTCGTGTCAAATTACTTTTCACGAGTTACTATTCACGCGTTATTATTCACGGGGTACTATTCACCCGTAAAATATATTTTTTTCGGTCCAAATCATTTTTAGGTACGATATTATTCCATGAGGAGATTTGATAATTTTTCAGACCGTTGGTTGAAGATATAATAGTAAATCAATATGGACCGCTGGTGGAAAGTTATAATAGTAAATCAATATGGATCGCTGGTTTAAAGTTTTAAAAGTAAATCAGTATGGACCGTTGCTTTACGTTTTAATAGTAAATCCATATGGACCATCCATTTAAAAGTAAATCAATCTGGATCGTTCATGAATTAGTTACTATTCAGTCTATTCTACTATAAATAGAAGCTCATTCCTTCATTATTTCTTACGAATTCACTGAAACTCTAGAGAGAGAAACTATAGAGAGAAAGAAGAAAAGTATTCTGCTACTTCACTTTTTCAATATCCAGTTTCTTCTAAGGTATGGGATATTATTTGTTGTACTTGTAAGGGGTATTATTTCTTTCGTATTCATGAAGAGAACTTCTGTTATTCCATTCTTTATTATAATGTTGGAATAACTTGTATATGCGAAGTACCGCATACATGGTGAAATTCTTCTGTTATTCCATTCTTTATTATTCTTTTGGAATATCCTGTCTGTGCAGTCTATCGCATGTCTGGTGAATTCTGTTATTATTCAATTCTTATTATTCTGTTGGAATAACCTGTTTATGCGAAGTACAGCATACATGGTGAAATTCTTCTAATATTTCGTTCTTTATTATTCTGTCGGAATATCATGTCTGTGCGTTTACGCCGGACCTGGTTCAATTATTTATTATTCTGTCAGAATATCCTATCTGTGCGCTTACGCCGGACCTGGTTCCATTATTTATTATTCTGTCAAAATATCATGTCTGTGCGTTTACACCGGACTTGGTTTCATTATTTATTATTCTGTTGGGAATAACCTGTATGTGCAGTATATCGCACGCATGGTGAATCCTTCTGTTATTCCATTCTTTATTATTCTGTTGGAATAACCTATCTATGTGGATTACCACATGCATGGTGAATGATCCTTCATATTCATTCCTTATTAAATTGTGGAAATGATCTGTCTACGTGGATTACTACATAGCATGCGAAAATCCATTTGCAGTTTCATATATTATATTATACTCAGTTGGTTAAAGTTTTGGCTTCTATACTCCATGAAATTAGTGGAATATCCTTGATATTTTCGCTTCATCTAGTATCTTTTCATGGAAATATTCTTCTGAGCATTATTAAATTTTACTCTACAAAGTAGTATCATGTTGATAATTTGGATGTTATTGGTTCCTGGATAAATTAATTTATAAATCTTTAAAATCTATTCTTGAACTTGTTTTATTGAATTATTATGTCATTGTCATCATCATCATGCTTATATTGTGATGAAAGTCATCTTTGGCTTACGTGCATAGATGGACTTGGTATGATTATGACCAGGGATTCTTCGGTATAATCATGACCTTAATGTAATGAATGATGTGGTAAAAGTCCTCATTGTCCTGTAGTTCACTGGTGGACAGTTGTTGGTATGATTATGACCAGGGATTATTTGGTATAGTCATGACCATTGATGATTACAAGAGTATCCTTGGCCGTGGAGCAGGGATGATTCGATTTTATTTATTAAACTGATTCCCATCGATAAAGTTGATGAAAAACTTTTTAAATCATAGAAGATAGTAGATTTTATACCTTACTTGACTCTTCTAATTGATTGCTTGATCCGCTGCAGTTAAACTTGTTGTCTATTATATTCTATTAGTTTAACATTGTTGAAGGCTAATGATAATTTATTCTACATTATCTTAGTCATAATATTTCTTACTGGGCTAGTTAAGCTCACCCTTTCTTTCACTGTTCTCTTCAGGAAATGAGAACGTAGTTGGGACTAGTCGGGGAACAGAGTAATGGTCCTAGATGGTGCATTTGTAGTCCTCACTATTCTGTGAAATAGTGTGATAATAAATGTAATGATGACTCCATTGAGTGTGGATATTATCTAGATGACAATATTTATATTAAAACTCACAGCCTATGTTTTGTCGTATTTTACACGACTCAAGATGGGTGATGTATACCTGTTTTGGGGGCATCACAGTTGGTATCAAAGCTTAGGGATATGATCCATGGCTGAGATTTGAGACAAGAACTAGGAGGGGAGAGACGAGGAATTCCTTCGCTATATGACCTACTTAAGTTTATTTGGTATTTAATTGGTCGGTCAGAGTATAGGGATAATATGTGATATGATAATTAACCCTTATTTTGTGACAGTGTTTGCGAATGACATCTGAAAATGTTGACATAAGAAATGAAGCACATGAGACTGTTGAGTTAGCTCAACCAAAAGGTAACGACCAACAACACGATAATAATCATACCGGTGGCAACGGCCATCAGAACAATGATAACCATCGTGGGGGAAATTATCATGCCAAGAATGGTAACCATTTCGGTGGTAATCATGGCCAAGATAAATGAAATGGAAATTTCAAGAAGAAAAGGTAATTTAGCCCGATTTTGTCGTGTACCAAAGTCAAGTACAGCTGGGATGGAGGCATCAAAGGGTGTCCCAGACAAGACAAAACCAGAAGTTCAAGGGACAGCTTTTGTTGTGACCTCCCAGAAAGCAAGGAATCCGAACAAGGTGATCACGGGTAAGCAAACCATAAACTCTAGCGAAGTTTATACTTTATTAGATACTGGTTCTACCAATTATTTTATCTCTCTTGTTTGCGCTCAACGTTTAAATTTAACTTCGGAGAAAATAGACTTTGACTTATTGGTTGAAACTTTGATATTATAAACCTTCGTTACCTCCACTGTTTAAAATCTTGTTGATTCAAATTGACACTTTCACGTTACATGTCGATTTTTTCTCTTTGAAAATACTTGCCTTTGATGTGATTTTAGGAATCGATATGTTAACTACTCATCAAGCTTTTTGTAAGGTTGTTAGCTTTCATATTGCTAACCAACCTATTATGCAAATTCAAGAAACCAAACCACTAAAGTCAATCACTGTTATATTAAGCCATAAGTAAAGAGCCCTGAACCTTTCGCTGGTGACTTCCTTGTGTGGAATGCACAGAAGCCAGACTTTCTGTAGGCAACGTCGTGAATGAAGATGACAAGTTGATAGGTATCAATGTGACATTCTATCCAAGTCTTGGATGAGAGTCACAGTTTTGAATGATATTTCTATTGTTAATAAATTTCCTGATGTATTCTTGAAAACTTCTTAGCCTACCTTAGAGTGTGAAATCGAATTTTGTATTGACCCCAGTACAAAACCCATTTCTAAAACCCTCAAATATTTTCTTCACCCAAAATGAACGTGTAATGTGCCAAAGACGTTGGCTCGAGCTGTTGAAGATTACGATCGTACCATTCAATATCATCGTGGGAAAAGTGAACGTGGTAGCTGACGCGTTGAGTAAAAGATCGTATGTGTTTACGAGTGTGATGTTGTTAACACAAAGACCCATTTCATATAACTTACAAATGATGGAGATAAAGTTAAAAACTCTAGAGACCCACGTGAAGATAACGAATATATGATTAGAATAGACTTTAATCGATAAAGTTAAAGCTTCTAAAGCTACATACTCAGACCTGATTAATGTGAAGAAGAAGAAGGTTCAAGAGGGCGTTATTCTAGAAGTAAGAATCGATAAAGAGAGAAAATCTTAACCCTCGATTTTATTGGCCCATTTGAAATCATTGATCGAGTAGGAACTGTGGCCAATAGACTCGTTTTACCGCCAAGTATGTCGCGTGTTCATAACATTTTTTTTCACGTATCGATGTTACGTAAATATGTGGATGACCCGAACCACGTTATTAAATTAGTACTAGACGAGATAGCAGAAGATTTAACGTATGAGGAGCTATATAAGACCCCAACTTATTATTAATGAAAGTTAATTTTCTCTATTTATTATTTTGAAATAGTAAGGGTTGATTTGATTAATGTGGATAGTTTTGGGTAACATACGCAAATATTTCAAAATAAGCAAGTGGTTATAAAATATTCATTATTGTCGGGGAATATTCGTTTGGTCGTGGAATATTCTTGCTGTCGGGGAATATTCGTACGACGGCTCAGTCTTTTGTGGGCCCCATAACGGAAAGCTATTGGATGAAGAAAACGACAAATATAAGTTGTTTAAAAATAACGGCGTAGTTGTTACCGTTAATACTGTTAAAATACTCGGTGGTTAAAACACAGTAGCACACGGTATTGCACCAATTATTGATTCTTACATAAGAAGGCACTACTCAATAATTGTTACAGTAATTAATGTTCAGTATTTAATTTTATTAATTCAATAATTGCTGCGTTGATATTTTATATTACTGTTGTTTCAATAATTGTCACTACACAGTATTTTCTATTATCGGAGCAATAATTCATATTATCTGAATAATATTATTAGATAACATTATTGGCAGTGTCTAGAAAGTTCTGTCAAACGAGAGGTTTGGTCACCTAATTGCGCGCTAGTAGGGAGAAATCTTTATTGGAAAGCCCCCTCTTTCTTGGAAACTGCCTGGTTGTCAATATTGTGATTCTATAATATTATTTGTGAATAATTAATTATTGATTCATATGATGAGAAAAATATTGATTTTATGTGGATATAGATGGAGAAAATTTTTTAATGTGACAATTATTGAAAATTGAAATTTTATCTTTTTCTGATAAAATAATTCATTTAAATATATTATTATATTTTAATAATATAATAATGATGATATTTTTACGATGAATGTGGGATATATGAGTATATGTGGAGGAGTATTTTTGTTACCAAAATTATTTAAAGCATGTTTTATGTGTCGGTGGACCCCATTTCTTGACTGAAATTTGATTATAGTCTGTAAAATCTCCCGTTTGTGGATTTTGGTCAATTTCTATTTGGAATTTAGAAAAACTTTCTTCTAAAAAGTTGTAGAAAATTGTATTTCCTATAAAAACGCGTGAGATTCAAATTTTCTGACAAAAGGGCTATTTATTGTGAATTATTGAAGTTCTGAAATTCCGAAATAATTGATTTTTGGAAGTTTTAATTGTTTTAATTAACAAAAACATTTTTTGTGTTTGGTTAGCCTCATTAAACACATGCAAGTTGTTGAATTCAGATGGTTCTAGGTGCGTAGACAAATTTGTATATATATATATATATATATATATATTATATTAAATTTTCGACTTTGGTGTTCTAAGCATTTTCCTATAAATAGTGTGCTTAGGTTAGAATTGAAAATCACACCAGAAACTGATGTTTTCTCTCTCTATATTATCGAGCGTATTCTTGTGAGTATTTTGAGTATACTTTGAGTATTGCTATACGGTGCAAGTTCAAGTCATAGCCTATATCCGGTGTTTCAACTAGAAGTAATGTCTTTCGAGGTAAGGGATGTTATTTTCTTCTCAAATGATATTATTTCTTCAATATCATTATGCCGAAATATTGGTTGGAACTTTTTATCAAATTAGGAACTTTTTCATGTCGGGGTTACTATTCATGAGTTACTATTCATGAGTTACTATTCACGAGTTACTATTCACGAGTACTATTCACGAAGCATGTTGATGTTTTTTGTGAAATTTCTATCTTTTGGTGTCGGAGTTACTATTCACGTATACGGCACTATTCACGTATACAACATTATTCACGAATACGACACTATTCACAGAAAAATTAAATTTTCTTTTTTCGTCCAAAATATCTATTATGGATACTAGCTTTGATTGTATCCATGTTTTGATCATTCTTGAATTTTACACCACTGTGATTATTTATGAAGTATTTTTGGACATGAAATAGCTGAAATACGAACCCTTAATGTTTATTCTTTTGTTTCACTGGATTCGATTCTTTTAAAATATTTTTCATCATCCTCGATCCTAAATGATGATATGCTTGAATATCTTTGGCCTGTAGTGCAAAGATGGTTGATTATATAATTAATATCTTTGGCCGTATTGCAAAGAGGAACAGGTGTTGAGATGAACATGACCAACTGATGAATATCTTTGGTCTGTAGTGTAAAGATGAATATATGATTCAAGATGTGCATCGATTGATGTTACATGGATAAAAATACTGTTGATGGACTGTTAAATTCATAGATAATAGTAGATTTTATTCTCTACGTAACTCTTATATGAATTATTATTTTTCGCTGCGAATATTGATCTAAAACTTGTTGTTTAGTGTATACTCTCAGATTTTTCCCCGTTGAAGACTAACGATAATTTGTTGTATATTATCTTAGTCATAATATTCTTTACTGAGCTAGTTGAGCTCACCCTTTTCCTTTTTGTTCTATTTTTTTTCTCAGGAGGTAAGAATGTAGCGAGTTCTAGTCGGGGTATGGAATGAAGGTTCTAGAGAGAGTTGTTTAGTAGTCCTCACCATTTTTGTAAACTAATGTATCAATAATTATGATGGGGATTTATTTGCGCGTGGATATTGTCTAGACGACAATATCTGTATTTAAACTCACAGTTTATATGTTGTAATAATAAAGTTGTAGTTATTTCTGTACCATGTATTTGGCGACTCAGAATGGGTTGGATGGAATGGACCTATTTTGGGGGCGTCACAGTTGGTATCAGAGCTTAGGCATATGATCTCTGGCGGAGATCGGGGAATAGAACTAGGAGGGGAGAGACGAGTATATCCTTCTCTAGTGTGTCCTACCTAAGCTTATTTGTTAGTTGGTCGGTATAAAGGGATATTATGTGATATATTAATTTTCTTAATTAACCCTTGTTTTATGACAGTATTTGAGAATGTCGACTGAGAATATTAACAGTGGAAATGAGACCGTGGAGACGCATGTACTCACCAACGAGGAGAATGTGCAACAGGCTGGCAATGTACCTCCTGTGAACAACACCACTGAGCAGATGATGAACGAGGGAATGTTTAGAAGCTTTTTGCAGTTCATGCAAAATCAGACGAGGGAGACTCGTGTTCAAAATACAGGAGGAAATGATAGCAATTCATGGGTGGTCACAGCCAAGCAGTTCAAAGAGTTGGAACCACCAGAATTCTGGGGAAAGCCGAATCTGATTAAGGCGGAGACATGGGTCAAACAAATTACAAAGATATTCGATGTCTTGGGATGAACGGAGGTACAGAAGGTTCCATTCGATACCTTTATGTTCCGTGGCGAGGCAGACTACTGGTGGGAGTCTGTGAACCGTACACATCCAGCCGCACTCAGCATGTCTTGGGAGACATTTCAGAAACTATTTAATGACAAATACTTTCCTGAAAGTTTTCTTCATATGAAGGAAGTGGAGTTCATCAGATTAGAACAAAACAACATGACGGTGTCTCAGTACGAGGCAAAGTTTGCAGAGTTATCCAGGTTTGCACCTCATTTGGTGGAGAATGAGGAACGTATGACGCGGATGTTTCTGAGAGGTTTGAAACCCGGCATACGACAATATCTCATTTCTCATAAATTTTCTCTCTATTCAGATGTTATAAACAGGGCTCAATTATTAGAGCGAAATAACGAGTACGGTCAACCGAGGGACAACAATCAGGATCATACCGGAGATAGCAGTCAACAAAACAACGATAACCAGCGGAGAAAGAAAAAGACGGACAAAAATGGTAACCACTCTGGTGGTAATCGTGGCCATGAAAATAAAAGAAGTGAGTCGGGAGGAGATTTTAAAAAGAGAAGATTCAACAACGACCATGTGAAGACGTCAGCGCCAGTAGCAACTGGTTCCAAGGGAGGAGAAAGACCATCGGTCGTATGTTACAAATGCGGGAAAGAGGGACATATCAGCCCAAACTGCCCACAACAGTTTAAGGTATGCTATAATTATGGAAAAGAAGGACATATCGCTCGAGATTGTACAGTATCGAAACCTAGTCCAGCGGGAATGGTGACTCAAAAGGATGTCCCATAAAAAGTTAAAGTCAATGGTTCCTGGAAGAGCGTTTATCGTGACCGGTGAAAATGCGAGGAACCCGAACGAAGTTAGCACGGGTTAGTTAATTATAAATTCTTGCGAAGTTTATACCTTACTAGATACCGGTTCTACCCATTCTTTTATCTCTCTTGCTTGCGCTCAACGTTTGAACTTGACTACGGAGAAATTAGACTTTGACCTATTTATGGAGACTCTGTTAGGAGAAACTTTCATTACATCCGTTGTTTAGAAATCTTTCTTGATTAAGGTTGGCGCTATCACATTACCTGTTAACCTTATTTCTATAGAGATATTTGCTTTTGATGTGATTTTAAGGTTAACTACTCATCATGCCAAAATTGATTACTTTCGTAAGGTTGTTAGTTTTCATATTCCTAAGCAACCTGTTATTCGAATTCAAGCAATCAAACCATTGTAGTCAAACATTTTCATATCAATCCATGAGGTCATTCGTTTATTACGGAAGTCAAGTTTTCTTAGTCCATGTTATGGATTTGAATAAAGACACAACAGATTTGAATAATATTCCTGTTGTTATTGATTTTTCCTGACGTATTTCCTGAAGAATTTCTTGGCTTACTCCCAAAGTGTGATATTAAATTTTGTATGGACTTTGAACCCGGTACAAAACCCATTTCTAAAATCTCATGGATCCTATTGAACTTCAGGAGTTAAAAATTCAACTATAGAATTTGGTACCTGAGCCTTTATCCGGTGAATTCCTTTGTGGAATGCACCGAAGACAAACTCTCCGTAGGGGACGCCATATTCATGTGGTAGTAAATTGATAGGTGTCATTGTGACGTGTTATCCAAGATTGGGATATGAGTCACAGTTGAGAGCAACCTAAGTCAATAATTGAAATACGTAGCTTTCTATGCTTAGCTGGTTATTATCGAAGATTTTTTGGAAAGATTTTCTCGAATTGTTACTCCATTAACGCAGCTGACTCGTAGAGATACAAAATTTGAATAGAGCAAGGAATGTGGGAAGACCTTCGAAGAACTCAATAGGAGACTTATTTCGGCACATGTTCTGACCATACCATCCTGGAAAAGCGAACGTGGTAGCTGACGTGTTGAGTAAAAGATCGTATACGAGTACGAATACGATATTGTCAAAGACCCATTTTATATAACTTATAAATGATAGATATAGAGATGAAAACTCTAGGTACTCACGTGATGATATACAAGTAGAACCGACTTTAATCGATAAAGTTAAAAACGTTCAAGCTACACACCGGAGCTGATGAATATGAAGAATGAGGTACAAGAAGTTGTTATTCCAAAAGCAAGAATTGGCGAGGTAAGGAAAGCTCAAACCATCGATTTATTAGCCTATTTGAAATCCTAGATCGAATAGGAACTGTGGCCTATAGACTCGTTTTATCGCCAAGTATGACGCGTGTTCATAACCTTTTCACGTATCGATGTTACGTAAATATGTGGACAACCCGAACCATGTTATTGAGTTAGAATCGAATGAGATAGCCAAAGACTTAACGTACGAGGAGGTACCTATCAAGATCTTGGATAGGAAAGAACATGTCCTATGTACCGAGGTTATACCATAAGTTAAAGTTTTGTGGAGAAACCATGCTATTGAGGAAATGACCTGGGAGTTGAAAACGGAAATGAAAGCGAGGTATTCTGATCTTTTCGAAACATTAGGTACGTACGTCAATTTCGAGGAAGAAATTTCATAAGGAGGGGAGGCTGTAAGACCCCAACTTATTATTAATGAAAGTTAATTTTTGCTATTTATTATTTTGAAATAGTAAGGGTTGATTTGATTAATGTGGATATTTATGGGTAAAATACGCAAATATTTCAAAATAATCAAGTGGTTATAAAATATTCATTGTTGTCGGGGAATATTCGTTTGGTCGTGGAATATTCTTGCTGTCGGGGAATATTCGTACGACTGCGCAGTCTTTTGTGGGCCCCATAACGGAAAGCGATTGGATGAAGAAAACGACAAATATATGTTTTTTAAAAATAATGGCGTAATTCTTACCGTTAATACTGTTAAAATACTCGGTGGTTAAAACACAGTAGCACACGGTATTGCACCAATTATTGATTCTTACGTAAGAAGACACTACTCAATAATTGTTACAGTAATTAATGTTCAGTATTTTATTTTATTGATTCAATAATTGCTGCTTTGATATTTTATATTACTGTTGTTTCAATAATTGTCACTACACAGTATTTTCTATTATCGGAGCAATAATTCATATTATCTGAATAATATTATTAGATAACATTATTGGCAATGTCTAGAAAGTTCTGTCTAACAAGAGGTTTGGTCACCTAATTGCGCGCCAGTAAGGAGAAATCTTTATTGGAAAGTCCCCTCTTTCTTGGGAACTGCCTGGTTGTCAATATTATGATTCTGTAATATTATTTGTGAATAATTAAGTATTGATTCATATGATGAGGAAAATATTGATTTTATGTGGATATAGATGGAGAAATTTTTTTAATGTGACAATTGTAGAAAATTGAAATTTTATCTTTTTTTGATAAAATAATTCATTTAAATATATTATTATATTTTAATAATATAATAATGATGATATTTTTACGATGAATGTAGGATATATGAGTATATGTGGAGGAATATTTTTATTACCAAAAATATTTAAAACATGTTTTATGTGTCGGTGGACCCCATTTCTTGACTGAAATTTGATTATAGTCTGTAAAATCGCCCGTTTGTGTATTTTGGTTAATTTTTGTTTGGAATTTGGAAAAACTTTCTTCTGCAAAGTTGTAGAAAATTGAATTTCCTATAAAAACTCGCGAGATTCGAATTTTCTGACAAAAGGGCTATTTATTGTGAATTATTGAAGTTCTGAAGTTCCGAAATAATTAATTTTTGAAAGTTTTAATTGTTTTAATTAACAAAAACGTTTTTTGTGTTTGGTTAGCCTCATTAAACACATGAAAATTGCTAAATTCAGATGGTTATAGGTTCGTAGACAAATTTGTATATATATATTATTATTATATTAAATTTTCTACTTTGGTGTTCTAAGCATTTTTCTATAAACAGGGTGCTTATGTTAGAATTGAAAATCACACCAGAAACTGAAGTTTTCTCTCTCTATATTATCGAGCGTATTCTTGTGAGTATTTTGAGTATACTTTGAGTATTGCTATATGGTGCAAGTTCAAGTCATAGCCTATATCCAATGTTTCAACTAGAAGTATTGTCTTTCGAGGCAAGAGATGTTATTTTCTTCTCAAATGATATTATTTCTTCAATATCATCATGCCGAAATATTGGTTGGAACTTTTTATCAAATTTGGAACTTTTTTATGTTGGGGTTTCTATTCATGAGTTACTATTCACGAGTTACTATTCATGAGTTATTATTCACGAGTTACTATTCATGAGTATTATTCACGAAGCATGATGATATTTTTTGTGAAATTTCTATCTTTTGGTGTCGGAGTTACTATTCACGTATACTGTGACGCCCCCAAATCCGGGTCTCTTACAACCCGACAAATGGTGCTACACGGTACTACCATTCATTCCCACATTTCCTCAAATAATCACAAGAGGACTAATATAACTCCATATATATCAAAGTAATATTACATTACCCAGGTTCTTTGTAACCCATTCATTTGTTCTTGTCATAATATCAATATATTACAGACATTCTTCCTATACTATTACATAAGTATGCTACGGGTTCGTCTTCGCCTTGCATTTATCCTTGCCGGATCCTTCAGTCCGCTCGATCTTAGCTGTGTTCATATGGTTCAAGCAAGAGTGAGCATGGCTAGCTCGGCAAGTACTATAATTCTAATAAACAACATGCTTGAAACATAGAGCAAATATATATCTCCAGTAACTGAACAATAGTTACGAAGTACTATCGGTGATTCAAAATAGCACTTCATTTGCTTCAAAACGTTTTTCCATCAATATTCAGTAGAATAACAATTATGGCTCAAGATTATGAGCATACATAAGTTCTTTTGAAAAGGACATCCCGGCACTAAGTCCGTAAGTCCGGCATAGCTTACGAGCACTTCTGAGTGATCAGCTCATAGTACTCTATGTTGATCAACACTACATTCTTTAAACGTGTATACGTTTAATTGTGGCAACCTCACGTGCCTGTCGTTAAACGACAAAAACATTTGAACATGCGTGGTCTTCGATTGAAAACCATACCAATATAACTCGGTAATTTCTAAATCATGCTTGACAGAATCATAATATAAGTCTAGCCGGAAGAATTGGCTTAAGACTTCATCATTCTAGATTTCATGTGAAAGAGAACATGAATTACAAAGCTTGTCCAGACTGAACTGGAACAAGGGTTAGAATACTTGCCTTTGGTGACTGCTTACTGGTTAATACACGTACACTTTAAGTCTTTATGATTCTACAATTCATAATCATATAATGTACCATATTAGATCATAATTAACCAGGTATGTTTTCTATTATACCTTACCCTTCATCTCAATGTAATTCTAACTTAGTTTCGTTATTAAGGGTTTCGGCTTTCATTATGTCATTCATATCCCGCTCATCTTGATTGATTATAAACATGCATTAGTGTATTACAAGCACCTTACAATGTCTTAATTATGTTGTGATTACATCACAATTCATTGCTATTAATCCCTCTTTCATTCTATACTTGGAACTCTTTTTCTCTATCTTCTTCCTTGTTCTGGCGCCGCGGCGCCACTAATTGGTCTTTGACTCGCGCTGCGGCGCAAATTAGCAGTGTGTCATCCTCCGGCCTCGCGCTGCGGCGCGGCCAAGAAGGCTTAGAGTCGCGCCGCGGCGCGGACTCTGGTCCTCAGAAAATTTTGTAGTTTTTGAAAATTTTGCTAACTTCCCGGACGCATAACTTCTTCGTTTTAACTCCAAATTGGTCCGTTCAAAAGCCTACGGTTCACAAATTTCATAATCTATGCGTTCATGCAAGAATTTTATCTATTTGACTTCATTTGCTAAAATTTGACCTATTAGTCCATTTTAACGAAAACGATAAACGTTCGTGAACGTTCAACGCTCATTTCTTCGTTCTAAGTCGGAATCCGGTCATTTTCGAGTCCGCAACTCTGTAATGACTATAATGACTTGTCTCCATTGAAAACCAATGTTTTCGACTTCCAATACAAAATATGACTTCTATTCCGAGACTTTCACGAATTCGACGTTAATCGTCTAATCGTGCAAAGTTCGTCAATTCAACCATACTAAGTGTTCTAAGTGGATTTTAACCAACATATCATCATTTCAAGTTATTTATTACACCAACTTATAATCAAAGTAGGTTTTGACTTATTTCCATAAGTCATTGACTTTCTCAACTTATGAACTAGAAATCTTCATACTCATGACTTACCAATAATTTAAGTCCTTCAATCAATGTTCTCATGTTATAAATAACATACTAACATCATATGACAAATCCTTCATGATCTTAACAACTTATTAGGGTTCAAGTTGCTTATTCAACTTATTCGGCTTAAGTTCATTCCTTATAACTTATTACATGTTATCCTCAATCAATCCCCCTTCTCTATCAATCCTATCATAGAAAAGATATAGATAAAAGAAAATGAGTCTTACCCTTGAAGACTTCTATTTGCTTTGGAAACTATCAAAGGTTGAAGTGGCTTATAAGTGCTTTAAGTGACTTATTCTCTCTACCAAATAAGTTGCTTATATGCTTGAGAGGAAAGTGTTGGATGATAACAAAACAACCAACAAAAATGAAATGAACTTGGCATTTATAGGCCACCAAAGCTTGGGGCAAAATGGACAATAAACAATCCCACCTCCTCATTCCACCTCCTTACTATTCATAACTTAACTTTCAAGTCTTCTTGCTAGCCACTTCTTTTACTTGCTCACCACAACACTTGGTCATCACACTTAATCCTTGCCCATCAAGACTACCCACTTCCTCACTTGGTTTGACCCATGGGTCAAGGCTTCACCTTGGGCTTGGTTAATTAATCCAACTACTTTCCTATTGGGCTTGAGTTACAATAGATTGGACTTGTGATAATCATACACTTGGGCTTCTATCAATAAACTAGAAATCCCACAAGTCCATTATCTTAAATTCAATAACTTAACATACATATCCTACGTATAATTCTCGTATGCTATCTCGTATATTAATTCGAAATATACGATATCTCGTTCTTCGTACATAATAATACAATACGTCATATTATACCTCCATTCCTTACTCCATATAATGTTTACACATTATACGATTACAACTTCATTCTTTTAACGCTTAATAACCTAACTATCTCAAATTAGGTACGCATGCGAAATATTTCATTTTCCATACTTAGATTATTATTAAATAATCGATATCATCTCGATATTATAACATTACGTATTTCTCGGAAGTTCAAAAATAATTCTCGAGCAGAAATTGATGAATAGTGTTTTTCGGAAAATTTCTCAGAAAACTTTTATTTTCGTTTTAGAAATTCAAACACTTTAATTCTCCCACGTAGTTAAAATACTACTACTTTACGACGTTTCTAGGTTATAGAACGACATCCATCATCTCAACACGCAATAATAATAAATAATATTATTTTATTCATTATTAAAAGAAATTACAAAATGTTCAATTTTCTGGGGCGTTACACTCTCTCCCCCTTATAAGGATTCTGTCCCCAGAATCTCGCTATATAAAAAATTACACAAATAAATTCGGGTAATTCTTTTTCATCATTTCTTCTAACTCCCACGTTGCTTCTTCTGCATCGTGGTTCTTCCATATCACCTTTACTGAAACTATACTTTTGTTCCGCAGAACTTGTTCCTTCCTATCGACAATTTGAATTGGCGTTTCCTCATATGTTAAGTCTTTCTCGACATGAATAGGCTCGTATTCTATCACGTGCTTATAATCCGGCTTATAAGGACGCAATACTGAAACGTGAAATACATTATGTATTCGTTCTAGGTCTGGAGGTAACGCTACCATGTAAGCTACCTCACCTATCCGTTTTAAAACCTCAAAAGGTCCTATAAATCTCGGACTTAACTTTCCTTTCTTCCCAAAACGTATCTTTCCTTTCCAGGGAGATACTTTTAGGAATACGTATGAACCCACTTCAAACTCTCGATTCTCTCTATGCAGATCTGTAAACTTCTTCTGTCTGTCTTGAGCTGCTAAGAGACGCATCTGAATCTTTTTAACAATATCCGCTGTCTGTTGCACCAATTCTGGTCCCAACATTCGGCGTTCTCCTACCTCATCCCAATACAGTGGCGTTCTGCATTTCCTACCATACAAAGCTTCGTAAGGCGGCATACCTATGCTTGCATGATAACTATTGTTATACGCAAACTCCACTAATGGTAGATGATCATCCCAACTACCCTTGAAATCCATAACGCAAGTTCTTAGCATATCTTCTAATGTCTGAATTGTCATCTCGCTTTGTCCATCCGTTTGTGGATGATACGCCGTACTTAGCTTCAACTGCGTTCCCAACTGCTCTTGCAGACTTCTCCAAAAGTTCGACGTGAATCGTGGATCACGATCTGACACAATCGATACTGGCACTCCATGTCTAGAGATTATTTCCTTAATATAAAGTCTAGCTAACTGGTCTAAGTTATACTTAACCCTAATTGGCAAAAAGTGAGCTGATTTCGTCAATCGGTCCACTATTACCCAAATTGCATCATACCCCTTATGAGTAGTCGGAAGTCCCACCACAAAATCCATTGTGATATTCTCCCACTTCCACTCCGGAATCTCTAATGACTGTAACAAGCCACTAGGTCGTTGATGTTCAGCCTTAACTCTCTGACAAGTTAAGCACCTACTGACGTACTCAGCAATCTCTCTCTTCATGTTTGGCCACCAGAAACTCTGTCGAAGGTCTTGATACATCTTAGTGCTACCAGGATGAATCGAAAACCTTGAACTATGAGCCTCTTGTAGAACCTGCTCCTTTAATTCCGTCTCATCTGGAACCCAAATTCTTCCGTCAAATCTCAACAATCCCTCGTTATCAAGACTATATTTAGTATCTTTTTCGTTGGTCAGCCGTTCCTTCATCCGGTCACACTCATCAGTTTTGAGTTGCACCTCCTTAACTCTCTCTACGATGGTTGGTTGCATCTCCATTGCAAACAACATTGGTCCTTCTTCTTCACTGGGCAACTTCACCTCTAACTCCATCCTAGCCATCTCTGTTATTAACTCAGTTTGAGCCGTTAACAAAGACAACTTTTCCCGACCCTTTCTACTTAAGGCATCGGCAACTACATTGGCTTTTCCAGGGTGATACAGGATTTCACAGTCGTAATCCTTTATCAACTCCAGCCATCTTCTCTGCCTCATATTCAACTCCTTCTGTGTGAAGATATATTTTAGACTTTTATGGTCCGTGTATATCTCACATTTTTCTCCATAAAGATAATGTCTCCATATCTTTAGAGCAAAAACTACTGCGGCTAGTTCTAGATCATGAGTAGGGTAAACTTTCTCATAATCCTTCAACTGCCTAGATGCATACGCAATGACCTTGCCATGCTGCATGAGCACGCAACCAAGTCCTCTATGCGAAGCATCACTATAAACTACAAAATTTCCCGTGTCATCAGGTAATGACAACACAGGTGCCTCACTCAATCTCTTCTTTAGTTCTTGGAAACTGTTCTCACACTTGTCAGTCCAAGCGTATTTCACAGTCTTCCTCGTCAAATTAGTCAACGGAGTAGCTATCTTTGAAAAATCCTGGATAAATCTCCGATAGTAACCCGCTAACCCTAAGAAACTCCGCACCTCAGTCGGCGTTTTCGGTTGTTCCCAATTCATCACGGCTTCTACCTTCGCTGGATCCACTGAAATCCCCTCATGGTCAATGACATGACCTAAAAATTGCACCTTCTCTAACCAAAATTCACACTTTGTGAATTTCGCATACAACTTCTCCTTTCTTAATGTCGCCAACACTAATTTAAGGTGTTCAGCATGATCTTCTGGCGTCTTAGAATAGACTAGAATATCATCTATAAACACCACGACGAACTTGTCCAAATATTGTTTGAACACTCTGTTCATCATATCCATGAATGCAGCTGGTGCATTTGTCAACCCAAATGACATCACTAAAAACTCGTAATGACCATAACGAGTCCTGAATGCTGTCTTTGGCACATCCTCCTTCCTAACCTTCAACTGATGATACCCCGTTCGTAAATCTATTTTAGAAAAATAATTAGCCCCTTTCAGCTGATCAAAGAGATCATCGATCCTGGGCAATGGGTATTTATTCTTTATCGTTAACTTGTTCAACTCTCTGTAGTCGATACAAAGTCTTAACGATCCATCCTTCTTCTTGACAAACAGCACCGGTGCTCCCCATGGTGACGCACTTGGCTGAATGTACTTCCTATCCAACAGTTCTTGTAACTGCACCATCAACTCCTTCATCTCTACTGGCGCCATACGATACGGTGCCCTGGAAACTGGTGCCGCTCCTGGCACAATGTCTATCACAAATTCTGTCTCCCTATCCGGCGGAAGACCAGGTAATTCACTCGGAAATACATCGGCGAATTCCCTCACTATAGGTATTTGTTCCATAGTTGCTACCACTCTTTCGGTATCAACAACATGGCACAGATATCCTACGCATCCCTTCCTCAGTAATTTTCTAGTTTGTGTCATGGTTAGATAACACGAACTCCCCGGAAATCTATTCCCATAAAATACTACCCGAGGTTGTTCTAACGTCTTAATGTTCACACACTTCTTTTGACAATCTATTATTGCCCCATGGTTTACTAACCAATCCATTCCAAGAATTACATCGAATTCTTCTAACTTTATTGGTAATAAATCTACCGATAATTTACAACCCCGTATATCTACCCAACAACTTCTATGAACATCTTCAATAGGAATTATATCTTCATTTGCTACCTTAATATTTACAGGTATAGGTAACTTTTCAGGAAGTAGTCCTAATCGTCTAGCAAAACCGCATGCTATAAATGAACAGGTAGCACCCGAATCAAACAGCACGTACGCATTGATATCGTTGATCGGGATAATACCTGCAACAACGTCCCCTGATGCAACCGCATCTTGGACTGTCATATTAAAGGTACGACCCATCGGCCTACCCTGCTGAGCTGGACCCCCAATAGCTGACTTACCGCTATTAGTGCCCCGATTCCCGTCCGTCCCCTTCTTCGGACAGTTCTTTGCCATGTGGGCGGTTGACCCACACACAAAGCATCCATGAATCTTTTTCGGACTCGGACAATTTGGCGCAATGTGCCCCTCCTGTCCGCAGTTGTAACAGACGGCCTTCCCCTTGAGACAGACTCCTAGATGAATCTTTCCACAGGTCTTGCAGGCCTCCATTCTTCTCTTCGGGTCTCCTTGCTTCACTCCGGTATTCCCAGAGTTAATTACCTTCCTCTTCTGACCCTCGCCACTCCCACTGGCTCCCTCAATCTTGACTCTCCCGTCAACCTTCCCCTTATTCTTCTTTTCCTTGTGGTATTGGCTCAACGCCTCACTACCACCTTCGGCGATTATCGCCTTCTCTAAAACGATCCCAAAAGAAGTACTTTGGAATACTGATATACGGTTATAGAGCCAGGGTTTCAAGCCTTGCTCAAACCGTCTCGCCTTTCTCACCTCGGTATCCACTTGGTGTGGAGCGAACCTAGCCAGTTCATTGAACTTGGCAGCGTATTGGGGAACCGTCATTTCCCCTTGTTTCAGTTCTAAAAACCGCATCTCCATCCTTCCCTGCATGCTCGTGGGAAAATAGTTCTCGAAGAATATCTCCTTGAATCTATCCCACGTTAAAGTCGTTATCCCGACCCTAGCCTGATTGGCTTCCCACCAAAAATTGGCCTCTCCCTTCATCATATAGGTTGCAAAGGCAACCTTCTGGGCCTCATCAACATTTGCAATTACAAATGCCTTCTCTATTTCCTTAACCCACGTTTGAGCTTCGATTGGGTCCGTAGTTCCTTTGAACTCCGGCGGACCTACACTCTTAAAATCCTTAAAGGTAGTAGCTCGTGCTACTCCTGGATTTACGGGTATATTAGCCCCTGTTCTATTAAAGGCGGCTGTTAATAAATTAACAAACTCCTGCATCGCATTAACCGGACCTCCCTCCGGTTGATTTATGTCCGCACCTTGATTTCGTTGCACTCTTCTCGGCGGCATTTTGCCTGATACAATAAACACATTACGTTATTATTCCTTTCTTTATTAGCTATCATTAATATAAAACAATAACTCCAAACATTCATAACTCATTGCTTTCCATAAAACGATCTTTATATACATTCTTTGTAGTATAATACTACATCGGTTACATACTCAGCCTAAGCTGATTACATTACTTTCCCGCTATCACTTTCCAAAAATTGGGATTTACAAAAGACTACCCTTTACTATACAAAAAGGGTTTTACATCACTACTACTTACCAAAAATATCTACAACCTATTCTAACCACCACTAAACTACATCTGCCTCAAGGCATTATTGAAATCTGCCTTGGCCAGACCTGCAATGATATCACGGCTAATAGTATGCCTCGTTTGCCCCACCTCCACCGGATATCCAGCTACCTGCTGCTGAAAATCCGTGTGAGAACTCCTATAGATATAGGACATCCTCCCTATTTTCTGCACTTTTGTCTTGAGCTCCTCCTTAAGCTCCAAGACCTCATGCTTTAAATCCTGGACTTTGTCCTTAGCCAAAATCCTCTCGTCATGCTCCTGCTCCCACATGGACTCGACATCAGTCTTGTCCTCTATAAGCATTTGAAGCTCTGCCTTCAGCTCCTTAACCTCCTGACAGTAATGGATATTTCTATCCAACACTGACATAAACAGAGACATCATTGACCCCCCAGGAGCTATCTCTGCTGCTATAGCTACTGGGTTAAAGGAGACTGTCTCTACCTCCTCCTCTATCATCCCGTCAAATACTGACATGTAGTCAGCTTCTTCTGAGTCTTCAGACTCAATGATTACTACTTCTGGCTCTGCTGCTATAGGGTTTGGTACAACCTCTACTTGGTTCACCGACTCTTCACTTATGGTCTGTTCATAAACAAACATCTCGTTTACTCCTGACATCTACATAAAACAAATGAGTTGATTAGTACACGTCAGTAGAATAATAAACATACATATCATAATCATAATGCATTTTTATAAGGTTATTTTCTTCTTGTATTTCTTTGATTCTTCCTAAGGTTATGGCTTAAGGTTTTAATTCCCCCCCTTAAGTTTTATAACCTGTTGCTTTGATACCAACCTGTGACGCCCCCAAATCCGGGTCTCTTACAACCCGACAAATGGTGCTACACGGTACTACCATTCATTCCCACATTTCCTCAAATAATCACAAGAGGACTAATATAACTCCATATATATCAAAGTAATATTACATTACCCAGGTTCTTTGTAACCCATTCATTTGTTCTTGTCATAATATCAATATATTACAGACATTCTTCCTATACTATTACATAAGTATGCTACGGGTTCGTCTTCGCCTTGCATTTATCCTTGCCGGATCCTTCAGTCCGCTCGATCTTAGCTGTGTTCATATGGTTCAAGCAAGAGTGAGCATGGCTAGCTCGGCAAGTACTATAATTCTAATAAACAACATGCTTGAAACATAGAGCAAATATATATCTCCAGTAACTGAACAATAGTTACGAAGTACTATCGGTGATTCAAAATAGCACTTCATTTGCTTCAAAACGTTTTTCCATCAATATTCAGTAGAATAACAATTATGGCTCAAGATTATGAGCATACATAAGTTCTTTTGAAAAGGACATCCCGGCACTAAGTCCGTAAGTCCGGCATAGCTTACGAGCACTTCTGAGTGATCAGCTCATAGTACTCTATGTTGATCAACACTACATTCTTTAAACGTGTATACGTTTAATTGTGGCAACCTCACGTGCCTGTCGTTAAACGACAAAAACATTTGAACATGCGTGGTCTTCGATTGAAAACCATACCAATATAACTCGGTAATTTCTAAATCATGCTTGACAGAATCATAATATAAGTCTAGCCGGAAGAATTGGCTTAAGACTTCATCATTCTAGATTTCATGTGAAAGAGAACATGAATTACAAAGATTGTCCAGACTGAACTGGAACAAGGGTTAGAATACTTGCCTTTGGTGACTGCTTACTGGTTAATACACGTACACTTTAAGTCTTTATGATTCTACAATTCATAATCATATAATGTACCATATTAGATCATAATTAACCAGGTATGTTTTCTATTATACCTTACCCTTCATCTCAATGTAATTCTAACTTAGTTTCGTTATTAAGGGTTTCGGCTTTCATTATGTCATTCATATCCCGCTCGTCTTGATTGATTATAAACATGCATTAGTGTATTACAAGCACCTTACAATGTCTTAATTATGTTGTGATTACATCACAATTCATTGCTATTAATCCCTCTTTCATTCTATACTTGGAACTCTTCTTCTCTATCTTCTTCCTTGTTCTGGCGCCGCGGCGCCACTAATTGGTCTTTGACTCGCGCTGCGGCGCGAGTTAGCAGTGTGTCATCCTCCGGCCTCGCGCTGCGGCGCGGCCAAGAAGGCTTAGAGTCGCGCCGCGGCGCGGACTCTGGTCCTCAGAAAATTTTGTAGTTTTTGAAAATTTTGCTAACTTCCCGGACGCATAACTTCTTCGTTTTAACTCCGAATTGGTCCGTTCAAAAGCCTACGGTTCAAAAATTTCATAATCTATGCGTTCATGCAAGAATTTTATCTATTTGACTTCATTTGCTAAAATTTGACCTATTAGTCCATTTTAACGAAAACGATAAACGTTCGTGAACGTTCAACGCTCATTTCTTCGTTCTAAGTCGGAATCCGGTCATTTTCGAGTCCGCAACTCTGT
Organism: Panax japonicus; assembly: GCA_020205505.1. NCBI lineage: Eukaryota > Viridiplantae > Streptophyta > Magnoliopsida > Apiales > Araliaceae > Panax > Panax japonicus. Next base: position 18,166,036 of record CM035107.1, on the reverse strand, counting down.
AATGACTATAATGACTTGTCTCCATTGAAAACCAATGTTTTCGACTTCCAATACAAAATATGACTTCTATTCCGAGACTTTCACGAATTCGACGTTAATCGTCTAATCGTGCAAAGTTCGTCAATTCAACCATACTAAGTGTTCTAAGTGGATTTTAACCAACATATCATCATTTCAAGTTATTTATTACACCAACTTATAATCAAAGTAGGTTTTGACTTATTTCCATAAGTCATTGACTTTCTCAACTTATGAACTAGAAATCTTCATACTCATGACTTACCAATAATTTAAGTCCTTCAATCAATGTTCTCATGTTATAAATAACATACTAACATCATATGACAAATCCTTCATGATCTTAACAACTTATTAGGGTTCAAGTTGCTTATTCAACTTATTCGGCTTAAGTTCATTCCTTATAACTTATTACATGTTATCCTCAATCAATCCCCCTTCTCTATCAATCCTATCATAGAAAAGATATAGATAAAAGAAAATGAGTCTTACCCTTGAAGACTTCTATTTGCTTTGGAAACTATCAAAGGTTGAAGTGGCTTATAAGTGCTTTAAGTGACTTATTCTCTCTACCAAATAAGTTGCTTATATGCTTGAGAGGAAAGTGTTGGATGATAACAAAACAACCAACAAAAATGAAATGAACTTGGCATTTATAGGCCACCAAAGCTTGGGGCAAAATGGACAATAAACAATCCCACCTCCTCATTCCACCTCCTTACTATTCATAACTTAACTTTCAAGTCTTCTTGCTAGCCACTTCTTTTACTTGCTCACCACAACACTTGGTCATCACACTTAATCCTTGCCCATCAAGACTACCCACTTCCTCACTTGGTTTGACCCATGGGTCAAGGCTTCACCTTGGGCTTGGTTAATTAATCCAACTACTTTCCTATTGGGCTTGAGTTACAATAGATTGGACTTGTGATAATCATACACTTGGGCTTCTATCAATAAACTAGAAATCCCACAAGTCCATTATCTTAAATTCAATAACTTAACATACATATCCTCCGTATAATTCTCGTATGCTATCTCGTATATTAATTCGAAATATACGATATCTCGTTCTTCGTACATAATAATACAATACGTCATATTATACCTCCATTCCTTACTCCATATAATGTTTACACATTATACGATTACAACTTCATTCTTTTAACGCTTAATAACCTAACTATCTCAAATTAGGTACGCATGCGAAATATTTCATTTTCCATACTTAGATTATTATTACATAATCGATATCATCTCGATATTATAACATTACGTATTTCTCGGAAGTTCAAAAATAATTCTCGAGCAGAAATTGATGAATAGTGTTTTTCGGAAAATTTCTCAGAAAACTTTTATTTTCGTTTTAGAAATTCAAACACTTTAATTCTCCCACGTAGTTAAAATACTACTACTTTACGACGTTTCTAGGTTATAGAACGACATCCATCATCTCAACACGCAATAATAATAAATAATATTATTTTATTCATTATTAAAAGAAATTACAAAATGTTCAATTTTCTGGGGCGTTACATATACGGCACTATTCACGTATACAACACTATTCACAAATACGGCACTATTCACAGAAAAATTAAATTTTCGTTATTCGTCCAAAATATCTATTATGGATACTAGCTTTGATTGTATCCATGTTTTGATCATTCTTCAATTTTACACCACGATGATTATTTATGAGGTATTTTTGGACATGAAATAGCTTAAATACGAATCCTTAATGTTTATTCTTTTGTTTCACTGGATTCGATTCTTTTAAAATATTTTTCATCATCCTCAGTCCTAAATGATGATATACTTGAATATCTTTGGCCTGTAGTGCAAAGATGGTTGATTATATAATGAATATCTTTGGTCGTAGTGCAAAAATGAACAGGTGTTGAGATGAAAATGACCAACTGATGAATATCTTTGGTCTGTAGTGCAAAGATGAATATATGATTCAAGATGTGCATTAAATTATGTTACAGGGATAAAAATACTGTTGATGGACTGTTAAATTCATAGATAATAGTAGATGTCATTCTCTACGTAACTCTTCTACGAATTATTATTTTTCGCTGCGAATATTGATCTAAAACTTTTTGTTTAGTGTATTCTCTCAGATTTTCCCCTGTTGAAGACTAACGATAATTTGTTGTATTTTATCTTAGTTATAATATTCTTTACTGAGCTAGTTGAGCTCACCCTTTTCCTTTTTGTTCCATTTTTCTTCTCAAGAGGCGAGAATGTAGCGAGTACTAGTCGGGGTATGGAATGAAGGTTCTAGAGAGAGTTGGTTAGTAGTCCTCACCATTTTTGTAAAATAATGTATCAATAATTATGATGGGGATTTATTTGCGTGTGAATATTGTCTAGACGGCAATATTTGTATTTAAACTCACAGTTTATATGTTGTAATAATAAAGTTGTAGTTATTTCTGTACCATGTATTTGGCAACTCAGAATGGGTTAGATGGAATGGACCTATTTTGGGGGCGTCACAAGCTACGTGTTAAAATCTTGGATAAGAAGGATCGTATTCAACACTCAAAGGTTATACCTCAAGAGTTAGAATCTAAAATGAAGTCAAGGTATCCTCATCTCTTCGGCATGTACATACGTAAATTTCGAGGGTGAAATTTCATAAGGAGGGGAGATTGTGAGACCCCAAATTTTATGAATAAAGATTTAAATTTCTTGAAATGTTTTTTTAAATATTATGGTGTAGATTTGGTATAATCATGACCGTAATATGATGAATGATGTGGTGAAAGTCCCCATTGGCCTGTAGTTCATTGGTAGACAGTTGTTGGTATGATTATGACCAGGGATTATTCGGTATAGTCATTACCATTGATGATTACATGAATATCATTGGTCGTGGAGCAGAGATGACTCGATTTTATTTATTAAGCTGAGTCTCAGTGATAAAGTTGATGAAAAACTTTTTAAATCATAGAAGATAGTAGATTTTATACCTTACTTGACTCTTCTAATGGATTACTTGATCCGCTGCAGTTAAACTTGTTGTCTATTATATTCTATCAGTTTAACATTGTTGAAGGCTAATGGTAATTTATTCTACATTATCATAGTCATAATATTTCTTACTGGGCTAGTTGAGCTCACCCTTTTTGTCACTGTTTTCTTCAGGAAATGAGAACGTAGTTGGGACTAGTCGAGGAACAGAGTGATGTTCCTAGATGGTGCATTAGTAGTCCTCACTATTCTATGAAATAGTGTGATAATAAATGTAATGAGGACTCCATTGAGTGTGGATATTGTCTAGATGACAATATTGGTATTAAAACTCACAGCCTATGTTTTGTCGTAGTTTACACGACTGTTGTATAATTAAGTTGTATTTGTATTCAGTACCTTTTATCTGGCGACTCAAGATGGGTGATATATACCTATTTTGGGGGCGTCACATATATATACAGACATGATCAGCCACCACAAAGCACCTCCATGGGGGATCAAAAAATGTAAATAAAGCTGTAAAAGCCATCAACCGCCACGTAGGAAACTCCAAGCGGGACGAAACATAAAGAAAGCTGTAAAAGTGATCAACCACCACGAAGTAAACTCCAGGCGGGACGAATATATATATATATATATATATATATATATATATATATATAAGCAAGTAAACGCTCCGAATATAAAATTCAAGCTCATCAAACAGAGTTCGACACACAGTTAATATATATAAGTGTATATATAATAAAACAAATAAATGCTCAAGACCGAAGTCTAGGCTCAATCGAGGCATAACTCGATAATGTTAGTCCATATATATAAATATATATATATATATATATATATATAAATATATATGTATATACAATTTGAAATAAAACCACGGACTGAAGTCCGGGCAAACACACGCAACACGACTCTCAACGTGAAGAAGGGTGTGTGCAAAGATAAAGAGAAGTGTTTTAAAGTGTGTGAGAAGGCTTACAGTGGGTTGCCAAAGAAGACTTCTATATCTTTAAAGTGGATGAACACTCGGCTCCCGCCAGTACAAGAGTAGCTATATGTGAGCTCAAAAGTGTTTAAATGAGAAAGCACTTAGTATAGGGTGAGTACGAAGAAAATTTACAGAGCTTCCTCGCCTTTTTTTCTCTTACAAATGCCCACCCCAAGCTCTCTATTTATAGAGGGGGGAGCCACAGGTGTACCCGCGGCTAGCCACAGTTGTACCTGCGGCTTCCCGGGTTTCCCCGGGATTCGCGAGTCACGTTGTCTCGAAGTACGTGCACGCATACACTGTAATGTCTGCTCTAACTTTTAGAATTAAAATCTGGGCATCCAATTGAGGTATGTAAGACCTATTTTGGATCGCCGTTGCTGAGAGTTACGCAATGGTATGGGATTAGAGGTTGCAAGAAGTCAGGAAGATAGGTCGATGCCCTCAGGTCTTCAAGCTTCAAATTCTATCTGTTACCCTGCGTAATAGTCACTCGAGATTGGTTTTCCTTGATTCTTGTGGGATATTGTTGTGTAGAAATGTATGTATGAAATGTTGAGATGGAGCTATGTGGCGTCAAGGTGGAAAGATGACGACTTTTCCCCTCACCGGGGTTATCTCCAGTTTGGGCTGATAAAGCAGAAGTTGCTCAGGGTTATCGCTGAGATTGGACTGCTGCAAGTGTTGAAGGTCCTCAGTGTCATTTTTGAGGTGTGCCTGTCTTCCCAGTGTTATCTCTGGGTCTTGTACTGAGTACCTCGGTGTGAGCGCTGAGGTTGAAGCTGATTGCATGCATTTGAAACAAGCATTTCTGGGGTTATCGCCAGAACTGCAACTGCCTTCCTTGGGGTTATCACCAAGGTTGGTAAATGCTACTCCCAGTGTTGGGACTGAGACTGGATACCTCAGGGTTATCTCCGAGATTAATCGGTCTTCTCCGGTGGAATTTTCGGTATTGAAACTGCATGCCTCGGGGTTATCTTCGAGGTTGGAATTGTTACTCCCGGTGTGTGCTCTGGGGTTGAGACTGAACTTTCGGTAGTATCTGGACTTGACGTGAATTGTCTTCCAGGGTTCTCTGAAAGAAGAATCGGCACTCCTACAATGTTAGTGAAAGGTATGTAGAAAATTTCGAGTGTCTACACAGTGCATAAAGTACATCATAAAGGATCAATGCTAAGCATCCTCGCATTTCCAATTTGTCAGTGTTAATGCCTAGCACGTCCACACTGGAATCGTTCCCCATGAATATTTTTTTGTTAGCTGGAACTTGGCGGTATTCCACGTATCCACTCCGATCTCTAGCTATGTGCTTCATTGCTCCGGAGTCTACAATCCACATATGGAGAGAATGAGCAACGAATGCAGTGGAAGACACTAAAACATAGCTTGATTAAGACAAGTGAGTACCTGCTTCGACTCGGTCCACTCACGAGCGAAGTGTCCTGCCGTGCAACAGTTGCAACATATCAACTTGGCCTTGTCCTTCTTGTCAGAACTAAGTTTACTTCTATTCTTCTTGGAAGTACCAGCTTCTGCTACCTTCTGAGGCGCATTAGAATTTGCAATCTCTATTAGTCGAGTCTTTAGCCGTTCATTCTCTAGTCGTTCAGTCTTTAAACTCCCAACCTCTAGCTGCTCAGCTTCTAAGCGCTCAAGGTGGTGAAAAATATCTTCCAAAGATTTAATAGTTTCATCTTGAGCTATGTTAATCTTGAGATTATTCTAATTGATGGGAAATGAACGAATCACTGTCCGAATTTGCTATTCATCTAACAAAGGGTTGTCAGCAGCTCCTAACGCTTCAATCATATTCAACATAACCTGATGATATTCTCTAATTGTGTGTTCATCTTTCTTTGTATAACTATCGAATTTGGTAGTTAAGATATGCAACCTAGCCATGTCCATTTTCTTTTAGAAAAAGAAATAGGGAGAATCTCATTAGAGATATTCGAGTAGTTCACCACAGTATATAAATCATCTTTGCCATATGAACCAAATTAACATAAAAATAATAGGACATAAATATAGAAGGGAGACTTTGTCAGGCTTAGGAATCACAATCCGTATAAATGTCTAATTATTTAAATTTAATTTTTCAGCGCACAAGACGTATAATTTAGGGAATAATTTAATTAAATTACTACAACCTAAATCACTCCCACTAGGACCAGGGGTATACATATAATTATAGCATGTTAATTTAATTCCAAACACCAACAATTAATATCCCAAAAATATTAACAAGTGGAATTAAATAATAGGCATTATTACTCGATTAATATACCAAGTATGCAATAAAAAATTTAAAATGCATCCAAAAATTTTCTACAGTATATTAACATCACAAAACATTACTTTAATTTTCTTGAATTTATTGTGATAATTTTACTAATTATCACAATTAATTAATCATGCATAAAAAGATGGAAATTAACCAAAGATATCCAAATCTGTTAATTTCTTCCAAAAAAATTTATAACAATAGATTATCATCATTAAAAGGCTACTATGATTTTCTGGAATTTTCTAATAATCATGCTAATTATCATAATTAATAAGCTATTGTAGAATTAATTGGAAATTAGCCAAAACTATACAATACAGTTATTTTCCCTCTGAAAAATTCATAACAGTTACTTAACATCATCATATAGTCACTGTAACGTTTCTAGAATTTTCGTGATATGTTTGCTAATTTTCATAATTATTAAACCATTAATTATTAGGTAGAAAATTAACCAAAAATATCAATAACTATTAATATATCCATATTCCAGTATAATAAGTAATTATATGCCAATAATTAATTTCTATTAATTTTTCAAAATTTAACAGTCACTATTACTATATTTAAATTAATTTCCATGTTAAAAACAATTAATAAATCATTTTCTGGAAATTAAATATAAAAATCTGTCAAAATGGGTCAAGGCCGCGGGTCAACCGCGCGGGTCGCATGCGCGGATCGGGCCGCAGGTCATCTTCAACCTCCAGCCATCAAAATTTACAGAAATGTTATTTCGCGACTAAAACTTTGAGAAGCCATATCTCACTCTATATAACTCCTATTTAGGCCCATAATATATCGCTGGAAAGCTTACAACGAGTACTACGCATACATACAAAAATCAACTGAATGGAACAATCACAGAAAATGTAATGGCAATTCAAAGAAGGCTGTTTGCAAACTAGGGTTTCAAATTAATTTTAAATTAATTATCCAATTAAACCCAAATTATGCAGATCATATACAATGTGTTTAGGCTACAATATAATTCAATATTAGCCCCTAACATTTAGTGTATCTAAGATTGCCATTAATGATGTTTTCAAGCTTTTTAAACATGCAATCATGGAATAAAGTGTAAATATTTCATACATAGCATACATGAGATCGTTAAACCATTCTTTAAATTTACAATTCAAGCGTGAAGCCATGACATCTCCCCAACAGGTAGAAATTACTTGTAAATTTTACGTTGTGCATGTAGATTCTGCCTACAATGCCATTCTGGGGAGGCCCACTTTGACTGCTCTGCAAGCTGTGGCCTCAATTCCACATTTTAAAATCAAATTTCCAACGGCTCATGGAGTTGGGGAGGTGGCTGGAGATTTGGACTTGGCTAGACGATGCTACAGGAATACAGTGATTGCTTCGGGGATAGGGGTGTCGAAGCAGAAACAGACGATGGTGATAGAAATTGAGCCCATCACCGAAAACAATTCAGAACCATTGGTCATGCCAGCTGGGGAAATAGAAGAGTTCGAGCTTATTCCTGGCAAAAAAGACAAGACCGTAAAAATAGGTTCGGGTCTGTCGGAACCTCTCCGGACGAACCTTATGGAGCTTCTACGCTGTTATGCAAATATCTTTGCGTGGGAACCTTAGGATATGCTATGGGTGAGTAGAAAGATTGTGGAACACCGACTGGAGGTAGACCCATCTAAGAAGCCAGTCCGACAGAAGAGGCAAATTTTTGCACCGGAGTGCCAGTGGATCATTGATGAGGAGATTTCAAAGTTGTTGGTTGCGGACTTTTTCTTTGAGATCGACTACCGGGAGTGGATGGCAAATGTTGTGCTAGTCCAGAACCAGAATGGGAAGTGGCGAGTCTGCATCGACTACATAGATTTGAACAAAGCCTGCCCAAAGGACTTCTATCGTCTACCCCACATCGACCAGCTCATCGATGCGACTTCGGGGTATGCTTTATTGAGAAACTTCAGACGCACGTTTAGAAGCCGTACTGGCATGAGCACTATTAGCAGGACCCAACCGGTCCTTGGCAGATACTCGCGGTGTAGACGAACTAACAGCCATCGACTGACCTTCAGGCCTAGGTGTTCTACTCTTCACCATGGATTTTGACGTAGAACAACTATGGTTTGTGATTGAAAATATCAAGGACACTAGAACACAACCCTCCTTCTAGCACCAATATTAATGCCAAGATCTTTTCTCACATCCCAATCACGTAAGACGTGTCCAAATCCTGCACAGTAAACATGACAATCACCAAAAGCTTGACGGCTGGACCGTCGGGGGATAGCTCCGGCGTGAGAGTCAGTACAGGCGATCACAAGGTTAACAATGGAAGAAATAATATCTAGTGCTTGAGAGAGAAAATGATTCAATTACCTCTAGATTGTGTGTGATCCTTGCCTCATATACTCCAAGATCGGTTTCTCGTGACACCCACTACTGTCTGACACAGTCCCCCACTCCTGGTGATCTCAGCCGACTGCATGCAGCCCACCTACTCCATCTCATCATTGTTTGCCACCGCCGGCTGATAAGATCACATCCACATTAATGCATAGCAGAGATAATAGTTTGTAAGACCTCGAATTTTATGAAATGAAAGTATTCAATTTTCTTATAATTATTATTTTTTTTCGTAAATGGTTAAATTGATAAAAGGTTAAAGTTAAGGGTGATATGTGAAAATTTTGCAAAGTATGCAAGTTGTTATAAAATATTTGTTTGGTCGGGGAATATTTGTTTTTTCGGGTAATATTCGTACGACGGCACAATCATTGGTGGACCCCACAATGAAAGTATTTTCGTAGTAAGAAAATGACAGAATTATCTTTTTATAAAAATAACGGTGAAAGTGTTACCGTTAAAACTGTTGAACTACCCGGTAGTAAAAGTACAGTAATACGCGTGGTTGCATAGTAGCACACGGTATTGATTATTGATGCTTACGTAAGAAGTCACTCAGTTATACTCAATTATTGCTACAGTAATTGCTGCATCATATATCTCATATTGTTGATTCAATTATTATCACAGTATCATCTGAATAATATTTTATATTATTAAATCAATAATTGAGACGACAAAGTTATTCATATTATTATTTGCAATATTGACAATGTCTAGAAGTTCTGTCAAGGAGAGGTTTGGTCACCTAATTGCGCGCCAATAAGAAAAAATCCTTATTGGAAAGCCCCCTCTTTCCTGGGAACGACCTAGTTGTTAAATATTATAAATTATAATATTAATGATGAATAAGTTCGTGTTGATTAAAGATGAAATTGATAGTTCCATTGTGTTGAAATTATTAGTGTTAGTGAAAATCGACATTTATTTCGATAATAATTGATGTCTGGAGGTTATATTAACCAATCGGGTAATTAACCAAATAAATGAGCAATTAATTGCTATTAATTCACATGATTATAACTATTTGTTCACATTTGTGTACTATTAATTCACATTCTTGTACTATTAGGGGAGTTGGTGCAAGATTGATAATACTTGCATGACTAAGTTAAAAATGGAGGTATAGATGGAGGTACTATACTATAATTCATATTTTCACATGATTATAACTATTGATTCACATGATTGAACTATTGATTCACATTATTTACTATTAGGGGAGGTGGTGCAAGTTTGATAATACTTGCAGGACTAAATTAAAAATGAAGAAAAAGAGGAAGGTAGTATATTGTAATACTTCGAGCCCCAAAACGTGCAATTATTAAAATTATATTTTCCAATAAATAGAAGCTCATTCTTCCTTAATTTCTCACCAATTCACTAAAGCTATAGAGTAATTATTATAGAGAGAAATTATAGAGAGGAAGAAGAAGAGAAGTCTGCTACCTCACTATTTAAGTATCCAGTTTTTTATAAGGTAAGGGGTATTATTTATTTCGTATTCATGAAGAGAGCTTCTATTATTCCATTCTTTATTATTATGTTGGAATAACCTGTCTATGCGAAGTACTGCATACATGGTTAAATTCTTATGTTATTCCATTCTTTATTATTATGTTGGAATAACCTGTCTATGCTAAGTACCGCATACATGGTGAAATTCTTCTGTTATTACATTCTTTATTATTCTGTTGGAATATCCTGTCTGTGTGGATTACGCTTGACCTGGTTCCATTCTTTATTATTATGTTGGAATAACCTGTCTATGCGGTCTATCGCATGCCTGGTGAATTTTGTTGTTATTCCATTCTTTATTATTTTGTTGGAATATCCTGTCTGTGCGGATTACGCATGACATGGTTCCGTTTTTATTATTCTATTAGAATATCCTGCATGTGCGGATTACGCATGACGTGGTTCCATTCTTTATTATTATGTTGGAATAACATGTCTATGTGGATTACCGCATGCATGGTGAATGATCCTTCGTATTCATTCTTTATTAAATTGTGGAAATGATCTGTCTACATGGATTACCGTATGGTAGGTGAAAATCCATTTGCAGTTTCGTATATTCTATTATACTTGTATGAGATATCATTTCTTTTGTACTCGTCATGAAATATCATTTTCTTTGGTATTTTTTCTTTTACATGTTACTATTCATGGGTTACTATTCACCCGATTACTATTCACTTTAGTATTATTCACTCGGGTATTCGGGCCACTTTTCGTGCCAGAGTACTATTCACGAGTAATTCACGGGTTACTATTCACCTGATTACTATTCACTCTAGTATCATTCACACAGGTATTCGGGACACTTTTCGTGTTGGGGTACTATTCAAGGGTTAATATTCCCGAAGTACTATTCACGGAGTACTATTCATCCAAAAAATATATTTCTTTTCTGTCCAAATTATTTTTCGTACATGAATATTAATCTTAAATTTTACTCTACAAAGCAGTATCATGTTGACAATTTGGACGTTATTGATTTCTGGATAAATTAAATTATAAATCTTTAAAATTTATCCTTCAACTTGTTTTATTGAATTATTATGTCATTGTCATCATCTTCATGTTTATATTGTGATGAAAGTCATCTTTGGCTTACGTGCATAGATGGAATTGGTATGATTATGACTAGGGATTATTCGGTATAATCATGACCGCAATGTAACGAATGATGTGGTAAAAGTCCTCATTGGCCTGTAGTTTATTGATGGACATTTGTTAGTATGATTATGACCATGGGTTATTCGGTATAATCATGAACATTGATGATTACATAAATATCATTGGCCTTGGGGCAGGGATGATTCGATGATGTGGTTTATTTATTAAGCTGAGTCTCAGCGATAAAGTTAATGAAAAACTTTATAAATCATAGAACATATTAGATTTTTTACTCTATTTGACTCTTCTAATGGATTGCTTATTTCCGCTGCAGTTGTTGATCTAAAACTTGTTGTCTATTGTATTCTATCAGTTGTTATATTGTTGAAGGCTAAGGATAATTTATTCTGCATTATCTTAGTTATAATATTTCTCACTGGGCTAGTTGAACTCACCCTTTCTTTCATTGTTCTCTTCAAGAAATGAGAATATAGCTGGGACAAGTCAGGGAATGGAGTGATGATCCAGTATAAGTGGCTTTAGTAGTCCTTATTATTCTACAGAATAATGCGATAATAATTGTAATGAAGACTCCATTGAGTGTGTATATTGTCTATATGCCAATATTCTTGTTTAAATTCTCAACTATGTTTTGTCGTATTTTACACGATTGTTGTATAATTAAGTTGTTTTTGAATTTATGTACCATGTATCTGGCGACTCAAGATGGGTGATGTATACATGTTTTGGGGGCGTCACACTGTCAACTGTTATCTTATTAATCATTACCGGTCAAAGTTGGGTTTAGATATTATTTGCCTAATGGATCAGCCCAAATCAGAGGTCCAATACACTTAAAACACAATAAGTATAATTTAAGGAATTGGCCCAACCAGTACGGCCCAATATGTGAAATATTGTAACATTCTAGAATTTTAAATTATAATATTAAATATTTATTGATTTATATAAGTATTTAATGGATGGGTTTATTGTTGAATAAATAATTGTTCAATTTGAGTTGATGTGGTTTAGTTAATTATTTGTTGATTAAATAATTAAATATTAAATATTTAGTGGATATATTTATTGTTGAATAAATAATTAAATATTATATATTAAATATTTATTTGCAATATTAAATATTTATTGAATTATATAAGTATTTAATGGCAATTTGAGTTGATGTGGTTTAGTTAATTATTTGTTGAATAAATAATTAAGGAGCTAAGAAAATTTATTTGCTATGAGATTATATACTAATTTAATTTAATAATTAAGTTAGAGAGCTAATAATGATTAAATGAATTATAGTATTTTAATTGGAATTTGTGATTAAAATAAAGTGTTAGTTGGTTGAATAAAATTATAATTATAAAGAAATTATAGTTTTGTTATAATGAGTTATGTGTTAAAGTAATTTAATAGATTAATATTTTAATTGATTAAATTGATTATTTAATTTAATAAGGAGTGTGACAAATAACATTGCTATAAAGGAGTTATTAAAATAAATTAAAAGAGTTTAATTCAGTTTTTGCCAAACAAGGCCTAATGCATATTAAGTCTTTAATATAATTGTGTTTTACCAAACAAGACATAAGGACTAATTGATTATAATTTTAGTGGTAAGCCAAACAAGTCTTATGGCTTTTGATTTTCAAAACTCAAATAACTGATATCAATTATGTTTTATATTTATATCATATAATAAATATATATTATATCTTATACGTTATATCATAAGACGTAAGAATAGATGAGAGAGGTTAGAGAAAAGAAAAGAAAAACTCAAAAGAAGAAGAAGAGAAGAGAGGAAGAAAGGCTAGAGATTTAAGAAGAAGAAGCTTGAGACTAGAAAGGAATAGCCATCATCATCTTCTTCAAGGTATATCTCCTATTCTTTTAGTTTTAAAATTTTAGTTTTTCTCTTCCTAAATTCTCAATAGAATTCTTGTGTTGGGATGAATTGTTGTTGCTATGTGGCTTTATATGACATACTAGTGATGTTAAAACGATTTTCATAAGTTATAGTCAATGTATTGTTGTTATATATGTAGTTTGTGAAGAAAACCTTTTTACAGAAAGTTTTTGTGAATGAGTATGAGTTAATTTAAAGGAGAAATTGAGGGTTAATTAGTTGTTTAGTTGATAAATTGATCATCTAATTTGATAGAGTACGTATAATTATTGATAAGATGCTTTTAATTAATTGTTTTGGTTGAAAAACAAAATTTACAGTGTTGATTTTCATTGAAATATCAAAAATGGAGTTTTTGTCAAAAACAGTGAAATTGGATGTTTTAAATTCGTTGTTTATGTTGTTGTATGGGTAGAAACATGTTAGAAGTTCTTGAATGATGTTTACATGAAGTATTTGTATGAATTGCATGTGAATTAGTCTGTTAGAAATGAGCTTGTAGGCCAAATTGGCTTTTTCTTGTACTGTTGTTGAAGCTGTCAGTCGAAACCGCAGTTTCGCGCCGCGGCGCGGCCCAGCAGTACGTTCGTGGTGCCGCAGCGCCATCGCCACGTCGCAGCGCGGCTTCGTAGTTTATTCGCCGCGCTGCAGTGCCATCCTCACGTCGCAGCGCGACCCACATTGTAAACTGTGGCGCCGCGGCGCGAGTTAGCAGAATGGTCTGACAGTGTACTTTTGTACACGAAATTTTAAGAAATATTATGTGATGATATTAGGACTGTAAAATATTGATTTTAGTATTTCTATACTATGAATAATTATGTTATTAAAGATTAACTTGTGTTATAATTTGATTATATGATTAAATAATCAAACATACATGATGAATGTAGTTAGTTAAGTTTGTAAAGTGGTAGTGACTAACTATGTCATGATGACGTGTATATATATATATATATATATATATATATATATATATATATATATATATATATATATATATATATATATATATGTTTATGTATATATAGGGTATTGTGATTCGTATTGATTCGGTTTAATCTTCGAACAAGGCATGTTTTCTAATCTATTATCTTGTTAATTCAATTACTATTTTCAATTCGATTACAATATAATGATGTAAGTTATTCTTGAACAAGTTGTTCTTGTATTTAACTTGTTGTTTAGCATGCACAACTATCTATACTAATGTCTAACATTTCTAACATTCAAATTTTTATGCATGCTTAGTTTTCAATTCTAATTAACTTTGGCTTAGTATTGTTCAAGCAAGGTATGCTATAGTTATTCAAATTGTATGCTATTAGATTATTCCTAAAGCATGATTTTAGTTTACAATGATTGATTCAATCACGATTATTCTATAGTATAGTGTTATTAGTTTTATTCAACTACTCCTTAGTTGATGTTCGTTGAATTCTAAATTACCTTGAAAGCTTATCCAAACCAAACTTACTTTGGTGCGGACTTGTATTCTAAATACTGAGATGAACAACTCTTTTAATAGAGGTTTATGCTTAGCGTTGAAATGGTTGTGCACAATACATTGTACGATGGGGTGATCCCCCTAAGTACGTGGAGTCCTTATAGTCTTATGACTGTTAAAGTTAAAGTTGAAAGATTACTTATAACTGTGGACATGATTCGTGGTCATTAGACCCTCAGTGAATGTTATAATTTTCAGAAAGTAAATAGAATAGATTGTTCAGTTCTATTGAGCCTAATGTTGGCAATTGATGTAAAAGTTTAAAGATTTATTTATTGTTATCCCAAGTGGGCCTTGTTTTCTCACTCTTGCCTGCAAAATTTCTTACAGCTAAAGTTGAAACGGGTGACGTACCTAGCACCAGTAAGGGAAAAGGAAAGATGAATAAATACTGAAGACTTGTAATTATTTTGATAGTTTACTTTCAGACTTTGGTTTAAAGATTGTAATGAAGTTTATTTAAATTTCCGCATTTGAATGATTGTTGTTAAAGGTTAGATAACCTGGGAGATTTTTATTGAAGTTTAATCATGTATGGGCAGGTTTTTATTATTCAATTGTATTATAATTGGGTAGTTATAAATGAATGTTTTGATTAAGTGAACAACAAATCTTGAGGAAATGAAGTACCAGGATTTGGGGGTGTCACAAGTTGGTATCAAAGCTTTAGGTTATGAACCTTAGGTGGGGGGAAAGCCTTAGGAAGTAACCTTTGAAAAGACAATGGAGATAACTCTTATCGTGTTTTAAGAAAGAAGTAATAAAACACTTATGTGCTTATATGTTTATAGTTTATGTACTCGTGAGTGTCGAGTAGAAATGATTAATAATTAAAACTTTAAAACTTTGTTGTCAAGATGACTAATGTCGGAGAATCCATTCAGGCTAGGGAGGAGGGACCTCAAATGCCTATAGAGGAGGAGCCTCGCGACATTCAGATAGTTTGGGAACAACTACTACCACGGGAGTCAGCCCCGTTGGTCACAGTAGTTGAGGATGAGGATGATGATGTGGAGATAGACGAGGAGGATCCCGTTGACTTACCACAAGAGGATGAAGATGACGAGGACGAGGAGGAAAGGATTCCACTTAACTCGATAGCTGGTCGTATATACGATGAGGTGCATGACTATAACGTGGAACTTTAGGATACAGTTGAGGAGTTACAGGAGATAATAGCTGAACAATAGATTGCAATGACACAAAAAGACAGCCAGATCCAGGATCGTGAAGAACGACTGACAAATGTTGAGGAGAAACTAGTACAGACTGAAGGAGAGAAAGAACAACTGATTGAAGTGGTCGCTGAACTGAAGAACAAGCTGAGAGAAGAAGCTGCTAAGAGGACAAGAGCTGAAGATGCTTACGAGGAAACTTTTCAACGAACCAGATTAGCAGCAAGAGACACGCAAGCAAAGAGGATGAAGATGGAAGAGATGGATAAAGTATTTAACACCGCAATTAATCGAGCTCAAGATCGGGTCATGGGATATCCAATTCAGTTCAAGACGCTGCCATCATTCGTGTTAGATCGCAGAACAATGTTTCGAGTTATGGAGGAAGAACGTGATAGGGCTAAGAAGTATCTTAATAGAACATCGTAGTTATTGTGCGATGAGTGAAAGGTCAAATAAATTACAAATCCCAAGCGTTATGCAACTTATGGGATATGACTATGATGTTGTCCTGAAACTTTTGTAGTTCAAGAAAGTAATGTAGATAGCAGTGATGCTATTTTTTTACTTTTTCCAAAAAGGTTTTGAATAAATAAAAGTTGTTACTTTATTCAAAGTGTTATGTTTTATGTGGTTATTTCTTTTATGGAGGCAAGTTAATTAGAAAATACTTAAAGAAGCTAAATAATAGTCTAATAGATGTTTTGTTTTAACAGAAAATGCCTCCCAGACGTGAACCACCCCGACAGAGAAACAATGAGAGAACTATTAATAACGACAATGTTGATGGTAACCCCGTTCAACAACTAGTGACGCTACTAACAGGAGCATTGCAGAACCAACCAAAAAACCATGGTACAACATTTAAGGATTTCAAGGCGGTTGGACCACCTAAATTCTGTGGGTCCATGAATCCAGTCGAAGCACAAACCTGGATTATGGAGATAGAAAAGGTGTTCGATGTCGCTAGGGTAGGGGATTACCAGAACACTGCTTTCGCAACATTCATGTTGAAAGCAGGAGCTAGTTATTGGTGGTAGGCCAATAAAACTCGTGAAAGGCCAAGAGTGATGACCTGGGATAGGTTCAAGGAGTTGTTCTTCGAGACTTATTTCCCAGAGAGTTTGAAGAGTCAGCTAGAAGTGCATTTTATGGAACTAAAACAAGGAAAGATGACGGTATCTGAGTATGCCGTGAAATTCAACGAATTGGCGAGGTTTGCGCCATATCAAGTCAGAAAAGATGAACACAAGGCGAAAAGTTTTGAACAGGGACTAAAGCCCTGGCTGTATAGTAGGGTTTCCCTATTCCAATTGAAGACATTTGCATCGGTGATGGAGAAAGCCGTACTCACTGAAGGTGGAGGCAAGGCAGTGACAATGTTCAATCAGGAACAAAAGAAGAAGAAGAATGAGAATGAGATTAAGAATGGAGGGGGTAGCGGTGGAAACAACAACAACAACAACAACAACAGTTTGAAGAGGAAGTGGAATGGGAACATGGGTGCTGGAAACCAATAGGGTAACCAGCAGAATAAAAAGTTTGAAGCATGTGTGACATGTGGGAAATTTTATAAGGGTGCGTGTTTGATGGGGAAGAGAGTATACTTCAATTGTGGCCAGGAGGGTCACATCGCCCCAAATTGCACTCGACCAAAGAAGAATGTATGCTTCACGTTCGGATATAAGGATCACTTTGCTCGTGAGTGCCCTAAGAAGAAGGAGGGAGTGACAACCAGAAGCAATGGAGGTAACAATGGAGGTACATGGGCCATTGCAGGACCTGCAGCATCAAATAAACCCACAGCCAGAACCTTCAACATGACTGTGCAAGATGTTGTGCAATCAAAAGATGTGGTGTCAGGTATTATCCCAATGAATGATATTAATGTATATGTATTATTTGATTCGGTTGCTACTTGGTCGTTTATATCTGATGAATTTGCTAAGAGGTTAGAATTGCCTATAGAAGAACTGAATTTTCCTTTGAACATAAAAATTGCGAATAAGGAAGTAATCCCTGTTACATTTGTATACATGAACTGTAGGGTGAACATTAAGAAGAATATATTGTTGGTAGATTTGATTACGATTAGACTCGTGGAATTTGATGTAATTTTGGGAATGGATTGGCTATTCAAATACGGAGCGGTAATTAACTGCCAAAAGAAAAGTGTAAACCTTATGACCCCGTCAAAGGTAGTATTTCATGGTAGCAAGTCGCATAGACAAATGAAATGTCTGACGACTATGCAGGCCAAGAAATTGTTGAGTCGAGGTTGTGTGGGCTATTTAGCTTACATAGTCAATACTCAGGAGAAGGGTGTGAAACTAGAAGAAATACCAGTAGTGAAGGAATTCGAAGACGTGTTTCTAGAGGATTTGCCAGGACTTCCGTCTGACAGAGAAATTGAGTTCGTGATCGACTTATCACCGGGAACAACACCAATATCGAAGGCCCCGTACAGAATGGCTCCGGTAGAAATGAAGGAACTGATGGTACAGTTGCAAGAGTTGTTGGACAAGAAATATATTCAACCAAACGTATCGCCGTAGGGAGCACCAGTTTTATTTGTTAAGAAGAAGGATGGATCACTGCGTCTTTGCATCGATTATAGAGAGTTAAACAAAGTCACTATTAAGAATAGGTATCCGTTGCCTAGAATAGATGACTTGTTTGATCAGCTAAAGGGTGCTAAATATTTCTCGAAAATAGATTTGAGAAGTGGGTATCACCAATTGAAGGTAAGAAAGGAAGATATACCTAGAACGATATTCAGAACTCGGTACGGACATTACGAGTTTCTGGTGATGTCTTTTGGTTTAACAAATGTCCCTGCTGCGTTCATGGATTTGATGAAAAGGGTGTTTAAACCATTCTTAGACAAGTTTGTAGTAGTATTTATTGACGACATTCTAATGTATTCTAAGACTCAAGAAGAACACGTGGAACACTTACGTTTGATATTGGAAACACTAAGAAAGGAAAAGTTGTATGAAAAATTCTCTAAGTGTGAATTTTGGCTCGACCGTGTACAATTTTTGGGTCATGTTATTGACAAGGATGGGATTTCAGTGGATCCATCAAAAGTGGAAGCTGTAATCAATTGGGAACAACTAAAACACCGTCAAAAGTGAGGAGTTTCTTGGGACTGGCCGGTTATTATAGAAGATTTATTCAAGATTTTTCTAAGATAGCCACTCCACTAACAAATTTGACAAGGAAAGCTGTAAAATTCGTTTGGACGGAGAAATGTGAAAAGAGTTTCCAAGATTTGAAGAAAAAGTTAAGTATGGTACATGTGTTGACATTACAAGATAATACAGGAAATTTTGTGGTGTATAGTGATGCCTCACAGAAAGGGTTGGGTTGTGTTCTTATGCAGAACGACAAAGTTATTGCGTATGCATCAAGACAACTGAAGGATTATGAGAAAGGGTATCCGACTCATGACTTGGAATTGGCAGCAGTTGTATTTGCTCTGAAGATATGGAGACACTATCTTTATGGAGAGAAATTTGAGATCTACACAGACCACAAAAGTCTGAAGTATATTTTCACTCAGAAGGATCTGAACATGCGTCAGAGAAGGTGGATGGAATTGATAAAAGATTATGATTGTGAAATCTTTTATCATCCTGGCAAAGCGAATGTGGTGGCAGATGCTTTAAATAGGAAAAGTCGGGAGAAATTGATGCTGATAACAACTCAGGAGGATCTCATTTCAGCAATGACAAAACTGGAGTTGGAAATCAAATTTCCAAAAGAATCTGACGAACAACTATTCTAGATAGAAGCTGGTCTAACTTTAGTGGACAAAGTGAAGAATGCTCAACTACAAGATGAAGAGTGTGGGAAAATCAAAGAGAATCTGATTGAGAGTAGTGATGTAAAATACAAGATCGATACCAAAGGACTACTACATTTTAAGGGAAGAATTTGGGTTCCAGCAACACCGGAGCTGAAAGAAGAAATTTTGATCGAAGCTAATAGCTCAAAATATTCAATTCATCCAGGAAGCACGAAAATGTATCAAGATTTGCGCCGACATTTTTGGTGGCCGAATATGAAAAGGGACGTTGCAAAATGCATAGCGAAATGCTTGACATATCAAAGAGTAAAAGCCGAACATCAAAGACCCAGCGGATTACTTCAACCGTTGGAAATACTGGAAAGGAAGTGGGAACACATCATGATGGATTTTATGGTGGGTTTTGTGACAACCCGATATTTTCTATATAAATAAATCATAAATTTTGCGTATAATTTTTTTTTTTATTTATTAAAATAAATATGAATGATATGTGTCAAGGTAATGTGTAGTTATAATTATATGTGTGATAAATAAAATTTATTTATTACATTAAGTATTGCAAATAAATTTATTTTAGAATTATTGATTATTATCAATTATATTTTTATACTAATTAATTCCTTATTGGAAATGCTTTTATTATTATTTCTATGAAAGTATAGGTATATATTATTTAAATAATATATGAAATGATTTTAGAATAATTATTTATTTTAAGATAAGAATGCGTGAAAGGTATTATGTATGTATTTATGTGATGAATATAAAATATATTTATTACATGAATGGTTATGAATAATTTTATTCTAGAATTATTGCTCATTATAAATTATATTCTAATAATAATTAGTTTTATAGTAAAAATGTTTTTAATGTTTATTTTTCATGAAAATATGATAATTATATTATTTAAATAATATATGATATGATTATAGAATTATTATAATAATTATTTATTATATGAAATTATTTTATAATAGTTAAGTAAATTATTTCTACTTAATTATAAGGTTAATTATGGAAGATAAATCAGATATGAAATCCAAACCCTAATTCCGGATTTTGATCAAGGAATGAAAATAATAATATTATATTATTATTTGTCAGTGTTATAGATAAGTATGGTTATGTGTGTAAGGTTAATGTGTGGAACAGTTTTATTATATTACTATCAAACCCTAATTATGGGTCTGAATTAAGGAATGATAATAATATTATAATATTATAATATTTTGATTTTTCGGTGTTATAAATATGTACTGTATGTTTGTGGACTGACAATGGTTGGTCAATTATGGTGTTATATGTTAAACCTTATTAATACTGTGTGAAACCCTAATTTAAAATACAAATTAGAGTTTCAAGTTATTGGACAATTGCGATAATGTGATTAATGTCTGGTATTATAATTATAATTTCTAATTAGGAACAAACCCTAATTATTGTCGCAAAACCCTAATTGTAAATTAAAACCCTAATTAAAATTCTAGAAACCCTAAATTATTAAAACCATAATTTTAAGTGTTAAAACCTAATTGAATTGAAACCCTAAAGCGAAAGTCATTCACGACTTTGAGAATTTGTTAAAGCCGTTATGTAATCACAATAATGTGATTAACGACTGGTGATATAGAAATTAAAACCCTAATACATAGAATTCTAATTTGATAATTAGAAAACCTAATTATAAATCGATAACCCTAATTATCAAAATCTTAAACCCTAATTGCTAAATTAGCAAAGTCAATGATAATTATATGATCTAGAAACCCTAATTAATTTATTTTTTTGAAAACCCTAAGATATTTTAATTTTCTATTAAAACCTTAATTTTTAATTAGTAAGTTATAATTAAAATTTTATTGAGCTTTAGTCTTAATTGTTCAAGCCCTATAAATTATTTGGGGAACCTTAAGGTTTAAAATTTAGTGATTAAAACCTTAAGGTTTTTTGATTTATTTAATTGAGCTTGCTTGCAAATCTTTCCTTATTTTGGGTTGTTCACCAACCCTAGATAATCCCATGTGCCAAAAATCTATTCTAATCAGCCATGTAATGACAGCAACATCAGATTCTTGCATCTAGCTCACTATAAATATAGATTAAGAGAGAGAAAGTTACTTTTTAATTCCATTTGATCACCACACTCATCTTAGAACTTCTCTCTCTAGAACCCACGAAATTTGTAAGTTTTATAGTCCCAAAACACATCCCCACGTTCAACAATAACAAATCAGAAGCCCAAAATAAAAAATTGGATCAAAGAAAGGTATAAACCCTAACCCTAAAATTTTCCAATGATTTGTTGTTAGATCTTATGATTTGTTGTTAAAATATGTTATATGTAATCTCTAGTGATGATCTGGGTTGTTAACTTACGGATCCATAACATCTAAATGCTCAAATCAATGATTTTCAAAAATCTGGAAATTTTGTTAACTGTGATTTTTTGACAAATGTCAAGCCTTATATCTCGATGATATTTAATGTGTTTTGTGTTATGAAAGTTTATATGTGTAGCTTGTTATATGATCTTTAATCTCCAAAAAGAATCAGGTCCATATCTATTGTGGATCAAACGTTATTTAAGGTCAACGTGAGTTGACCGGCATTGACCAGACAAATTCTGGGCAGCCCAGAATTTTCTAAGTGTTGATTTTTCTGGCACCGTTTGACCATACTTTAGCTGCTTAATTTCTTGTTTTTATGATGATGTTAAGCATTAGAGTTATATTCCTACATGTTGTCTACAAACTTCAATTGATAGATCCCAAAAAAAATACACAGATTTCAAGTTATAAGGATCCAAAGTAGGCACCACGAACTGTTCTTCGTGAAGAACAGCCTTGTCAGACTTTTTGATGGCTAATAACTCTTAGATCTGATGATGTTAAGCCATGATGTTTTGTTGTTAATTGTAGTATTACATGAGCACTACAAGATGTATCTGTTAGATCGCCCAGAAATATTTTGTACTGAAAGTTATACACGGTCAAACAAGCCACCATGAAACTGGCCATGTCAGTGTTCTTGAGCTCAAGAAAACCAACAGCGACGGTTGTCTGTCGCTATAGCCTTTAGCGACGGTTTTTAATTAATTTAATTTCTGAATTTCCGGAAATTGATTAAAAATGGAAAAAAATAGTTTTTAATTATGAAAAATACAAAATAAATTCTGAAAAATTATTTTAAAGTCCAAAAAATAGTTTTTAATTATTTTGAGTATATTTTAACAATATTTAATTTTTTTGGAATATAAAAGGTATTTATTTATTTAGTTATAATATTAAATAAATTATTTAAAAATGGTTTTAATTCATGAAAAATTATATTATTGTGTTAGAAAATATTTTAAGTCATTTTTGATGAATTTTAATATTTTGTTATCAAATTTCATTAATTAATTAATATTAATGATGTTTAAGTTATTTAATAAATATATTAAATAAATTATAGAAAATAAAATTAATAATTTTAAAAATCATTTAAAGTATTATAAAAATATTTTAAGTTATAAAATATGACTTTTGATATTTTGTCATGAAAAATATTATTAATTTAATATTAATGATATTAATTTATTATTAGTGATATTTAGTTTATTTAATAATTATATTAAATAAATTAGTTTAAAAATGATTTTATTATTTTAAAAATCATTTTAAATGAAAATAAAGTATTTAAAGATATTTTAAGTAATAAAATATAACTTTTAATATTTAAGGGATATTTTCATTAATAATTTAATATTAATGATATTTATTTAATGATTAATGATATTAAATTTATTTAATAATTATATTAAATAAACAGTTTAAAAATAGTTTTATTTATTTAAAAATTATTTAAAAATGATATAAGTGAAATTAAAATATTTTAAAGTTATAATTAATGACTATTAATATTTAGATAATAGTTTATTAATATTTAAATATTAATGGTAAATATTTAATAATGATTTTAAATGTTTTAAAAATCATTTAAGGGTAATATAAATACGTTAAGAATATTTTGAGTTATTATACATAACTTTAATATTTTGGCAATGGTTTGATTAATAGTTTTATATTAATTAAATATTGATGATAATAGAATTATTTGATATTTAAATCATTTAATAATGATTCTGATATTTCAAAAATTATGGTAAATGGTAATAATTATTTTATAATTATTATAAAGTCATGAAAAATGATATAACTGTTATTTAATTAGTCTAAATGGATATTGAACAACTATTTAGAGTCTTAGACTCGATAATTACCCGATAAAGATGTCGGTAGACCGACATGGTTCAGAAATTGATCTGGACTTAGAAATTTAGTTAGTTAATTATTTTATTTGTGATTCAATGGTGGATAAAGTTGTGTGACAATGTGATTAAGAATGAGTTGATGTTTGTTTGTGATAACATGATTGTTGAACATGTATGACAATGTGATTATGTTATGTGTTGATTGTAATAAGCAGTATTATGTGTTATGATATGTGATTCTAATCGATAGAATGATCTTATTAATGATAGGTTTCGGTATAACAGATAGATCTAAGTTGCGTAATTGTAAGCAGTGCATCAGGCAAGTATCCTACCTTTGCATTTTCTTTATGCAATGGACAAGTGTAAGAATGTTTCAGAAATATTATTATTACTGTACAGATTGTTAAACCTATATTATATACGCCCATTGATTATCAACATGTTAGTATATGATAATTCAGATATATATTCTGTTCGTTAATTTCTATAAATGATTATACAAGTGTCCCCACTTGGATAATCATTGTATTTAATCACATGTTGATACACCTTTGATATACATATATTTTGAATTATATAAGACCTTTGTTATAAAAACCCGATAGGTATGAACATCCCGATAATGGGAAAATTTTTATGCGCTACGGCGGACAAAGGATGAACGATAATATCGTTCTAGCAATGTAGTATTGATCAATACAGGGCCCATGGACTGTACACCCTCATGCCCGTAAGCAATGGCCGGTTTACAGATGAATTTCTGTTTAAACCCTTTCGAAAATGAAAACAATGTTCATAATATGTCACAGAAACCCATGTATAGACAATACACAGTTTCAAAAATTTGGAAGAGGGTTGTTATGTTATTGTTATTGGTACAGATTACTTCACAACTATTGACCGGTTGTAGAAGAATATTATAAAGAAAACATTTAAATTCTTTCAACTTATATATATATAAATACTTGTTGGGCACTCAAATGTTCATCATTACTTAATTTAAATGTTTTCAGCTAAGTGTGAAGAACTGGAAAGTTCGGCCAAGACCAAGTGAAAAGGAAAGCAAACAGGACATATTATTGGTATCATTTGTAATCTATAGATTGTATTAAGTTAATGATATGTATTATATATCATGTAAAGAATGTAGTAAAGGTTGCGTACTTGGGATTAAACTCTGATAAATATAAATTAAGTTTAAAATTTATATTATTGTTATTATTATTAGTAATATTTCCGCTCATAGAAATGGTATAGTGAAGTACCGAGTTCGGGTTTCAAGTATCCGGGTTCTGGGACTTTACAGGATGGTATCAGAGCTATAAGGTTAGAAACTTTAGGTGGGTTAGACCTTAGGCTATAACCTTAGAACAGAGGAAAACGTTAAAAATATAAATAACTCATATAGTGTTTAAAAAAAAGAGATGAATTGAATAAATTCATCGTCAAACAAAATAAAAGATAATTTATAAAACCATTATGTGTTGTGTGTATTTATTATTTGTTAATCAAGATATTTTGTGTATAGCTGTTAGATAGAAAGAATTAGGATACCCTTAAGTCGTAAAGAATAAGTCAACGTCCATGACTGAGCCAATATCAAAGCTAATAGCTGCAATAGAGGCTCACATTGAAAGCTACCTCAAAGAGGTGGTTATTTTGGAAAGTATAGTACTGGATCAAGAAACGCTAAGTATAACTGATAGGTAAAGTATATGTGGTCAATGTTGAGTTCTTAAACTCGTATATTTATGGTGAGTTCTTAAACTCGTATGTTTGTGATGAGTTCTTAAACTCATAATGTGTTATAAGTAGTGACAAATTAGGTATAGTTGCATGTGAATGGATATTGGGGATAATGGAAAATAGATAGGTTATTAAGCAAATGATCGTTAAGAATAGGTAGTATTAGTATTAGTTCAATATGTATGATTTTAGGTGGTATATATGATATGTATGTTGGTGTAATGTAATGTTTTGTATAAGTTATGGCAGCGACTCCCGACTTTCAAGTCACAAAGGGATAGCGAATGTTTAGAGCACAATGTGCTAAGGCATGTAAAGTGGTATAAATATGAGTTTATGTTGGTTTAATGGGATAAATTGGTATAAAGATAGTAGATATTTATTTGGTCACTGGTTATTACAGTAGACCGAGTTTTCAAAATCTAATATTTTGAGTACATGATTATTTGAATAGGAAGTTTTGCGTTTAAGATAAGGCTTAGATTGTAAGAATAATTTATAAAAAAAATGCCTTCAAAACGAAAACGAAACCAAAGGATAGAAGGACCTGTCAACAAAGCTGGAAGACAACCAGACCCGACACAGAATTTTGCGAATTCGGACGATCAAGCTATGCAGAATGAAATGCCATTCGCGAGAAATCAACTAGACAATCGAACGACAAACTTCAAAGACTTCAAGACAACCGGACCGCCAGGATGTAGAAGATCAACCGATCCTGTTAAAGCGTATGTGATAGCTAGGATAACGGCGGGGCAAAAGATAACTTTTGTCACGTATATGATAAAAGAAGATAATTTCAATAGATAAGCCAGGAATGTGATTAAAAGAAAAGTTTGTGTGTGGAAAGTAAGGACAGAAGGAATATATATCTTTCCAAAATGTCCCAATCCAAGAATGTATAGTGAATGTGTTGTGTGCGAATCAATAAAGCATAAGGTAAAAGACTGTCCAAGAAAGGAAATGGAAACAAGGAATGTGAATACGGAACAAGGCAGCAGGACATTGGCGACAACGGGATCAACTTCAACAAACAAACCAACGAAATCAACCGCAAGCGTCTTCAGCGGGACTATTCGGGATTCGATGGCAGACGGGGATGCAACTCCAGGTATTAATCTAACCAATTTTTATTTTCTTATTATTTTCTTATATATAGTAAATTATTTTTATAAATTATTTTGAAGGATGAATTTGAGTTCTCTTAGAAATCAAATTTCTGTATAAAAGGATAGATAAGCTTTTTGCTGAATAGTTAAAGATCGGATCGATCAACCATGATCGAGATCTACTTGGAATGATTGTGTATGCTATGTACCCTGGTATGTATAGGTTTTAAAAGATGATTCCGGGGACGGAATCTTTATAAGGGAGGGTGAATGTGGCAACCCGATATTTTCTATATAAATAAATCATAAATTTTGCGTATAAATTTTTTTTATTATTATTAAAATAAATATGAATTATATGTGTCAAGGTAATGTGTAATTATAATTATATGTGTGATAAATAAAATTTATTTATTACATTAAGTATTGCAAATAAATTTATTTTAGAATTATTGATTATTATCAATTATATTTTTATACTAATTAATTCCTTATTGGAAATGCTTTTATTATTATTTCTATGAAAGTATAGGTATATATTATTTAAATAATATATGAAATGATTTTAGAATAATTAGTTATTTTAAGGTAAGAATGCGTGAAAGGTATTATGTATGTATTTATGTGATAAATATAAAATATATTTATTACATGAATGATTATGAATAATTTTATTTTAGAATTATTGCTCATTATAAATTATATTCTAATAATAATTAGTTTTATAGTAAAAATGTTTTTAATGTTTATTTTTCATGAAAATATGATAATTATATTATTTAAATAATATATGATATGATTATAGAATTATTATAATAATTATTTATTATATGAAATTATTTTATAATAGTTAAGTAAATTATTTCTACTTAATTATAAGGTTAATTATGGAAGATAATCAGATATGGAATCCAAACCCTAATTCCGGATTTTGATCAAGGAATGAAAATAATAATATTATATTATTATTTGTCAGTGTTATAGATAAGTATGGTTATGTGTGTAAGGTTAATGTGTGGAACAATTTTATTATATTACTATCAAACCCTAATTATGGGTCTGAATTAAGGAATGATAATAATATTATAATATTATAATATTTTGATTTTTCAGTGTTATAAATACGTACTGTATATTTGTGGACTGACAATGGTTGGTCAATTATGGTGTTATGTGTTAAACCTTATTAATACTGTGTGAAACTCTAATTTAAAATACAAATTAGAGTTTCAAGTTATTGGACAATTGCGATAATGTGATTAATGTCTGGTATTATAATTATAATTGCTAATTAGGAAAAAATCCTAATTATTGTCGCAAAACCCTAATTGTAAATTAAAACCCTAATTAAAATTCTAGAAACCCTAAATTATTAAAAACCATAATTTTAAGTGTTAAAACCTAATTGAATTGAAACCCTAAAGCAAAAGTCATTCACGACTTTGAGAATTTGTTAAAGCCGTTATGTAATCACAATAATGTGATTAACGACTGGTGATATAGAAATTAAAACCCTAATACATAGAATTCTAATTTGATAATTAGAAAACCTAATTATAAATCGGTAGCCCTAATTATCAAAATCTTAAACCCTAATTGCTAAATTAGCAAAGTCAATGATAATTATATGATCTAGAAATCCTAATTAATTTATTTTTTTTGAAAACCCTAAGATATTTTAAAAACCCTAATTTTCTATTAAAACCTTAATTTTTAATTAGTAAGTTATAATTAAAATTTTATTGAGCTTTAGTCATAATTGTTCAAGCCCTAGAAATTATTTGGGGAACCTTAAAGTTTAAAATCTAGTGATTAAAACCCAGATTCAAGTACTATGGACAAGAATACCCTTAATTACATTGTTAAATTACAAAAATATCATTTTTGATTTATTTAATTGAGCTTGCTTGCAAATCTTTCCATATTTTGGGTTGTTCACCAACCCTAGATAATCTCATGTGCCAAAAATCTATTCTAATCAGCCATGTAATGACAGCAACATCAGATTCTTGCATCTAGCTCACTATAAATATAGATTAAGAGAGAGAAAGTTACTTTTTAATTCCATTTGATCACCACACTCATCTTAGAACTTCTCTCTCTAAAACCCACGAAATTTGTAAGTTTTATAGTCCCAAAACACAGCCCCACGTTCAATAATAACAAATCAGAAGCCCAAAATAAAAAATTGGATCAAAGAAAGGTATAAACCCTAACCCTAAAATTTTCCAATGATTTGTTGTTAGATCTTATGATTTGTTGTTAGAATATGTTATATGTAATCTCTAGTGATGATCTGGGTTGTTAACTTACGGATCCATAACATCTAAATGCTCAAATCAATGATTTTCAAAAATCTGGAAATTTTGTAAACTGTGATTTTTTGGTAAATTTCAAGCCTTATATCTCGGTGATATTTAATTTATTTTGTGTTATGAAAGTTTATATGTGTAGCTTGTTATATGGTATTTAATCTCCAAAAAGAATCAGATCCATATCTATTGTGGATCAAACGTTATTTAAGGTCAAATTGAGTTGACCGGCATTGACCAAACAAATTCTGGGCTGCCCAGAATTTTCTAAGTGTTGATTTTTCTGGCACCATTTGACCATACTTTAGCTGCTTGATTTCTTGTTTTTATGATGATGTTAAGAATTAGAGTTATAGTCCTACATGTTGTCTACAAACTTCAATTGATAGATCCCAAAAACAATACACAGATTTCAAGTTATAAGGATCCAAAGTAGGCACCACGAACTGTTCTTCGTGAAGAACAACCTTGTCAGACTTTTTGATGGCTAATAACTCTTAGATCTGATGATGTTAAGCCATGATGTTTGTTGTTAATTGTAGTATTACATGAGCATTACAAGATGTATGTGTTAGATCGCCCAGAAACATTTTGTACTGAACGTTATACACGGTCAAACAAGCCACCATGAAATTGGCTATGTCAGTGTTCTTGAGCTCAAGTACACCAACAGCGACGGTTGTCTGTCGCTATAACCTTTAGCGACGGTTTTTAATTAATTTAATTTCTAAATTTCCGGAAATTGATTAAAAACAGAAAAAAAATATTTTTTAATTTTGAAAAATACAAAATAAATTCTAAAAAATTATTTTAAAGTCCAAAAAATAGTTTTTAATTATTTTGAGTATATTTTAACAATATTTAATATTTTTGGAATATAAAAGGTATTTATTAATTTAGTTATAATATTAAATAAATTATTTAAAAATGGTTTTAATTCATGAAAAATCATGAAAATTATATTATTGTGTTAGAAAATATTTTAAGTCATTTTTGATGAATTTTAATATTTTGTGATGAAAATTCATTAATTAATTAATATTAATGATGTTTAAGTTATTTAATAAATATATTAAATAAATTATGGAAAATAAAATTAATGATTTTAAAAATCATTTAAAGTATTATAAAAATATTTTAAGTTATAAAATATGACTTTTGATATTTTGTCATGAAAAATATTATTAATTTAATATTAATGATATTAATTTATTATTAGTGATATTTAGTATATATAATAATTATATTAAATAAATTAGTTTTAAAATGATTTTATTATTTTAAAAATCATTTTAAATGAAAATAAAGTGTTTAAAGATATTTTAAGTTATAAAATATAACTTTTAATATTTAAGGGATATTTTCATTAATAATTTAATATTAATGATATTTATTTAATGATTAATGATATTAAATTTATTTAATAATTATATTAAATAAATAGTTTAAAAATGGTTTTATTTATTTAAAAATCATTTAATAATGATATAAGTGAATTAAAAATATTTTAAAGTTATAATTAATGACTATTAATATTTAGATAATAGTTTATTAATATTTAAATATTAATGGTAAATATTTAATAATGATTTTAAATGTTTTAAAAATCATTTAAGGGTAATATAAATACGTTAAGAATATTTTGAGTTATTATACATAACTTTATTATTTTGGCAATGGTTTGATTAATAGTTTTATATTAATTAAATATTGATGATAATAGAATTATTTGATATTTAAATCATTTAATAATGATTCTGATATTTCAAAAATTATGGTAAATGGTAATAATTATTTTATAATTATTATAAGGTCGTGAAAAATGATATAACTGTTATTTAATTAGTCTAAATGGTTATTGAACAACTGTTTAGAGTCTTAGACTCGATAATTACCCGATAAAGATGTCGGTAGACCGACATGGTTCAGAAATTGATCTGGACTTAGAAATTTAGTTAGTTAATTATTTTATTTATGATTCAATGGTGGATAAAGTTGTGTGACAATGTGATTAAGAATGAGTTGATGTTTGTTTGTGATAACATAATTGTTGAACATGTATGACAATGTGATTATGTTTTGTGCTGACTGCAATAAGCAGTATTATGTGTTATGATATGTGATTCTAATCGATAGAATGATCTTATTAATGATAAGTTTCGGTATAACAGATAGATCTAAGTTGTGTAATTATAAGTAGTGCATCAGGCAAGTATCCTACCTTTGCATTTTCTTTATGCAATGGACAAGTGTAAGAATGTTTCAGAAATATTATTATTACTATACAGTTTGTTAAACCTATATTATATACGCCCATTGATTATCAACATGTTAGTATATGATAATTCAGATATATATTATGTTCGTTAATTTCTATAAATGATTATACAAGTGTCCCCACTTGGATAATCATTGTATTTAATCACATGTTGATACACCTTTGATATACATATATTTTGAATTATATAAGACCTTTGTTATAAAAACCCGACAGGTATGAACATCCCGATAATGGGAAAATTTTTATGCGCTACGGCGGACAAAGGATGAACGATAATATCGTTCTAGCAATGTAGTATTGATCAATACAGGGCCCATGGACTGTACACCCTCATGCCCGTAAGCAATGGCCGGTTTACAGATGAATTTCTGTTTAAACCCTTTCGAAAATGAAAACAATGTTCATAATATGTCACAGAAACCCATGTATAGACAATACACAGTTTCAAAAATTTGAAAGAGGGTTGTTATGTTATTGTTATTGGTACAGATTACTTCACAACTATTGACCGGTTGTAGAAGAATATTATAAAGAAAACATTTAAATTCTTTCAACTTATATATATAAGTACTTCAGGGCACTCAAATGCCCATCCTTGCTTAAGTTAAATGTTTTCAGCTAAGTGTGAAGAACTAGAAAGTTCGGCCAAGTCCAAGTGAAAAGGAAAGCAAACAGGACATGTTATTAGTATCATTTGTAATGTATAGATTGTATTAAGTTAATGAAATGTATTATATATCATGTAAAGAATGTAGCAAAGGTTGCGTACTTGGGATTAAACTCTGATAAATGTAAGTTAAGTTTAAAATTTATATTATTGTTATTATTATTAGTAATATTTCTGCTCATAGAAATGGTATCGTGAAGTACCGAGTTCGGGTTTCAAGTATTCGGGTTCGGGGACTTTACAGGTTTTCCAACTACTCAGAGAGGATGCGATGTAATTTGGGTGATAGTGGACAGACTGACGAAATCAGCACACTTTCTACTAATAAAGATTAGATTCAATCTTGATCAGTTGGCAAGATTGTACATTAAAGAGATCGTTTTGAGGCATGGAGTGCCAGTATCAATTGTGTCTGATAGAGATCCTTGATTCATGTCAAATTTCTGGAAGAGACAACAAGTACGGCTTATCATCCACAAACAGATGGGCAAAGCGAACGAACAATTCAGACATTGGAAGATATGCTGAGAGCATGTGTCATGGACTTTAAAGAAAGCTGGGAAGAACAATTACCGTTGGTGGAATTTGCTTACAACAACAGTTATCATACGAGCATCGGCATGCCACCTTATGAGGCATTGTACGGCAGAAAGTGCAGAACTCCACTGTGCTGGGATTAAGTCGGTGAACGCCAACTGTTAGGACCAGAACTAGTGCAACAAACTGCTGACGTTGTCAAACTCATCAGGACAAGATTAGTAGCAGCTCAAGACAGAAAAAGTATGATGATCAACACAGACAAGATCGTGCATTCGACGTAGGAACTTCTACGCTGGAACCTCTCCGAACGAACCTTATGGAGCTTCTACGCTGTTATGCAGATATCTTTGCGTGGGAACCTCACGATATGCCAAGGGTGAGTAGAAAGATTGCTGAACACCGGCTGGAGGTAGACCCATCTAAAATGCCAGTTCGGCAGAAGAGGCGAATTTTTGCACTAGAGCGCCAGCGGATCATTGATGAGGAGATTGCAAAGTTGTTGGTTGTGGACTTCATCTTTGAGATTGACTACCCGGAGTGGATGGCAAATGTGTGTGGTTCAGAAGCAGAATGGGAAGTGGCGAGTCTGCATCGACTACACGGATTTGAACAAAGCCTGCCCAAAGGAATTCTATCCTCTACCCCACATCGACCAGCTCATCGATGCGACTTCAGGGTATGCTTTATTGAGCTTTGTGGATGCTTTCTCTGGTTACCATCAAATTTCATTGTGCAAAGAGGATATACCGAAGACGGCGTTCATTACGCATCACTCAGTATATGCCTATAAGAAGATGACCTTTAGCTTAATCAATGCGGGAGCCACGTACCAGAGAATGATAAACTTCGTCTTCAGACGCCAATTGGGCAGGAACATGGAGGTGTACGTCGATAACATGATTGTCAAGAGCATGCTTGTATAGAAACACTTAGATGATTTAGAAGAATGCTTTCAGACGGTCCGTCGTCACAACTTGAGGTTAAATCCAACCAAGTGCACCTTCGGTCTTGGTGTTGGCAAGTTTTTGGGTTATCTTGTCAGCCAGAGAGGTATCAAAGCCAACCTAGAGAAGATCCAAGAAGTCTTGGATATGAAGACTCCTCGGTCATTTAAAGATGTCCAATGTCTGACTGGAAGGATTGCGGCTTTGAGGAGATTCATGTCCAAGTCGGCAGAAAGGTGTTTGCCATTTTTTGACACATTGAAAGGGTCGAAGAATACGAAGACATTCCAGTGGACTTCGGAATGCGAAGACGCCTTCCAGAGAATAAAGACCTATTTTTTTCGGCGCCTTTGTTGGTGAAGCCCGCTCCTGCTGAGCCTCTGTATTTGTACTTAGCAGCTAGTTCGTTGGCAGTGGGAGTAGTTTTGGTGCGTGAAGTAGGGGGTTAGCAGCACCCGGTTTACTATGTAAGCCATGTCCTTAGGGATGCTGAAATAAGGTACCCAAATATTGAAAATTTTGTCTTTTCTTTGATGATAGCAAGTCGAAAGCTTAGGCAATATTTCCAAGGTTGGTTGTTGGTGGTATATACAGATCAACCTATGAAGAAGGTTCTGGGCAAACCTGAACGTTTGGGAAGATTAGCTGCTTGGACAATGGAGTTGTCCCAATTTTTTATTGAATATCATCCCCAAACAGCTATCCAAGGGCAGGCCTTGGCTGATTTTGTGGTCAAATATTTATTTCCTGAAGCGGATGATGTTGAGACAAAAGTTGAGGGGTCTGATAGAGCGGTTGCAGTTATTCAGTAGAAGTAAAGCTCGTGACGCTGTATGTAGATGGGTCTTCTACTTCAGATATCAGTGGAGCAGGGATCATTTTGACAAGTCTGGAGGGATTCAAGGTGCAGCAGACCATCAGATTCGAGTTCAGAGCAACGAACAATGAGGTAGAGTATGAGGCGGTGCTAGCAGGGTTACGACTGGCTAAGAGTCTCGCAGTGCAGAGGATAGTCATCTTCAGTGATTCTAAGTTAGTCGTCAAGCAAGTCTCAGGGGAATACGAAGCTCGAGGTCAGAGAATGGTCAAGTATTTGGCAGAGTTGAAAGATCGACTTCAGTATTTCCAGTCGTATGAGTTCCAAGGGGTCGAGCGTTGTGAGACCCCAATTTTTATGAATAAAGATTTAAATTTCTTGAAATATTTTTTTAAAATATTATGGTGTGGATTTGATATAATGTTATAGTCGTGGGTAAGATTTATAAATTTTGCAAAGTATGCAAGTTGTTATAAAATATTCGTGTGGTCGGGGAATATTCTTTTTGTCGGGGTCCGTATGACGGTACAATCATTGGTGGACCCCACAACAGAAGTATTGTCGTAGTTAGAAAATGACAGAATTATATTTTTATAAAAATAACGGCGAAAGTATTACCGTTAAAACTGTTGAACTACCTGGTAGTAAAAGTATAGTAATACGCGTGGTTGCATAGTAGCACACGGTATTGATTATTGATGCTTACGTGAGAAGTCACTCAGTTATACTTAATTATTTCTACAGTAATTGCTGCATCATATCTCTCATATTATTGATTCAATTATTGTAACAGTATCATCTGCATAATATGTTATATTATTAAATCAATAATTGAATCTAATTGCGCGCCAATAAGAAGAAATCCTTATCGGAAAGCCCCCTCTTTCCTGAGAATGACCATGTTGTTAAATATTGTGAATTATAATATTAATGATGAATAAGTTCGTGTTGATTAAAGATGAAATTGATAGTTCCACTGTGTTGGAATTATTAGTGTTAGTGAAAATCGACATTTATTTCGATAATAGTTGATGTCTGGATGTTATATTGACCAATCGGGTAATTAACCGTATAAATGAGCAATTAATTGCTATTAATTCACATGATTATAACTATTTATTCACATGTGTGTACTATTGATTCACATTCTTACTATTAGGAGAGGTGGTGCAAGATTGATAATACTTGCATGACTAAGTTAAAAATGGAGGTATAGTTTAAGGTACTATTTTGTAATTAGTTTTTTCACATGATTATACTATTAAGTCACATGAATGAACTATTAATTCACATTATTTACTATTAGGGGAGGTGGTGCAAGTTTGATAATACTTGCAGGACTAAATTAAAAATGAAGAAAAAGTAGAAGGTATTATACTGTAATATTTTGAGCCCCAAAACGTACAATTATCAAAACTATATTTTCCTATAAATAGAAGCTCATTCTTCCTTCATTTCTCACCAATTCAATAAAGCTATAGAGCAATTATTACAGAGAGAAATTATAGAGAGAAAGAAGAAGAGAAGTCTGCTACCTCACTATTCCAGTATTCAGTCTTCTTCTAAGGTATGGGGTATTATTCTTTCGTATGCATGAAGAGAGTTATTTTCTTTCAATACTCATAAGGGTTGTTATTCCATTCTTTATTATTATGTTGGAATAACCTATATATGTGAAGTACCGCATACATGGTGAAATTCTTCTGTTATTCCATTCTTTATTATTCTGTTGGTATAACATCACTGTGCGGTCTATCGCATGCCTAGTGAATTCTGTTGTTATTCCATTCTTTATTATACTATTGGAATATCCTATCTGTGCGAATTACGTATGACTGGTTCTATTCTTTATTATTCTGTTGGAATATCCTATCTGTGCGGGTTACGCATGACCTGGTTCCATTATTTATTATTCTGTTGGGATAACCTGTCTGTAGGGATTATGCACGCTTGGTGAATTCTTCTGTTATTTCATTCTTTATTATTCTGTTGGAATAACATGTCTATATGGATTAGCATATGCATGGTGAATGATCCTTCGTATTCATTCCTTATTAAATTGTGGAAATGATCTTACTACGTGGATTTAATATATTCTATTACACTCAGTTGGTTAAAGTTTTAGCTTATATACTCCATGAAATTAATGGAATATCCTTGATATTTGCGCTTCATCTAGTTTCTTTTCATGGAAATATTCTTCTGAGCATTCTTGAATTTTACTCCACAAAGAAGTATCATATTGACAATTTGGACGTTATTAATTTCTGGAAAAATTAAAATTATAAATCTTTAAAATTTATCCTTCAACTTGTTTTATTGAATTATTATGTCATTGTCATCATCCTCATGCTTATATTGTGATTAAAACCATCTTTGACTTACGTGCATAGATGGATTTGGTATGATTATGATTTGGAATTATTCAGTATAATCATTACCGTAATGTGACGATGATGTGGTAAAAGTCATCATTGGTATGTCGTTCATTGATGGACAGTTGTTGGTATGATTATGACCAGGGATTATTCGGTATAATCATGACCATTGATGATTACATGAATATCCTTGGCCGTGATGCAGGGATGATTCAATTTTATTTATTTAGCTGAGTCTCAGCGATAAAGTTGATGAAAAACTTTTTAAATCATAGAAGATAGTAGATTTTATGTTCTACTTGACTCTTCTAATGGATTGCTTGTTCCGCTGCAGTTAAACTTGTTGTCTATTATATTCTATTAGTTTAAAATTGTTGAAGGCTAATGATAATTTATTCTGCATTATCTTAGTCATAATATTTCTTACTAGGCTAGTTGAGCTCACCCTTTCTTTCACTGTTCTCTTCAGGAAATGAGAACGTAGCCGGAACTAGTCGGGGAACAGAGTGATGGTCCAGATGATAGCATTAGTAGTCCTCACTATTCTGTTAAATAGTGTGACAATAAATGTAATGAGGACTCCATTGAGTGTGGATATTGTCTAGATGACAATATTCTTATTAAAACTCTTAGATTATGTTTTGTCGTATTTTACACGACTGTTGTGTAATTAAGTTGTCTTTAAATTTTGTACCATGTATTTGGCGACTCAAGATGGGTGATGTATACCTATTTTGGGGGCGTCACAGTTGGTATCAAAGCTTAGGGATATGATCCCTGGCTGAGATGTGAGACAAGAACTAGGAGGGGAGATGTGACGCCCCCAAAATTAGGTATACATCACCCATTCTGAGTCGCCAGATACATGGTACAAAATTTAAATTC
This sequence comes from Panax japonicus, assembly GCA_020205505.1. Lineage (NCBI taxonomy): Eukaryota > Viridiplantae > Streptophyta > Magnoliopsida > Apiales > Araliaceae > Panax > Panax japonicus. Next base: position 18,128,391 of record CM035107.1, on the reverse strand, counting down.
AACTTAATTATACAACAGTCGTGTAAAATACGACAAAACATATGCTGTGAGTTTTAATACAAATATTGTCATCTAGACAATATATAAACTCGATCGGGTCCTCATTGCATTTATTATCACACTATTTCACATAATAGTGAGGACTACTAATGATATTATCTGGACCGTCACTCCGTTCCCCGACTAGTCCCAGCTACCTTCTCATTTCCTGAAGAGAACAGTGAAAGAAAAGGGTGAGCTCAACTAGCCCAGTAAGAAATATTATGACTAAGATAATTTAGAATAAATTATCGTTAGCCCCCAACAGTGTTAAACTGATACAATATAACAAACATCAAGTTTAACTACAGTGGAACAAGCAATCCATTAGAAGAGTCAAGTAGAGAATAAAATCTACTATCTTCTATGATTTAAAAGATTTATCATCAATTTTATCGCTGAGACTCAGCTTAATAAATAATCCACATCATCGAATCACCCCTGCACTACGGCCAAGGATATTCGTTAATATCACATGCATCCATGAATTATCCATGCACTACGGGCCAAGGATATTCATTATTATCACATTCATGAATTAATATTTCATTGCTGAGACTCAGCTCAATAATTCATCCACATCATCGAATCATCCCTGCACTACAGGCCAAGAATATTCTTTAGTATCACGACTATGAATTATACATGCACTACGGGCCAAGGATATTCGTGTTTTCATCAACGGTCCTGATCATGCCATAAAAACAATTCATCTTTACACCCTTGGCCGAAGAGAATCCATAGCCATAATCATACCAAAAACTGTCCATCAATGCACTATGGGCCAATGAGGACTTTTTCCACATCGATCATTTGTAACATTCAGTCATGATTATACCGAATAATCCCTGGTCATAATCATACCAAGTCCATATATGCACTACAGGCCATAGATGACTTTCAACATAATATAAACATGATGATGATGACAATGACATAATAATTCAATAAAACAAGATCGAGAATTAATTTATCCAAGAACCAATAACGTCCAAATTGTCAACATGATACTTCTTTGTTGAGTAACACTCAAGAATGCTCAGAAGAATATTTCCATAAAAAGATATTGGATGAAGCGCAAATATCAAGGATATTCCACTAATTTCATGGAGTATAGAAGTCAAAACTTAAACCAACTGAATATAAGAGAATATATGAAATTTCAAATGGATTTTTAGCCCACCATGCGGTAATCCACGTATACAGATCATTTTCAAAATTTAATAAGGAATGAATACAAAGGATCATTCACCATGCATGTGGTAATCCACATAGACAGGTTATTCCAACAGAATAATAAATAATGGAACCAGATCAGGCATAATACGCACCGACAGGATATTCCAATAGCATAATAAAGAATGGAATAACAATAGAAATCACCATGCATGCGATAGACCGCACAGACAGGTTATTCCAACAAAATAACAAATAATGGAACCAGGTCAGGCGTAATACGCACCGACAGGATATTCCGACAGAATAATAAAGAATGGAATAACAGAATAATTTCACCATGTATGTGACACCCCCAAATCCCGATACTTCATTACCTCAAGATTTGGTGTTCACGTAATCAAAACATTCATTTATAACTACCCAATCATAAATAAAATTGAATAATAAACCTGCTCATACATGAATTACATAAAATAAAATCTCCCATGTTATCTAACCTTTACAAACAAACATTCATGCGGAAATTTTAAAATAAACTCTATTACAATCTTTAAATCAAAGTCTGATAATAAAACTATCAAAACTATTTCAAGTCTTCAGTACTTGTTCATCTTTCCCTTTCCTTTACTGGTGCTAGGTACGTCACCATTTCCATCTTTAGCTGTAAGGATTATACAGCCAAGAGTGAGCAAATAAGGCTCACTTGAAATATCAATGAATAAAACTTTCACATTCTTTGCCCATTCAGGGGCTCAATAGAACCGAACAATAAGTTTTATTAACTTCTCATACGCTCCTTGCCTATTTAGAGGCTTAAAAGAACGGAAACATTTCTTGCCCATTCAGGGGCTCAATAGAATTGAACAATAAATTCTATTAACATCTTAAACATTCAACTGAGGGTCTAATGACCACGAACCTTGTCCACAGTTATAAGTAATCTTTCAACTTTAACTTTTATAGTCATACGACTATAATGACTTCAGGGTACTTAGGGGGATCAACCCTTTGTACATGTATTGTATACAAACATTTCAGCGCAAAGTACAAAACTAAGCGTAACCCCTATAAATAGGGTTGTTCATCTCAGTATTTTGAGTATAAGTCCGCCCCAAAGATAGTTTAGTTTGAATACACTAAAAGGTAATTTGGAGTTCAACGGACATCAACTAAGGATTAGTTGAATAAAAGATAATAACACTATATTACTGAATAATCATAACTGAATAAACATTTTGTTCTAAGTTCATGCTTTAGGGATAATCTAATAGCATAACTATTGAATAACACATCATACCTTCCTTTGAATAACATTAAGCTAAGGTTACATATTAGAATTTAATATCAAACATGCACAACAAATAATAACTTGAACGATAAACTGGTTCAACAGAATAAAGGTACTTGCATGCTAATATAACAAGTTTAGAGTTAAGAAAACTTGAATAATCATAATAACTATCTCAACGAAAGTGTGGAGATGGAAAGCTTGTATCATCATGAATAACTGGATACAATGAAGTTGCTTAATGGAAATACTTTACTCAATAAAGTATAGCATATGAAATTTACATAACGAAGCTTTAGGATTAGAAAACTTGCTTAAACTCAACAAACTAACTCAACGAGAGTATGGAGTTAGAGAACTTATCTTGCGCGTAGATTAAACCATTATAATCCAAATCATAATTATCCTATATACATATGTTAACATGACATAGTCAGTCAGTAACAACATACTATATCTCTACATCACGTATGCTTTGATTATAAATTGAATAATCAAATTCTATCCATCAGAACTATTAACAATATTTGTTAATTAGTAATTCCATGTTCACTCATAGTATTAATATATTATAATACCAAAATACATACTCAACATTTATCATATATTATTCCTTTTAAAAAAATCAGACTTTTGTGCAAGACAAAAGTCATTTCTGAACTTTCTGTTAAGTGGCGCCGCGGCGCCATAGTTTCAACTGTGGGCCGCGCTGCGGCGCTGATGTGGCACTCAGCGCGAGATATATATAGGGACTCGGCGCTGTGGTGCGAATTCTGGTGCTCCGGCGCTGACTTCGGCGCTGCGGCGCGAAGCCTGGCTGGGGCGCTGATTTTGGCGCTAAGGCGCGAAACTTGACGCTGGAGCGTGAATTTTGATGCTGGAGCGCCGAAACTCACAGAACCAAAATGAAGAACAGAGCTAAAGCTACTGTCTTAAATTTGTAACAACAATTTGCCACAAACAACCTGTATAACTAATATAAATTACACATACTTGTTAACAATCATCCATATACCAATTACCAACCACTAATTAATAATATCATAGACTAATTCTTTGAAACGCTGTTATTAGAACAAAACTGCATTGTTGATAAATATAAATTAAAGTGAACGGTATTCTATGCTTATAACCAAATTATTACCTTTGGAAAACTAGCATACCAACATATAGTCCAATTAACATATACAAAGTTCAATTCGCGTATTAGTTCACAATTTTTGTTATCATGAAATCATATGTTCGTATATATATATATATATATATATATATATATATATATATATATATATATATTCCACTATAAAAATCGAGTTCTCTTTCTCAAGGGTAATTTAGCATACAACACATACACACCTATATATGCATGCTAGCTATAAAAATTACAATTACACATATTATTATTATAAATTATAAAACTCAATTTACAGAAAATCTTGTAAAACTTATTCTACTGTGAAATTCAAAAACACAGAGATATACTAATTCACAAACTATATAATGTAACACATATATAGTTATATAGTATTAAGATTATAGGAAAAATACCTTTTTGTTGCTTAAGAAGATACTTGTTAACAGAACTTGCTATGGACAATCACACACTTGGCTTCCTTCCTCTCAAACTCTCTGAACTTCCATTCTTTTTCTTCTCTATGTTAATCAGTTAACTCGAAGCGTAAAATGATAAACACTTCAATTCACAGTATAGGTATACTAAAATAAAAAAAAACCCAACGTACGTCTTTTCAATTATTTTAAAAAAAACTGACGCTCACTAATTATTTGTATTAAATTATCAATTACATAACTTATATATATTTACGTATTATCATTTTATTTATTTCAAAATTTAAATTAAAAAGAAATCCAAAAGCCATAGGCTTTGTTTGGCAACCCATTTAAAAGTTAAAGGATTAATATACTTACACCTTGTTTGGCAAAAACTAAATTAATATTACTTTAATTTATTTTAATAACTCTTATAATATAGTTATTTGTCACACTTTATTTAATAACAATTTATTAAATAAATTACTTAATCGCATAATTCAATCCACATAACACATTAATTATTTAACAAATAAATAATTAACTAATCACATTAATTATTTAGCAAATAAATAATTAACTAAATCTACTCAAAAAAATTAAAAAAATTACTTATTCAATAATAAACACATCCAATAAATATTTATATAAATTAATAAATATTTATAACTTACATTTAAAAATTTGGAATGTTACATCATTCCCCTCTTATAAGGATTCTGTCCCCAGAATCACAACTTAAACAACATATTCGTTACATTCTTCCCTACTTACAAAGATTTTGTCCCCAGAATCGAAGATATAGATTAAACAAATAACTTAGGGTACTCTTTCATCATTTTCTCTTTGAGTTCCCACGTTGCTTCTTCAGCATTATGGTTTCTCCATATAACCTTCACATAAGGTATCACTTTATTCCTGAGCACTTGTTCTTTCCTGTCGACTATCTGGATAGGAATCTCTTCATGAGATAAATATTTCTCGAACTGCAACGGTTCGTACTCGATCACGTGATTGTAATCAGGTTTATATGGTCGTAACACCGAAATATGAAAAACATTATGAATATTTTCCAATTCTGGAGGTAGAGCTACCTCGTAAGCTACCTCTCCAACTCGTCGCAACACTTCAAAGGGTCCAATAAACCTCGGGCTTAGTTTTCCCTTTTTACCGAAATGAATTTTCCCCTTACAAGGAGAAAATTTTAGGAATACGTAGCTTCCTATGTCAAATGCACGATCTTGCCTGTGTTGATCAGCATACTTCTTCTGTCAGTCTTGAGCTGCTACCAATCTTGTCCTGATTAGTTTGATAACCTCAGCAGTTTGTTGCACTAGTTCTGGTCCTAGCAATTGACGTTCACCAACTTCATCCCAGCACAGTGGAGTTCTGCACTTTCTGCCGTATAACGCTTCGTAAGGTGGCATGCCGATGCTCGCGTGATAACTATTATTGTAGGCGAATTCCACCAATAGTAATTGTTCTTCCCAACTTCCTTTGAAATCCATGACGCATGCTCTCAACATATCTTCCAATGTCTGGATCGTTCGTTCGCTTTGGCCATCTGTTTGTGGATGATAAGTTGTACTCATTCGTAATTGAGTTCCCATGTATTCTTTTAGTCTCTTCCAAAAGTTTGACATGAATCGTGGGTCTCTATCGAACACAATTGACACTGGCACTCCATGTCTCGAAACGATTTCTTTAATGTAAAATCTTGCTAACTGATCAAGATTGAACCTAATCTTTATTGGTAAAAAGTGCGCTGATTTCGTCAGTCTGTCCACTATCACCCAAATTGCATTGCATCCTCTCTGAGTAGTTGGAAGACCCACCACAAAATCTATCATGATGTGTTCCCACTTCCATTCTGGTTTTTCCAACAGTTGAAGTAATCCGCTGGGTCTTTGATGTTCGGCTTTTACTCTTTGACATGTCAAACATTTCGCCACACATTCTGCAACGTCCCTTTTCATATTCGACCACCAAAAATGTCGGCGTAGATCTTGATACATATTCGTACTTCCTGGATGAATCGAATATTTTGAGCTATGAGCTTCGGTCAAGATTTCGTCTTTCACTTCTGGTGTTGCTGGAACCCAGGTTCTTCCCTCGTACCGTAGTAAACCTTCGGTATCGACCTTGTATTTCGTACCGCTTCCATCAACCATATTGTCTTTTATCTTCCCACATTCTTCATCTTGTAACTAAGCGTTCTTCACCTTGTCCAGTAAAGTTGGACCTGCTTCTAACTGAAATAGTCGTTCGTCGGATTCCTGTGGAAATTTGATTTCCAGTTCTAACTTTGTCATTGCTGAAATGAGCTCCTCCTGAGTTGTTATCAGCATCAATTTCTCCAGACCTTTTCTACTTAAAGCATCTGCAACCACATTCTCTTTTCCTGGATGATAAAAGATCTCACAATCATAATCTTTTATCAATTCCATCCACCTTCTCTGACGCATGTTCAGATCTTTCTGAGTGAAAATATACTTCAGACTTTTGTGGTCTGTGTAGATCTCATATTTCTCTCCATACAGATAGTGTCTCCATATCTTGAGAGTAAATACTACTGCAGCCAATTCCAAATCACGAGTTGGATAGCCTTTCTCATAATCCTTTAGTTGTCTTGATGCATAGACAATAACTTTGCCGTTTTACATAAGAACACAACCCAATTCTTTGTGTGAGGCATCACTATACACCACAAAATTTCCTGTATTATCCGGCAGGGTTAACACAGGTGCCACACTTAGCTTCTTCTTCAAATCTTGGAAGCTCTCTTCACACTTCTCCGTCCAAATGAATTTCACAGCTTTCCGTGTCAAATTTGTTAACGGAGTGGCAATCTTGGAAAAATCTTGTATAAATATTCTATAATAACCGACTAGCCCCAAGAAACTCCTCACCTCCAAAGGTGTCCTTGGTTGTTCCCAATATATTACAGCTTCCACTTTTGATGGATCCACTGAAATCCCATCTTCGTCAATCACATGACCCAAAAATTATACACGATCGAGCCAAAATTTGCACTTAGAGAATTTCGCGTACAGTTTTTCCTTTCTTAGTGTCTCCAATGTCAAATGTAAATGTTCCACGTGTTCTTCTTGAGTTTTGGAATACACCAGAATGTCGTCGATAAACATCACTACGAACTTGTCTAAGAATGGTTTAAATACCCTGTTCATCAAATCCATGAACGCGGCAGGGGCATTTGTTGAACCAAAAGACATCATCAGAAACTCGTAATGTCCGTACCGAGTTTTGAATGTCGTTCTAGGTATATCCTCCTTTCTTACCTTCAATTGGTGATACCCACTTCTCAAATCTATTTTCGAGAAGTACTTAGCACCCTTCAACTGATCAAACAAGTCATCTATTCTAGGCAACGGATACCTATTCTTAATGGTGACTTTGTTTATCTCTCTATAATCAATGCAAAGGCGCATTGATCCATCTTTTTTTTTAACGAATAAAATTGGCGCTCCCCACAACGATACGCTTGGTTGAATATACTTCTTGTCCAGTAGTTCTTGCAGTTGCACCATTAGTTCCTTCATTTTTATCAGAGCCATTCTGTACGGGGCCTTCGATATCGGTGCAGTTCCTGGCGCTAAGTCGATTACGAACTTAATCTCTCTATCAGGCGGAAGTCCTGGAAAATCTTCCGGAAATACATCTACGAATTCTCTAACCACTAGTATCTCCTCCAGTTTCACACCCTTCTTCTGAGTATCGACTATGTAAGCCAAATAACCCACACAGCCTTTACTTAACAACTTCTTGGCCTGTATAATCGGCAGACATTTCATTTGTCTAGGCGATTTGCTACCATGGAAAACTACCTTTGACGAAGTCATAAGGTTTACACACTTTTTGTGACAATCAATTACTGCTCCATATTTGAACAGCCAATCCATTCCCAAAATTACATCAAATTCCCCGAGTCTAATCGGAATTAAATCTACCATCATTATACTCCCTTTTATGTTCACCCTAAAGCTCTTGTATACGAACCTAACAGGAATCAATTCCCTATTCATAATTTCTATGTTTATAGGAAAATTCAGTTTTTCTCTAGGCAATTCTAACCTCTTAGCAAATTCATCAGATATAAACGAGCAGAGTAGCACCCGAATCAAATAATACATAAGCATTAATATCGTTGATTGGGATAATACCTGACACCACATCTTTTGATTCCACAGTCATGTTAAAAGTTCTGGATGTGGGTTTGTTTGATGCTGTAGGTCCAGCAATGGCCCATCTTCCTCCACTGCTACCTCCCTTGCTTCTTATTATTTCTCCGACCTTCTTCTGAGGGCATTCACGAGCAAAATGATCCTTGGATCCGCACGTGAAACAGACATTCTTCTTGGGTTGGGTGAAATTTGAGGCGATGTGACCCTCCTAGCCACAGTTGAAACATGCACGTTTCCCCATCAAGCACACACTCTTATGAAACCTCCCGCATGTAGCACATGCTTCAAACTTCCTAAACTGCTGGTTACCCTGCTAGTTTCCAGTACCCCCGTTTCCATTCCATTTCCTCTTCAAGTTGTTGTTATTGTTGTTGCCACTTCCATTGCCTCCGCTACCATTCTTCACTTCCATCACATTCTTCTTCTTCTGCTCTTGATTGAATTTTGTCACTACCTCTCCTCCCCCTTCAGCGAGCACTGCCTTCTCCATCACTGTTGCAAACGTCTTCAACTGGAACAGGGAAACCCTACTGTACGGCCAGGGCTTCAGTCCCTGTTCAAATCTTTTTGCCTTACGCTCGTCTGTACTGACCTGATATGGCGCAAACCTCGCCAACTCGTTGAATTTCACAGCATACTCAGACACCGTCATCGCTCCCTGCTTCAGTTCCAAAAAACTAAACCTCTAACTGACTCTTCGAACTCTCTCGGAAGTAGGTCTCGAAGAATAACTCCTTAAACCTATCCCAAGTCATCACTCCTGGTCCTTCTAGGGTTTTATTGGCTTGCCACCAATAACTAGCTTCTGCTTTCAACATAAATGTTGCAAAGGCAGTCTTCTGTTCATCCACTACCCTAGCGACTTCAAATACTTTCTCTATTTCCATAATCCAGGTCTGTGGCTCGACCGAATTCGTGGACCCACGGAATTCAGGTGGTCCAACCGCCTTGAAATCCTTAAACATTGTTCTTTGGTTCTGAGGTTGATGCTGCAACGCTCCTGTTAGTAATGTCACTAGTTGTTGGACGGAATTATCTTCAACATCATTATTGTTAGTTCTCGTATTGGTTCTCTGACGGGGTGGTTCACGTCTGGGAGGCATTTTCTGGTAAAAAAACATCTATTAGACTATTACCCAACTTCTTTAAGTACTTTCTAATTAATCCTGCTTCCATAAAAGAAATAACCACATAACACTTTTGAATAAAATAATATCTTTTATTTATTCATCACCTTTTTGAAAACATAAAAACAATAGCATCACTGCTATTTACATTCCTTTCCTGAACTACAAAAGTTGCAGGACAACATCATCATTCTCATATCCCATGGTTACTTAACACTGGGGATTAACACATTATTTAACAATTATTACTTGCAAAACAGACACATTTCCTACGATGATCTATTAAGATACTCAGTAGCCTTTTGACGCTCTTCTTCCATAACACGAAACATGGTTCGGTGATCTAACACATATGATGGCAGAGTCTAGAACTGAATTGGATAACCCATGACCCGATCTTGAGCTCGATTGATCACGGTATTGAATACTTTATCCATCTCTTCCATCTTCATCCTCTTTGTTTGTGCGTCCCTTACTGCTCTTCCAGTTCGTTGATAAGCTTCCTCGTATGCGTCTTCAGCTCTCGCCCTCTTGTAAAATACTATGCAGGCACTATGCATAATAAAATATAATATATTCTATTTATAGAATAACTTTATAAAAGTATTCTGTTTTATATAAAAAGATTTTACTATGCAAAACACTATGCATAATAGAATATAATATATTCTATTTATAGAATAACTTTATAAAAGTATTCTGTTTTATATAAAAAGACTTTACTATTAAAACTTTAAACAAACGACCCATATTGATTTACTATTATAATTTCAACCAACAGTCTGAAAAATTAGCACATCTCCTCATGGAATAATATTGTACCCAAAAATGATTTGGACTGAAAAGACATATATTTTTTGGGTGAATAGTACCCCATGAATAATACTTCGGGAATAGTACCCCGTGAATAGTACCCCGATACGAAAAGTGTCCCAAATACCCGAGTGAATAATACTAGAGTGAATAGTAACCAGTTAAATAGTAACCCATGAATAGTAACTCGTGAATAGTAACTCATGAATAGCACTCCGACACAAAAAGTGCCCCAAATACCTGAGTAAATAATAATTGGAGTGAATAGTAACCGGGTATTTTATGACAACTTGTCTACTTTGAAAATTTTTCACATATCACCTTTAACTTTAACCTTTTATCAATTTAACTATTTACTAAATAGAATAATTATAAGAAAATTGAATACTTTCATTTCATAAAATTTGGGGTCTCACAGGAGAGACGGGGAATTCCTTCGCTAGTATGACCTACCTAAGTTTACTTGTTATTTAATTGGTCAGTTAGAGTATATGGATAATATATGATATGTTAATTTACCCTTGTTTTGTGATAGTGTTTGAAAATGGCATCTAAAAATGTTGAGATCATGAATGAAACACATGAGACCGTTGAGTCACCAACGATCAATACCCAGGATAATGTGCAACAGGAAGACAATAATCATCAGGTAAATAACAACACCGATCAAATGATGAACGATGGGATGTTCAGAGGCTTTATGCAATTCATGCAATATCAGGTAAGAGAGACTCCTGTTCAAAATTTTGGTGGAAATAATGGCAACCCACGGTCGGTCACCGCTAAGCAGTTCAAGGAGCTGGGACCACCAGAGTTTTTGGGAAAGCCAGAACCACTTAAGGAGAAGACGTGGTTAAAGCAGATCAGCAAGATATTTGATGTCTTGGGATGCTCTGAGGAGCAAAAGGTTCCCTTTGCCAACTTTATGTTGCGTGAAGAGGCATATTACTGGTGGGAATTTGTAAAACGTACCCAGCCTGACGCACTCAAGATGTCTTGGGAGAAGTTTTAAGAGATGTTCAACGATAAGTACTTTCCCGAAAGTATTTGTCACATGAAGGAGGTGGAGTTTATCAAGTTGGAGTAAAACAATATGACCGTGTCGGAATACGAGGCTAAATTTGCGGAGTTATACCAGTTTGCATCCCATTTGGTAGATAATGAGGAGCGAATGACGCAAATATTTCTAAGAGGTTTGAAACCTGAAATACGTCAATACCTCATTTCTCACAAACATTGTTTATATTCAGATGTAATGAATAGAGCTCAGTTATTGGAGCCTGATAATGAGTCAGCCCTACCAAAGGATAACGAGCAAGAACATGATAATAATCGTACCGGTGGCGACGACAGTCGGAACAATGGTAACCATCGTTGGGGGAAATTATCATGCCAAGAATGGTAACCACTTTGGTGGTAATCATGGCCAAGATAATAGAAGTGGAAATTTCATGAAGAGAAGGTTCAATAATGATGGAAAGAAAACAGCACCAATACCTATTAAGGAAGGAGAACGACCGCCGGTCGTATGCTTTAAATGCGGAGGGGGGGACATATCTGTCCAAACTGCGTGATGCAGTCCAAAGAATGTTATAATTGTGGAAAAGAAGGTCACCTAGCCCGATTTTGTCGTGAACCAAAGTCAAGTCCAGCTGGAACGGTGGTACCAAAGGTGGATACAGACAAAACAAAGTCGGTGGTTTCAGGAAGAGCATTTTCGTGACTTCTCAAAAAGCGAGTAACCTGAACGAAGTTAGCACGGGTTAGTTAATTATAAACTCTTGTGAAGTCTATACCTTATTAGATACCGGTTCTACCCATTCTTTTATCTCTCTTGCTTGCGCTCAACGTTTAAATTTGACCCCAGAGAAGTTAGACTTTGTCTTATTGGTTCAAACTTCATTAGTAGAAACCTTCGTTACCTCCATTGTTTATAAATCTTGTTGATTTAAATCGACACTTTCACGTTACCTGTCGATCTTATCTCTTTGAAAATACTTGCCCTTGATGTGATTTTAGGAATCGATTGGTTAACTACTCATCATCCCAAAATTGATTATTTTTGTAAGGTTGTTAGCTTTCATATTCCTAACCAACCTGTTCTGCGAATTCAAGCAACCAAAGCACTAAAGTCAATCACTGTTATATTAAGCCATAAGTAAAGAGCCCTGAGCCTTTCGCTGGTGACTTCCTTGTGCGGAATCCATCGAAGCCGAACTTTCCGTAGGGGACGTTGTGAATAACGGTGGCAAGTTGATAGGTATCAATGTGACGTACTATCCAAGTCTTGGATGAGAGTCACAGTTTTGAATAATATTTCTATTGTTAATAAATTTCCTGACATATTCTTGAAGAACTTCTTGGCCTACCCCAGAGTGTGAAATCGAACTTTGTATTAACCCCAGTACAAAACTCATCTCTAAAACCCTCAACTATTTCCTTCACCCAAAACGAACGTATTATGCGCCAAAGACGTTGGCACGAGCTGTTGAAGATTACGATAATACCATTCAATATCATCATGGAAGAGCGAACGTGGTAGCTAATGCATTGAGTAGAAGATCGTATGCGTTTACGAGTGTGATGTTGTTAACACAAAAACCCATTTCATATAACTTACAAATGATGAAGATAGAGTTAAAGACTCTAGGGACCCACGTGAAGATAGCGAACCGACTTTAAATCGATAAAGGTAAAGCCGTGTAAGTTACATACTTAGAGCTAATGAATGTGAAGAAGAAGGTTCAAGAGGGCGTTATTCTAGAAGCAAGAATCGATGAAGAGAGGAAATCTCAACCCTCGATTTTATTGTCCCATTTGAAATCCTTGATCGAGTAGGAACTGTGGCCCATAGACTCGTTTTACCGCCATGTATGTCGCGTGTTCATAACATTTTTTTTACGTATCGATGTTATGTAAATATGTGGATGACCCAAACCACATTATTAAATTAGAACTAGACGAGATAGGAGAAGATTTAATGTATAAGGAGATACGTGTTAAAATCTTGGATAAGAAGGATCGTATTCAACACTCAAAGGTTATACCTCAAGAGTTAGAATCTGAAATGAAGTCAAGGTATCCTCATCTCTTCGGCATATAAGGTACATACGTAAATTTCGAGGGCAAAATTTCATAAGGAGGGGTGATTGTGAGACCCCAAATTTTATAAATAAAGATTTAAATTTCTCGAAATATTGTTTAAAAATATTATGGTGTGGATTTGATATAATGTTATAGTTGTGGGTAATAATTATAAATTTTACAAAGTATGCAAGTTGTTATAAAATATTCGTTTGGTCAAGGAATATTCTTTTTGTCAGGGAATATCCGTACGACGGCACAATCATTGGTGGACCCCACAATGGAAGTATTGTCGTAGTTAGAAAACGACAGAATTATCTTTTTATAAAAATAACGGCGAAAGTGTTACCGTTAAAACTGTTGAACTACCCGGTAGTAAAATTACAGTAATACGCGAGGTTGCATACTAGCACACAGTATTGATTATTGATGCTTACATGAGAAGTCACTCAGTTATACTTGTGACGCCCCCAAAACAGGTATTACATCACCTATTCTGAGTCGCCAAATACATGGTACAGAATACAAATACAACTTAATTATACAACTGTCGTGCAAAGTATGACAAAACATAAGTTGTGAGTTTTAATACAAATATTGTCGTCTAGACAATATACAAACTCAAAATCAATATTATTACATTTATTTTCTCACTATTTCACTAAATAGTGAGGACTACTAATGTTATCATCTGGTCCGTCACTCCGTTCCCCGACTAGTCCCTGCTACGTTCTCATTTCCTGAAGAGAACAATGAAAGTAAAAGGGTGAGCTCAACTAGCCCAGTAGGAAATATTATGACTAAGATAATGCAGAATATATTATCGTTAGCCTTCAACAGTGTTAAACTGATATAATATAACAACCATCAAGTTTAACTGCAGCGGAACAAGCAATCCATTAAAAGAGTCGAGTAGAGAATAAAATCTACTATCTTTTATGATTTAAAAGGTTTTTCAACACTTTTATCGCTGGGACTCAGCTTAATAAATAATCCACATCATCGAATCACCCCTGTAATACGGCCAAGGATATTCTTTAGTATCACGACCACAATTATCCATTCACTACTGGCCAAGAATATTTGTGTATTCATTAATGGTCATGATCATGCCAACAACTGTCCATCAATGCACTACGGGCCAATGAGGACTTTTACCACATCATTTGTAACATTACGGTTATGATTACACCGAATAATCTCTAGTCATAATCATACCAAGTCCATCTATGCACTACAGGCCACATATGACTTTTAACAAAAAATAAACATGAGGATGATGACAATGATATAAGAATTCAATAAAACAAGTTCAAGAATTATTTTATCCAGGAATCAATAACTTCCAAATTGTCAACATGATACTGCTTTGTGGAGTAAAATTCAAGAATACTCATAAGAATATTTCAATGAAAAAATAATGGATGAAGCGCAAATATCAAGGATATTCCACTAATTTCATGGAGTATAGAAGTCAAAACTTTAACCAACTGAGTATAACAAGGAATGGACTAACAAAAGAAATCACCAGGCATGCGATAGACCGCACAGGCAGGTTATTCTAACAGAAAAATAAATAACGGAATCAGTTCCGGCGTAAAACGCATAGACAGGATATTCTAACAGAATAATAAAGACAGAATCAAGTCTGGCGTAAAATGCACAGACAAAAAATTCCAACATAATGATAAAGACGGAACCAGGTCCAGCGTAGAAAGCACAGACAGGATGTTCTAACAGAATGATAAATAATGGAACCAGGTCCGGCGTAAACGTACAGACAGGATGTTCCAACAGAATAATAAAGAATGGAATAACAGAAGAATTTCACCAAGTATAGGGTAGCCCGTGTATACAGGTTATTCTAATAGAATAATAAAGAATGGAATAACAAAAGTTCTCTTCATGGATAAGAAAGAAATAATACTCCCTACCTTGGAAAAACTGGATACTGGAATAGTGAGGTAGCAGACTTCTCTTCTTCTTTCTTGCTATAATTTCTCTCTATAATAATCGCTCTAAAGCTTTTGTGAATTGGTGAGAAATGAAGGAAGAATGAGCTTCTATTTATAGGAAAATATAGTTTCGATAATTGCACATTTTGGGGCTCGAAAAATTACAGTACAATACCTCCAACTTTTCTTTCATTTTTAATTTAGTCCTGCAAGTATTATCAAACTTGCACCACTTCCCCTAATAGTAAATAATGTGAATCAATAATTCAATCATGTGAATCAATAGTATAATCATGTGAAAAATACGAATTACAATATAGTACCTCCATCTATACCTCCATTTTTAACTTAGTCATGCAAGTATTATCAATCTTGCATACACACATGTGAACAAATAGTTATATAAGCATGTGAATTAGTAGCAATTAACAGCTCATTTATCCGATAAATTATCCTATTTATCAATATAACCCCTACACATCAATTATCATCGGAATAGATGTCGATTTCCACTAACAATAATAATCCCAACACAATGGAACTATCAAAATTCATTTTTAATCAACACAACTTATTCATCATTAATATTATAACTCATAATATTTAACAATCAGGTCGTTCCCAGGAAAGAGGGGGCTTTCTGATAAGGATTTCTCCTTATTGGCGCGCAATTAGGTGACCAAACCTCTCCTTGACAGAACTTCTAGACATTGTCAATATTGCAAATAATAATATTAATAACTTTGTCGTCTCAATTATTGATTTAATAATATAAAATATTATACAAATGATATTGTGACAATAATTGAATCAATAAAATGAGAGATATGATACAACAATTATTGTAGCAATAATTGAGTATAACTGAGTGACTTCTCACGTAAGCATCAATAATCAATACCGTGTGCTACTATGCAACCACACGTATTACTCTACTTTTAACACCGGGTGTTTCAACAGTTAACGGTAAAACTTCCGCCGTTATTTTCATAAAGTATTTTTGTCGTTTTCTCAATCCAACAATAATTCTGTTGTAGGGGTCCACCAATGATTGTGTCGTTGTACGAATATTCCCTGTTAAAACGAATAATCCCCGATCAATCGAATATTATATAACAACTTGCGTACTTTGTAAAATTTGTAAATATTACCCACAACTATAATATTATATCAAATCCACACCATAATATTCAAAAATATATTTCGAGAAAATTTAATCTTTATTCAAAAAGTTGGGGACTTACAACCTATAAGAAATATTATGACTAAGATAATGCAGAATAAATTATCGTTAGCCTTCAACAGTGTTAAACTGATAAAATATAATAAACATCAAGTTTAACTGCAGCGGAACAAGCAATCCATTAGAAGAATCAAGTAGAGAATGATATCTACTATCTTCTATAATTTAAAAAGTTTATCATCAATTTTATCGCTGAGACTCAGCATAATAAATAATCCACATCATCGAATCATCCCTGTACAACGGCCAAGGATATTCATTGGTATCACGACCATAAATTATTTATGCACTACGGGCAAAGGATATTCGTGTTTTCATCAATGGTCATGATCATGCCAACAACTGTCCATCAATGCACTACGGGCCAATGAGGACTTTTTACCACATCATTTATAACATTACGGTCATGATTATACCAAAAAATCACTGGTCATAATCATACCAAGTCCATCTATGCACTATGGGCCACAAATGACTTTCATCATATCATAAGCATGAGGATGATGACAATGATATAAGAATTCAATTAAAAGAAAGAAAATGATAAATTTTTAAGATTTATAATTTAATTTATCTAGAATTCAATATTGTCCAAATTGTCAACATGATACTGCTTTGTGGAGTAAAATTCATGAATAATATTGTATCAAAAATGATTTGGATTGAAAAGAAGTCAATTTTTGTCATAAATAGTACCCCAGGTGAATAGTACCCGAGTGAATAGTATCCCATAAATAGTACTTCGGGAATAGTAATCCCGTGAATAGTACTCCGGCATGAAAAAGTTAAAACTTATCAAGAATGCTCAGAATAATATTTCCATAAAAAGATATTGAATGAAGCGCAATATATATCAAGGATATTCTACTAATTTCATGGAGTATAGAAGCCAAAACTTTAACAAAATGAGGGTGTAATCAGGAATACGAGATGAAATAATATTACTCAAATACTACAGAGTATGGAAGAAAATATTATTCCTTATGAATACTGGAAAAAATATCTCTTACCTTAAAAAGAAGAGTATTCCAACTGGTATAACGGGGATATTCTTGAAAAAAACTTGAACTGTTATCTACACTCAAAACTCCTTAAAACTCTAAAAAAATACACTCAATATTATAGAATAAGAATTCTCTGTTTCTGGTGTGATTTTCAATTATAACTAAGCATCCTATTTATAGAAGAATGGAAAGGGTACTGTTTGATCACGGGCGCACACGCTGATGATTTAACGGATGAAATTTGAGAATTCACGAATTTCTTAAAAATCACGGATGCCTGATTTTCAAATTTAACACTCACCCCCATCATTATCACCATACACACACATCACTATCACACACACACATCACTTTCACCTCTTATTTTCTTCCCACCATCACATATCATCTTACATTTTCCTCATTCCCTCACCCACACGACACACACACCCACATGTTTATATATATATATATATATATATATATATATATATATATATATATATATATATATACTTTATAACTTCCTACCGATTTTTTTGAAAAATGAGTAAGTGGGGGTTCAAATAATACTCCAAAATTTACAACAAATACTTCATAAAAATCCCCTCAATATTTTTAACAACATTTATTCATCAAAATTATAACTTGAAATATTAACAACCAGGTCATTCCCAGGAAAGAGGGGGCTTTCCGATAAGGATTTCTCCCTATTGGCGCGCAATTAGGTGACCAAACCCCTTTCATCGACAGAACTTTCTAGAAATTGTTAATTGCGCAGATAATAATATGAATAACTTGTCATCTCAATTATTTATTTAATAATATAAAATATTGACAATAATTTAATCAAATAATGTGAGGTACTATGCAGTAATTAGTGTAGCAATAATTGAGTATAACTAAGTGACTTCTCACGAAAGCATCAATAATCAATACAGTGTGCTACTATGCAACCACGCGTATTACTGTACATTACCACCGGGTATTCCAACAGTTAACGATAAAACTTTCGTTATTATTTTTAAAAAAGATATTTTTGTTATTTTTTTATTCCGACAATAAATTCGTTGTGGGGTCCACCAATGATTGTGTCGTTGTACGAATATTCCCTGTTAAAACGAATATTCCCCGACCAATCGAATATAATATAACAACTTGCGTACTTTACAAAATTTATAAATATTAGCCACAACTATAATGTAAGACCCCGAATTTTACGAAATGAAAGTATTCAATTTTTATAATTATTACTCTATTTAGTAAATGGTTAAATTGAGAAAGGGTTAAAGTTAAGGCTAACATGTGAAAATTTTGCAAAGTAAGCAAGTTGATATAAAATATTCATTGTGTTGGGGAATATTTGATTGGTCAGGGAATATTCATTTTAACAGGGAATATTCGTACGATGGCACAATCATTGGTGGACCCCACAACGGATGTATTGTCGTAGTTAAAAAAAGACAGAATTATATTTTTATAAAAGTAATGACGAAAATTTTATCGTTAAACTGTTAAACTACCCTGTGGTAAAAGAACAGTAATACGCGTGGTTGCATAGTAGCACACGGTATTGTACATTATCTTTGATTATTGATGTTTACGTGAGAAGTCACTCAGTTATACTCAATTATTGCTATAGTAATTGCTGCATAATATCTCTCAATTATTGCTACAGTAATTACTGCATAATACATAATTATATTATTAATTCAATTATTGTCACAGTATCATCTGCAAAATATTTATTATTATTAAATCAATAATTGAGACGACAAAGTTATTCATATTATTATTTGCAATATTGACAATGTCTAGAAAATTCTGTCAAGGAGAGGTTTGGTCACCTAATTGCGCGCCAATAAGGAGAAATCCTTATCGGAAAGCCCCCTCTTTCCTGGGAATGATCTGGTTGTTAAATATTATGAGTTATAATATTAATGATGACTAAGTTCGTGTTAATTAAAAATGAAATTGATATTTCCATTGTGTTGGGATTATTAATGTTAGTGAAAATCGACTTTTATTTCGAGAATAATTGACTTCTAGAGGTTATATTGACCAATTGGGTAATTAATCGGATAAATGAGCAATTAATTGCAATTAATTCACATGTTTATAAATATGTGTTCACATGTATGTACTATTGATTCACATACATGTACTATTAGGGGAGGTGGTGCAAGATTGATAATACTTGCATGACTAAATTAAATATAGAGGTATAGATAAAGGTACTATACTGTAATTAATTTTTTCACATGTATAGAACAATTGATTCACATGATTGTACTATTGATTCACATGATGTACTATTAGGGGAGGTGGTGCAAGTTTGATAATACTTGCAGGACTAAGTTAAAAATGAAGGAAAAGATGAAGGTATTATACTGTAATATTTCGAGCCCCTAAACGTGCAATTATCGAAACAATGTTTTCCTATAAATAGAAGCTCATTCTTCCTTCATTCTCACCAATTCACTAAGACTCACAAGAGCAATTATAGAAAGAGAAGCTATAGAGAGAGAAGCTTTAGAGAGAAAGTAAAAGAGAAGTCTACTACCTCATTATTCCAGTTTCCAGTCTTCTTCTGAGGTAATAAAAGTATAGCTGGGTCGAGCAAGGGTAACAGGGGAATACAACGATGGTCTATAGCTATTGAGGTTTCCCCTAAAACAGTATGGAAATAATTTTATTGAGAATTTTAGATAAGTGTGTCGTATTTTATACGTCATTTTAACCGTTGATTTTGGTGAACCGAATAGGGTGAGGTGAACCCAACTTTGGAAGGGTATTTTGCCACTATCATACAAGATGTCTAATGACAGATGACTTCGTGTTATCATAAGACATGGTTGTGCACATGCACTTACCTATTATATCTATGAGCACTACCTATATAATCTTGGAGTTTGGTTGAAATATAATTCTCAATTGGAGACAATGGAGATAATTATATGTCAAGAGAAGACTCACCATTGGAAATAACATGACAGTAATCTTCTCATTTTTCTTTGGGGTCTATTGGGTCAACCAAGGATAATTCTCGAGTCATATGATATCTATCATAACTTAGATGCATGGACTCCCATGTACGAAGGTTTCCTTGAGTATTTTCCAAAGATTTTAATTTTTAAAATAGTTATTGACTGTACTTTTATGTAAAGTACCATTGTATGGTGTTGTGGTCGAGACACCATGAGAGTTACATATATTTGTATTAAAACTCATAGCTTATGTGTTTTCATACTCTGTACGACAGTTCAACAGTTGGATTTATGTAGTGTGATATCTGGCGACTCAGAATGGGTCGTGTGGACCTATTTTAGGGGCGTCACAAATGGTATTAGAGCTTAGGGATATAGTCGCTGGCGGAGATATGAGTCTAGAACTAGAAGGGGAGAGACGAGTAATATACTTCGCTAGTGTGTGACTTACCTAAGCTGAATTGTTTACTTGATAAGCTGACAAATTGTGATATGTCAATTAACTTTTGTTTTGAAGATATATTCTAGAATGATATCTGAAACACGGGAGATGAACAATGGGGAAAATCATGATACAAGGGAAATAACCGGGAAGTTACAATCCAAAAAGAAAGCAAGGTGTTCTCATCTCTTCGAACTACCAGGTACGTAAATTTCGAGTGCAAGATTTTATAAGAAGGGGAGATTGTAAGACCCCAAATTTTACGAAATAAAAGTATTCAATTTTTTATAATTATAAATCTATTTAGTAAATGGTTAAATTGAGTAAGGGTTAAAGTTAAGGCTGACATTTGAAAATTTTACAAAGTAAGCAAGTTGATATAAAATATTCGTTGTGTCGGGGAATATTCGTTTTAACAGGGAATATTTGTATGATGGCACAATCATTGGTGGACCCTACAACGGAAGTATTGTCGTAGTTAGAAAACGATAGAATTATCTTTTTATAAAAATAACGGCGAAAGTTTTACCGTTAAACTGTTGAACTACCCGGTGGTAAAAGAAAATTAATACGTATGGTTGCATAATAGCACACGGTATTGTACATTATCTTTGATTATTGATGCTTACGTGAGAAGTCACTCAGTTATACTCAATTATTGCTACAGTAATTGCTGCATAATATTTCTCATATTATTGATTCAATTATTGTCACAGTATCATCTACATAATATTTATTATTATTAAATTAATAATTGAGACGACAAAATATTCATATTATTATTTGAAATATTGAAAATGTCTAGAAAGTTCTGTCAAGGAGAGGTTTGGTCACCTAATTGCGCGCCAATAAGGAGAAATCCTTATCGGAAAGCCCCCTCTTTCCTTGGAATGATC
This sequence comes from Panax japonicus, assembly GCA_020205505.1. Classification (NCBI taxonomy): domain Eukaryota; kingdom Viridiplantae; phylum Streptophyta; class Magnoliopsida; order Apiales; family Araliaceae; genus Panax; species Panax japonicus. The sequence continues at coordinate 18,106,602 of CM035107.1, read as the reverse complement.
TGGTTGTTAAATATTATGAGTTATAATATTAATGATGACTAAGTTCGTGTTAATTAAAATGAAATTGATATTTCCATTGTGTTGGGATTATTAATGTTAGTGAAAATTGACTTTTATTTCGAGAATAATTGACTTCTAGAGGTTATATTGACCAATTGGGTAATTAATCGGATAAATGAGCAATTAATTGCTATTAATTCACATGTTTATAAATATGTGTTCACATGTATGTACTATTGATTCACATGCATGTACTATTAGGGGAGGTGGTGCAAGATTGATAATACTTGCATGACTAAATTAAATATAGAGGTATAGATAAAGGTACTATACTGTAATTAATTTTTTCACATGTATAGAACAATTGATTCACATGATTGTACTATTGATTCACATGATGTACTATTAGGGGAGGTGGTGCAAGTTTGATAATTCTTGCAGGACTAAGTTAAAAATGAAGGAAAAGATGAAGGTATTATACTGTAATATTTCGAGCCCCTAAACGTGCAATTATCGAAACAATGTTTTCCTATAAATAGAAGCTCATTCTTCCTTCATTCTCACCAATTCACTAAGACTCACAAGAGCAATTATAGAAAGAGAAGCTATAGAGAGAGAAGCTTTAGAGAGAAAGTAAAAGAGAAGTCTACTACCTCATTATTCCAGTTTTCAGTCTTCTTCTGAGGTAATAAAAGTATAGCTGGGTCGAGCAAGGGTAACAGGGGAATACAACGATGGTCTATAGCTATTGAGGTTTCCCCTAAAACAGTATGGAAATAATTTTATTGAGAATTTTAGATAAGTGTGTCGTATTTTATACGTCATTTTAACCGTTGATTTTGGTGAACCGAATAGGGTGAGGTGAACCCAACTTTGGAAGGGTATTTTGCCACTATCATACAAGATGTCTAATGACAGATGACTTCGTGTTATCATAAGACATGGTTGTGCACATGCACTTACCTATTATATCTATGAGCACTACCTATATAATCTTGGAGTTTGGTTGAAATATAATTCTCAATTGGAGACAATGGAGATAATTATATGTCAAGAGAAGACTCACCATTGGAAATAACATGACAGTAATCTTCTCATTTTTCTTTGGGGTCTATTGGGTCAACCAAGGATAATTCTCGAGTCATATGATATCTATCATAACTTAGATGCATGGACTCCCATGTACGAAGGTTTCCTTGAGTATTTTCCAAAGATTTTAATTTCTAAAATAGTTATTGACTATACTTTTATGTAAAGTACCATTGTAAGGTGTTGTGGTCGAGACACTATGAGAGTTACATATATTTGTATTAAAACTCACAGCTTATGTATTGTCATACTCTGCACGATAGTTCAACAGTTTTATAAATAAAGTTTGCATTTGATTTTTGTAGTGTGATATCTGGCGACTCAGAATGGGTCGTGTGGACCTATTTTGGGAGCGTCACATATAACATTATATCAAATTCACTCCTTGATATTCAAAAATGATATTTATAGAAAATTCATCTTTATTCATAAAAGTTGGGGTTTTACAACCTCTCCTTCTTATGAAATTTCACCCTCAAAATTAGGGTACATACCTGGTATGTCGAAGAGATGAGGATACCTTGATTTCATTTCGAATTCTAACTCTCAGGTCATTTCCTCAACATTGTGGTTTCTCCATAAAACTTTGACTTGAGGTATAACCTTGGAGCATAGAATATGTTCCTTCTTATCAAAGATTTTAACAGGTATATCTTCATACGTTAAATCTTCCGCTATGTCATCCAGTTCTAACTCAATAATGTGGTTCGGGTCTTCCACATATTTACGTAACATGGATATGTGAAAAACGTTATGAACACGAGACATACTTGGCGGTAAGGCGAGTCTATAGGCCACAGTTCCTACTCGATCAAGGATTTCAAATGGGTCAATGAATCGAGGATTGAGCTTTCTCTCTTTCTAAATATTGTAACTCCTTTCCATGGAGTAACACGTAACAACACATGTTCTCCAACATTGAATTTCACGTCTTTTCGATGAAGATCGTCATAACTCTTTTGTCGATCTTATGAGGTTTTTATATTTTATCGGATCATTTAAATCTTTTCTGTTGTCATACGTACCAACTCTGGTCCCAACAATGTTGTTTCACCCACCTCATCCCAGCATACTGGAGAACGAAATTTTCTTCCATACAACGCCTCAAATGGAGTCATGCCGATACTTGCTTGATAACTGTTGTTGTATGAGAATTCCACCAATGGTAAGAACGTGTCCTAACTTCCTTTGAAGTCAAGGACACAGAGTCTTAAGAGATCCTCCAGAGTTTGAATAGTCCTCTCCGACTGCCCATCCGTTTGAGGATGATATGCCGAACTAAATTGTAAATTCGTGTCCATAGCTTTCTATAAACTAACCCAAAACTGTGAATTGAATCTTGTGTCTCGATCAGAAACTATGGATACTAGCATACCATGCAGTCTTACAATCTCATTTATGTATATACGAGCAAGACGTTCAAGTGTATAAGCTTCTCGTATAGGTAAAAAATGATCACACTTGGTCAATCTATCAATAATGACCCAAATTGCATCTATGCATTGAGAAACCTTGGGAAGATCAGTAACGAAATCCATGGTAATGTGCTCCCACTTCCATTCTGGAATTTCAAGTAGTTACAATAGACCTTTTGGCACTTGATGCTCCACCTTGACTCGTTGACAAGTTAGACACCTTGAGATAAACTCCGCTATATCTCTCTTTTCATATTGCTCCACCAAAATGAATGTCGAAGATCACGATACATTTTGGTACTTCCAGGATGGATTGTAAATGATGTGTTGTGCGCCTCTATCATGATTTTATACTTTAAACCAGGGTCGTTAGGAACACAAAGTCTGGAGTTGACTCGTAGTATTCCTTCTTCATCGATTCTTGCTTCCGGGTAACACCTTCATGAACTTTCTTCCTTATACGCATCAGCTCCAGGTCTTTAGCTTGAGCAGCTTTAACTTTATTGATTAAAGTCGGTTCTACTCGTATATTTGCTATCATCACGTGGGTACCTGGAGTCTTTAACTCTATCTCTATCCTTTGCAAGTCATACAAAATGGGCCTTTGTGTTGACAATATCGCACACGTACCCTCATATGATCTTCTACTCAATGCGTCAGCTACCACGTTCTCTTTTTTAGGATGGTATTAAATTGTATGATCATAATCTTTCAACAGTTCAAGCCAACGTCGTTGTCGCATGTTGAGTTCCTTTTGGGTGAAGAAATATTTGAGGCTTTTATGATCCGTAAAGATCTCCACTTTCTCCCCATATAGGTAATGCCTCCAGATCTTTAGTGCGAAAACGACAGCTGCCAATTCTAGATCATGAGTAGGATAATTCCTCTCATATTCTTTGAGTTATCGTGAGGCATAGGCTATGACTTTCCCATGTTGTATGAGAACACATCCTAGCCCTCTCCCTGAAGTATCACTATAGATGACAAATCCCTCTGAACCAGATGGTATTGTCAGAACAGGTGCTGAAATAAGTCTCCTCTTGAGTTCTTGAAAACTCTTCTCACATTCCTCGCTCCAATTGAATTTTTTATCTTTTCGAGTCAGCTGAGTTAATGGAGTAGCGATTCGAGAAAATCCTTCCATTAATCTCTGATAATAACCAGCTAAGCCGAGAAAGCTACGTACTTCGGTCACTGACTTAGGTTGTTCCCAGCTTTGTATTGCTTCAATATTTGTCGGGTCAATAGATATTTCATGACTTAATACTACATGCCCAAGGAATGCTACTTCCTCAAGCCAGAACTCGCATTTCTTCAACTTAGCATAAAGCTTATTTTCACGAAGCTTTTGGAGTATCAGCCTCAAGTGTTGCTTATGATCTTCATGTCTTTTGGAATATATGAGAATGTCATCAATAAACACAACCACAAAATGATCCAAATATTCCTTTAATACTCGGTTCATCATGTTCATGAAGGCAGCAGGAGCATTAGTCAATCTAAAAGACATGAATAGAAATTCATAATGCTCGTACCGAGTTCTGAAAGCAGTCTTTGGAATATCATCAGTTTTAATCTTTAACTGGTGATATCCAGAACGAAGATCGGTCTTTGAAAAGAATTTGGTGCCTTGCAACTGGTCAAACAAGTCATCAATATGAGGCAACATGTACCTATTTTTTATGGTGACATAATTCAACTCCCGATAATCGATACAAAGTCGCATACTCCCATCTTTCTTCTTTCTGAATATAATAGGAACACCCCAAGGAGACGTACTAGGACGAATGAAATCGATGTCTAACAACTCCTGCAGTTAGGTCATTAACTCCTAAAGTTCAACAGGAGCCATTCGATATGGGGCTTTGAAAATGGATTTTGTACCGGGTTCAAGGTCGATACAAAATTCAATTTCACGCTCTGGGGGTAGGCCAGGAAGTTCTTCAGGGAATACGTCAAGAAATTTATTAGCAATGGAAATATCATTCAAATTTGACGTATTTTTGTTTAAATTCGTGACATGGGTTAAGAAAGCTTGACATCCGTTTTTGAATAAATGAATAGTTTTATGGCTTGATATGAAAGTGATTAACTTTAGTGGCTTGGTTGCTTGAATTCGCATAATAGGTTGGTTAGGAATATAAAAGCTAACAACCTTACGAAAACAATCAATTTTTGTATGATGAGTAGTTAACCAATCAATCCCTAAAATTACATCAAATGCAATTATTTTTAAGGAAATAAGATCGACATGTAATGTGAGGGTTTCGATTTGAACCAAACAAGACTTATAAACAGTGGATGTAATGAAGGTTTCTCCCAACGGAGTTTCAATAGATAAGTCAAAGACTAATTTCTCCGGAGTTAAATTTAAACGTTGGGCGCAATTAGGAGAAATAAAAGAATGGGTAGAACCGGTATCAAATAAGGTATAGACTTCGCTAGAGTTTATGATTAGCTTACCCGTGATAACCTCGTTCGGATTCCTCATTTTTTGGGATCTCACGACAAACGCTCTCCCTTGGACTACTGGTTTTGACTTCTCTGGAACGGCCTTTGGTGCCTCCATTCAAGCTGAACTTGGCTTCACTGCACGACAAAATTGAGCTAGGTGACCTTCTCTTCCGCAATTATAACATGTTTTAGACTGCTGCATATAGTTTGGACTGATGTGTCCCTCCCCTCCGCATTTGTAGCATACGATCGTTGATCATTCTCCTTCTTTAACAACGGGTGCTGGTGCTGACATCTTTCCATCATTATTGAATCTCCTCTTCTTGAAATTCCCACTTTTATTATCTTGGCCATGATTACCACCGAAGTGGTTACCATTTCTGGCATGTTGACTTCCTCCACGTTTGTTGTCAACGCTTCGATGACTGCTTCCACTGGTAGTATCGCTTTGTCGGCTGCTATCTCTTGGTTAGGTTGACTCAGTATCACGTTCTAATAACTGAGCCTTATTTACAACATCTAAATACAAAAATAGTTTGTGAGAAATTAGGTATTGATGTATCTCGGGTTTCAAACCTCTTAGAAACATCCGCGTCATTCTTTCCTCATTATCAACCAAGTGGGATGCAAACCGAGATAACTCAGCAAATTTAGCTCCATACTGTGACACGGTCATATTGTTCAACTCCGGCTTGATGAACTCTACCTCCTTCATTTGACGAATACTTTCAGGAAAATACTTGTCGTTGAATAGTTCTTGTAACTTCTCCTGAGACATCTTCCGTGCAGCAGGTTGGGTACGCTTTACAGATTCCAACCAATAATCTGCCTCTCCTCGCAACATGAAGGTGGCAAAGGGAACCTTTTGCTCCTCAGAGCATCCCAAGACATCAAATATCTTGGTGATCTACTTTATCCACGCCTCCGCCTTAAGTGGTTTTGGTTCTCCCAAAAACTCCGCTGGTCTCAGCTCCTTGAACTTCTTAGTGGTGACCATTTGAGAGTTATCAGTGTTTCCACCTGCATTTTGAATAGGAGTCGCTCTCGCCTGATGATGCATGAATTTCATAAAGCCTCTGAACATCCCATCGTTCATCATTTGGTCAGTGTTGTTATTTTCCCGAGGATTATTGCCTTCCTGATGCACATTATCCTGGGTATTGATCGTTGGTGATTCAACGGTCTCATGTGCTCCGTTGTTATTCTCAACATTCTCGGATTTCATTTTCAAATACTGCCACAAAACAAGGGTTAATTTACATGCAACATATTATCCCTATATTCTGACCGACCAATTAAAAAACAAATAAACTTAGGTAGGTCATACTAGCGAAGGAATTACCCACCTCTCCCCTCCTAGTTCTAGTCTCACATCTTAGCCAGGGATCATATCCCTAAGCTTTGATATCAACTGTGACGCCCCCAAAATAGGTATACATCACCCATTCTGAATCGCCAAATACATGGTACAAAATTCAAATACAACTTAATTATACAATTGTCGTGTAAAATACGACAAAACATAAGCTGAGAGTTTTAATGCGAATATTATCTTCTAGACAGTATTCAAACTCAAATGGAGTCCTCATTACATTTATTATCACACTATTTCACTGAATAGTGAGGACTACTAATGCAAACATCTGGACCATCACTCCGTTCCCCGACTAGTCCCAGCTATATTCTTATTTCTTGAAGAGAACAATGAAAATAAAGGGTGAGATCAACTAGCCAGTAAGAAATATTATGACTAAGATAATTCAGAATAAATTATCGTTAGCCTTCAACAGTGTTAAACTGATAAAATATAATAAACATCAAGTTTAACTGCAGCGGAACAAGCAATCCATTAGAAGAGTCAAGTAGAGCATGATATCAACTATCTTCTATGATTTAAGAAGTTTATCATCAATTTTACCGCTGAGACTCAGCATAATAAATAATCCACATCATCGAATCATCCCTGCACAACGACCAAGGATATTCATTAGTATCACGACCACAAATTATACATGCACTACGGGCAAAGGATATTCGTGTTTTCATCAATTGTCATGATCATGCCAACAACTGTCCATCAATGCACTACGGGACAATGAGAACTTTTTACCACATCATTTGTAACATTATGGTCATGATTATACCGAATAATCACTGGTCAAAATCATACCAAGTCCATCTATGCACTACGGGCTACAGATGACTTTCATTATAATATAAGCATGAGGATGATGACAAAGATATAAGAATTTAATTAAAAGAAAGCAAAGGATAAATTTTTAAAGATTTATAATTTAATTTATCCAAAATTCAATAATATCCAAATTGTCAACATGATACTGCTTTGTGGAGTAAAATTCATGAATAATATTGTATCAAAAATGATTTGGATTGAAAAGAAGTCAATTTTTGTCATAAATAGTACCCCAGGTGAATAGTACCCGAGTGAATAGTATCCCGTAAATAGTACTTCAGGAATAGTAATCCCGTGAATAGTACTCCGGCATGAAAAAGTTAAAACTTATCAAGAATGCTCAAAATAATATTTCCATAAAAAGATATTAAATGAAGCGCAATATATATCAAGGATATTCTACTAATTTCATGGAGTATAGAAGTCAAAACTTTAACAAAATGAGGATGTAATCAGGAATACGAGATGAAATAATATTACTCAAATACTACAGAGTATGGAAGAAAATATTATTCCGTATGAATACTGGAAAAAAATATCCCTTACCTTAAAAAGAAGAGTAATCCAACTGGTATAGCGGGGATATTCTTGAAAAAAACTTGAACTATTTTCTACACTCAAAGCTCGTTAAAACTCTAAAGAAATACGCTCAATATTATAAAAGAAGAATTCTCTGATTCTGGTGTGATTTTCAATTCTAACTAAGCATCCTATTTATAGGAGAATGGAAAGGGTACTGTTTGATCACGGGTGCACAGGCTGACGATTTGACGAATGAAATTTGAGAATTCACAGATTTCTTAAAAATCACGGACGCTTGAAATTTGAGGTCTTACACTTGGGTGACTAACATTGATCAAAGGAAGGAATCTACTCGGAGAATCAAGGAGATCGCGGAGAAGTAGAGGTTGAATTTGTACCTGTGGAAGCTCATATCTACATGGGTATGATTCCATAACTTCTTATTTTTCGTTTTAATTAATAATATGTATAAAGGATGATCCGGGTAATTGATTTGTGAAAAAATTTAAAATTTGATTTTACTTTGCTTCCGCTAATTTTGCAATTTGATTGTGTCTTTGATCTTCAAAAAATCTTACAAAAAATTCATAAAAATCATGTTGTAAATAGAGATTATTGTTGTTCTTGAGTTTTTGGTGATATATATTGTAACGTCCCCAAAATTCATACAATTTAATTCTCGACTTCGGTCGTTAATAATACATTCAACCTCTAATTTTACATCATGAAACGATAATACAACCACTGAAATTTGTGGAATAATTAAAATTTTCTATTACAAACTATCCTCGTTCCCAAAACCTTCAACATTTACATCTAAATATCTTAGAATCATTTTAATACTACAATAGTTTACATTCGCAAAACAATATTACAATTCAACATTAATACATTATAAGAAACATTAGACATGGTTTACAAGAATAACAACTTAGCTAGGATATTAAATCTTCATATATCACTTTTGATCCATAACAATCAAGTAGCACATAGCGTTACCTTCAATTCTTGAATCTGCAAAAATGGTTATTTGCAAGAATGAGCTCGACAGCTCAGCAAAATCTAACAGTTTTTATGCATCACGTAACACATAATAACATACTCAACATACAAGAATAATCATAAATAAACATAGCATACATGTTGTAGTTCACATAACAACTATAAAGATTGAGTTCCTTACTCAATCAACATTCATAGTTCAATCATCATAGTCATAGATTGACTTTCACATTTCATACTTTTGACATATATAATACATCATACACTAAAATTTTAAAGCAGATCATCATCAAGTTAACATAGCAAAAAGGAACTGAAAGACTTGCCTTTACCGGCGTTTTACCAACACGCTAATACTTTGCGTCCTTGCACAACCTACACTGTATGTGAGATTGATAATAAATAAAATAAATACTCAATCTCATGGTCAAATTTATTCTAAGACCTTACTTTATCTTATTATCCTTTATAATGTCTTTATAGACATCTAACTATTTTATATGCAACTTGGTTTTATTTCCATTTTCATCACCACACATGCTAGACTATCACACTTGTAGTTTAATGTGCGTATATCACACCATTTTATTATACCACTTTGGTTTCAAAAATGCATATTCAACACATTGTTTAAATGTTTAATTTTCCTTCATAAATCAAAAATTACTCTTTTCGATTTCTTTCCATTATTATTCTTGTATTATCATCTTTTCATACTTAGATATCCAATATTAGCCATTAGTTAGACACTTTGTATACCAAAGTTTAGAAAACACTATTACTCTTAGACATTTTATCGAGCACGTTATGTGCACACATTAACTTATCTCAACTCTTGATCTTAAATGGTTAATTATGCATAGAATATGATAACACATATCTATACTCATTACATATGTCAAAACATATTTTTAATCATCAAAATATATCATCACCCAAAATCTTAATTCAAATAGAATTATAAAACTCATCTTCACAATTTCTTTAACAAAACGTTGTTTTCGTTTTTAACGTAACTCGTTCGTTACATGTCCGTTTTTGTTCCTTCTTATATAGAATTAACCCTTACTCAGTGTAATACAACCTCATCTAGGTCTTAAAGTCCGACCCTTATCCATCTAAACCAGATTCTATAATTCATCAACTAGTCTAGAAATTTTCATTTTCTGGACATCCTTACTAAACAATTTATTTCGGACATGATCCGGTCCATAAAATCGCTCAATCGCGCGATTCTAGCTAGTAAACTTCCATATCTACAACTTTGCAGTTTTAAGTTTCTTCAGATTCAAAACACACGAATTTATATGAATTTTTCAAAGTCAGAAACCGTAACAGTTTTGATTTTCTGGACAGATTATTTTCCCTTCGGACCAGTCTTACTAAAACAGACATTGCAAGAAATCTACAAAGAGTTTTCATGTGATTCCACTTTCAAAATATAGCTTACTTCCATATCTTCGATTTGATATAAGGCTCACTTTCTAACTCATTATACCCAAAGAGGTATGAATTTCACAAGATATGTCCACAATTACTAAAAACCTACGAATTTTGTTCTTCAAATTTTCTTTCCATTTCATTTTCTTTCTTGAATCCTCTTATTTGATTCTTGATAATCCAAGATTAAACCAATACAAACAGATTAAGCATGATCTACTACCCTAGAACATAAATCTACCCAAAAAATCAAGGATTAAATAAGAGTTTAGAAGTTACCTTCTTCTAGCTTTTTTTTTCTTCTTCTTCTAGCTCATCTCAATTCCTCTATTTCTCTCTATCTCTCTCAATTTCTCAATACAACTTCTACATAACAATTATCTACATTATGAAGAACATAAAAATATAATTAAAACAAGGAATTTAGATTATAACTTTATTAGTATGAATTTAAGAGAGAGATGGAGATGATGATGATGATGATGATGATGATGATGATGATGATGGGGCTTGTTTTGTCTTCTCAAAGCTTTCCCTTCTTCTTCTTTTTCTTCCTCTTCTTCTTCTCCTAGAAGTCTCTCTAACTCTCTTCTTCTTTCTTTGGTTTGTTTTCTAAAACTAACATACTAACTTGTAGTATATACATATAATATACAATATTAGTAATATATAATATATGTAACTCCTAGTAATTATTAGATATACTAATTACTAGTTAATACATAGGTTACACCAATTTGAACTTGAAAAGCCTAAGACCATGTTTGGCAAATACTCATTATTTTAATTAATCAATAGCTTAACATCAATCAATCTCATCAAATTGTCACATAATTATATTTACTTGTTAATTATAATTTTGTGTAATAATCATCACATAACTCATCTAATTTAATTATCTCAATTAAATTAGAACTATAATATTAAATTATTATATTAATTAAATTAAATACTAAATATTTATTTAATTAATCTGCTACACTTAATTACATTACTCTATAATCAAAACAAAATTTATTTATTTAACTCAATAAATAATTCAAATAAATATTTATATATATTAAAATTAATATATAACATTCTCTTCACATCAATTCACATATTCTACAATATATGACATACACATACTCACACCCAACATATCTCATAAATAATACTTTTATTTATAAAATTCTCATTTATAATTTCTAAAATTTTGGGATGTCACATATACATATGACATATATGATTTTGGAATCAAAATTGGTGTTTAATCTGTTTAGTAATTTGTAAATTGGTTGTCAAATATGCTAGTATGTTGACATACGAAAAGAATGCAATTTGTATGGTCTAATTTGGTCAAGAAACGAAGATTTGGTGATTGATTATACTAAATACGTTAAAAATGAAGAAAAAAGTAAAAACATGGTTTTAATCCCTTAAATTTGGTTTTTTGTGTTGTTTTAGTTGTTATAATAATTAAGTGTATATGTTATGTGGTTTGGTAAGGTTTATAGTGTATGGGTTTGTCCATGTTGTTGTGGAAATTGGAGGAATTGGAGTTTTAGTTCGCATCAGTGCTGGAAGCAGACTGTAGTGTTTTTGTCTGCGCACCAGTGCAGCTGCGCCGGTGTCAAGGACAAGAACAGCGCAGTTGCGCCGGTGCCAAGGCTTGGGGTAGTGCAGTTGCGCCCTCTCCTGAGCAGAAACAATTTGTTTTATTTTGTATTCCAGTCCATGAAGTGATGGTTTAAGCTAGTCTAATGTTGTTGATATTGTGTTAAGCATGTAATAAAGTTCTATAGCAAATTGTAAATATGTATTTGATGATCTTAGGTTGAAAAGATAATAACTTGAGAAAACTTAAACTTATTGTTTATTCTTAAGATGTTACTTAAGCATGATGATGCTTTACTAGACTTATTATATCAGACATGTAAGTGATGTCACGGATCATAATATAAATTAGGATAACAAGATGAACTTGAATGGGAATTAAACCTATAGGGTTAATGTTACTTTCACTAATCGGTATTGCAATTTTAATGGTATATGTAGGTGTTTGGCGAACGTGTGTTATAATTGTGTAGTTTACGCACGAGGCAAGTTCATAATCCGTATCTCTTTATATAGAGCAATTTCTTTATTCTAACTTGTCTATTATTATTACGCAAGTTTCTAAGCCCTACTTTTTGCTAAGCAAGTTTCCTAATCTTGAACTTAATATTGTTCTATTATGATGGCTCAAGTTGTCTATTCATGTTGAGTGAGTTCTAACCATTGTTTCTTGTTAAATTAAAGCTTAAAATGTTCATAATTTCGAATGAGACTTTCTAAATCTTTTGAAGATAGTACATTGAATATACAATTTTTTATTCAATTGTATATTATTGTGAGTCAATCATTGATTCAATCATTGTAGTTCAATATCATTTTGTTGTATCGAACCTTGAATGGCTAGTGAACTTTTATTTGGCTAGTCCATAGTTGATAAGCATTCTAAAATTCTAGAACTATTGTTAGAGCTAATCTAAACTAAACTTTCTTTAGTGCGGATTCCTAAGTCAAACTGAGATGAAAAGCCCTAATATAGGGGATTATTTATGCGTTAGCGTTAAGATGTTTGTGTACAATACATGGTACGAAGGGCTGATCCCCTTATGTACAAGAAGAAAGGTCCAAATAGTCTAATGATTGTTAAAGTTTGAAGAAAAAAATACTTAATAACTTGGGACATAGTTCATGGTCTTGAGACCCTCAGATATATAATTCGATCTAACCTTCTAGTCTTGATTCAAAGGTCGAGTTCTTCATTATTAAGTATTCATTGTTTATTCTATGATGTTATTATTGTCATCACTATATTTGTGAGCATTTGTTTGCTCACTCTTGCATATAACACTGCAGCTAAATTTGAGAAAGTTGACTAGCCGTCTTCTAGCGAGGGCAAGGGCAAGATGAAGATGTCCAAATGATAAAGACTTGTTTGATTTTATTTAACAGAATCTATGTTATGAGACTTATTTGATTATATGATGTATTCTGCATACTTACGTAATAACTTAAGGTCAGATTACCTGGGATTTGATTTAAGTTGATGTAACCCTTTAATGGGGATGATTATTGTTTAAGTTATTTAATTTATGTTTTTATCTTAAATTACGGGTAGTTGGATGTGTTTGTTATGGATAGTGAGCACTAAGTCCTGTGAGAATGAAGTACCCGAATTTGGGGGTGTCACAAAATTCACTTTACTATCATAAAATGTGTAACTTTAAAATTTACACAGTTGGGCACCTTCGTTTTTATCAATTATGTTTTTATCATTTTATGGCTTTTCGCTGATGAATTGTAATTTTAATCAATTATTTTTATTACACCAAAAGTCATAACTTTTTGGATGATGTATCATTTTCCTTCAAAAAAATGTAACGTTAATTTATTAATTTACTTATAAAAGCATACTACCATATCAAATTCCAATTGCATGAAGTAAAATTATTGTTATTTATTAAGAAAATAATGTTAATTTACTATATTTTTTATATAGGAGTTTTTCTTTTTCTTATTTTTAGAATTATAAAGAGGTCATGGGTCGCTTGGTGTAATTGTGTGAAAACTTGTTGTATCCTCTTTTATCCCTATAAGTTTAGTTATAATACTAGTTCGTCTTTTATATATTAAATTTTTTTACTTTTTTATTTAGTTCAAATTTATAGAAATTTTATTTTTTTATGACATAATTTACGTACGATATTTAAATTAATTCTACTTAGAGCATTTCACAACAGTTTCCTTATCGTTATCCCTAATCTGCAGTGCGATTAGATAATTCTGCAAAATAGATATTCAATTTTCACTATATACCCAACAGGTTTCTTATATTGATTCCTTAAATAATGAAATTTGAAATTTAAAAGTTAAAAGTTCCAACAGTCAAAACATCAAATTAATAATAATCTTATAATTTATAAAAGAGAGTATAATTTATCAATTATATTCCACTGTAAAATAATTTTTATTTTATTTTAAATTTTAAATAATTTATGAAATGAGTATTGAATGGATTATAATTGCAAATGTACATAAGATTAATATTAACTTTTACAAAATTAATTTGCGATATTTTTAAACTTAAATTTAATATGATTCATTTAAATTTTGAAAATAATAAAATTTATAATTAATAGTATTTTTATAATATTTATAATTATATTGACATAAATTAAATAAATTTATATCAATTTTAAATTTGAATACGTTTGAAATTAATTTTTAAAAAATAAGTCAATATTAAGTTTATAATTTGAAAATGTAGTAAAAAAATTGTCAAGATATGTATGCTTAATGAGTTGTCTACTTAAATGAGGGTGTGAAATGTCATTTTGTATATATAGAGAACGGTTTTTTGACTCCCTCACACTAAGTAAAATCCTATATAGGGATTAAAATAAAGAGTCAAATAAGGATAAAGAAACTATTGGATAATGATTTATTAATGTATTCTTCAAAATTGGGGATAGAAAATTAATTAGGGAAATTGTTGTTAATGCTCTTATATTTATGCAAGAAAAGAGATATATGAATTTACGATAGAAAATGATATTTTTACATAAAAATCGTCGGTATAGATTCTATAGCGACGATTTTCACTATCGCTAAACTGACGCTATACATTAATAGCAACAGTTTTTATATAAAAATATCAAAAATTTATGATGTCCTTTTATAAGCAATCATGGTTGTCCATTTTCTCATATAAAAGAGTAGTAGCTCCATCAAAATTATACGAGATTTCTTGAAAAAAGCTCGCTCAATAACAACCCTGAATGGTTCGTAAAAGATTACGAGATGCCAAAACAGGTACATACCAAACTCCTTCACTAGAATCATATCCAAATCAATTTAGGATTATATATAATGTTAGATTTCACCAATTTACAAACCCATATAGAAATATAAATCTTGAAGCTCAACGTCATTATGTTAGTCAATGTATTGATAAATTTCATGTTTCGATTAATCATATACAAGTGGAAGCATCTGATAAATGTTGGTTTCATTGCCTTGTAGTTGGAAATTTTGTATATTTTTGTTGAGTTTTGGGTTGTTATTTTCTTTAATAAATGTTATTTATGCCTGTAAGGTGTTCGCCAAAATGCCTGAATCACGCACAATATGTAGGTTCCAAAATTAAAATGGCATCTTTTAGAGAGGGTTTATTTTTCCAAACACACCTCATTAGACAAATTCAGTAATAGTGGGATGATAGTACTCAATTTATGTGCTGCCTTTTTGTTTTAAATTAGAGATACATTTTTCTTCTTTGTTTATTTATACATTTTTTATTTTAGACTATAAAGTGATATAAAATTTCTAACATGTCATTACTTGTATCGTAGGTAGATTGAATATTATACCACCCACTACTACATTTCTTACAAATATTTTGGATATTTTTGGAAATTTTAAATTTTCTTTAAAAGTCATCGAAATGCATATCTAATTTTGAAACAGTAATTTAAGTGGTGGCATGTTAGAATTTCATGTCACTTTGTCATAATTTAAGTGGTCATGTCACTTTATAATCATTAAACTTGTACTCTTTTTTTAAACCGAGTATGAAGGTAAATGTCTAATCTTAATTTGGAATGGTGAGGGAGTAAAATTGCGAGTTCCTTGTAGGGCTTTTAGTGGCTAAATCATTCACTGCCGAGAAGTACCTAAAGAAGATAGGTTTAGGTAAGGAGGATCACCACTTCTGGAAGCAAGTAGGAAAGGGATTGCTGTGCACATATGCGCTGTTCGGGGCTGCTTGGCTGTACAATGAAACGTCACCGCTTGGTTGGTGGACACTGAAGCCAAGACCCAAGGAAGAGAAGGAGTTGGCTCATCTCTACGAGCGTCGCAAGTTTCCCTATCCGGGTGATGCGGAGGCAATGGAGGAGTTTGTTGCAAAGGGTGGGATGATTGGAACAACGATAGGACCAAAGGGAGTTATTGAAACGGATAAAGATTCCTATAATTATCAGAAACAGTTGCAGGACAAGAAGCTTGAACAAGAGGCTCTTAAGCTGTGGGTGAGGATGAGAAATGAAGTTGTTTCAGAGCTTCAGGAAAAAGGGTATGATGTTTAGTGATTGTTATAGTAAATGTTCAGCATAAACCGAAGAGTAATGCTTGGCAACTCGACATAAACTGTATAGTTTTTCTAGACAAAATATTGATGAGTCGTACTGTACAATCTATCAATGATTTGTCTAAGTAAACTAGACAGTTTTTGTCTGGTAACCTAGCATTTTTATAAATTGAATGTTTAATGGATATTAGGGTATGTTTATGGATTTCCAGTTTTGATATTTAATTGTTCATATGAAACATTTCATATATGAGTGGCAATAAGGCAATGTGTTTATGTTTGGGCACCAAGTGTTTTTCGTTACAATATTTCTCCAACCAATTTTATTCACAAGAACCCATTTTTATTAGTGTTTTATTTGGATCAGTATTCAGATTCTTTACAATTCTAATCAAAATACGGTCTAATAATCTAAAAATTAGCTTCTTAGAATTGTATTTAAACATGTGCACTACATCCAACTTTTATCTTAATAATTAACAGAAGAAAAACTCCACACACGTCGAACGTTTCGTTATTTTCTAACATAAACGTGTCCAAACTTTAACCATGAATGGAGGGAGAAAGCATATAACAAATAATTGTTCAGAAAAGTTTGGCTTTGACATGATTCATAACTTGTAAGATTGTTCTAGTAAATTAGTAGAACCACAGGTCCTCATGGGTGTGCTAGTGTGGTCCATAAAAAGCATGGTCCAGGTTAAGATATTTTGTGCTTTTTTTTTTGAAACAATAGTTTTGTACTTGGTAATACTCCTCCTTAAGTAGTTTTTAATATTAACAATTGCCTTCATCAAAATTAGACAAATTAAAGTTGATTTTAAATTTTAGAATTTCGTAAAATTGACAATGAAAATAAATAAATAGGACTCTTTTTTTGTGAAACCTAGATACACTACAAAAGAATGAGTTTTCTTATATTGGGACAAAATATTACCACTTTTATTACAATCTGATATAAATTTTTTTGTATATCATTTTCCCAAAAGAATTTAACAAAAAATATAATCATGACATACCATAAAACGTTATGTCATCACTTCAATTGACAATTTCAATCCTTCTCCAACAAATATAAAAGAAAACGTTTAATCTCTTTATTCGCTTTTGATAATATTTTTTGGATTGTTATTCTAAATACACAGGCACCTCCATTACCTTGTGTATTTTCAAATGCACCTCTATGAGTTTCACCTTTTTCTCAAGAGAATTGATCAGATAATTGATATATTAGAGACAAAAATACTTTTCAAGAGAAGTATTTTTGCCTCTTAATATTTATCGTTTTAAGAATTTCAATTAAGTATTAATTACTTAATTTTCAATATTACCCCAAATATTAAATATAATTTTGATTATCTCACTATTTTCTATCTAATAAATAACACTTTTATTCCAATGTAAGGACAATATTAACATTTAAAGTTATTTTTAACTAAAAATACAGTATTAATTATTTTTCTTAATATCTGTGTCCACTTCTAAAAAGACAAATAAGAAGGGAGAGTATCAATATAACAATTATAAAACTTGTGAAATGTGTATTTGTTTTGATAATACCAACAGTCACTTCCAACTGCTAATTTGTAGAAACACTACCAGACAGCGATATGTTACATTAAGGTGAAACCATATTACTCGGATCTAACGTGCACTTCTAAGTTGTAACTAACACTTGTTCACTGAAAATAGAATTTTTCTTTGAGAAATGATATACTATATCGCCAATGTTTTAAGTCAATTGAATAAATATTAGTGCAACTTTTTTAAAAAAAATATGTAACAAATAAAACTTCCTATAATTCTAGTCAATCTCATATATTGATAAATTTTGCAATTACAATTTTGACATAAATTTATCCAATACACAACAACACTCTTATAGTTGGTTCCAAAATTAGCGATCCATCGTTTCAAAACAATGTCATTAATTTATAATATTATATTATAGTAAATTGATTACTACCATGTTACCCTACTACGCTTAAGAGTAAATGTTGGGATATATTTAAGAAATATAAAAGTTTTTTTTTTAAAATATCTAATTTTAGAATGGAGTATAATATTGAAAAAACTGAAACTAATTACACCCGAAACACCAAACTTAAATTGGCAACAGATACATGATAGATATTCCGTCAGACTTCACTTCAGTACAACCTGTGGACTTGGTAAATGATTTAAGGAAACATTGTATGCACATAACATTTCCAAGAGCTCTTTCATTGGACATGAGTTGAATTTCACCTATTTATATTTTGACCCCATTGGAGGACAAAATACAAATAGATAAAATTTAAATACACTCGTGTCTAGCAAAAAAAATATGTCAGAAAAATAATTGTTGGATATACAACATTATAAAAGGGAAAAAAGAAAACAAATCCACAGCCACGGAACATGAGTCCGTTTCTTTTTGGGAGCTAAAGATGGTGTCAGATACGGCTTCCACAGTTTTTGTCTATATATATATAGAAAACTGATCAGGTCCGGGTCCGGACATGATCAAATCCGGACCCAATTTTTTTTTTTTTTTGTAGAACTAAAAAAAAAAAATTTATGGAACTGGAATTTTTCCATAATACAATGTTTTAGGTGTGTTTTTTAATACCTACACTGTATTATGTAAAAATTCCAATTCCATAATATATTTTTTTTTTAGTTTCAAAAAAAAAAAGCAAAAAAAAAAAAGGTCCGAATTTTAAACCTGTCCGGACTCCCGGACAAGATCCGGCCTCTCTCTCTCTCTCTCTCTCTCTCTATATATATATATATATATATATATATATATATATATATATATATACGGAGCCGTTCTAAAGCGGATCAATGCAAAAAAACACGCGGGTCGGGTTTAATCCGCAAAAATACGCGGGTTAAACCCGACCCGCATATTTTTTTGCCTTGGTCCGTTCATTGATCCGCTTATTTGGTCCGTTGGAGATCCTCTATATATATATATATATATATATATATATATATATACGGAGCCGTTCTAAAGCGGACCAATGCAAAAAAACACGCGGGTCGAATTTAATCCGCAAAAATACGCGGGTTAAACCCGACCCGCATATTTTTTTGCCTTGGTCCGTTCATTGGTCCGCTTATTTGGTCCGTTGGAGATCCTATATATATATATATATATATATATATATATATATATATATATACGGTCAGGATCAAGAGCACTCTCCTTAAATAGCACTCCGCCTTAAATAGCACTCTACAATCAAAACGACGTAATTTTTGGAGGACGCGGTGGCATTTTTATAAATACGCGGTGGCATTGTATTTACAAAAATTCCACCGCGTCCTCCAAAAACTACGTCGTTTTAATTGTAGAGTGCTATTTAAGGCGGAGTGCTATTTAAGGAGAGTGCTCTTGATCCTATATATATATATATATATATATATATATATATATATATATATATATATAGAGTCCGGATCCAGTCCGAGATCCCGGACTCTACTAAAATACGGACCTTTTTTTTTTTTTTTTTTTGCTTTTTTTTTTGAAACAAAAAAAAAAAAAAAAATTATGGAATTGAAATTTTTCCATAATACAGTGTTTTGGGCGTGATTTGGATGCCTATAACGAAATATATCTGTACAGTCTGGGCAGACTGTACATACATTGGTTGGGGTAGGTGTTAAAAACACACCCAAAACACTTTATTTTGGAAAAATTTCAGTTCCATAATTTTTTTTTTTTTTTAGTTGTTCTACCAAAAAAAAAAAAAAAAAAAAAAAAATTTTGTGGTCCGGATTTGATCAGGTCCGGGAGTCCGGACCTGATCAATTCTGTATATATATATATATATATATATATATATATATATATATATATTCCTTCCTGTGTTCTACTCAGTGGAAGTCTGGTAGATCATCTCGTATAAAACAAACATGGTAGACACTAAAATGAACCAAGATTATGATATAGGAACTATACAAAGCGGCAAGGCTAAGTTGGTGCAAATTACATCCGTGTGTCGATTCAATACGGTCCGAGATCCCGGACTCTATTAAAATACGGACCTTTTTTTTTTTTTGCTTTTTTTTTTTTGAAACAACTAAAAAAAAAAAATTTATGGAATTGGAATTTTTACATAATACAGTGTTTTGGGCGTGACTTGGATGCCTATACCAAAACATTTCTGTACAGTCTGGGCAGACTGTACATACATTGGTTGGTGTAGGTATTAAAAACACACTCAAAACAATGTATTATGAAAAAATTTCAGTTCCATAATTTTTTTTTTTTGTTATTCTACCAAAAAAAAAAAAAAAAAAAAAATTTGGGTCCGGATTTTCTCCCGTCCGGGAGGTCCGGACCTGATCCAATATATATATATATATATATATATTCCTTCCTGTGTTCTAATCAGTGGAAGTCTGGTAGATCATCTCGTATAAAACAAACATGGTAGACACTAAAATGAACCAAGATTATGATATAGGAACTATACAAAGCGGCAAGGCTAAGTTGGTGCAAATTACATCCGTGTGTCGATTCAATTATGATGGCAATAAGGGCTAGCATGGCTGAAAAAATTCACAAACCAGCATGTTCTCAGTCACTGAACATCGAAAAGACGTTGCCCAGGACCTGTTTGCAATGGGAGAAAAGACTCTTGCTTGCCTCTAATGAAGAATGTAAGTTCTGCTGGTGCAACCACCATTTTCAACCACTCTTGCAGTTCTTCACCTTCTACTTTCTCTTTTTCTGGAAAAAAAATAAAAATAAAATAAAAATTCAAGTCCAACAAGCAATTGAAAGGGTTCTTGTTACGTATCCATGCTCTAAGAAAAATGATTAAGATATTTTTGTTTTCCTCATTACACCTACTAAAGTATCATAGTTGTGGAGCAACAGTGACATTACCTTCCAAATGGGCACCAAGGCCCACCAATACAGTATGATTAGCACGCACAACAGCAAGAGCTACATCAAGAGCAGATTGCAGCAGTGCTTTAACCTCTCTTTGAGCAAGATCAACAAGATACCCCTGTTATAGAGAAATACATGATCAAACAAGGAAAAGAATCTACACCCAAAAGAAGAAAAAGGTAACGCTATGGCATGTCGTGGAAAAGGGAGTACATAAAGTAACAAAGAGGAAGAGCAAAGAGATGAAACCTGATCGCGTCCCCAAGGAGTTGCTCCACCGGACTCATCAATCCCCCCAGCAGAGAGTGTTGACAATGAAATAGGGCCTATGGTCTGATTAAGTCCATATTCAGCAATTGCCTTGTATGCCATGTCCGTAGCTCGCCGGATATCATCAAGCGCACATGTTGACACACGGCCTGAGTAAACTACTTCTTCGGCTGCACGTCCGCCAAGGAGAGTAACCAAGCGTCCATGCAACTCATCAACAAAAAGCAAATATCTATCCTCGCTGGCGGGAGGAGTGTAAGTAAAACCCAATGCCCCTCCTGACCTCGGTAATATGCTCAACTTCTGATAAAAAAACATGAGTACTATGACTGGATTATCATTTGAAAAAAATTATCATGCAAGTACATCAATGATTTATGGTACACCATACACACTACAATTGAGTACCTATACAGAACATATAATGATCTCAATGGACAACATTTTACCACACAAAGTTCGAATTTTTTCGATTTGCAGATTTGTCATTAAGCTTAATCCTAAACCCTATTACAAATGTGAAATTAGAAAATAATTACTCAATAAAAAATATAGGGCCAGACAAGATATCCAGTCAATAGGAAGGAAACACAATCAATGACAAGGTAAATAAAACATTTTCCTTAGAAGCAACATGATATCAGGCGGCAAAGGCCATCTCTAGATTGGCTAAGATCGAGTCATCCATCTTATATTCCTCGTCATTATCTATTATACTGCTCATTAAAGCAGAAACTATTATTATGGTCACCAGTCATATTAATCCGTCTGGGCAGCCCAAAAAGCTAAAATTTAAAACATTGCTCTCTACTACAGCGGAAGGACCTAGGATTGGCTTAATGCCATTTTAGTGCAGTTTATGTTAAAAGAAAAGAAGGCCCCCTTCCAGGGATCCTAAGACATCGTGAATGCCATTATTGAAGAGTTAGAAATCTGTGTAGGACTAATTACTTTTGACTCTTCACAATACTGTTCTATACGAGAACTGCACAACAGAATAAAAGCATCCAGATGGGAGAGGAAGCGGAGTATATGTACAATAAATTACTAAAAATCTTACATAGGCTCAAGTAGAGTCCTGCTACATGAGATCGGATAGGATTATAAAATTGGCCCACTGTTCAAATACATTGTAAAAGTATTACCAAATAGATTTATCCACTTAACTCGCGCTAAAAAAGTCGGAATGTAAAATCGCAATATATATCATTTTCTGCTCAAGTAATGCTGTTTCCCAACCTCGTAAAAAATTGACAGTGTTAGTTCTTCAAAAAAACTGACTTCAGCAGAGATAAGAGACACCAACCAAGCAATGGACATTAGCTTTAATTCAATTGTATTTTTCTAGAACAACAAGAAACCAACTTCAATGGAGTAGGAAAAACGAAGTCATTCTCTCCGCTTATTTCATCAACCAAAGTGATTCATATCCCTATAATGGTTCTAACTCTATAAACTATGAGTTCCAAGGCGGCCAAAAATTTCACAAGAGCATTTAGGTAGACACAAAGAACACAAAACAGCACACACTTGCCTCTCATCCTTGCCAAGACAATAGAACTACGATCATCATACATAAAAGTAATTTAACTCATGTAACAGGACTCAGACTACGTTGTATCAAAAATAGTTCCCCCAACACCCTCTCCCCCCGCAGCCCCGCCCTTTCTTCTGTTCTCCGCAACACATACAGAAAGTAAACAAATCAATGAAGCGACAGGAAAAGATGGCTATTTTTCACCACAATTCTCACAAGAAAAAGACGAGCATAGACATGTTATAAATTTCTTTCTGTAGAGCAGGTATTGAATAATTATTGATACTCGGGCATAAACACATTGGTTATTATTTTTATTTTTTTCATGCTAACAATTCCAAATTAAATATGAAGACCAAAGAACCAGCTTCGCACACAATGCACAAACTCTGGATATCAAAATATCAATCAGTCGACAGGAAAGATTTTCTCTGATTTCTTAACCAAGAATTCTGAAGGATTTTGCAAGCAGGGGTCACGCACAGGAGGGAGAGCATGTAACGACTGAGAAATTCGGATTTATTGTAAAATAATTTTATTTAATTAAATAATGAAAAAAATTATATTATATGTTATTATTATGGGGCAAAGGTGCAAAAATGCCCCTGATGTTTACACGGATGTCCCACTTCCACCTTAAACTAATTTTTTTTCAAAATTACCCTTAACGTTACAAATTTAAGGTCAATTGTGCCCCTCCCGTTAAAAAAAAATCCACCTAGACAAGCGGACGAGCTAAGCGATTGACACGTGGCAAAAATAAATTTTTTATTATTTTTTTCTCTTTCTTCTCTCTTTTCTCTTCCCACTACACCTTTTTCATCATTTTCCTATTCTTCTTACTTCGTGGACTGCGTTTTCTCTCTCATCCCAAGAACAAACACAAACATTTACTGATAAATTCTCCAATTTCATTTTCAGTAATTCAAGCAACAACAAAAATGTGTGAAGTTGTATCAATTCTGTTGTATCAACCAAGAGACAAGGGTAATGAAGGCTTCAACATCCAACGATCTAAAATCATTTGGAGCTTCAACATTGGATGACCCAAGAATTTATATCTCTTTCTCTGCCGAAAACTTCACCCCACTGTTACGAACAGGGTGTCAAAGAAATAGATCATATATTATCATAACTACCAAGTTAAAAATAAAACCCCGCATCAAATTCTTCGACCGGTGACAAAAGATTAGAACTGATTGAGAAAGAAACAGATTAATTTAAGACTCACCAAGAACAAATACAAGTTTTGAATTTCATCATCACAACGTATATCACTCTAAAGCACTAAAAATCAGTTCTTTGATTTCCCGGAAAAATTCATTTTTCAGTATCATAATGTATGTAGTATATACATATATCTACATACAAAAACAGATTATGACGAAAAGGGTATCCCAGTATCAAATTCTCCATCAAATCACAAACAATTACGAGTAGAGCACAAGTGAGACATTTTGTGTTTGATAGAGACTAATATGAAAAACCCATTATCTATATCTTACTCTTGTGCATTTATTTCTTTAACAGGAACACAAAAAGAGTATTCCCTGTTCTAAATCCTTCTTCAAATTAAAAAAATCATTTGTCTCTACTTACCTGGAGAAGAAAGAGAGTAAATCTCGGTTGGGTAGTACAAAATATCACAAAAATACATCGATTACAAGGAATCTTTAACTCCATGAAATGAAATGTAAGAGGCTAACGATAACAACAATAACAACATCGGTTCCATCAAATCGCCGGCGACTCTCCGATTAGCTCCAAAACCCAGAAAAATCGCAGGCTTTCGCGCATTATATACTGAAAACAAAACAATTACAGATAGAGAGAGAAAAGAAAAGGAAAGGTTTTATCTCTCTATCAATAAGTTTAAAAGAATACAAAGAACTCAGCTTTTGATTTCTCAGTGAATGAACTGTAGGTGGGTTTTTGGAGTTCTTGATGAAATGGCTTTTTTGTTGTTGCTTGAATTACTGAAAATAAAATTGGAGAATTTATCAGTAAATGTTTGTGTTTGTTCTTGGGATGAGAGAGAAAACACAATCCACGAAGTAAGAAGAATAGGAAAGGTGTAGTGGGTAGAGAAAAGAGAGAGAAGAAAGAGAAAAGAATAATAAAAAATTTATTTTTGCCACGTGTCAATCGCTTAGCACATCAGTTTGTCTAGCTGGATTTTTTTTAACGGGAGGGGCACAATTGACCTTAAATTTGTAACGTTAAGGATACTTTTGGAAAAAAAATTAGTTTAGGGTGGAAGTGGGACATCCGTGTAAACATTAGGGGCATTTTTGCACCTTTGCCCTATTATTATGTGTTAGTAAGATGAGGGTTATTCTATAACCTAAAATTATTGAAATATCGTAGTATTTTGGTTACGTGAAAGAATTAAAGTGTTTGAATTTCCAAGACGAAAATAAAAGCTTTCCGAAAACACTATTCACGATTTTCTGCTTGAGAATTATTTTTGAACTTCCGAGAAATACGTAACGATAGAATAAAAAAGGAGGATGGATTATGTAATAATAATTCAAGTATGGCAAACGCAGTTTTTCCCCTGCGTACTAAATTTGAGAACGTTAGTGAAAGTAAAGCGTTAATGAATAAACGATAATCGTGTGATACGTAAGTATTGTACGAGGTAATGAATATACGTATGATATGAAGTATCATACGAGTATGTATGAATAATGATATATCGTATATTATGAATGAGTATACGAGTTAGTGTACGAGAAGAATACGTGTATAATACGTTATAAGGCTTTAAGCCAAATGTATTGGACTTGTAGGATTTGGTAGGAATTATACAAGCCCAAGTGTAGGAATGGTTAGAGTCCAATAATAAGTATTGTTAAGGCCCAAATGTTTGTTAAATGCAAGCCAAAAGAATAAGTTAAGTTAATTAAACCTAAAGCCCAATTAAGAACCGGATCCGTGGATCGATCCAATGGGTAAGAATGACTCATGGGGAAACCCATGTGGACCCCATTATCACATGGCACCATCTTGGTGACCAAGTAAAGTGGTTTTACTTGGTGACCAAGAGATGAATAGTAAGGAGGTGGTTAAGGAGGTGGATGGCCTAAATGTCCATTAAGCCCTCATTTAGCTTTTCCTATAAATATGAGAGCTTGATTTCATTATTTACTTATTAGATTTTCACCAACAACTTAAGTGCTTATTTGTTAGAGAGAAAAAGTTGGAAAAGCTAGACTTTGTTAGTTCAAGAAGCAAGAAGGAAAAACAAAGATTAACCAAGAGATCATCAAAGGTAATGATCTTAAACCATGATTCTCCCTCTCTTCAATTGTTAGAGATGCGAGTAGTGGTAGAACTTGTATGCTAAGAAGTGATAAGAATGATTAATCAAAGTACTTAAGCTTTAATAAGTCATGAGTAAGTAATTCACACTTATATAAAGTTATGAACTCATTAAGAACATGCAAGAACTTTCACGTGCATAAGTTATTGAAATATGTTTGGTTAGGATGTTAGTATGATGGAATGAATCCATTTGGAACGGTGTAAAAATCTTAAGTAACGAAATTATGGCGGAATTTACGAGATTAGACGTTAATCGTCGAAATCGTGAAATTTTCAAAATGGAAGTCAAATTTTAACATTGAACTCAGAAACGTAAGTTTTCGATGGAGATTAGTCTCAATTGGCATTCTAGAGTTGCGGACTCGAAAATGACCAAATTCCGACTTAGAAAAAAGAAACGGGCTACGAACGTTCACGAACGTTTATCGTTTTCGTTAAAAATGAATTCAAAAGTGAATTCCGTGTTAACGGATTCGAAAATGTAAAATTCTTGCATGAACACTTAGAACATATAATTTGTGAGCTAACGATTTTTGAACGAGCCAATTCGAACTTATAACGAAGAAGTTATGAGCCCGAGAATCTCACGTAAGAAATTATCTGTCAAAGTTGTCTGTGACACAGGGCCGGCGCCATGGCGCGGCCCAAGGCTTAAAGGATGGCGCCGCAGCGCCAGACTTGACCATCAGCCACTGAAGAGTGGCGCCGCAGCGCGACAATTAACAAAGGGACACGCGCCGCAGCGCCGAGTCAGGACCATAGGCATTGATGAACCGCGCCGCAGCGCGAGTTGTGTATAGGAAGTTGGCGCCGCAACGCCAACACTAGAGAAGAGGCAAAGAAGAATGACTAAGTGTATAAAGACGGAAGGAAGCTAATTAACTATGAACTATATCTTTGATTAACTTGAAATGACATCCTTAAAGATGATTAGAACTCAACTAAAAGTTGATGAACGATTACGTAAACATAAGAAACAATGTTAAACAATCTAAGGCATAATTAGATTGAGAAGAAGGGTAAGATATGGTAGTAAATTTACTTGATTATATATGACCTAACGTGGTATGTTACATGATTATGTATTGTAGAGACCTTAAAGAATCAAAAAGAATTTGTATTGGCTGTAGAAGACGCCAAAGGCAAGTATTCTGACCCTTGTCTGAATTCTTTGGACAAGCTTTGTAATTCATGTACCTTACACATGAATTGATGTATGATGAAGTCGAAGCCAATTCCTTCGGCTAGACTTAAGATGTTTTATGGATTTCTTTTAATATATTGAAATGTTATCAAAATTGTTAAGTTTCGCCAAACTATTTTGGTATGGTTTTCAAAGGAAAACTGAGTATGCATAAACAAATATTTTGTCGTCAAACAACAGGCACGTGAGGTTGTCAAACCTTAAACGTACATACGTTTAAAGAAAGTAGTGTTGTACAACATAGAGTACTATAGTCTGATCACCTAGACGTGCTCGTAAGATATGTCGGACTTACGGACTTAGTGTCGGTTTGTCCTTTTCAAAGAAAGAATGAAATGCTCAAGGTCTTGGACCGATATTGATGTTTAATGAATATTGTTTATTGTGAAACGTTTTAAAGAAAAGAGAAGTGTTATTTTGAATTATCGATAGTACTTCATAACTATTGTTCAGTTATTGAAGATATACGATTTGTATGTTTCAAGCATATTGTTAAATGAAATTGTCATACTTGCTGAGCTAGTTATGCTCATTCTTCTTGAACCATATGAATGCAATTAAGACCGAACGGACCGAAGCATCTAGTAAAGATAAAGGGAAGGCTAAGGCGAATCAATAGATTTCCTTTGTAATAGTTTAGTTGTGATATTGTAATTATTTGATATTATGACAAGCAAACATGTAATGGTTATAAAGAACCTGGGGGAATAGTAATATTATTTTGGAATATATAGAAGACATTTTCACTATCTTGAGGTTTTTCAATTGAATGAATGTGTGAACTGTAGCACCGTGTAGCACCAATTGTCAGGTTGGAAGATACCCTGATTTGGGGCCGTCACAGAGCATTTAAGTATGATAATACACTTTTGGGTCCAGTCTATAAGAGCTTAAGCTTTTTGACAAGTTGGTAACTTAACAGACACCAATAATGACTTTTTCCAGTTGTGTTGTGTTGTGCTTCTCATCTATGAACATTTTATTATTATTTCTACTTGTTAATAGGATAAATGGATTTCTACCCGCCCCCCCCCCCCACCCCCACCCCCACCCCCACCCCCACCCCAACAAAAAAATAATGATTGTAATCTCTTTACATTTTTTCTAATAAAGTTTGTTTATCTGCCCAAAAAAACTATCCTTACTTTTACAAGTTCAAAAAGCAATTGAGAAGGCTAAAACCATATCACCTTAAAGGAAGCTGGCAGAGTCTGAACTGCACTCCTGTCCACCCTTATTCTCCAATTGAAAGGTAGGGTATAGCTCTCCACTAAACACCTTGAACGGTTACATAAAACACTAATCATTAATCACACAACTTCACTACAGGAGTGAATCACAATGAACTATATCCTCCGCAAAGCTAAGCACTCTTGTTTCTATCACTACAACCAACTACATCTTTAAAAACATGACTGCAGACCTCATCAAATCCATCTAGATTCTAGAAGACAAAGGTCTCCCTCCAATATTCGCACACCTCATAATTTCTCCATTTGCCACCAAAACTAATCCAAACAGACAAAAGGCTCAAAATTTGTATTGAAATCCCAATGAATAAGTGTAAATTATTTTGCTTTTTCATTTCTAGTTTCCATCAAGTCTTATGCGCTGCTTGTGCACTGGGAGTCCCTTCCCTTTGTCTCTCTTTTGTAGTTTATTTTATTTAAAGATATATGGAGTGCCAATTAGGTCTCAGAATAGTTACTAGCCTCAACTCCCCACCCATTGTACTAGCCAAAAAACAGGAAACTACACTTTTTTTTCAGAAAAGGAGCAATGACTCTGTTTACCTGAACCCTTGGCTGTCCTAGAAGAAGATTTGCAATGGCAGTCCCCACTACTGCATGACCAGCTTCATGCCTTGCAACAACAGCTTTCTCACAACCCTGCAACTTCGCAGTCTTCTTTTCGATTCCCTGTAATATTGAATCCAATCCTCTAGAATCTCAGCACAGAAGATCCAAATCAAGAACACAATAAATTGTACTCCCTCCGTTCCAAAATATAAGATCAATACTAAATGTTTTTAGTCAAAACTGATATGATTCATTTAACTTTTGAAAAGAATAAATCTTGTAACTTATAGTACTTTTTGGATAGTTTTACGATTTCCATAATTGTATTGCCGATAACGAAATGTATTCATACCAATTTTGAATTTGAAAATATCTCAAATTGACTTCAAAAAGTCAAACTTGATTCTATATTTTGAACAGAGACAGTAAATATGTAAACAAACATTTCCAACCATGAATGAAAAAAGGTGACAAGAAGTATGATCATAAGAGCAAATCTTTCATGGAAAACAGTAAATTAGGAGAATCAGACAACCATATGTTGTCTCAGTAGCAACTAAATTATCTCCACCCCCCTCCCCCAAACCCCACAAACAAGTAATAATAATTTAGACATGGGATAATTTTTTCATCAACAGCTTCACATAAGCCTTCCCCTTTCTTGATCTCCCAAAATTATTTTGACATTCTCACAACATTCCAATTAATTCTACATCAAGTTCTGCACTATGCACCAAAAACAAAAATACAACCAAATAAAAACATCTAGTTCTGCACTCACAAAGGTCAAAAAGCTGAGTACAGTTCAGAAATTACAACAAATATTAGAAAGCTAAGCAGAAAAGATGGATGTGCCCACTGAAAGATACAATATTTGATGAAAATAACGAAGGCAATCCAGGAAAAGAATACAGTATCATCCAATGAGATTTCCATAAACCACAAAACCAGAAAAGTATGCAACATCATATGAAAAATACAACAAAAATTAGAGTGTAAACCAGTCACAAAGAATACAAAGGTGCATGCTTGTATATACATAGACCTGGCAAACGGGCGGGCCGGGCCGGGCCAAAAAGGTCAGGGTTTTGGTGGGCTGGAAAACAGAGGCCCGTGGCGGCCCAGCCCGCGGGCTTCTCCCTTTAATTTTTTTTTTTTTGCAAATTCTTTGCTACACCAGAAATAGTAATAATAATAAATATTAAAAATAATAAAATAATTAATAATAAACAATAATACAAACAAACACGATTAATTAATTACCTACATTAACTACATATCTCAATCAATTAAAATTTTAATAGTATTATAAATTAGTATTATTAATTAATTACCTACATTAACTACATATCTTAATTATGCAATCTTGCCGATTAGTTAACAAGGACCAAATTGGATGCCTGCCCTTAGCAAACAAAATTTAATATATATCATAAGAATATATATTGTTTATTATTTAATATAGTACAAACATGGAGAGGCTGCTTGAATTTGGCACATCCCAGAATCTCCTCCGGAATGATCCTGATGACGAAAGTGCCACTGCAAGTCGCATCAGAAACAACAGTATCCCAAGTAACTGTTTTATTTGTAAGTCAGCTTTGTTTTCTTATTTCAATTTAGTAATGACTATATCTATATATATCTATCTAATAAAATACAAATGATTTTGAATTTCCCGCTCACTTAATAAATCATCTGGGCCGTCCAAAGTTTGGGATAAATCCCACCGTTCATACATCTATCTAATAAAATACATCTATCTATCTAATAATCTAATAATAATTCAAATGACTTTAAATTTTTCGCTCACTCAATAAATTATTTTGATCGTATAAAGTTTGAGATAAATCATATTGTCCATACAGTGCCGGAGGCACGGGACTCAGCTAGTATATATATATATTTGAACTATATATGTCTATAACAAACAAGTTTATATCTATAAGTAGAGTTTAACGAACTTTTGAAGAGGGCAGGCATCCATATTCCAAACAAAATGAATATCATTTGAGAAAAATAATACAGTTTGTTAATGAATATCATAAGATTGCTTTAAAAACAAATAGTTGTTGTAGCTCAGTTGGTTTGAACTCTTATTTATTTATTTACAAGTCTTGTGTTCAAGCCTCACAACCCACAAGTAGTAACATTTTATTAAAAAAAAAAATTCATGGGCCACGGGCGGGGCGGGCCTTCACGGGCCGGGCCAAAAAGGCCCGGGTTTTCGTGGGCTTAAAAAATGCGGCCCAAAGCCCGGGTTTTGGCGGCCGGGACGGGGCGGCCCGCTGGCTTTGGGCCCGTTTGCCAGGTCTAATATACATCTGTCTGTGCCCTCTCTCACTCTCACACAGACAGAGACAGAAAAATAGGAGAGAGACACACAGAGAGGGGAGAGAGAGAATTACAGCTATTGAGCGCTCCACAGCTTGAATAAAATCTATTTTCTCCACAACATCTTTATTCTGTCTTCCAGCCAACAAGGCAGCTTCATTCACTAAATTTGCAAGCTCTGCCCTGCACAGCATCCAGAATCCAGAACTCTTTTCTGAAGTGTTTTAACTAAAAAAAAACTTCAAACAAAATTGCTATGTATCTCACTAAATCTAGACAGAAGGAAAATTACCCAGTAAAACCAGTGGTCATAGAAGCAATATCAACAAGATCTACATTCTCTCCTAGTGGAAGCTCCTTCTTAGAAACATGTACTTTCAAAATAGCTTCTCTTCCAATCCTATCAGGTGTTTCCACCTAGAAACCCAAATCATGCAAGTCAATTCTGAAAAAATTATAAAGCACTTAAGGCAACAGGTGACTTGCTTTAATGTAGGTTTCAAAATTTAGGGAGGATACTCCAATAAAAAGCACAAACCATAACCACGCGATCAAATCTTCCAGGTCGGCAAAGTGCAGGGTCCAAAACATCTGATCGATTAGTTGCTCCAAGAACAATCACTGCTGAGTTACTGTCAAAACCATCCATCTCCTGCAGTTTGATTGTAAACGCATGAACTACGTCCAGACATTCCACAATTTTCAGGATGCAACTATATATTCTCAGATAGCTTACAGTGAGCAGCTGGTTCAGAGTTTGTTCTCGCTCATCATTACTAGCAATGCGAAATTTACCGTCACGGCTCTTTGCTACAGCATCTATCTGCAAAGAATGATAAAGCAGACTGAGAATCATCCAATAATATGCTGCCCCCCCACCCCAACCTCCACCCAAAAAAAAAACCCAATCTTTCTTGAAAACCACCAAAGGAAGAAATACCTACATATGTGATATGTTTGTGTAGGAGTAATAGAGAATTCTAACCTCGTCAATAAATATAATTGATGGAGCCTCTTTCTTTGCCCGGACAAAGAGATCTCGAACACGGGAAGCTCCCATGCCAACGTACAGTTCTACAAACTCACTTGCAGAACAACTTATAAAGGGCACTTCAGCTTCGCCCGCTACAGCCTTTGCTAAAAGAGTCTTACCTGTCCCAGGAAGACCCACCTGTAAGATAACCATAGCCATACTTTCAATTCATATATTAAAACTTGGAAAGCCGAACTAGAAAATTTATTTTCTTTGGGAGAATGCTCTACAAGCAGTAACTTTGTTGGCAACAACATCAGGCTGTATAACAAAACATCCTAGTAAAGATAAATTTTAATCTTAGTAAGAACAAAATCACTGTCGCTATATACAACAAAGGAATAAGAATAGGAAGAGAACATATCAATAGATTATATACCATGTTATAAATACATTTACATAACAAGTAGTTTCACCTTTTACACAGAATAAACTTGGTGCTGCTTGCTTGATAAAGAAGAGTTCTTTATCTATAAAAAATAAATAAATTAAATTTTTTTTAAAAAGCATAAGACTCCCTAATGTCAAAATCAGCCACTTAAGGATTTTAGTTATGCTTGCACTGTTATTCAAGATAACTAACGAAAAAAACTACTAAAAAAATTTGGTTTCAGCTTAGAATTGGCCATCAAACAGACCTACCAATCCTACATCTACATCATAGCTTCAACAGTAATGCTGGCTGGTATAGACTCTGCATGAGACATGGCTTAAGCAGTCTAATGAGACATGGCTTCGAATTTGTTTATAAGGACTCTATTATTCTACTCTGACCAGCCGTTTAGCACTCAACTCACCAAGAGAACACCACGAGGAGGACGAGCACCAACTCGAGTATACCTGTCTGGGTTCCTTAGGAATTCCTGAGGTGGTAAACATCAATGATTAATAACAATTCGGGAATGAGAATGGAGCCTCTATAGCAAAAGAAAGTTGATAAATGAGTGCCAAGTATTATTATTGAAGATGAGTAATTTCCAACATACTACAATTTCTTCAAGCTCCTCCTTAGCCTCATCAACACCAGCAACATCAGCAAATGTGATACTTTCTCCTTGTTCAGTCACCTTTGCCACACCAGAGCCCCCAGACTTGCGTTTTCTAAGCTGACCAGCTGTCTGCTGTACAAATGAAGCAAGTAATCACTCAAACATTCACTATGAAGAAATTGCATTAGTACCAATGAACAATGAATGTATGCTGGTCCGCACTTGAGAGAAGCTAAAAGGGAACTGCTGAAGAACCCCTGCCAGCACAGCAACATAGAACAAAGCTATCTGCATGAATTAAAACAAAATAAAAATACTTCAAATATCAAGACAATAAAATCTGAACACTGCATACACTACAAGAATGTAGTAGCAACTTGCACACAAAAAGTCGATAAGTATATATGTGTGCATAACTATATATACACCATTACCTAGAAATACACAAGTATATGATTGTAATTGGCAACATGAAATACCTCAAATGATACATAGTGCCATACAGTCAAAACAAGGTTGGGTGACAATGCCAACAATTGCATATATAATTGGCAACATGAAATACCTGACTTGTTTAACTGTCTCAAGTTTTCAATTGGAATAAAACATAAAATTCTCGACAGAATCATGGGCAAAGAAGGAAAAGACGGGAAAAAAGAAAAGCAGTGGCCATGACACCTCACTAACAAAAACAATGATATGAGAAACAATAATTCCATAATTTGCATTATATTCCATTTTCTTTTATTTTCTTAAAATTAATATAAACTTGAAAAAGCACCGAAAGGGGGCAGATTCAATTTATATTTATTTCCTAAGTGTGGGATCCAGTAAAGACATTATTTATTATATTTAATTTTCTTTTAAAAGAAAAAACACAATTCATTTTAAAAATAAGGGAAATTAACATAATTCATTAGACCCATTTGGTTACACTTTATGCTACACATGGCCATGTGTCTCAGCCCAGCTTGAATAGAAGTAATGGACCCAAAATAACACTTAACTTTTAAAATACAACTGAGTCCAGCAACTTCATCCCAGCCCCTTAAGCAATCAGAACCCTAGCCGACTCTATCTAGGTCGGTGGATTTACATTGCTCACAACAGCAAACAGCGAACGGCAAACCTGATCGACGACAAGGTTGACGAGCAACAGCATGGTGGACGGGACCAAAGATGGCGCAGTAAGAGGGCGACGACCTCTGGCAGTGTTGCTTCTCCATCTCCTTTCTTTTCTTTCTTGTTTTGTTCTTGATTTTCTCGTGATGTTTGGGGCTGGTTCTCACTAAGGCATGTGCCTTGCTAGGAAGTCGTCCTAGGCGTCGCATAGACGACCCAAGGCGAAGGTTTGGAGGCCAAGGTGCACGACTTAGAGGCGGCCACTAAGGCGTAGGCTCACCTAGTCAGTTCACCGCCTAGATGCCTAAGCGACGATGGCTTGATAACCATGCCTAGGATCATTGTTAACTATTCAAGAAATTAGATTGGGGGCCTGAGAGAGGGTTGTTGATGAAAGATGAACCCGCCCAACTTGACTGGAGTAACGTTGCACTGATACAAGAGGCTTTAGATGCCCATACCAAGTAGTCCAAAAATGGGATTGTTCTAAAATTTCAACTATAGTAAGCTATAATTAGGATTTTGTTTCCTTATTTTATTTGGTTTACTTAGTCTTCAAGAATTGGGTTTTTCTTTATTAACTCATGTAATACACCATTCTTCAGTACATTGAGACTGATTATTTGATTTTATAATTTTAAATCTTTATTGCTTTATTATCTTCTTATTTCTTCTCCAATTCTTCTGAATTTGTTCACCACCTTTAAAC
The DNA here is from genome assembly GCA_020205505.1 of Panax japonicus. Classification (NCBI taxonomy): domain Eukaryota; kingdom Viridiplantae; phylum Streptophyta; class Magnoliopsida; order Apiales; family Araliaceae; genus Panax; species Panax japonicus. The sequence continues at coordinate 18,071,153 of CM035107.1, read as the reverse complement.
CCTAATTCTAAACCCTACCGGTCTCCACCAGTTGCCTAGAGGTGTAGGCACATCATTCTGTACCTCTCAGCCCGTCATGGCTTATAAGCAGTGCAAGGGCCAGCTTGCACGTATGTTACCTGAGTCCCGACTCCTAAATATCCCTCATAATGTAATGAGGGGAGGAACTTGTGCCATTCCTCCTTGAATATCTGGTTCTAGAGTGCTTAAGTCATTCTTCCCTATTTATTTCCCTTTTTAATACCATAGATAGTAATGCATTTCTTCTACAGAGTTTTGACATCCATCTCCAGAATCCAGTTCTCTCTTTCAGAAACCATTAGGATCGAGCTGGGTCCGCACACAGAACCAAATCGATAGGAAAGAGATAAATTTCAAAAACAGAGTTAAAGAGAAAAATAATGGGCAGAAAAGAAGAAACTGAGTTTGAATGGGATAAGGGAGAAAAACATTTCTCAATTCAATATTTATTTATAATAAGCATTAAATGAAATGACAACCATTAGTCATATTTATAGTACTAGATAGAACATACTAGAATGAGCTAATACACTCTACTTATCTTGGGGAAAAAGCCAACTTGGAGACCAAGAAAAAAGAGTATTAACAACTCTTCTTAAATAACTAATGAGTCATGAACTTTATTTAACTTCTATTATGGCCCTTGGTATTTCATAGCTTTCCCCTTACAACATCAATGTCCTCATGAATGGTTATGTTGTTGAAACTTGAAACTTCCTTAATAAATTCCGTACGCATGAAGGTTAGCTTATTTTGTTTGTCACCTCCTTTCAGATCAATAACCATTATTAAGAACCAACTCATTTTCTTTTTCTTATTTGATAGAGAACATAATTCTAAATTGATGAACAAAGTTTAGCAGTGTGTTCATATCACAACATTTTTAGTCCAAATTTTGTAAAACATGCTTAATGTATATAAAACATCAAAAATTCATCCTCTAGAAATCCTTCAATCAAACCAAGATCATGATGGCATTAAATGGCAAAAGAGACATCATCTGATGACACGTGTTTAAAAGAAAAGCTTTGAGCTACTATCATTCACAGCCAGTTGCAGTACCAGGTGGAATGATATCAATTTCAGCTGCTGGAGGCAATGGAGGTGCAGCAGAAGCATCCCATCCATCACCAGCAATTGGCACAGCATTACCCTTACCAGTGGTTATGGTCCTACCTGCTGGGAGTTTGTTAGAGTTTATTCTGATTCTGCAGCTCATTTTAGCTGTTGTAGTAATTTTGAACGTTTTAACTCTAATTGTATGCCTGTTATTAGAGATATTATTAGGTTGGGTCTTTTATTTAAATTTTGTTAAGTAATAAAGGTAGCTAGAGATTTTGTTAAGAAAGATTGTGATCTTGCTATCAAGGCCCGGAAATCACACACTTTAGTTGCTTAATATATTCTTAGTGTTTATCAAGAAAGAAAAAAAATATAACTCGTTTTCTTTGGTTCATTCCAAGCGACCTCGACTCCAAATTGGCATAATGCGGAATTCTTGCTTATGATCCTCTACAGAATCAAACAAGTTCTTTCTTTATACACTTTTTCTCTTTGTTGAGGACTTCAAATTCTTGCACAGTCTCATTAAACAGATCAGTTAAATGATGGAGTTTAAACCTTTCTATTGAAATGACATGCACCTTTGGTAAAACTGCAAATGTGTCCATAGCTATAGCATACACCGAACAATGGCATTTGAAATAGATTATATCTCAAAAATTTCACTCTCCAAAGCATTTCTCAATACTTGGTGAAAGCATACTCTTCCAAAGCTTAGAGGAAACAGTTTCACTTGGATCTTGAAGACCATGAGCAATCCACATATAATTTCAGACATGGTGACTATTTTGGTATTTTCTGGGTTTCGTTGCAAAACTAACATTTAGTAGAAGAGAACTGAAGATAACTGAAGTGGGAGAAATTGAAAGAAAAAAATATTGGAGCGGATATTATACCAATCAAACACTAGGTGTGCAGGAAAATAATAGTTTAGAAATGAGAAATTAGAGGAGATTTTAAAGAGTTTGAGAGAAGAATATGAGCTTTAAGAAGAGAATGAGACTATTGAGAGAAAATAGAAGAGTTCACTAGAAATATTCAGCAAGAAGTTTTAGAAGAACAGTTGATGAATACATATAAATCAAGCTGTAAAATCTGCTAATGGAAGTTTGGTCACAAAATCTTACCGCTCTAATACCAAATTGTTAGGATCAAGCCAGGTCCTTGCAAAGAACCAAAGTGATAGGAAAGAAACTGATTTCAGAAACAAAATTGAAAGGGAGAAATGATGGGAAGGAAGGACAATTGAGGTGAGACAGGTGTTAAGGGACAGAAAATATTTCTCAATTCAATATTTCATTCATCGTAAGCATAAAATGAGAAATTACAACCACTACTCATACTTATACTACAAGATAAGGCCTACTTCAATAGGCTACTACACTCCAGCTATCTTCAGGACAAAGAAAAATTGGAGAACAAGAAAAAAGAGTACTAGCCACTCTTCTCAAATAACTAATGAATCCCCTATCAAATTTCTACTATGCCCCTTGGCCTTACAAAACTGTTTGGGTGATATTTAGAAGATACATGATAAGAAAAAACAACAAAATATTAATCTACATTATTTTTAAAAAAATTCAGCACATCAAAAATCTAAACCATATAACAAATTTTAGATAGGAGATGATATTATTGAATCAACTATACTCCTGAGATATGTGGTTGGTCCACTCCATTCTTCTAGAAACAGATATGGAAAAATACGGGAACTGATTTTTCTTCATTAAAGAGATGCACATATATGTGCTAATGATAGTAATGCCAGGGACTATCTCAAAAAAAAGCAAGATTAGAAGGTCAAAGTCGAAGAATTGGTTCTTTTTCATAGTGGGATTCATTTAGGAGCATGAATACTTGATATATATCTAGTATAGTCATCTTTATAGATACTTTGAAGTTAATGTACAGTTGGGTAAATTTTATTTGAAGTTCTTCTAAGTTTTAGAATTAGGGAATTTTGATCCACTATATTCAATTAATATTTTTGTGTAAATCCACATTCTTTGGTTGTTGGTGTTGCACTAGTAAATGAAATCAATTATATCATAATTCATTACATATTAACATTCATGTGTCTGCTCTTTGATGTGAGGTCTAAGAAACCTATGTGTGATGCCTTTGACATTTCATCTTCTAAGTTTTTCCATAAATCTTTCTAGAAATTCTCTATTTTAGACGCAATTGAAAGAACCTGCATCAAGGGAATAAATTATACAATTCTTCTAGGAGAATTAAGTAAAGCTTCCACTGTTGCATTTATAAGACACCAAAATTAGATGCTTAAGATACCGTGCAAGAGATATTTGCAATGGAGCAGTTTGTCTCATGTATCTTTGTGTTGCATAAAAATTTCTACGAGTGGGAGCAAGAAAATAAATTGTCTCCCAATACTACAATATGTTCAGAAGTTGTGCTTGTTGAGCTCAATTATATTATACTCCAGCTACTGATAACCAAATCAGGAAATTTTCACAACCTTCGCTAGTTTTCCATTTAAAGATATCAAAGCAATTGTACAATTTAAATCAAATGTTATATATGTATAGATAACCAACTAAATGCTTATGGCATCCTCAGCAAAAAAAAAAAAAAAAACTTACCAATGCAGAATTCAAGAATCCACCCGACCTTTTATCAGGCGAACCAAACTCCACATCATTTTTAAGCATCTTCTCATAGGGAGTCTTAATATCATTAGGACGAGTAGTTGTGTAAACAACTCTCTTGCTAGGAGCCACACTCCGTAACAGCAATTCCGAATCCTGCAACTTACTCACACTCCCCATTTCTCTCTCAATTCCACCCGCTTCCGACTTCAATTTAAACAAAATATGAACACCATCAACTTCAACTTTCTGAACTTGATTACCATTAATCTTACTCAAAAAATCACTATAAGGCACGCTAACCAATGTTGTCTGAGCTTGAGGCTCCGACCCGGGTAACGGAATCCCCGGCCTAAGCAACCTCATAACAAACAGTACAATCCCTAATTGCAACAATAATATACCGATTTCTTGCGCCTGGATTATCGGCTGCCACCGCCATTTCCCCCCTTTCCCCCACCATCCACCCTTCCCTTGTTTCTTTCTCCTCGAAGAACTGGAGCCCGAACCGGGGGAATTTTTACTCGCTCCTTTGCTTTCATTCCCTTTTGCTTCGCTATTCTCTGTTGTTGATTCACTGTCATGTTCACAGGAACTATTCGCTCGAATTCTAATACCTTGATTCTTTAAAAACACACTCCAAATATCGAATTTTCGTATATTTTTTGAAACCCTATCTTGTCTGTACAGATTATTTGAGCGATAAGATGAGGAATTTGTGATAAAAAGCTTCGGCTTTTCATGTGATACCCAAATTCGATCGCGAAAGAAGGTGTATTTGTATAAATGTTTATGATTATTGTTCGAATTTACATAGATTTGGGTGTGAATTACTGGTCGTAGAGTTTCGATTGTTGACATTTTTCAAACCCTAGAAATTAACGACGATAAGAATTGAAAATTAGTACAAATTTATAATATATATATATATATATATATATATTTATAGTCTTAAGCTCACCCCTTATTCAACTCACACGAGATCACCCCCTTTAACGACGTACACGGCGACGGTTCGATCATACAACTGTCGTCTATACTTTTAGCGACGCTATATGTTGTCCGTCACTAAAAGTATAGACGACGGTTGTATGACCGAACTGTCGTCGGGTCCGTCGCTAAATGGGAGGTGAGCTCGGGTGAGTTATATAAAGGGTGAGCTTAAGATCCGGACCGTATATTTATATATGGGCTATATGTATATACACAGCTAGCCCTAGGACGACAGATTTTTTGGGTTATAGCGACGGTAAACTGTCGTCATAGCACAAAATAGTTATGACGATGGGTGAAACCATCGCTATAGCCCAAAAAATCGTCGCTATAGCCTACTGTGTAATACACAGCTGTGTACACACATTTTTTTCTTTATATATATATATATATATATATATATATATATATATATATATATTGTAAAAATAGAGGTACACAACCGTGTAACTTTTAAAGTTACACGGTCTACGATCGTAGAGTAGTCCCTAGATAGTAGAGTGAATTCACTCTACGATCGTAGAGTATTCCACGATCGTAGAGTAAATTCACAAATCGTAGAGTGAAATAACTCTACGATCGTAGACCGTGTAACTTGAAAAGTTACACGGCTGTGTACCTCCATATTCCCCTATAAATATATATATATATATATATATATATATATATATATATATATATATATATATATATATATATATTAGTTGTGTCCCTAATTTATTTAGTAAGCGAAAAATTCAAAATCATTTGTATTTTATTATATATGTATATATATAGATAGTTTAAGCTGTGCAGAATGTACACCGTAAAATAGGCCTGACAAACGAACGGGGCGGGACGGAACGGGGCGGGGCGGGGCGGGGCGGGGCGGGGCGGGGCAACTGTATTTCTAAAACATATAATCATGAATGTCATTTATAATGATGTGGAATTAAATATATTGACATTTTACCTCCTGAATCTAGAACATACCTAACTAGTTAGAGATGTACCTCTTTGGTTCCATGTATGCTTCCAGGATGTCTGTTGATCAGCTATTCATCTGTTTGATTTCTTTGCTCCTTCTCCCCCAGGGATGTTGACTTCATTTCTTTTGTCTGCTCATCTTCTTCTTCCGTCTCCCCCTCAGCCTTTAGGCTCATCATCCTTTGGCTCCCCCTCATATGATTACCCAACTTCTTCTTCTGTTGTCTTCTTCTTTGTATTCTTCTCTTTTTTCCTTCTGCTCTCTTTGCCTTTTCTTGAATGCATCTTGTTATGCCTCTTTTTTTCCCTTTTGTCATTAATCATTTGGGAGAGCTGCTCCATGTTGGACATTAGCTGCTCCATCAACTAAGAGGAGTTACCAACTTCAATCTTGAGTTCTTGTTGGCTCAGCTCAAGTTGCACGGAGAAAGACAGATTTAGGTTGTCAATCTTGTCAGAGAGAACTTGTAGTTACTCTTTATTTGCCTTCTGTGCTAATAGTGCATCTGCCTTCTGATCATTTATGGCCTTCAGATAGATGTGATCTCTCTCTTTGATTTTGAGAGATACATCAGTCATAGTTGCTTTGAGTCTGTCTTGAACTGAAATATCTCCTGTTGCTATCAATCTCTTTGATTCTTCATTGATTAGAGATATCTTCTAAATCAGCTCATCAGTATTCTTCAACAGCTCCTGCTCCATAGGAATTTGGTCATCTGGTTGGGCAGTCTCTTGTTGAGCATCAGATTGGACTCTACGATTTTCATCTTTAGACAGATTTTTGAAAGCGTTGAGAATCTGAACAATCGTTGAGTACCAATCGCTATTGAAGGATGAAGGAATGTCAGATAAATGTGTTTGGGCAGATGGAGGCTTCTCATTGTGGATTTGAACAACATTAGTGGTAGAGTGAACTGACTCTACGATTATCTCCTTGGCCATAATCCTTCTGCCTTCAGAGTCCACTCTACGATCATAGGGAATATAGTGGTTGCCAGCATGTCTGTAGACTTTGTAGTGGGGCTGGTCTTTGATCATCATGGTTACAAATCTCTTCACCCTTGGGAAGTTCTGTGCCACCAGTTCCATGCTTGGAAACTGAGAGTAGCACCAGCTAAAGTAACTTTCATCTCTTTCAGTATGTGCCTTTAACCAAGGCATCCATTGGAAAAACCATCTCATCAATAGATCATCAGAATTGTAGAGGATAGTCGTGCAGTCTAACTCCATGTTGTTCCAATTTTTGAACACATCATGTGCAGTCATCCTTACAACCTTGAGTTGTTCATTGCCATATCTTACCCATCTTTCTGTTGGGTGTTCTGCTGGTTCATCAAAAACTTCTACCACTATTCTTCTGCTGATTCTAGCTGGAGAGAGGACATGATAGTCTTCTGGTTACTCTGATTCCTGAAGTGCAGAATCAGAATCTTTCTCCATTTTTTCACTTCTTCAACTTGAATCTTACTGACTCCTTTCATCGGATTCATCAGTGAATTCTTCTTGCTGAATTTCATTACCAGAACCTTCTTCAACAAGATCTTCCTTGGATTCATCTTCTTCATTACTAGTCCCATTTTCAGCACTTTTTCCTTTTGATTCATCATCACTTACTTCAATGACTGCAGTAGAGTGATCACTTTTCTTGGAGGCAAATTTAGCCATTAGTCAGTAGCTCTTCCTTCTCCTTGGGGGTTCAGCTATAGGAGAGTCAGACTCTTCTTCCTCTTCAGACTCTGAGGCCTTTGGATCATCAGACGAACTTCCTTGAGGTTCAGCATTGGCAGGGGCAGGTATTTCTTCTTCGGACTCATCATCTTTTGAACTATCATAAGGGCTTGTTGGAGCATTTTCATTTGGAGATGCAGTTGGGTCATCTTGTAGCTTTTCTTCATCATCAGAGTGAATGCTCTGAGAGTTAGCCACATGGCTTGTGCATTCTTCTTCATCATTAGAGTCTGCATTTTCTTCCATGAATCCAGCTTCAGCTTCATTGCTGGATTTGTTCTTTGGGGACTCAGTCTTGACATCATCAGTTCCCTTTACTTCGTCAGATGTACTTTCTTGGGAAACTGGTGCTGGTCTATTTTCCACCTTAGCTTTCTTTCTTGATGGCCCTTGAAGCAGTCTGTTACTTCTTTTCTTGGTGGTTTCTGCAGTCAGGACTTTTTCATCTTCATCCTTGTCTTCTGTGGAGAGACTTCTTGGTAGAGCCTCTGTTTTCTTCACACTCCTAGATCTCTTCCTTACTGGTGTGGATGCAGCTGGTGCAGAGTCATCAGACTCAGAGCTTTCCACCTCTTTCGCCTTCCTCTTCTTTACAGAGACCTTGCTTTTGCTCCCAGTTGTTGTTAGCCTCCTGTTTTCCTTTGGGTTTTTCTTCTAGTTCACGAACAGCCATGGAGACATAACTTTATGAACATTTAGAGGCTCTCCTTCATCATCCTTGATTTTGCCTCCCAACTTCTTCTTCATCACAATACTCAGTAGTCTTCCATAAAAGACCTTAGTTAGGGGTCTATCTGTAGACTTCTTTATCTCAGCCTTTTCTACCCATTTGGAGATCTGATCAAACAAGATAGCTCCAAAGTTGATTCGCTTTTTCAGAACTATTGCAGACATAATCTTCAACTGCTGATCAAGCACAATGTCATGCGCAGTATCCTTGCATAGAATACATTTTCCCACTATCTCAGCAAGGAACTTGAATTCCTCGGGAAACTCCTTTTTCTTCATGTCCTTTAAACTAGGGTTTCTTTGGTAACCCATAATCTCCTTCACTTGCTCAGTGTCGATCTCATCAAGGTTTTTCAGTCCTAGGTCAGGAAAACCTAAGCATTGATTGATATCAGATGATTTAAGCTTTAGAGACTGACCTTTAACCTTGGTAGGAAGGGTTTCGACATTTATGGATGCTTTTGAGTAGAATTCCTTAACCAGTTCAGTATATACTCGAGTGCTTGCCTCAAGACATTCTGAGAATCCAGCTTTCTTCACAAGTTCAAGAATGTCTCTGAACTTCTTTTTGGATTTCTCAAATGACTTGGTTCCGAGCTCAATGCCAGTGATTACTCGCTAATCTTCCATTTGAATGATTCGAGGAATATGGGTATTAATTCTGAGAGATTTATGAGAGATAGCTGATTGTGATTTGGGCAGGGCTCTGGAGGTTAATTGATTTTTGGTTTTGAAGAGGATTCTAGGGTTCGAAAATGGGAGGGAGAGAGGTTTGATAGTTTTTGATAACTGTTTGCAGATTTTAAATTTGTCTTTATGGCAGTTCCTTCTGACTTTGCATAAGCAGTGATGTGTCAACCAACCATTGGTTGCACGATGCCCAATAATGAGTTGTAACTCCCCCATTACATCTTCAATTTAATGTCCCTTTTTAAAACAAATAGGCGCCAATGACGTGGATTGACCGTTGACCATTTTGGTTCATAGAGTAGAATGGTAAGGCAACTATGGACTCTACGTTTTCCTTTGTTGACTCAACGATCATCTTTTGAGAGATGCTGCAGTAGATGGTTTTGACATTAATCCTCATCTTGAAACTGTATATCTTGACCACTGATGTACCTTATGAAGGCTTGAGCGCTTTTCTTCAGCAGGACATCTTTCCAACCACCATTCAAACTTATCTCCTCATAATCGGAATGGTTGGGAAATTGTCCAGTTCTTCTGAGCTCCTCATGAGCTAGTGTATCCTTTGGTAAGACCGCTATCGTCGAGTCTGTTTCTACGATCGTTGAGGTTGCACCACGATCGTTGAGTTCTTTTCAAACTCTACTGTACGATCGTTGACTGACTTGGTCTTTGAGATGGACTTTACTAATCATTCCTTCTAGGTCAAGGTAGCTCATGAAGGGCCAACCTCTCAGAGTGAACTAAGAGTTAGGTTTGTCCCTGAGGCACTTTCCAGATGAAATACTTTAGAAGTGATTTGCACTGATATCTCATTTGACCTTTTCTGTTGGGGAGGTCCTCTACCAACTTTAGGCAATTGCATTGCTGTAATCGTGGTGTCCTCCTGCTCTTACACTACGATCAGATGTTTGATCATAGGCACTCCACGATTTTGAGTTGGGTGGCTGATAAGTTATCAGGAGTACGTTTTGAGACGTTCCTACTGACTATGGATCTTCATTTGGTTCACCAGTCACAAAGTTTTTGGAATCTGTAGCTGGTACATTGCTTCATAGTATATCTCAATGATGTTGATCCTTAACAAATCATTGCTCCCCATATTTCTACTGTCTTCTTGGTGAGGTGTGATTTCCTTTTCTTCATGAGCATTAGGAGGCATCCTTGCATATCTCCTTCTGACTGGAATCACCATTGACAATCACATATGTTTACATCGTAGACATGGATATCTCCAGGACTGATCATTATACGATCATTTAACAGTACTACGAACGTAGTCTTCCTTGACAGTTTGTGCTCATGAGTTCTGTTCCCGCAAGTGAGTTCCTCATGTTTGATGCTCAATGATCCTCTATGGTGAGCTTCCTTGAGGATTCTTCTTATTATGACGTGCTTTGTATGATTGAGCGTCTAAGACCCTTTTACATCTTTGGTTGAATGGCATGCTTCCTTATAAGGATCAGCAACTATGTGATGTTCATTCAGATTAGCTCAGCAAGTCTTCAAGGTCAGGCTTTGACATATATAAATTTTATCAGAATCATTTCTGAAAAGTCTTAAACCTTCTGTTTGTTGAATCTTCTTGACTGAAGTCATCTGCTTCAGCATTCCTTAGTGTGGCCAGATAGACCAAGTACCTGCAGGTTATAGATTTCTATTTTTGGTACCCATGGTTAAATGGGTCCTTCTAGGTTAGTTTTCTAACTCCCCACTCCTCATATATTTGGATAATCATCATATTGATCACCAACAGTCATATTCATGCATGTAACTAATTTAGATGATACATTTTGAGATGCATGATGGTGAGTGTGTGTAAGATTTGCCATTTTAATAAAACATTTTTTTCTTTGATGGTTACATATTTGCTTGGTTATGTTCACAGGGTTTAAATGTCCACGGAGTGAGAATCAATTCTACGATTTATTTGTATCTAGTTGATTCATGGAGGTGATCAGTTTCTACAAATCATCAAGATACTCTTGTAGAACTGATCATACTTTATGTGTTATCAAACCCTTAGAACATAGGTTTGTACATACATACTAACCCATCAACAAAGATTACTTCACATGAGATTAATTTGACATTTGATGTTCTTATGACCTATTTCAGATTTCTTTCAAGATGTCTTCTTCAACCTAAATTTTGGATGGAGAGAAAGTTAGTAAGCATTTGAGTATCCACCCTTAGTGTACTTTCTCTCTTCACCTTTTTAGGTAGATTATGATTCCTTGAAAGAGTACTGTTAGAGTACATAAGGAGATGCAACATGATGTACATACTTATCTTAGCCACGAACCGTACCTTTCTGTTGTCAGTTTCTCAACAGTCATTCATCTTAGATATACTGAGGTTATGCATTGATGTGCATAGTTTCTCATTTGCTCTTGATAACTTGTTGCTTCAGTTGACCTTCAATCAATCATCCGTGGTCTTGAAGATGCAAGCTAAGAAAATCTCAGCATCTTTAGTTCTTTGACATCCTTGAGATCATAAGGTTTACATCCAGCTGCTGGTTGACCAGATGCATGTTTGAGAAGTTCTTCTTTCATCTTTGGATAATCATTTCTTAGCATGTATGGCATTTTCATCTTTTTAGGCTGGTGGATATTTGACTCTTTTCTGTTGATGTCTCTTGAGCTTTCTAGCCTGGTCTTCAGACTACAAGATTGACTACGAGCAAGGATTGGTCTTGTTGATATGGCAATCAAGAACATTGTGACGCCCCCAAAATAGGTCCACACGACCCATTCTGAATCGTCAGATATCATACTATAAAAATCAAATACAAACTTCATTTATACAACTGTTGAACTGTCGTGCAGAGTACGACAACAGATAAGCAGTGAGTTTTAATACAAATGTATGTAACTCTCATGGTGCCTCGACCACAACCTTACAATGGTACTTTACATAAAAGAATAGTCAAAAACTGTTTTAGAAATTAAAATTTTTGGGAAGTACTCAAGGAAACCTTCTTACATTGGAGGCCATGCGTCTAAGTTATGATAGATATCATATGTCCACAGAATTATCTTTGGTTGACCCAAAAGTCCACAAAGAAAAATAAGAAGATTAATATCCTCTTCTTTCCAATAGTGAGTCTTCTCTTGACATATAATTATCTCCATTGTCTCCAAGTGAAAATTATATTTCAAATATACTCCAAGATCATATAGGTAGTGCTCGTATATATACTCAGCAAATGGATGTGCACAACCATGTCTTATGATAACACGAGGTTGTATGTCATTAGACATCTCGTATAATAGTGACAAAACACCCTTCCTAAGTTGGGTTCACCTCACCCTATTCGGTTCACCAAAATTAAATATCAAATGACGTATACAATACAACAAACTTATCTAATGTTTTCAACAAAATTATTTCCATACTATTTAGGGAGAACCTCAACAGCCATAGACCACAGTTCTATTCCCCTGTTATCCCCGCTCGACCCAGCTACACTCTTATTACCTGAAAGGAATTGTGAAGCAGAAGGGTGAGCACAACTAGCCTAGTAAAGAATATCATGACTAAAGATAATTAAATTATCAATAGCCTTCATCAGTAATAAATCAGAGATTTAAAACATATGGTATATGATAAAACTTTTCAACCATAGTTGCAGCGGAACGAGCAATCCATTAGAAGAGTAAAATAGATAATCAGGTCTATATCTTTTCCATGTTAAAAGTCCACCAATATTGATTTATCCTTGTAACATCAATCAGCAATTCCTGTCCACAATCATATGAATAACTCGTAATCATAATTGTGATTCTAAATTCCTCTTCGCACCCAGTACGAAGATAATTTTCATCACCTATCTTCACCTGAAACATCAAAAATCATGGTTATACCAAATCACAATTCCTGCTCATAATCATACTAATAAATTCATCTTTGCACTACGGCTAAGATATTCATTAACAATTCATCTTTGCACTACAGGCCAAAAGCATACAACTGTATTTTAAAATAGTCAAGTAGAGCATGATATCTACTATCCTTTACGAATTAAAAGTGTATAATCAATATTTTATCGTTGAGACTCAGCTTAATAAATAATTCACATCATCGAATCATCCCTGCACTACGGCCAAGGATATTCCTTAGTAGTATGACCATGAATTATCCATGCAATACGGGCCAAGGATATTCGTGTTTTCAACAATGGTCATGATTATACCGAATAATTCCTGGTTATAATCATACCAACGACTGTCCATCAATGCACTACAGGCCAATGAGGACTTTTACCACATCATTTATAACATTACGGTCATGATTATACCGAATAATCCATGGTCATAATCATACCAAGTCCATCTATGCACTACAGGCCACAGATGACTTTCATCATAATATAAACATGAGGATAATAACAATGATATAAAGAATCAATCAAATGAGATAAATGATAAATATTAAATATTTATAATATAATTTATCCTGCGTTCAATAATAACCAAATGTTATCAATCACTTAATAATCTCATAATCTAATATCATTAATATTATAACAATATTTTAATCATTTCTTAAACTTATAAACAATTTATTTCAATAGTTTACACTTTATGAAATAATGCATTTAATCATTCAAAAATGTCATACTCGTAAGATTTCATCATCAATGATCAAATCCCTTATCAAAAATCTGCATATACCCTATATAGGATTCCCAAGCCATAAAAACCTATTTCCAATTTTATTACTTCACATAACATATTTAATTCATTTACTCATAACTAGTTCATTTTCATGAAAAATACCAAATCAGTCCCAAAAATATTTCTTTTCTGGGATTTAGCAGAATATAGTCCCATATTAAACATATATTTTTCTCGGAATTTTTAAAATTCATTTACTATTTTTCAAAAATCAATTTCTAACTAATTTATTAAGAAATTAGCTACCTCAAGTTGAACTCCAGAAATTTCCAAATATTTGCAAGATCTTACACATATTAACATGAGCTTCCAGTTTAAATTTCATGGTCATCAGAGTTATAGAACTCCGATTATAGCATTTTTCGTCGAAAAAACCTAAATATTGAAATAGTCATAACTTGCTCATTTTAAGTCGGAATGAGCTCATTTTTGGACAGGAGGTACTTTATACTAGGGCTGAGCAAGTAACCAAATTGGAACCGAAACCGCACCAAAAACCGCACGAACCGCACCAATTAAAACCGCACCAACGGTTCCGGCGTATGTGACGGTTTTAGGTGGGTTGAATAACCAAATTTACGGTTCCGGTTTGGTTACTAGCCAAAACCAAACTGCATAAAACCAAAACCGCACCATGTGTGTGTATGTATGTATTATCTCTAGTAAATTCTAAAGTTACTTTTCACTTGAACACGCTCAGAGAAAACTCCAGTCTTGCATTGTCATTTTTTCACCAATTGAAAGAAGATGTTAGAGGTTATAGAGTCAAAAATTAAGCAATTGGGTTTTGGAATTTTGAATTTGTTTGATGCGTTATTGGAGGGGCTTATAGTTGAGGGGCTCGAGTACTTGATGTATTGGTTAATGTCAATGCTATAATTGTAATAGTCTAATTGATTATTTTTTGTCCACCCTGCAATATATTTTATTCTATCTTCAGTATATACTTTTAATTTTTGTGGAATTAGATAAACATTCTTGCTTGTTATCGAATAGTCTCCGTTGTTTTATATAGCGCATATTTTAGTTTTAAAGCATGCTTGATATAATTTTCATTGTCGACTTTGCCACTAAGTTAATTGCTCGATGTAAGTTTTATGTTAAATTTTAGTGAATGCTTAAACTTTTTTGTTGTTTCAATTGGTTTTGGAACCGAAACCGCACCAATTAAAACCGTACCGCACACTTTAAAACCGCACCGCACCAATCACAAGCGGTTTCGGGTGCGGTTTTGAATTTTTCAAACCGCACCTAAGCAGTTTCGGGTGCGGTTTGGACTTCAAACCGCACCAAACCGCACCATGCTCACCCCTAATTTATACCATATATTTCCATGTCCCAAAAGATTGGAATTTTTCTCACAAATTAAGTGGCCGAAAATGTCCTTTTAAATTTTTGGGCAGTAGCTATTTAGTACTTTGCAGTTTTTGACTCCTTTGCTAAAATCAGTCCACATGAAAATCTACAACACCTTTTCCGGTGATTCCACTTGGAAAAGTTAGAAAACGCATAGATCTAACTCTAAAACTTGACCACACTCAAAAATTCGAAATATAATAGGAGATATGGTCAATTTAATTTCATGTTCCTTTTTCACCAAAATCTGATTTTCATCCCTTTGTGATTTCTAAGAAACTTTCATGTTTTCACATAATAACCAACATAACTCATCATAACACTTACTAATACTACATATACCCATGATTGTCATCAGTCCAATGCTTTTATTATGACTTTCATCATAATCCATGTAAACAGATCATTTCCATAATTTAATAAGGAATAAATATAAATGATCATTCACCATGCATGTGGTAATCCACATAGACAGGTTATTCCAACATAATAATAAAGAATGGAATAATAGAAGAATTCACCATGCATGCGATAGATCGCACAGATAGGTTATTCCAACAGAATAATAAATAATGAAACCAGGTCATGCGTAAATGCACAGACAGGATATTCCGATAGAATAATAAAGAATGTACTAACAACAGAATTCACCATACATGCGATAGACCGCACAGACAGGTTATTTCAACAGAATAATAAATAATGGAACCAGGTCATGCATAAACGCACAGACAGGATATTCCGACAGAATAATAAAGAATAGAATAACAACAAAATTCACCATGCATGCGATAGACCGCACAGACAGGTTATTCCAACAGAATAATAAATAATGGAACCAGGTCATGCGTAAATGCACAGACAGGATATTCTGACAGAATAATAAATAATGGAATAACAAAAGAATTTCACCATGTATGCGGTACTCCGCATATACATGTTATTCTAACAGAATAATAAATAATGAAATAATAGAAGAATTTCACCAAGTATAGTTTAGTCCACGTGTACAGGTTATTCCAACACAATAATGAAGAATGGAATAACAATAACTCTCTTCATGAATACAAAAAAATAATACCCCTTACTATAATAATAATATCCCTTACCTTAGAAAAACTGAATACTGGAGTAGTGAAGTAGGAGAATACTTTTCTTCTTTCTCTTTATAGTTTCTGTCTCTAGAGTTTCAGTGAATTCGTAAGAAATAATGAAGGAATGAGCTTCTATTTATAGGAGAATGGACTGAATAGTAACTAATTCATGAATGGTCCAGATTGATTTACTTTTAAACGAACGGTCCATATTGATTTACTATGCAGTATTAATAAAATATTCTAATACAAAATCTTTTAAATAAAATATAATATATTCTATTTATAATCTAATAAAACGAATAACTTTATAAAAGTATTCTGTTTTATATAAAAAGATTTTACTATGCAAATACTATGCATGCACTATGCAAATACTATGCATAATAGAATATTATATATTCTATTTATAGTATAATAAAATAAATAACTTTATAAAAGTATTCTGTTTTATATAAAAAGATTTTTGTTTTATTACATTTATAATAATAATAAAACAAAACTTATCACCTTTATTATAATTCACAATATTAATCGACCAGGTCGTTCCCAGGAAAGATGGGGCTTTCCAATAAGGATTTCTCCATATTGGCGTGCAATTAGGTGACCAAACCTCTCATTGGCAGAACTTCTAGACATCGTTAATATTACAAATAATAATATTAATAACTTTGTTATCTCAATTATTGATTTAATAATATATAAAATATCGACGATAATTGAATCAAATAACATGAGATACTATGCAGCAATTACTGTAGCAATAATTGAACAAAACTGAGTGACTTCTCACGTAAGCATCAATAATCAATACCGTGTGCTACTATACAACCACGCGTATTACTGTACTTTTACTACCGAGTAGTTCAACAATTTTAACGGTAAAACTTCCACCGTTATTTTCATAAAAATATTTTTGTCGTTTTCTCAATCTGACAATAATTTTGTTATGAGTTCCACCAATGATTGTGCCGTTGTATGAATATTCTCTGATAAAAAGAATATTCCCCGACACAACATATATTTTATATCAATTTGCTTACTTTGTAAAATTTTCACATATCACCCATAACTTTAAACTTTCATTAATCTAACTATTTACCAAAATAAATAAATTGAAGAACTTTATTTCATAAAATCCGGGGTCTCACAATCTCCCCTCCTTATGAAATTTCGCCCTCAAAATTTACGTACGCACCTGATATTCCAAGAGATGAGAATACCTTGCTTTCTTTTCAGATTGTACCTTCCCGGTAATTTTCCCGCTATCATGATTTTTCCATTTCTCATCTCCTGTATTTTAGATATCATTCTAGAATATAGCTTCAAAACAAAGGTTAATTGACATATCAGAATTTGTCAACTTATCAAGTAAACAATTTCAGCTTAGGTAAGTCACACACTAGCGAAGTATATAACTCGTCTCTCCCATCTCCGCCAGCGACCATATCCCTAAGCTCTGATACCATTTGTGATGCCCCCAAAATAGGTCCACACGACCCATTCTGAATCGCCATATATCATACTATAAAAATCAAATACAAACATCATTTATATAATTGTTGAACTGTCGTGCAGAGTACGACAACAGATAAGCTGCGAGTTTTAATACAAATGTATGTAACTCTCATGGTGCCTCGACCACAACCTTATAATGATACGTTATATAAAAGTACAGTCAAAAACTGTTTTAAAAATTAATATTTTTGGGAAGTACTCAAGGAAACCTTCGTACATTGGAGGCCATGCGACTAGGTTATGATAGATATCATATGTCCACAGAATTATCATTGGTTGACCCAAAAGTCACTAAAGAAAAATAAGAAGATTACTATCCTCTTCTTTCCAATGGTGAGTCTTCTCTTGACATATAATTATCTTCGTTGTCTCCAAGTGAAAATTATATTTCAAATATACTCCAAGATCATACAGGTAGTGCTCGTAGATATACTCAGCAAGTGGATGTGCACAACCATGCCTTATGATAACACGAGGTTGTATGTCATTAGACATCTTGTATAATAGTGGCAAAACACCCTTCCAAAGTTGGGTTCACCTCACCCTATTCGGTTCACCAAAATTAAATATCAAATGACGTATACAATACAACAAACTTATCTAAAGTTTTCAACAAAATTATTTACATACTATTTAGGGAGAACCTCAACAGCCATAGACCACCGTTCTATTCTCCTGTTATCCCCGCTCGACCCAGCTACACTCTTATTACCTGAAAGGAATTGTGAAGCAGAAGGGTAAACATAACTAGCCTAGTAAAGAATATCATGACTAAAGATAATTAAATTATCAATAGCCTTCATCAGTAATAAATCAGAGATTTAAAACATATGGTATATGATAAAACTTTTCAACCATAGTTGCAGCGGAACGAGCAATCCATTAGAAGAGTAAAATAGACCATCAGGTCTATATCTTCTCCATGTTAAAAGTCCACCAATATTGATTTATCCCTGTAACATCAATCAACAATTCCTGTCCACAATCATATGAATAACTCGTAATCATAATTGTGATTCTAAATTTCTCTTCGCACCCAGGACGAAGATAATTTTCATCACCTATCTTCACCTAAAACATCAAAAATTATGGTTATACCAAATCACAATTCCTGCTCATAATCATACTAATAAATTAATCTATGCACTACGGCTAAGATATTCATTAACAATTCATCTTTGCACTACAGGCCAAAGACATACAACTGTATTTTAAAAGAGTCAAGTAGAGCATGATATCTACTATCCTTTACGAATTAAAAGTGTATAATCAATATTTTATCGCTGAGACTCAGCTTAATAAATAATTCAAATCATCGAATCATCCCCGTACTACGGCCAAGGATATTCCTTAGTATTATGACCACGAATTATCCATGCACTACGGGCCAAGGATATTCGTGTTTTCAACAATGATCATAATTATACCGAATAATTCTTGGTTATAATCATACCAACAACTGTCCATCAATGCACTACAGGCCAATGAGGACTTTTACCACATCATTTGTAACATTACGGTCATGATTATACCGAATATTCCCTGGTCATAATCATACCAAGTCCATCTATGCACTACATGCCACATATGACTTTCATCATAATATAAGCATGAGGATAATAACAATGATATAAAGAATCAATCAAATGAGATAAAGGATAAATATTAAACATTTATAATACAATTTATCTAGCTTTTAATAATAACCAAATGTTATGAATCACTTAATAATCTCATAATCTAATATCATTAATATTATAATAATATTTTAATCATTTCTTAAACTTATAAACAATTTATTTCAATTGTTTACACTTTATCAAATAATGCATTTAATCATTCAAAAATGCCATACTCATAAGATTTCATCATCAATGATCAAATCCCTCATCAAAAATCTGCATATACCCTATATAGGATTCCCAATCCATAAAAACCTATTTTCCAATTTTATTACTTCACATAACATATTTAATTCATTTACTCATAACTAGTTCATTTTCATGAAAAACACCAAATCAGTACCAAAAATATTTCTTTTCTGGGATTTAGCAGAATATAGTCCCATATTGAACATATATTTTTCTCGAAATTTTTAAAATTCATTTACTATTTTTCAAAAATCGATTTCTAATTAATTTCTTAAGAAATTAGCTAACTCAAGTTTAACTCCAGAAATTTCCAAATCTTGGCAGGATCTTACACATGTTAACGTGAGCTTCCAATTTAAATTTCATGGTCATCGGAGTTATAGAACTCCGGTTATAGCGTTTTTCGTCAAAAAACCTAAATATTGAAATAGTCATAACTTGCTCATTTTAAGTCGGAATGAGTCCATTTTTGGACAAGAGGTACTTTATACCATATATTTCTATGTCCCATAAGGCCAAAATTTTTCTCATAAATTAAGTGGCCGAAAATGTCCTTTTAAATTTCTGGGCAGTAGCTATTTAGTACTTTGCAGTTTTTGACTCATTTGCTAAAATCAGTCCACGCGAAAATCTACAACACCTTTTCCAGGGATTCCACTTGGAAAAGTTAGAAAACTCATAGATCTAACTCTGGAACTTGACTACACTCAAAAATTCGAAATATAATAGGAGATATGGTCAATTGAATTTTATGTTCCATTTTCACCAAAATCTGATTTCAACCCTTTGTGATTTCTAAGAATCTTTCATGTTTTCACGAACACTTTCGATCCGATCATTCATGCTCATGCTCTTCCTTCTCCCTCCCATCCGAGTTCTCTCTCTCTCTCTTTCTCAAATGTCTAGGATTTTCAAAATCACAAAACAATGAAATGAGCTTACAATTTATAGATTTTCCAACTAGGGGCAATTTGGTCATTTCACCCACACCTCCTCCAAGACTTAGCCACCAAGTTTACTTGGTGGCCAAGTGGTCGCCCCTCTTGCCCCTTGGGTCACTCCATGGGTTGCCCCATTGGTTATTACCCATCCGTTTATCCATCGGTTCGATCCACGGTTTCTTTTCTTGGTTTGGGCCTTAACCATAATTCTTATTGGGCCTAACTTGGGCTTGATTTCATAAAGCGTTGGGCTTGACATAATCCAAGTCCAATTAGATTCTACAAAGTCCATGAACTCAAAGTCCTTTAAGACTAATCGTATTCTACGTATTCTATTCTCGTATTCTCGGATTCTCGTAATCTATTCGTATATTGTTCATACGATATTCATATTAAATGTCGTAATAATCTTTGTATTATACTCGTATAATAATTCATATCATACTCACATCTGTCACGCATAATAACCCTAATTATTATACGTGATCATAAAATTCTCGGAACTCACTTTTCCTAACCCTTAGGTTTTGAGTCCGTAGGCGAAAACTTCGTTTTTTCCATAACTGAAATATTATTGAATATTCCATCACGTCTCAAAATTAAACGTAATCTATAGCTTTTCAGAATTTCAAAATAAATCTCAGAGCAGAAACGAATGAATAGTGCCTATTTTGTCTTTTTCCCCAAAAATATTTTGTTCCTGAAAAACTTCTATTTTCGTCTTGAAAATTCTAATTCGCTCAATCTAGCTCGTAGCCAGAATACTCCTGATTTATAATCATCCTAGGTTATAGAACGATTAATAAACACATAGCACATAATAATATTAATAAAAATTCCTTTAATTAATAACTAATTCTTTAAACTTAAATTCTGGACAACCCGAATTTCCGGGTCGTCACACTCTTCCCCACTTATAAAAATTCCTTCCTCAGATTTTTTAAAACCACACCCTTCCCCGGGTCATCACATTCACCCCTTCTTCACAGAATTTCGTCCTCGAAATTTTAGCCTACTTTTCTTCTCAACTTCTCTTCAACGGAGTTCTTATCTTTCCCTCATTCCTAACCCTTATAACATATCAAGAATCATGAAGCAGAAGGAATAACGAGGAATATAAAATTTCCTTTTAAAACTTTTCATACTTTTGCTGAGGTGTCAAATCGACCATTAACTCTTACTAGGTTAAACAGCATTTCGCCGTAAGCCCTTCTTTAACGGTCAGTTTACAATCACAAAGAAAGTAACTACCTCTTCCATGTTCTCCTCAGACTAAATCATTAGATTCCGCACCAAAACAATTTGGTTTGGAACAAGTTCTCAAAGAAAGCTCGAAGACATACCATTTGTCTAGCTGAATCAAGTAGCTTAGACCATACTAATAAATTGGATTTCAACGTGAAACATTCATCTAGTCAACTCAATTGACATCGACTACTTCTTTAAATTCTTTTTGCAATACATCAAAACAGTTTATGACGTCATGATACCGTACTTTTTACAGTACGTTGAGGACTTCGTCAGTTTGTGACTTCGTCATTATACATCATACCATAGCGGGTTGTTGATCCTAAGATCACATCCAACACCAGGTTCAATGGTATTAACAACTCCATCGTTTTACCACCCTCGCATCGAATGCACAGATGATATAAAATTCATTTTGAATATTTTAAATCAATTTCTGTCTAGCCGAAACAATTAGCATAGACATACCAATAATAACTTTTTTTTTATAAAAAAATCTATTGATTCCAAAAGTTAAACCAATTCTTTCCTTTTCAAAGTACATATCAGCACGAGTTCAATAAAGTTCGAAATCTAGCATATCTAGATGACTTGGAATATTCTATTCTCCACCTTCCTTCATTGTCTTACTACGACAATACATAATCTTCTCTAGTACCTTCACTGCTAAGCCTACTGAAAACAACGTATTTTCAGTCTAAACATTCCTATACCTTAGTACAGTCCATCAACTTACCACACATTATGAGTTCAGGAACTTTCCACAATAATATGAGTTTAAGAACATCCAGACAGACCATAGGCGTCCATTCGCTGAGACGTTCGAAAACATACCATATTATTATGAGTTACAAACTTATCATAAATATGAGTTTTAAGAACTCGCACCTACCTTATCATTCTCTACCTATCAAGGATATACATGAGAAAATATTCACCTTCTCATCATATACATCTTGATAGCGCGACCAATCCCAATGATTATCACTACCAGAAGCTAAGTGATTGTAGAACCAAACACAATTCCCTGCCCATACAGAAAATTGGTCAACTCAGCTTCTGACCGATATAAGGAGCTAAGCGGTTGTTACACCAAGAATAATTCTCCGCCCATACAAAGAATTGTTCAACTTAACAAATATATCGCATAAGAAGCCAAGTGGTTCTAAAACCACGTATAATTTCCCGGCCCATACAAGGAATCATAGAACTCAGCTGCTGATATGAGTCCTCAATTGGAATTTTACAACTTCTAAATCTCTCTCTACTTAATACGAATTCTCTTGAATTCATATACTATACTTCACGACTTAATCTAAGTTCTTCTTCCCGTACTACTTCATAGTACCTTTCATTCATAGCCATAACTATAAATCATTCATCGTTTAATAACCCATCTGATACTATGAGCCACTTTGATCACGTGGTGATCTTCTTATCCTTCTCTCTACGATTATAGTCTTAGGTACTCCTAGCTAATGTTTATAACCTATCAGCTCTGATACCAACTTGTAACGCCCCGAAATCCGGTCTATCTTCACACCCGGATTCCGTACGTCACGAGTACATCATTCATCCAACATGCATCATTATATACTAAAATATAACGACATACACTCTCAAATCCAAGGTTCTGGAAACCTTATAACCTTTTTCATTACAAATAATAATAAATACATTATTCATTGCATCTTATAAAAGTGACTTTTATCCGCCACCAAGGATACATAACAGTTCCTTAAACTAGTCTAAAGTTCAATTCATCTTTCTAATTTACAAGTCTTCACTTTCTCTTCTCGCTACCTTCACACTCTGAATGACAATTCATCTGGATACCGTCACCTTGATCTTTACGGGATCCTTAAGTTCTTCTAACCTTGTTCGCTGAAAATTATTTTTCATTTAAAGCAAGTGTGAGCATTCAATTTCCCAACAAGTCATAATAGTTGAACAAACAACTTCAGAATTTAAAACATTTCTTTAGAACTTCTATAACCGAACAAAGGTTATGAAGCAGCTTGAATAATAGGAATAGTCTCGATTCCTATCATCTTAAAACATCAATTATTTTCACTTTGAAATACTTTCATCCCTCTACCTTTTTCATACACATCCTGTCTAGCTAGAATCATTAGCACAGACTTAACAATAACTGTTCATGTATAAACAGAACATACTTGTATTGAACAGCTCAATCACAAAACAATGCATATCATAGAAACACTGAAGTGTTCAAATTGTGGCTCAAGGCCTCATACGTTCTACCACATTGTAAAAATATCGCACATTCGCACATAAACAGAGCTTCTCAAGTACAACATCTGAGAAGTTTAAGAAACTAGCATTCATGTAATATGAATGAAGTTAGGAAACTTGCCTTACGCCCAGCTACAGCGTACGCCGAACTGTTCATTTCAATTCCTATATAACACATAAGGAGAAAACATAAACACCAATTAGTCATATATTGAACTTACGCATTGGTTACTAAGCTTTACTTCTTAGATTTCGCGTTCTTGCAATATAAGTTTACGCGACTAACTACTTTTACCAATTTACGGCTTTATGACATACGGAGATGTCTTACTCAAAACGTTCATCATCTTGGATGATTTATATTCTTATATTATTCTTATAACTTCTCTAGGACTCAGCACACATCGCGTCTCTGCTAATAGTTCATATGGTACTCTGAGTGGTTTCCCACAAACAACCAACAAACAAGTTTCCGTCTCATCTACACTGCCATCACAGTGAGTTAGATCGGTTGCCAGTTTTGTATATACCTTTACTCTCTGAAGAAATTATTTAGCCCAACTCCCATATGTCAACCATCAAAGGTTACAATTGTTCCACAACCTAACTTCTCTTAACTTATACGAACTATTAAAGTATAATGTTCGATTAAGTCAATTTCTTATTCCTTACGGCTTTCTGACAACTAAATGTCATCCCTCCGGATTCATTCTTTATCGAATCACATTCGGCTTTCATTAATCTTATTACCGTTTGTTACGGCTTTCTTTATAATTCATATACTATTTAATACTTTCGTTATCCATTATATGAACCCCTTGTTCATTACTCGTTCTTAGTGTCAAAGCCATACCGATCATTGTATGGTAAGACCAAGCATCCATCGCAACGACGTTGCGTTCACAGCGTCTATACGCTTCACACTTATATCTCAATATCATGATATAACATCGAAATGTTATTCATTACCCTCGTCACTCAACGTCTAAGGAATCACAACCATAGCAATTCCTCATGTTCGTTCATCCCGACTACGGTCCCCGGATATCAGTTACGTAACCCGCGATTATATTCTTTGTCATTTAATCTTATTTAATCTATATGTTCAACCTTTAATAAAGGTTTACATCACTTGATTAAGTGTTACATTAGTTGAATATTATATTCTTTATCGTCCCTTACATTTCCCCCAAGAGCTGAGTAGTTAAAAGATCATCTCTTGCTTTTTCCCAACACTGGCACCGCGGCGCCACTCACTTTGTTATCTATCGCACCGCGGCGTGGGTTTACAGTACCTGGCCTCCGGTCTGGCGCTGCCCCGCCACTCTACAAGGCATGACTGGCACTACGGCGCCAAGCCCTAACCCTAGAAATTTTCTCTAAGTGTTAAATAAATTTTGAGATGCTTACTTCGCGATCTCATATCTCCTTCGTTTTAACTTGTAATGAGGTCGTTCCAAGGCCATTCTCTTCCTTATCTTATGTACTTTAATACCCTTCAGACAGAACTTCATCCTGAATCTGTTAACGTGCCATTAGATTGGCTTGATCTTCACCCTTCGTTCATTTTTACGTTTTTAACGCTCTTCGTTTGTTCATCCGTAATTCGATCATCCGAATTCAGAACTTGTTCGTTCTTGAGTCCACGACTTATGTTTTCTGTGTTATATTACTTTCTTATGAAACCCTACATGTTCGGGTTCGTTTACTAACTTTCTAATTCTCGTTCGTCTTTTACGAAATTTTGCCATAACTTCGTTATAGCTAAGTTTTAATCCGTTATTCATGAACGTTTCTACCGTTCCTAACCAAACAATACACATCTAACTTATACGCGATGGTTTTAAACTTGTCCATCAACAACAATTACACTACGATGGTTTTAAATTTGTCCATCAACAACGTTCTTCGTGTTCTTCACGTGTTCTTCGTGTTCTTCGTTCGTTCTTTATTTTAATCAATATTTTGGATTACGATTCCACTTTTTATTGGAATTTGATGTTATAGAACATTATTCCTTACTTATTTTACCTACTTATTCATATAATTCATTCGGATCGCTCTAATTCATTATGAATATTATACTTCCTTAAGAAATTTATAAACTAAATTTCTAATTCTTATTTCTTCATTTTCTTATGATTTTAACCATATGAAATCATTCCAATCTTCTTTTATTCCTTAATCTCACTAAGCTATGTTTTTGACATTGACATCTTAAAGAAAAATATTAGAAGAAACTAGGTTTTAGATTACCTCTTCTTCTTATTTTTCTTCCGCTAGACAAAGTCGACGATTTGCAAGATTTTCTATTTCACGAACACTTTCGATCCGATCATTCATGCTCATGCTCTTCCTTCTCCCTCCCATCCGAGTTCTCTCTCTCTCTCTTTCTCAAATGTCTAGGATTTTCAAAATCACAAAACAATGAAATGAGCTTACTATTTAAAGATTTTCTAATTAGGGGCAATTTGGTCATTTCGCCCCCCACCTCCTCCAAGACTTAGCCACCATGTTTACTTGGTGGCCAAGTGGCCGCCCCTCTTGCCCCATGGGTCACGCCATGGGTTGTCCCATTGGTTATTACCCATCCGTTTATCCATCGGTTCGATCCACGGTTTCTTTTCTTGGTTTGGGCCTTAACCATAATTCTTATTGGGCCTAACTTGGGCTTGATTTCATAAAGCATTGGGCTTGACATAATCCAAGTCCAATTAGATTCTACAAAGTCCATGAACTCAAAGTCCATTAAGACTAATTGTATTCTACGCATTCTATTCTCGTATTCTCGGATTCTCGTAATCTATTCGTATATTGTTCATACGATATTCATATTAAATGTCGTAATAATCTTTGTACTATACTCGTATAATAATTCATATCATACTCATATCTCTCACGCATAATAACCCTAATTATTATACGTGATCATAAAATTCTCGGAACTTACTTTTCCTAACCCTTAGGTTTTGAGTCCGTAGGCGAAAACTTCGTTTTTTTCATAATTGAAATATTATTGAATATTCCATCACGTCTCAAAATTAAACGTAATCTATAGCTTCTCAGAATTTCAAAATAAATCTCCGAGCAGAAACGAATGAATAGTACCTATTTCGTCTTTTTCCCCAAAAATATTTTGTTCCTGAAAAACTTCTATTTTCGTCTTGAAAATTCTTATTCGCTCAATCTAGCTCGTAGCCAGAATACTACCGATTTATAATCATCCTAGGTTATAGAACGATTAATAAACACATAGCACATAATAATATTAATAAAAATTCCTTTAATTAATAACTAATTCTTTAAACTTAAATTCTGGACAACCCGAATTTCCGGGTCGTCACACTCTTCCCCACTTATAAAAATTCCGTCCTCAGAATTTTTTAAAACCACACCCTTCCCGGGTTATCACATTCACCACTTCTTCACAGAATTTCGTCATCGAAATTTTAGCCTAATTTTCTTCTCAACTTCTCTTCAACGGAGTTCTTATCTTTCCCTCATTCCTAACCCCCATAACATATCAAGAATCATGAAGCAGAAGGAATAACGAGGAATATAAAATTTCCTTTTAAAACTTTTCATACTTTTGCTGAGGGGTCAAATCGACCATGAACTCTTACTAGGTTAAACAACATTTCGCCGTAAGCCCTTCTTTAACAGTCAGTTTACAATGACAAAGAAAGTAACTACCTCTTCCATGTTCTCCTCAGACTAAATCATTAGATTCCGCACCAAAATAATTTGGTTTGACACAAGTTCTCAAAGAAAGCTCAATGACATACCATTTGTCTAGCTGAATCAAGTAGCTTAGACCATACTAATAAATTGGATTTCAACGTGAAACATTCGTCTAGTCAACTCAATTGACATCGACTACTTCTTTAAATTCTTTTTGCAATACATCAAAACGGTTTATGACATCATAATACCGTACTTTTTACAGTACGCTGAGGACTTCGTCATTATACATCATACCATAGCGGGTTGTTGATCCTAAGATCACATCCAACACCAGGTTCAATGGTATTAACAACTCCATCGTTTTACCACCCTTGCATCGAATGCACAGATGCTATAAAATTCATTTTTAATATTTTAAATCAATTTCTGTCTAGCCGAAGCAATTAGCATAGACATACCAATAATAGCTTTTTTTATAAAAAAATCTATTGATTCCAAAAGTTCAACCAATTCTTTCCTTTTCAAAGTACATATCAGCACGAGTTCAATAAAGTTCGAAATCTAGCATATCTAGATGACTTGGAATATTCTATTCTCCACCTTCCTTCATTGTCTTACTGCGACAATACATAATCTTCTCTAGTACCTTCACTGCTAAGTCTACTGAAAACAACGTGTTTTCAGTCTAAACATTCCTATACCTTAGTACAGTTCATCAACTTACCACACATTATGAGTTAAGGAACTTTCCACAATAATATGAGTTTAAGAACATCCAGACAGACCATAGGCGTCCATTCGCTGAGACGTTCGAAAACATACCATATTATTATGAGTTACAAACTTATCATAAGTATGAGTTTCAAGAACTCGCACCTACCTTATCATTCTCTACCTATCAAGGATATACATGAGAAAAGATTTAATCACTACCAGAAGCTAAGTGATTGTAGAACCAAACACAATTCTCTGCCCATACAAAAAATTGGTCAACTCAGCTTCTGACCGATATAAGGAGCTAAGCGGTTGTTACACCAAGAACAATTCTCCGCCCATACAAAGAATTGTTCAACTTAACAAATATATCGCATAAGAAGCCAAGTGGTTCTAAAACCACGTACAATTTCCCCGCCCATACAAGGAATCATAGAACTCAGTTGCTGATATGAGTCCTCAATTGGAATCTTACAACTTCTAAATCTCTCTCTACTTAATAAGAATTTTTTTTAATTTATATACTATCCTTCACGACTTAATCTAAGTTCTTCTTCCAGTACTACTTCATAGTACCTTTCATTCATAGCCATAGCTATAAATCATTCATCGTTTAACAACCCATCTGATACTATGAGTCACTTTGATCACGTGGTGATCTTCTTATCATTCTCTCTACGATTATAGTCTTAGGTACTCCTAGCTAAGGTTTATAACCTATCAGCTCTGATACCAACTTGTAACGCCCTGAAATCTGGTCTATCTTCACACCCGAATTCCGTACGTCACGAGTACATCATTCATCCAACATGCATAATTATATACTAAAATATAACGACATACACTCTCAAATCCCAGGTTCTGAAAACCTTATATCATTTTTCATTACAAATAATAATAAATACATTATTCATTTCATCTTACAAGAGTGACTTTTATCCGCCACCAAGGATACATAACAGTTCCTTAAACTAGTCTAAAGTTCAATTCATCTTTCTAATTTACAAGTCTTCACTTTATCTTCTCGCTACCTTCACACTCTGAATGACAATTCATCTGGATACCGTCACCTTGATCTTTACGGGATCCTTAAGTTCTTCTAACCTTGTTCGCTGAAAATTGTTTTTCATTTAAAGCAAGTGTGAGCATTCAATTGCCCAACAAGTCATAACAGTTGAACAAACAACTTCAGAATTTAAAAAATTTCTTTAGAACTTCTATAACCGAACAAAGGTTATGAAGCAGCTTGAATAATAGGAATAGTCTCGATTCCTATCATCTTAAAACATCAATTATTTTCACTTTAAACTACTTTCATCCCTCTACCTTTTTCATACACATCATGTCTGGCTAGAATCATTAGCACAGACTTAACAATAACGGTTCATGTATAAACAGAACATACTTGTATTGAACAGCTCAATCACAGAACAATGCATATCATAAAAACACTGAAGTGTTCAAATTGTGGCTCAAGGCCTCATACGTTCTACCACATTGTAAAAATATTGCACTTTCGCTCATAGACAGAGCTTCTCAAGTACAACATCTGAGAAGTTTAAGAAACTAGCATTCATGTAATATGAATGAAGTTAGGAAACTTGCCTCATGCCCAGCTACAACTTACGCCGAACTGTTCATTTCAATTCCTATATAACACATAAGGAGAAAACATAAACACCAATTAGTCATAAATTGAACTTACGCATTGGTTTATTTAGCTTTACTTCTTAGATTTCGCGTTCTTGCAATATAAGTTTACGCGACTAACTACTTTTACCAATTTACGGCTTTATGACATACGGAGATGTCTTACTCAAAACGTTCATCATCTTGGATGATTTATATTCTTATCTTATTCTTATAACTTCTCTAGGACTCAGCACACACCGCGTCTCTGCTAATAGTCCATATGGTGCTCTGAGTGGTTTTCCACAAACAACCAACAAACAAGTTTCCGTCTCATCTACACTACCATCACAGTGAGTTAGATCGGTTGCCAGTTTTGTATATACCTTTACTCTCTGAAGAAATTATTTAGCCCAACTCCCATATGTCAACCATCAAAGGTTACGATTGTTCCATAACCTAACTTCTCTTAACTTATACGAACTATTAAAGTATAATGTTCGATTAAGTCAATTTCTTATTCCTTATGGCTTTCTGACAACTAAATGTCATCCCTCCGGATTCATTCTTTATCGAATCACATTCGGCTTTCATTAATCTTATTACCGTTTGTTACGGCTTTCTTGATAATTCATATACTATTTAATACTTTCGTTATCCATTATATGAACCCCATGTTCATTACTCGTTCTTAGTGTCAAAGCCATACCGATCATTGTATGCTAAGACCAAGCATCCATCGCAACGACGTTGCGTTCACAGCGTCTATACGCTTCACACTTATATCTCAATATCATGATATAACATCGAAATGTTATTCATTACCCTCGTCACTCAACATCTAAGAAATCACAACCATAGCAATTCCTCATGTTCGTTCATCCCGACTACGGTCTCCGGATATCAGTTACGTAACCCGCGATTATATTCTTTGTCATTTAATCTTGTTTAATCTATATGTTCAACCTTTAATAAAGGTTTACATCACTTGATTAAGTGTTACATTAGTTGAATATTATATTCTTTATCGTCCCTTACATTTCCCCCAAGAGCTGAGTAGTTAAAAGATTATCTCTGGCTTTTTCCCAACACTGGCGCCGCGGCGCCACTCCCTTTGTTATCTCTCGCACCGCGGCATGGGGTTTGCAGTACCCGATCCCCGGTCTGGCGCTGCCGCGCCACTCTACAAGGCATGACTGGCGCCGCGGCGCCAAACCCTAACCCTAACCCTAGTAATTTTCTTTAAGCGTTAAATAAATTTTGAGATGCTTACTTCCCGATCTCATATCTCCTTCGTTATAACTTGTAATGAGGTCGTTCCAAGGTTATTCTCTTCCTTATCTTATGTACTTTAATACCCCTAAGACAGAACTTCGTTCTGAATCTGTTAACGTGCCATTAGATTGGCTTGATCTTCAACCTTCGTTCATTTTTACGTTTTTAACGCTCTTCGTTTGTTCGTCCGTAATTCGATCATCCGAACTCAGAACTCGTTCGTTCTTGAGTCCACGACTCATGTTTTCTACGTTCTATTACTTTCTTATGAAACCCTACATGTTCGGGTTTGTTTACTAACTTTCTAATTCTCGTTCGTCTTTTACAAAATTTCTCCATAACTTCGTTATAGCTAAGTTTTAATCCGTTCTTCATGAACGTTTCTACCGTTCCTATACACATCTAACTTATCACAATGGTTTTAAACTTGTCCATCAACAACAATTACACTACGATGGTTTTAAATTTGTCCATCAACAATGTTCTTCGTGTTCTTCGCGTGTTCTTCGTGTTCTTCGTTCGTTCTTCATTTTAATCAATATTTTGGAATATGATTCCACTTTTTTTATTGGAATTTCATGTTATAGAATATTATTCCTTACTTATTTCACTTACTTATTCATATAATCCATTCGGATCGCTCTAATTCATTACAAATCTTATACTTCCTTAAGAAATTTATAAACTAAATTTCTAATTCTTATTTCTTCATTTTCTTATGATTTCAACCATATGAAATCATTCCATTCTTCTTTTATTCCTTAATCTCACTAAGCTATGTTTTTGACATAGACATCTTAAAGAAAAATATTAGAAGAAACTAGGTTTTAGATTACCTCTTCTTCTTATTTTTATTCCGCTAGACAAAGCCGACGATTTGCAAGATTTTCTATTTCACGAACACTTTCGATCTGATCATTCATGCTCATGCTCTTCCTTCTCCCTCCCATCCGAGTTCACTCTCTCAAATGTCTAGGATTTTCAAAATCACAAAATAATGAAATGAGCTTACTATTTATAGATTTTCCAATTAGGGGCAATTTGGTCATTTCGCCCCCACCTCGTTACTATTCCCACCTCCTCTAAGACTTAGCCACCAAGTTAACTTGGTGGCCAAGTGGCCGCCCCTCTTGCCCCATGGGTCACCCCATGGGTTGCACCCATCCGTTTACCCATCGGTTCGATTCGCGGTTTCTTTTCTTGGTTTGGGCCTTAACCATAATTCTTATTGGGCCTAACTTGGGCTTGATTTCACAAAGCGTTGGGCTTGACATAATCCAAGTCCAATTAGATTCTACAAAGTCCATGAACTCAAAGTCCATTAAGACTAATCGTATTCTACCCATTCTATTCTCGTATTCTCGGATTCTCGTAATCTATTCGTATATTGTTCGTACGATATTCATATTATATGTCATAATAATCTTTGTACTATACTCGTATAATAATTCATATCTTACTCATATCTCTCACGCATAATAACCCTAATTATTATACGTGATCATAAAATTCTCGGAACTCACTTTTCCTAACCCTTAGGTTTTGAGTCCGTAGGCGAAAACTTCGTTTTTGCTATAACTGAAATATTATTGAATATTCCATCATGTCTAAAAATTAAACGTAATCTATAGCTTCTCATAATTTCAAAATAAATCTCCGAGCAGAAACGGATGAATAGTGCCTATTTCGTCTTTTTCCTCGAAAATATTTTGTTCCCGAAAAACTTCTATTTTCGTCTTGAAAATTCTTATTCGCTCAATCTAGCTCGTAGTCAGAATACTCCCGATTTATAATCATCCTAGGTTATAGAACGATTAATAAACACATAGCACGTAATAATATTAATAAAAATTCATTTTATTAATAACTAATTCTTTAAACTTAAATTCTGGACAACCCAAATTTTTGGGTCGTCACAGTCTCTGTTCAAACCTCTTCGCCTTGCGTTCGTCCGTACTGACTTGATATGGCGCAAACCTCGCCAATTCGTTGAATTTAGCGGCATACTCAGATACCGTCATCGTTCCTTACTTTAGTGCCAAAATTTACACTTTTAGTTGACTCTTCGAACTCTTCGGGAAATAGGTCTCGAAGAATATTTTCCTTAAACCTATCTCAGGTCATCACCCCTGGACCTTCACGAGTTTTATTGGCCTGCTACCAATAACTAGCTTCTGGTTTCAACATGAATGTTGCGAAAGCAGTCTTCTGATCTTCCCTTTCCCTATCGAACACCTTTTCTATCTCCATAATCCAGGTCCGTGCTTCGACTGGATTTATGGACCCACGGAACTCAGGTGGTCCAACCGCCTTGAAATCCTTAAATCTTGTACCTTGGTTTTGTGGTTGATTTTGCAACGCTTCTGTCAGTAGCGTCACTAGTTGTTGAATGGGGTTACCATTAACATTGTCGTTATTGTTGGTTCCTTCAGTGGTTCTCTGTCATGGTGGTTGACGTCTAGGAGGCATTTTTTGTTAAAAATACACTCATTAGATTATTATTAAACTCTTTTAAGTAATTTCTACTTAACTTGCCTCCAAAAATAAATAACCACATAACACATAACACTTTGAATAAAGTAACAACTTTTATTTATTCATAATCTCTTTAAAATCATAAACAATAGCATCGCTGCTATTTACAAAACCTTCCTGAATTACATAAGTATCAGGGAAACATCATCATCATATCCCATAGATTTCATAACACTTGGGATCTACAAATTTATTAACCATTTTATTCATCGCATACCAACTACAATGTCCTATTAAGATACCGCTTAACCTTACTACGTTCCTCCTCCATGATCCAGAACATTGTTCTACGATCTAATACGTATGATGGAAGCGTCTCGAACTGAATAGGATATCCCATGACCCAATCTTGAGCTCGATTAATCGTGGTGTTGAATACTTTATCCATCTCTTCCATCTTCATCCTCTTAGCCTGCGCGTCTCTTGATGCTATTCCGGTTCGTTGAAAAGCTTCCTCGTAGGCATTTTCAGCTCTTGCCCTCTTAGTAGGTTCTTCCCTCAGCTTGTTCTTCAGTTCAGCGACCACTTCGATCAGTTGTTCTTTTTCTCCTTCAGTCTGTACTAGTTTCTCCTAGACATTTGTCAGTTGTTCCTCACGATCCTGGATCTCGTCGTCTTTTTGTGTCATTACGGTCTATTGTTCAGCTACTATCTCCTGCAACTCCTCAACTGTATCCTGAAGTTCCACGTTACGGTCGTAGACTTCATCGTACATATGAGCAGCCATCGAGGTTAATGGATTCTCTTCCTCCTCGTCCTTGTCATCCTCATCCTCCTGTGGCAACTCAACGAGATCCTCCTCATCCATCTCCACGTCGTCATCCTCATCTTCAACTACTGTGACCAACGGGGCTGACTCCCGTGGCAGTAGTTGTTCCCAAACTACCTGAATGTCGCGAGGCTCCTCCTCTATAGGCATCTGAGGTCCCTACCCCCTAGCCTGACTGGATTCTCTGACGTTAGTCATCCTGACAATAAAATTTTAAGCTTTAATTATTAATCATTACTACTCGACACTCACGAGCACATAAGTTATAAACACATAAGCACATAAGTGTTTTATTACTTCTTTCTTAAAACTCGATAAGAGTTTATCATCACTTTCTTTTCAAAGGTTACTTCCTAAGGCTTTTCCCCACCTAAGGTTCATAACCTAAAGCTTTGATACCAACTTGTGACACCCCCAAATCCCGGTACCTCATTACCTCAAGATTTGGTGTTCACTTAATCAAAACAATTATATCTAACTACCCAATCATAATAAAATTGAATAATAAAAACCAGCCCATACAAGATTACATTTAAATAAAAATCTCTCAGGTTATCTAACCTTTAATTACAATCATTCAAATGCGAAAATTAAATTATTACATCACATCATTATTAAAAGTCTATTATCATAACGATAAAATAAAATTACAAGTCTTCATCACTTGTACATTTTTTCCTTTCCTTTGCTAGTTGTAGGTTCATTTTCCATCTCAACCTTAGCTGCAATAAGTGTATAAATATGCAAGAGTGAGCAAACAAATCTCACTTGAAATAAGAATGAATAACTTTACAAAATTACAACATTTGCCAGAAATAGACTCAATAGAACTGAATGATATGTTCTATTAACATTCTGAAACATAATACTAAGGGTCTAATGACCACGAACCATGTCCACAGTTATAAGTAATCTTTCAAATTTAACTTTAACAGTCATATAACTATAAGGGCTCCACGTACTTAGGGGGATCAGCCCTTCGTACAATGTATTGTGCACAACCATTTCAATGCTAAGCGTAAACCTCTAATAAAAGAGTTGTTCATCTCAGTATTTAGAATATAAGTCCGCACCAAAGTAGGTTTGGTTTGGATACATTACAAGGTAATTTAGAATTCAACGATCATCAACTAAGGATTAGTTGAATACAACATAAATAACTGCATGCTATGGAATAATCATAACTGAATCGATATTTGTAAATTAATATCATGCTTTAGGAATAATCTAATAGCATAAACATTGAATAATCGTAAAATAATATTCTTGAACAATATTAAATCAAGGTTATTGAGAATTGAATACTAAACATGCATAACGAATAGTAATTTGAACGATAAAGTTGTTCAACTCTAGGATATCAGAATACAGTAACTTGCATGCTAAATAACAAGTATATAAGTCAAAACTTTAACCAACTGAGTATAGTAAAGAATGGAATAACAAAAGAAATCACCAGGCATGCGATATACCACACAAACAGGTTATTCCAACAGAATAATAAATAACGGAACCAGGTCATGCGTAAACACATAGACATAATATTCCAACAGAATAATAAAGAATGAAACCAGGTCCGGCGTAAAACGCACAGACAGGATATTCCAACAGAATAATAAAGAATGGAATCAGGTCTGGCGTACGCATAGACAGGATATTCTAACAGAATAATAAAGACTGTAATCAGGTCCAACGTAAAATGCACAGACATGATATTTCAACAGAATAATAAAGAATGAAATAATAGAAGAATTTCACCAGGGTAGCCCACGTATAGAGGTTATTCCAACAGAATAATAAATAATAGATAACAGAAGTTCTCTTCATGAATACAAAAGAAATAATACCCCTTACCTTAAGAAGAAGAGTACTAGATATATAAGTAGTGAAGTAGCAGAATACTTTTCTTCTTTCTCTCTATAGTTTTTCTCTCTAGAGTTTCAGTGAATTCTTATGAAATAATGAAGGAATGAGCTTCTATTTATAAAAAAAATGGTCTGCATAGTAACTAACTCATGAACGGTCCAGATTGATTTACTTTAATCTGATGGTCCATATTTAAAGCAAAATCTTTTAAATAAAATATAATATATTCTATTTATAATCTAATAAAACGAATAACTTTATAAAAGATTTTACTATACAAACACTATGCAGACACTATGCAAACACTATGCAAACACTATGCATAATAAAATATAATATATTCTAATTATTGTCTAATAAAACAGATACCTTTATAAAAGTATTCTGCTTTATATAAAAAGATTTTACTATTAGCCTAATAAAATGAATAACTTTATAAAAGTATTCTGTTTTATATAAAAAGCTTTTTTGTTTTACTACATTAATAATACATATCAAACAAAACAGAGTGACTTATCACATAAGCTTCAATAATCAATACCGTGTGCTACTATGCAACCACGCGTATTACTGTACTTTTACTACAGAGTAGTTCAACAGTATTAATGGTAAAACTTCCGCCGTTATTTTCAATAAAATATTTTGTCGTTTTCTCAATCCGAAAATAATTATGTTGTGGGGTCCACCAATGATTGTGCCGTTGTACGAATATTCCCTGTTAAAATGAATATTCCTCGACCAATCGAATATTATATACAACTTGCGTACTTTGGAAAATTTATAAATATTACCCACAACTATAACATTATATCAAATTTACTCCATAATATTCAAAAATGATATTTATAGAAAATTCATCTTTATTCAAAAAGTTGGGGTCTTACAACCTCTCCTTCTTATGAAATTTTGCACTCGAAATTAGGGTACGTACATGATATGTCGAAAAGGTAAGGATACCTTGATTTCATTTCAGATTCTAACCCCCAAGTCATTTTCTCAACATCGTGGTTTCTCCACAAAACTTTGACTTGAGGTATAACCTTGGAGCATATTCCTTCTTATCCAAGATTTGAATAGGAACCTCTTCATACGTCAAATCTTCCGCTATTTCGTCCAGTTCTAACTCAATAATGTGGTTCGGGTCTTTCACATATTTACGTATCATGAATATGTGAAAAACGTTATGAACACGAGACATACTTGGCGGTAAAGCAAGTCTATAGGCCACAGTTCCTACTCGATCGAGGATTAAAAATGGGCCGATAATTCGAGGATTGAGTTTTCCTCTCTTTACAAATCTCGTAACTCCTTTCCATGGAGCAACACGTAACAACACATGATCTCCTATATCGAATTCCACGTCCTTTCGATGAAGATCAGCATAACTCTTTTGTCGATCTTGTGAGGTTTTTATACGTTGTCGGATCATTTGAATCTTTTCCGTAGTCATACGTACCAACTCCGGTCCCAACAACGTTGCTTCACCCACCTCATCCCAGCATACTGGAGAATGACACTTTCTTCCATACAACGCTTCGAATGGAGCCATGCCAATACTTGTTTGATAACTGTTGTTGTAGGAAAACTCCACCAATGGTAAGAACTTGTCCCAACTTCCCTTGAAATCAAGGACACAGAGTCTTACTAGATCTTCAAGAGTTTGAATAGTCCTCTCCGACTTTCCGTCCGTCTGAGGATGATATGCCGAGCTAAATCGTAAGTCTGTGCCCATAGCTTTTTTCAAACTAACCCAAAATCGTGAAGTGAATCTTGGGTCTCGATCAGAAACTATAGATACCGGCATACCATGCAGTCTTACAATCTCGTTTATGTATATACGAGCAAGACGTTCAAGTGTATAAGTTTCTCGTATCGGTAAGAAATGAGCAGACTTGGTCAATCTATCAACAATGACCCAAATCGCATCTATGCTTTGAGAAACCTTAGGAAGACCAGTAACGAAATCCATGGTAATGTGCTCCCACTTCTATTCTGGAATTTCAAGTGGTTGCAATGGACCTTTTGGTACTTGATGCTCCGCTTTAACTCGTTGACAAGTTAGACACCTTGAGGTAAACATCTCTATCTCCCTCTTCATACTGCTCCACCAAAATGTATGACGAAGATCATGATACATTTTGGTACTCCCAGGATGGATTGCAAACGGTGTGTTGTGCCCCTCCATCATGATTTTATACTTTAAATTAGGGTCGTTAGGAACACAAAGTCTGGAGTTGACTCGAAGTATTCCTTCTTCATCGATTCTTGCTTTCGGCATAACACCTTCTTGCACTTTCTTCCTTATACACATCAGCTCCAGGTCTGTAGCTTGAGCAGCTTTAACTTTATCTATTAAAGTCGGTTCTACTCGTATATTCGCCATCATCACATGGGTCCCTGGAGTCTTTAACTCTATCTCCATCATTTGCAAGTCACACAAAATGGGCCTTTGCATTGACAATATCTCATTCGCACTTGGATATGATCTTCTACTCAATGCGTCTGTGATGCCCCCTAATCCTGGTTCTCTAACCTCAGATTCGATGCTCACGATCTTTCATCATCATAAGCATTCTATAACTATTACGGAATAATAAACATACATTGTTCATTATAATAAAGTTCCATAACATGGTCCCAAGGTTTTCATAACCTTAACTTTAAACACACCATTCATATTACAAAAGGTTTATAAGAAATTCCAATAGATAATAATTAAATTAACATTCATTCTAAGCTACTCCTGGATTTTGCCCTTGCCCTTATCTTTCGTGTTGGATCCTTCGGGCTTAGCTGAAATAGATGTCATGATATAGTAAGGGTAAACAACTAATTTGCTTAGCAAGTTATATACAAGGGAGATATATCATGACTAGAAAGAAGTTTGGCTTTCAATGTTCAATAATAGTATAAGATTGTGAAGGAACATGAATTAATAATCAACAACTGAATATATGAATAATTGAATAACATGTACTGAGTGGTTTTGAAATAACCATAAACATTTGCCAAGGTTCTCAGTCATTTAAACCGGACCTCTTAATAAGTTTTGGTATTCAAGGGGATCAGCCTTTCATACCTCGTGATTTATGCATAAACACTTAATAATCCGGCATTGATATCATGCCTTAATCAAATTCGTCCTTTTCTCAGTCAAGAGTTCTTATCATATCAATTTAATAAGAACAACTTTTTAAAATACATTTGATTTAACAAATTTAAACATGCTTGATCTAGCTGATACAATTAGCATAGATCTATCTCATAAACAGTTCATGAATGAAGAACTTTAATTTAATTCACAGTTCAATAATAGTAGAATAGGAATCCAATTGCACAAAGTGCGAATTTTAATAATCATTATAGATGTAAATAATCATCAATAATTATTCACTAATATACTTTGAAAATAATAACTCGAGTTTGAGTTAGGAAACTTGCCTCGTCTGTAGATTACGGCTACGCAATTAATTTATATCCACTATGCAGTTAAATTATCTTCCTTTGAGAGACCTATAATTAATTTTTCAATTAGTCATAGTATAACATGTAATCACATAAATATTATACATTAAATTTAGTTCTTATAAACATTATCTCGTCTTGATAATGTTACTATTAAGTAACAACATAATATTATTAATCTTGATAATATTTAATTCACTTCTTAGTATTATTAGTCCCCTAATAATACATTCATTTGCTCACTAATATTATTAATATCTTAATAATGTTTTAATACCTTACTAATATTATTAATCCTCTTAATAATATTTTAATTATGCATTAATATTATTACCTTGATAATATCTTATGTATGCTTTAGTATCATTAATCATTTAATGATACGTTTAATCATTTACTAATATTATTACTCATTTAATAATATTTTATTCATTTACTAATATTATTAATCATTTAGTAATATTTTATTCATTTACTAATATTATTAATCATTTAATAATATCTTATTCCATTACTAATATTATTAATCATTTAATAATACTTTAATCATTTATCAATGCTTAAATCAAATATTATTAACCATTTAATAATATTATAAAGAAATTTTAATTTTAATATTTTTATTTACTTATCAATATCATATTCTAATATTATTAATATCATAATAATATTTTAATAATTTATTGGATTAATAAACAATTTATTCTAATTGTTCACCCTTTATTAAACCTCTTATTTAATATCCATAAAAGGTCATAAATAATATTTCTTATCGTAAATTACCAAAGTGTTCTAAGTTAGTCATGATATGATATATTA
Source organism: Panax japonicus (assembly GCA_020205505.1). Taxonomy (NCBI): domain Eukaryota; kingdom Viridiplantae; phylum Streptophyta; class Magnoliopsida; order Apiales; family Araliaceae; genus Panax; species Panax japonicus. The sequence continues at coordinate 18,030,636 of CM035107.1, read as the reverse complement.
TGAGTATTCAAACATAAAAATCACATTTTTCTTATTAAAGACATCATTTAACTATTTATTTCCTTTTATTCATAACTTAATCAATTTTTGGAAAAATAGTAAACTGATTTCAAAAATTCACAGCTTCTATATTTTGATAGAATATGAACCCACAAGGATCCCCAAAGTTTTCTGGAAATTTAGAAAATGATCTAGTATTTTTAAAGTTCCCAAAACACTCGGATCTTGCTTCATTTTTAATAAATTGAGTTTTGCTCCGAAAAATCTGAAATTTTCAGGGTATGCTCTCCTAACATATATGAACCTACTGTAAAAATTTTGGAATTTTCCAGTGTATACACAGTGAGATATTCGACGGTAAAGTTTTAGGAGTCCTTTACGGAAATAGTCATTACGCACAACCTATAACTCGAAACGTGTCCTTTCTTTTTCCTACATGTAGATAACTTCTCAAGGTACCTCTGTGAAATTTCCCAGATATTTAAGGCACATGAAATTATCCGAAATAGACCCAAGAAAAATGGGACAGAAGCTACTTTTTAGGGTTTTTGAACCCTTAACATTCCATGTGGCCTGTTTTGGGGAAATCAGTTCCAAAGGATTCAAAACTTGCTAGATCTGTGTTCTATCACTTGGGTTTACTAGATAACTCATGTATCTAGCACCCCCCTTCGACGGATCACAAATATAAGTTGTAAAACTTGAGTTACACAAGATTTATTGGAAGAAAACAAGAGTTTTCACCCTTGGAGAACATAGGCTCATATTCTTCCTCTAAGCCTTTGATCTAACACTCAAGATACTTAGTTCCATACATGATGATATGTATGACTAGGGTATCTTGAGTATTTGTTCATAACCCCAATAAAATTCAAACAAAAAAAAACAAATTAGAAGAAGAAGATCAAGGTTATATTATACCTTGATTTAATGGCAACCTTCCTTGATTTACCAAAGTAAGTGATGAGCTTTGGATGCATGAACAAATTAGCACTCCTATCTCTCTATATATATATGGCCGAAATTCTCTCTCTCCTTTCTCTCTCTAGAAGTGGCTAGCTTGGGAGAAATTATAAGAGGAAAAATGAGAGAAGAAATGAAAATGAAATGAAAAGATGAAGTAAAAGGATACTTACAAAAAATATATAGATACACTTAGTGTATCTAGCTATTATCCCCCATACTTTCATTAACCCATGGATAAAAGCTTTGCCTTATCACTTTAATTAGTCTAATCATGATTAAAAATGCTTAATAAAGTGGCAACCAATGGGAGCTTGACAACCATGTCCTTTTGTGTAAGAGTTACTACAAATGGACATTGCTTAGCTTAATTAATTGCCTTAAAAGGCCTAATATGGCCGGTCATTCTAGCCCCATCACCTCATCTATTTTGCTTTTATTTTAATGCCCAATTTTGATTAATCAAATGTCTACAATACCCTTAATCAAGTGGGCTAAATATTGGTTTGCATTTTATTTCATTTGGGCTACCTCCTTAATTGTTTTGGGCTATATAATAAACATATTCTAGCAATTTTAATATATGTTACCCAATTTGATTATTTAGGGTTTCCATTCCTAATCTTATGAAATTTAATTACCCATACACGTGACTTTAGCTCATAGCCTAATTAGGTTTGTAATAATTAGGTTTAAATTATTCGTCACTTGAAATAATAAGATTATCCACTTAAGTTAGTATACATATTAAATACTAACCTCTCATTGTCACCATAACCCTTAGGTTATTTAATTGTCTCACCTAATGTATAATTAGGTTACGAAGCTTTCATTTTTAATGAAATCTATAAATGTATATATCCATAACTATAACATATATGTTAATTGACCCATGCACCACTTCACATATGTTGTAACATATTAAATCACTGTATTACACAAAGTTTTAAATATCAATAATGTATATACATATATAGTGACTTAAAATTCACGGTTATTACAGTGTCAGCTACCATGTTCGCTTTTCCAGGATGGTATTAGATGGTATGATCATAATCTTTTAACAGTTTAAGCCAACGTCGTTGTCGCATGTTGAGTTCCTTTTGAGTGAAGAAATATTTAAGGCTTTTATGATCCGTAAAGATATCCACTTTCTCCCCATACAAGTAATGCCTCCAAATATTTAGTGCGAAGACAACAGCTTCCAACTCTAGATCATGAGTAGGATAATTCCTCTCATATTCTTTGAGTTGTCTCGAGGCACATGCTATGACTTTTCCATGTTGCATGAGAACACATCCCAACCCTTTGCCCGAAGCATCATTGTAGATGACAAATCCCTCCGAGCCAGATGGTATTGTCAGAACAGATGCTGAAATGAGTCTCCTCTTGAGTTCTTGAAAACTCTTCTCACATTCTTCGCTCCAACCGAACTTTGTATCTTTCCAAGTCAGCTGAGTTAATGGAGTAGCGATTCGAGAAAATCCTTCCACGAATCTCTGATAATAACAAGCTAAACCGAGAAAGCTACATACCTCGGTCATTGATTTAGGTTGCTCCCAGCTTTGAATAGCTTTAATCTTTGATGGGTCAACAAATATTCCATGACTTGATACCACGTGCCCAAGGAATGCTACTTCCTCAAGCCAGAACTCGCATTTTTTCAACTTGGCATAAAGCTTATATTCACGAAGCTTTTGGAGTGTCAGCCTCAAGTGTTGCTTATGATCTTCACGGCTTTTGGAATAAATAAGGATGTCATCAATAAAGACGACCACAAAGTGATCCAAATATTCCTTGAATACTCGATTCATCATATCCATGAAGGCAGCTGTAGCATTAGTCAATCCAAAGGACATGAATAGGAATTCATAATGCCCGTACCGAGTTCTGAAAGCCGTCTTTGGAATGTCATTGGTTCTAATCTTCAATTGGTGATATCCGGAACGAAGATCAATCTTTGAAAAGAATTTGGCTCCTTACAACTGGTCAAACAGGTCATCAATACGTGGCAATGGGTACCTATTTTTGATGGTGACATGATTCAACTCCCGATAATCAATAAAAAGTCGCATACTCCCATCTTTCTTCTTCACTAATAGAACATGAGCACACCAAGTAGAAGTACTAGGACGAATAAAGCCAATGTCTAACAATTCCTGCAGTTGGGTCTTTAACTCCTGAAGTTCAATAGGAGCCATTCGATATGGGGCTTTGGAAATAGGTTTTGTACCAGGTTCAAGGTCGATACAAAATTCAATTTCACGCTCTGGGGGTAGGCCAGGAAGTTCTTCAGGGAATACGTCAGGAAATTCATTAACAATAGAAATATCATTCAAAACTGACGTATTTTTGTTTAGATCCGTGACATGAACTAAGAAAGCTTGACATCCGTTTTTCAATAAACGAATAGCTTTATGGCTTGAGATGACCGTGATTGACTTTAATGGTTTTGTCGCTTGAATTTGCATAATAGGTTGATTAGAAATATGAAAGCTAACAACCTTAAGAAAACAATCAATTTTTGCATGATGAGTAGTTAACCAATTAATCCCTAGAATCACATCAAATGCAAGTAATTTTAATGAAATAAGATCGACAGGTAATGTGAGGGTACCGATTTGAACCAAACAAGACTTATAAACAGTGGATGTAATGAAGGTTTCTCCCAACAGAGTTTCCACAGATAAGTCGACGTCTAATTTCTCCGGAGCCAAATTTAATCGTTGAGCGCAAGTAGGAGAAATAAAAGAATGGGTAGAACCGGTATCAAATAAAGTATAGACTTCACTAGAGTTTATTATAAGCTTACCCGTGATGATATCATTCAGGTTCGTTGCTTTCTGGGAGGTCACAACAAACGCTCTCCCTTGCACTACTGACTTTGACTTTTTTGGGACGGCCTTTGGTGCCTCCATCCTAGCTGAACTTGTCTTCGGTGAAAGACAAAATTAGGCTAGGTGACCTTCTCTTCCACAATTATAACATGTTTTGGACGGCATCGCGTAGTTTGGTCTGATGTGTCCTTCCCCTCCGTATTTGAAGCATATGATAGGTGGTCGTTCTCCTTCCTTAACAACGGGTGCTGGTGCTGACGTCTTTCCATCATTATTGAATCTCCTCTTCTTGAAATGTCCATTCTTATTGCTTTGGCCCTGATTACCACTGAAGTGGTTACCATTTCTGGCCTATTGATTCCCTCCACACTTGTTGTCACCGTTTCGATGACTGCTCTCACTGGTATTATCATTTTACCGGCTGCTTTCTTTTGGTTGCGTTGACTCATTATCGCGTTCCACTAACTGAGCCCTATTTACAACATCTGAATACAAACATAGTTTATGAGAAATAAGATGTTGACGTATCTCCGGCTTTAAACCTCTTAAAAACATACGCGTCATTCTCTCTTCATTATCCACCAAGTGGGACGCAAACCGGGACAACTCAGCAAACTTGGCTTTATACTGCGACACGGTCATGTTATTTTGCTCCAACTTGATGAACTCCACCTCCTTCATGTGACGAATACTTTTGGGAAAGTACTTGTTGTTGAATAGTTCTTGGAACTTCTCCCAAGACATTTTTAGTGTGGCAGGTTGAGTACGCTTTACCCATTCCCACTAGTAATCTGCCTCTCCTCACAACATAAAGGCGACAAAGGGATCCTTTTGCTCTTCGGAGCATCTCAAGACATCAAATATCTTGGTGATCTGCTTTATCCATGCTTCCGCCTTAAGTGGTTTTAGCTCTCCAATAAACTCCAGTGGTCCCAGCTCCTTGAACTGTTTAGCGGTGACTGTCCGAGAGTTTCCAGTGTTTCTACTTATATTTTGGATAGGAGCCGCTCTCGCCTGCTGTTGCATGAATTGCATAAAGCCTCTGAACATTCCATCATTCATCATTTGGTCAGTGTTGTTGTTTACATGAGGATTGTTGCCTTCCTGATGCACATTATCCTGATTATTGATATGTAGTGAATCAACGATCGCCTGTGCTCCATTGATATTCTCAACATTCTCGGATGTCATTTTCAGATACTGCCACAAAAAAAAGTTAATTGACATGTAACATATTATCCTTATATTCTGACCGACCAATTAAATACAAAAAAAACTTAGGTAGGTCATACTAGCGAAGGAATTCCCCGTCTCTCCTCTCCTAGTTCTATTCTCACATCTTAGCCAGGGATCATATCCCTAAGCTTTGATACCAACTGTGACGCCCCCAAAATAGGTATACATCACCCATCTTGAGTCACCAAATACATGGTACAAAATTCAAATACAACTTAATTATACAACAGTCGTGTAAAATACGACTAAACACATGCTGTGAGTTTTAATACAAATATTGTCATCTAAACAATATGTGACGCCCCCAAAATAGGTATACAACACCCATTCTGAGTCGTCAAAATACATGGTACAGAAACAACTACAACTTTATTAATACAACATAAAAACTGTGAGTTTAAATACAAATATTGTCATCTAGACAATATCCACACTCAAATAAGTCCTCATTACAATTATTGATACACTATTTTATAGAATAGTGAGGACTACTAGAACAACTTCTAGAACCATCATTCCACACCCCGACTAGTACTCGCTACATTTTCGCCTCCTGAGAAGAAAAATAGAACAACAAGAAAAGGGGTGAGCTCAACTAGCCCAGTAAAGTACATTATAACTAAGATAATGTACAACAAATTATCCTTAGTCTTCAACAAGGAAAAATCTGATAGAATACAATAGACAACAAGTTTTAGATCAACAACTGCAGCGGAAACAACAATTCATTAGAAGAGTTAAGTAGAGAATGAAATCTACTATCATCTATGAATTTAAAAGTCCATCATTGATATTTTATCCCTGTAACATCAATAATTATACATCTTGAATCAAATAGTCATCTTTGCACTACAGGCCAAAGATATTCATCAGTTGGTCATGTTCATCTCAACACCTGTTCATCTTTGCACTACGGGCCAAAGATATTCATCAGTTGGTCATGTTCATCTAAACACCTGTTTATCTTTGCACTAAGGGCCAAAGATATTCATCATAAAATCATTCATATTTTCACTATAGGCCAAAGATATTCAGTTATATCATTATTTAGGACTGAGGATGATGAAAAATATTTTAAAGAAAACGAATCCAGTGAAGCAAAAGAAAAAATATTAAGGATTCGTAATTTAAACAATTCCCATTCAAAAATACTTCATAAATAACCAGAGTGGGGTAAAATTCAAGAATGATCAAAACATGGATACAATCAAAGCTAGTATCCAGAATAGATATTTTGGACAAAAAGAAAAAATTTCATTTTTCGGTGAACAGTGCCGTATTCGTGAATAGTGCCGTATACGTGAATAGTAACTCCGACACCAAAAGATAGAAATTTCACAAAAAACATCATCATGTTACGTGAATAGTACTCGTGAATAGTAACTTGTGAATAGTAATTCGTGAATAGTAACTCATGAATAGTAACTCGTGAATAGTAACCCCGACATGAAAAAGTTCCAAATTTGATAAAAAGTTCCAACCAATATTTCAGCATAATGATATTGAAGAAATAATATCATTTGAGAAGAAAACAACATCCCTTACCTTAGAAAGAATAGTACTTCTGACTGAAATACTAGATATAGTGCTGAAAGAACTTGCACCGTATAGCAATACTCAAAGTACTAAAATACGCTCGATATTATAGAGAGAGAAAGAGAGAGAAATCTGTAGTTTCTAATGTGATTTTTAATTCTAACCTAAGCACCATATTTATAGGAAAATGCTTAGAACACCAAAGCAGAAAATTTATTAAAATAATTTTATTTAACAAATATTCAAGCCCACTTCCCAAGAATCTGAATTCAGCACATTTACCTTACATGTGGGCTAGCAAAAAACGTTTTTCATGAATAAAACAATTAAAACCTCCAAAAATCAATTATTTCGGAACTTCAGAACTTCAATAATTCATAATAAATAGCCCTTTTATCAGAAAATTTGAATCTCACGTATTTTATAGGAAATTCAATTCTCTACAACTTTGCAGAAGAAAGGTTTTTCAAATTCCAAACAGAAATTGACCGAAATCCACAAACGGGCGATTTTACAGGCTATAATCAAATTTCAGTCAAGAAATGGGGTCCACCAACATGTTTAACATGTTTTAAACATTTATTGCAACAAAAATACTCTTTCTCCTCGTATACTCATATATCCCACATTCATTGTAAAAATATCACCATTATTATATTATTAAAATATAATAATATATTTAAATGATTTTTTTATCAGAAAAAGATAAAATATTAATTTTCAACAATTTGTCACTTTAAAAATTTTCTCCATCTATATCCACATAAATCAATATTTTCCTCATCATATAAATCTATAATTAATTATTCACAAATAATATTACAGAATCACAGTACTGGCAACCAGGCCGTTCCCAGGAAAGAGGGGGCTTTCCAATAAAGATTTCTCCTTATTGGCGCGTAATTAGGTGACCAAACCTCTCTTTAGACAGAACTTTCTAGACATTACCAATAATGTTATCTAATAATATTATTCAGATAATATGAATTATTGCTCCGATAATAAAAAATACTGTGTAGTGACAATTATTGAAATATCAGTAATATAAAAAAAATCAACGCAACAATTATTGAATCAATAAAATAAAATACTGAATAGTAATTACTGTAACAATTATTGAGTAGTGCCTTCTTATTAAGAATAAATAATTGGTACAATACCGTGTGCTACTGTGCAACAACGCGTATTACTGTATTTTAACCACCAGGTATTCCAACAATATTAACGGTAACAACTACGCCGTTATTTATAAACAACTTATACTTGTCATTTTCTTCATCCAATCGCTTTCCATTATGGGGCCCCACAAAAGACTGCGCCATCATACGAATATTCCCTGACAGCAAGAATATTCCACGACCAAATGAATATTCCCCGATAACAATGAATATTTTATAACCACCTGCTTATTTAAAATATTTGCGCATTTTACCCATAACTAACCACATTAATCAAATCAACCCTTACTATTTCAAAATAATAAATAGAGGAAATTAAATTTTATTTATTAATAATTTGGGGTCTTACAACCTCCCCTCCTTATGAAATTTCGTCCTCGAAATTGACGTACATACCTGGTGTTTTGAAAAGATGAGGATACCTTGCTTTCATTTTCGTTTCCAACTCTCAGGTCATTTCCTCAATAGCATAGTTTCTCCACAAAACGTTAACTTTTGGTATGACTTTCGTGCGTAGGACATGCTCCTTCCTATCCAAAATCTTGACAGGCACCTCTTCATACGTTAAGTCTTTGGCTATCTCGTCTAGTTCTAACTCAATGACGTGGTTCAGGTTGTCCACATAATTTCGTAACTCGATACGTGAAAAATGTTATGAACACGTGTCATACTTGGCGGTAAAAAGAGTCTATAGGCCATAATTCTTATTCGATCTAGGATTTCAAATGGACTAATAAATTGAAGGTTTGAGCTTTCCTCACCTCGCCAATTCTCGCTTTTGGAATAACAACTTCTTGTACCTCCTTCTTCATATTCATCAGCTCCGGTGTGTAGCTTGAACGTTTTTAACTTCATCGATTAAAGTCGGTTTTACTTGTATATCATCACGCGAGTCCATAGAGTCTTTAACTCTATATCTATCATTTGTAAGTTATATAAAATGGGTCTTTGACAATATCGCATTCGTACTCGTATACGATCTTTTACTCAACACGTCAGCTACCACGTTCGCTTTTCCAGGATGGTATGGTCAGAACATGTGCTGAAATGAGTCTCCTTTTGAGTTCTTTGAAGCTCTTCCCACATTCCTTGCTCCATTCGAATTTTGTATCTCTACGAGTCAGCTGTGTTAATGGAGTAGCGATTCGAGAAAATCTTTCCACAAAATCTTTGATAATAACCAGCTAAGCATAGAAAGCTACGTATTTCGATTACTGACTTAGGTTGCTCTTAACTGTGACTCATATCCCAATCTTGGATAACACGTCACAATGACACCTATTAGTTTACTACCGCACGAATATGGCGTCTCCTACGGAGAGTCTGGCTTCAGTGCATTCCACAAAGGAAGTCACCAGATAAAGGCTCGGTTACCAAATTCTATAGTTGAATTTTTAACTCCTGAAGTTCAATAGGAGCCATGGGATTTTTAGAAATAGGTTTTGTACCGGGTTCAAAGTCGATACAAAATTCAATATCTCACTTTGGGAGTAAGCCAAGAAATTCTTCAGGAAATACATCAGAAAATTTACTAACAATAGAAATATCATTCAAATCTGATGTATTTTTGTTTAAGTCCATAACATGGGCTAAGAAAACTTGACATCCGTTTTTCAATAAATGAATGACTTTATGGCTTGATATGAAAGTGTTTGACTTCAATGGTTTGGTTGCTTGAATTCGAATAACAGGTTGCTTAGGAATATGAAAACTAACATCCTTACGAAAGCAATCAATTTCGGCATGATGAGTAGTTAATCAATCAATTCCCAAAATCACATTAAAAACAAGTATTTTTAAAGAAATAAGGTCAATAGGTAATGCGATGGTGCCAACATGGATCAAATAAGATTTATAAACAACGGATGTAACGAAAGTTTCTCATAACGGAGTTTCAACAGATAAGTCAAAGTCTAATTTTTTCCGGAGTTAAGTTTAAACATTGAGTATAAGCAGGAGAGATAAATGAATGGGTAGAACCAGTATCTAATAAGGTATAAACTTCGTAAGAATTTATAATTAGCTAACCCGTGCTAATTTCATTCGGGTTCCTCGCATTCTGACCAGTCACGACAAACGCTCTTCCAGGAACCGTTGACTTTGACTTTTCTGGGACAGCCTTTTGAGTCACCATCCCCGCTGGACTTGGTTTCGCTACCGTACAATCTCAAGCGATATGTCCTTCCTTTCCACAATTATAGCATACCTTGAACTGTTGTGGACAGTTTGGGCTGATGTGTCCCTCTTTTCCACATTTATAGTATATGACCGGTGGTCGTTCTCCTCCCTTAAAACCAGTTGCTGCTGGTACTGACGTCTTCACAGTGTCATTGTTCAATCTCCTCTTTTTAAAATCTCCCCCGACTCGCTTCTTCTATTTTCATGGCCACGAGTACCACCAGTGTGGTTGTCGTTCTTGCCCGTATTTTTCTTTCTCCACTGGTTATCGTTGTTCTGATGACTGCTGTCACCAGTATGATCCTGGTTGCGGTCTCTTGGTTGAACGTACTCGCTATCTCGCTCTAATAATTGAGCCCTGTTGACAACATCTGAATATAAAGAAAATTTATGAGAGATAAGATATTGTCGAATCTCGGGTTTTAAACCTCTCTGAAACATCCTCGTCATTCATTCCTCATTCTCTACTAAATGAGGTGCAAACCTGGATAACTCTGCGAACTTCGCCTCGTATTGGGACACCGTCATGTTGTTTTGTTCTAGTCTAATAAACTATACCTCTTTCATATGGCGAATACTTTCAGGAAAATATTTTTCGTTAAAAATTTCTGAAACGTTTCCTTAGACATGCGAAGTGCGGCAGACTGGGTACGTTTCACAGACTCCCACCAGTAATCTGCCTAGCCATGGAACATAAAGGTGGCGAATGGAACCTTGCTTTCCTCCGTGCATCCTAAGACATCGAATATCTTGGTAATTTGATTGACCCATGTTTCCGCCATGATCGGATCCGGCTTTCCCTTAAATTCTGGTGGTCCCAACTCTTTAAACTGCTTGGCCGTGACAAGCCGCGAGTTGCTATCATTTCCACCCATATTCTGTACACGAGTCTCCCTCTTCTGGTTTTGCATGAACTGCAAAAAGCTCCTAAACATCCCGTCGTTCATCGTCTGCTCAGTGGTGTTGTTTACAAGAGGAATATTGCCTTCCTGTTGCACGTTCCCCTGGGTGGTGATTAAAGGTGTTTCCACGGTCTCATTAACTCTACCGTTAATATTCTCAGCTGCCATTCTTAAATACTGTCATAAAACAAGGGTTAATTAAACAAAGTAACATATCACATATTAACCATATAGTTTGACTGACCAACAAATAAGCTTAGGTATGACATACTAGCGAAGGATTACTCGTCTCTCCCCTCCTAGTACTATTCCCCGATCTCCGCCAGAGACCATATCCCTAAGCTCTGATACCAACTGTGACGCCCCCAAAATAGGTATGCAACACCTATTTTGAGTCGTCAAAATACATAGTACAGAAACAACTACAACTTTATTAATACAACATAAAAACTGTGAGTTTAAATACAAATATTGTCATCTAGACAATATCCACACTCAAATAAGTCCTCATTACAATTATTGATACACTATTTTATAGAATAGTGATGACTACTAGAACAACTTCTAGAACCATCATTCCACACCCCGACTAGTACTCGCTATATTTTTGCCTCCTGAGAAGAAAAATGGAACAACAAGAAAAAGGGTGAGCTCAACTAGCCCATTAAAGAACATTATGACTAAGATAATGTACAACAAATTATCCTTAGTTTTCAACAGGGAAAAATCTGATAGAATACAATAGACAACAAGTTTTAGATCAACAACTACAGCGGAAACAACAATTCATTAGAAGAGTTAAGTAGAGAATGAAATCTACTATCATCTATGAATTTAAAAGTCCATCATCGATATTTTATCCCTGTAACATCAATCAATATACATCTTGAATCAAATAGTCATCTTTGCACTACAGGTCAAAGATATTCATCAGTTGGTCATGTTCATCTCAATACCTGTCCATCTTTTCACTACGGGCCAAAGATATTCATCAGTTGGTCATGTTCATCTAAACACCTGTTTATATTTGCACTATGGGCCAAAGATATTCATCAGAAAATCATTCATCTTTGCACTATAGGCCAAAGATATTCAGTTATATCATCATTTAGGACTGAGGATGATGAAAAATATTTTAAAGAAAACGAATCCAGTGAAGCAAAAGAACAAATATTAAGGATTCGTACTTTAAACAATTCCCATTCAAAAATACTTCATAAATAACCAGAGTGTGGTAAAATTAAAGAATGATCAAAACATGGATACAATCAAAACTCGTATCCAGAATAGATATTTTGGACAAAAAGAAGAAATTTCATTTTTTGGTGAATAGTACCGTATTCGTGAATAGTGCCGTATACTTGAATAGTAACTCTGACACCAAAAGATAGAAATTTCACAAAAAACATCATCATGTTACGTGAATAGTACTCGTGAATAGTAACTCGTGAATAGTAACTCATGAATAGTAACTCGTGAATAGTAACTCATGAATATTAACTCGTGAATAGTAACCCCGACATGAAAAAGTTCCAAATTTGATAAAAAGTTCCAACCAATATTTCAGCATAATGATATTAAAGAAATAATATCATTTGAGAAGAAAACAACATCCCTTACCTTAGAAAGAATAGTACTTCTGACTGGAATACTGGATATAGTGCTGAAAGAACTTGCACCGTATAGGAATACTCAAAGTACTAAAATATGCTCAATATTATAGAGAGAGAAAGAGAGAGAAATCTGTAGTTTCTGGTGTGATTTTTAATTCTAATTAAGCACCCTATATATAGGAAAATGCTTAGAACACCGAAGCAGAAAATTTATTAAAATAATTTTATTTAACAAATATTCAAGCCCACTTCCCAAGAATCCGAATTCAGCTCGTTTACCTCACATGTCTGCTTGCAAAAACGTTTTTCATGAATAAAACAATTAAAACCTCCAAAAATCAATTATTTCGGAACTTCAGAATTCAATAATTCATAATAAATAGCCCTTTATCAGAAAATTTGAATCTCGCATATTTTTATAGGAAATTCAATTCTCTACAACTTTACAGAAGAAAGGTTTTTCAAATTCCAAATAGAAATTGACCGAAATCCAGAAACGGGCGATTTTACAGGCTATAATCAAATTTCAGTCAAGAAATGGGGTCCACCGACATATTTGACATGTTTTAAACATTTATTGCAATACAAATACTCTTTCTCCTCGTATACTCGTATATCTCACATTCATTGTAAAAATATCACCATTATTATATTATTAAAATATAATAATATATTTAAATGAATTTTTTATCAGAAAAAGATAAAATATTAATTTTCAAAAATTTGTCACTTTAAAAATTTTCTCCATCTATATCCACATAAAATCAATATTTTTCTCATCATATAAATCAATAATTAATTATTCACAAATAATATTACAGAATCACAGTACTGGTAACCAGGCCGTTCCCAAGAAAGAGGGGGCTTTCTAATAAAGATTTTTCCTTACTGGCGCGCAATTAGGTGACCAAACCTCTCCTTAGACAGAACTTTCTAGACATTGCTAATAATGTTATCTAATAATATTATTCAGATAATATAAATTATTGCTCCGATAATGAAAAATACTGTGTATTGACAATTATTGAAATAACAGTAATATAAAAAAAATCAACACAGCAATTATTGAATTAATAAAATAAAATACTGAACAGTAATTACTGTAACAATTATTGAGTTGTGCCTTCTTACGTAAGAATCAATAATTGGTGCAATACCGTGTGCTACTGTGCAACAACGCGTATTACTGTGTTTTAACCACCGAGTATTTCAACAGTATTAACGGTAACAATTACGCTGTTATTTATAAACAACTTATACTTGTCGTTTTCTTCATCCAATCGCTTTTCGTTATAGGGCCCACAAAAGACTGCGCCGTCGTACGAATATTCCCCGACAGCAAGAATATTCCACGACCAAACGAATATTCTCCGACAACAATGAATATTTTATAACCACCTGCTTATTTAAAATATTTGCGCATTTTACCCATAACTAACCACATTAATCAAATCAACCCTTACTATTTCAAAATAATAAATAGAGAAAATTAAATTTTATTTATTAATAATTTGGGATCTTACAACCTCCCATCCTTATGAAATTTCTTCCTCAAAATTGGCGTACGTACCTGGTGTTTCGAAAAGATGAGGATACCTTGCTTTCATTTCCGTTTCCAACTCCCAGGTCATTTCCTCAATAGCATAGTTTCTCCACAAAACTATAACTTTTGTATGACCTTCGTGCGTAGAAAATGCTCCTTCCTATCCAAAATCTTGACAGACACCTCTTCATATGTTAAGTCTTCGACTATCTCGTCCGGTTCTAACTTAATGACGTGGTTCGGGTCGTCCACATAATTTCGTAACTTCGATACGTGAAAATTGTTATGAACACGTGTCATACTTGGCGGTAAAACGAGTCTATAGGCCATAGTTCCTATTCGATCTAGGATTTCAAATGGACTAATAAATCGAAGGTTTGAGCTTTCCTCACCTCGCCAATTCTCGCTTTTGGAATAATAACTTTTTGTACCTCCTTCTTCAGATTCATCAGCTCCGGTGTGTAGCTTAAACGTTTTTAACTTTATCGATTAATGTCGGTTCTACTTGTATATCATCTTGTGAGTCCCTAGAGTCTTTAACTCTATATCTATCATTTGTAAGTTATATAAAATGGATCTTTGACAATATCACATTCGTACTCGTATACGATCTTTTACTCAACACGTCAGCTACCACGTTCGTTTTTCAAGGATGGTATGGTCAGAATATGTGCAGAAATGAGTCTCCTATTGAGTTCTTTGAAGCCCTTCCCACATTCCTTACTCCATTCAAATTTTGTATCTCTACGAGTCAGCTGCGTTAATGGAGTAGCGATTCGAGAAAATCTTTCCACAAAATCTTCGATAATAACCAGCTAAGCATAAAAAGCTACGTATTTTGATTACTGACTTAGGTTGCTCTCAACTGTGACTCATATCCCAATCTTGGATAGCACATCACAATGACACCTATCAGTTTACTACCGCACGAATATGGCGTCCCCTACGGAGAGTCTGGCTTCGGTGCATTCCACAAAGGAAGTCACCAGATAAAGGCTCAGGTACCAAATTCTATAGTTGAATTTTTAACTCCTGAAGTTCAATAGGAGCCATGAGATTTTTAGAAATGGGTTTTGTACCGGGTTCAAAGTCGATACAAAATTAAATATCACACTTTGGGAGTAAGCCAAGAAATTCTTCAGGAAATACATCAGGAAATTTACTAACAATAGAAATATCATTCAAATCTGACGTATTTTTGTTTAAGTCCATAACATGGGCTAAGAAAACTTGACATCCATTTTTCAATAAATGAATGACTTTATAGCTTGATATGAAAGTGTTTGACTTCAATGGTTTGGTTGCTTGAATTCGAATAAAAGGTTGCTTAGGAATATGAAAACTAACAACCTTACGAAAGTAATCAATTTTGGCATGATGAGTAGTTAATCAATCAATTCCCAAAATCACATCAAAAGCAAATATTTTTAAAGAAATAAGGTCAACAGGTAATGCGATGGTGCCAACTTGGATCAAACAAGATTTATAAATAGCGGATGTAACGAAAGTTTCTCATAACAGAGTTTCAATAGATAAGTCAAAGTCTAATTTTCTCCGGAGTCAAGTTTAAACACTGAGTATAAGCAGGAGAGATAAATGAATGGGTAGAACCGGTATCTAATAAGGTATAAACTTTGTAAGAATTTATAATTAACTAACCCGTGTTAACTTCGTTCGGGTTCCTCGCATTTTGACCAGTCACGACAAACGCTCTTCCAGGAACCGTTGACTTTGACTTTTCTGGGACAGCCTTTTGAGTCACCATCCCCGCTAGACTTGGTTTTGCTACCGTACAATCTCGAGCGATATGTCCTTTCTTTCCACAATTATAGCATACCTTGAACTGTTATGGACAGTTTGGGCTGATGTGTCCCTCTTTTCCACATTTATAGTATACGACCGGTGGTCGTTCTCCTCCCTTAAAACCAGTTGCTGCTGGTGCTGACGTCTTCACAGTGTCATTGTTGAATCTCCTCTTTTTAAAATCCCCCCCGACTCGCTTCTTTTATTTTAATGGCCACGAGTACCACCAGAGTGGTTGTCGCTCTTGTCCGTATTTTTCTTTCTCCGCTGGTTATCTTTGTTCTGATGACTACTGTCACCAGTATGATCCTGGTTACTGTCTCTTGGTTGAACGTACTCGCTATCTCGTTCTAATAATTGAGCCCTGTTGACAACATCTGAATATAAAGAAAATTTATGAGAGATAAGATATTGCCGAATCTCGGGTTTTAAACCTCTCTGAAACATCCTCGTCATTTGTTCCTCATTCTCTACTAAATGAGGTGCAAACCTGGATAACTCTGCGAACTTCACCTCGTATTGGGACAACGTCATGTTGTTTTGTTCTAGTCTAATAAACTCTACCTCTTTCATATGGCGAATACTTTCAAGAAAGTATTTTTTATTGAAAAGTTTTTGAAACGTTTCCCAAGACATGCGAAGTGCGGCAGACTGCGTACGTTTCACAGACTCCCACCAGTAATCTGCCTCGCCACGGAACATAAAGGTGGCGAATGGAACCTTCTGTTACTCCGTGCATCCCAAGACATCGAATATCTTGGTAATTTGATTGACCCATGTTTTCGCTATGATCGGATCCGGCTTTCCCTTAAATTCTAGTGGTCCCAACTCTTTGAACTGCTTGGCCGTGACAAGCCGCGCGTTGCTATCATTTCCACCCGTATTCTGTACACGAGTCTCCCTCGTCTGGTTTTGCATGAACTGCAAAAAGCTCCTAAACATCCCGTCGTTCATCGTCTGCTCAGTGGTGTTGTTTATAGGAGGAATATTGCCTTCTTGTTGCACGTTCCCCTGGATGGTGATTAAAGGTGTTTCCACGGTCTCATTAACTCCACCGTTAATATTCTCAGCTGCCATTCTTAAATACTGTCATAAAACAAGGGTTAATTAAACAAATTAACATAGCACATATTAACCATATAGTTTGACTGACCAACAAATAAGCTTAGGTATGACATACTAGCGAAGGATTACTCGTCTCTCCCCTCCTAGTACTATTTCCCGATCTCCGCCAGAGACCATATCCCTAAGCTCTGATACCAACCGTGACGCCCCCAAAATAGATATACAACACCCATTCTGAGTCATCAAAATACATGGTACAGAAACAACTACAACTTTATTAATACAACATAAAAACTGTGAGTTTAAATACAAATATTGTCATCTAGACAATATCCACACTCAAATAAGTCCTCATTACAATTATTGATACACTATTTTATAGAATAATGAAGAGTACTAGAACAACTTCTAGAACCATCATTCCACACCCCGACTAGTACTCGCTACATTTTCGCCTCCTGAGAAGAAAAATGGAACAACAAGAAAAAGGGTGAGCTCAACTAGCCCAGTAAAGAACATTATGACTAAGATAATGTACAACAAATTATCCTTAGTTTTCAACAGGGAAAAATCTGATAGAATACAATAGACAACAAGTTTTAGATCAACAACTGCAGCGGAAACAATAATTCATTAGAATAGTTAAGTAGAGGATGAAATCTACTATCATCTATGAATTTAAAAGTCCATCATTGATATTTTATCCCAGTAACATCAATCAATATACATCTTGAATCAAATAGTCATCTTTTCACTACAGGCCAAATATATTCATCAGTTGGTTATGTTCATCTAAACACCTGTTTATATTTGCACTACGGGCCAAAGATATTCATCAGAAAATCATTCATCTTTGCACTATAGGCCAAAGATATTCAGTTATATCATAATTTAGGACTGATGATGATGAAAAATATTTTAAAGAAAACGAATCCAGTGAAACAAAAGAACAAATATTACGGATTCGTACTTTAAACAATTTCCATTCAAAAATACTTCATAAATAACCAGAGTGGGGTAAAATTAAAGAATGATCAAAACATGGATACAATCAAAGCGAGTATCCAGAATAGATATTTTGGACAAAAAGAAGAAATTTCATTTTCGGTGAATAGTGTCATATTCTTGAATAGTGTCGTATACGTGAATAGTGCCGTATACGTGAATAGTAACTCCGACATCAAAAGATAGAAATTTCACAAAAAACATCATCATGTTACGTGAATAGTACTCGTTAATAGTAACTCGTGAATAATAACTCATTAATAGTAACTCGTGAATAGTAACTCATGAATAGTAACTCATGAATAGTAACCCCAACATGAAAAAGTTCTAAATTTGATAAAAAGTTCCAACCAATATTTCAGCATAATGATATTGAAGAAATAATATCATTTGAGAAGAAAACAACATCCTTTACCTTAGAAAGAATAGTACTTCTGACTGGAATACTGGATATAGTGCTGAAAGAACTTGCACCGTATAGCAATACTCAAAGTAATAAAATACGCTCGATATTATAGAGAG
The DNA here is from genome assembly GCA_020205505.1 of Panax japonicus. NCBI lineage: Eukaryota > Viridiplantae > Streptophyta > Magnoliopsida > Apiales > Araliaceae > Panax > Panax japonicus. Next base: position 18,012,255 of record CM035107.1, on the reverse strand, counting down.
AGAAAGAGAGAGAAATCTGTAGTTTCTGGTGTAATTTTCAATTCTAACCTAAGCACCCTATTTATAGGAAAATGCTTAGAACACCTAAGCAGAAAATTTATTAAAATAATTTTATTTAACAAATATTGAATCCCACTTCCCAAGAATCCGAATTTAGCTCATTTACCTCACATGTGGGCTTGCAAAAATCGTTTTTCATGAATAAAACAATTAAAACCTCCCAAAATCAATTATTTCGGAACATCGGAACTTCAATAATTCATAATAAATATCCCTTTTATCAAAAAATTCAAATCTCGCAAATTGTTATAGGAAATTCAATTCTCTACAACTTTGCAGAAGAAAGGTTTTTCAAATTCCAAACAGAAATTGACTGAAATCCACAAACGGGCAATTTTACAGGCTATAATCAAATTTCAGTCAAGAAATGGGGTCCACCGACATGTTTAACATGTTTTAAACATTTATTGTAACAAAAATACTCTTTCTCCTCGTATACTCATATATCCCACATTTATTGTAAAAATATCACCATTATTATATTATTAAAATATAATAATATATTTAAATGAATTTTTTATCAGAAAAAGATAAAATATTAATTTTCAACAATTTGTCACTTTAAAAATTTTCTCCATCTATATCCACATAAAATTAGTATTTTTCTCATCATATAAATCAATAATTAATTATTCACAAATAATATTATAGAATCACAGTACTGGCAACCAGGCCGTTCCCAGGAAAGAGGGAGCTTTCCAATAAAGATTTCTCCTTACTGGCGCGCAATTAGGTGACCAAACCTCTCCTTAGACAGAACTTTCTAGACATTGCCAAAAATGTTATCTAATAATATTATTCAGATAATATGAATTATTGCTCCGATAATGAAAAATACTTTGTAGTGACAATTATTGAAATAACAGTAATATAAAAAAAATTAACGCAGCAATTATTAAAACAATAAAATAAAATACTGAACAGTAATTACTGTAAAAATTATTGAGTAGTGCCTTTTTATGTAAGAATCAATAATTAGTGCAATACCGTGTGCTACTGTGTAACAACGCGTATTACTGTATTTTAACCATCGGGTATTTCAATAGTATTAACGGTAACAACTACGCCGTTATTTATAAACAACTTATACTTGTCGTTTTCTTCATCCAATCGCTTTTCGTTATGGGGCCCACAAAAGACTGCACCTTCGTACGAATATTCCCCGACAGCAAGAATATTCCACAACCAAACGAATATTCCCCGAAAACAATGAATATTTTATAACCACCTGTTTATTTAAAATATTTGCGCATTTTACCCATAACTAACCACATTAATCAAATCAACCCTTACTATTTCAAAATAATAAATAGAGGAAATTAATTTCATTTATTAATAATTTGGGGTCTTACACAATATAAAAACTCAATGGGGGTCCTCATTACAATTATTGTCACACTATTTAACAGAATAGTGAGGACTACTAATACTATCATCTGGTCCATCACTCCGTTCCCCGACTCGTCCCACCTATATTCTCATTTCCTGAAGAGAACAGTGAAAGAAAGGGTGAGCTCAACTAGCCCAGTAAGAAATATTATGACTAAGATAATGCAAAATAAATTATCATTAGCCTTAAACAGTGTTAATATGATACAATATAACAAACATCAAGTTTAACTGCAGCGGAATAAGCAATCCATTAAAAGATTCAAGTAGAGAATAAAATCTACTATCTTCTATGATTTAAAAGGTTTTTCATCACTTTTATCGCTGGGACTCAGCTTAATAAATAATTCACATCATCGAATCACCCCTGCACTACGGCCAAGGATATTCTTTAGTATCACAACCACAACTATCCATGCACTACGGGCCAAGAATATTTGTGTATTCATTAATGGTCATGATCATGCCAACAACTGTCCATCAATGCACTACGGGCCAATGAGGACTTTTACCACATCATTTGTAACATTACTGTCATGATTACACCAAATAATCCCTGGTCATAATCATACCAAGTCCATCTATGCACTACAGGCCACAAATGACTTTTAAAAAATATAAACATGAGGATGATGACAACGATATAAGAATTCAATAACATAAGTTCAAGAATTAAGTTATTCAGGAACTAATAACGTCCAAATTGTCAACATGATACTTCTTTGTAGAGTAAAATTCAAGAATGCTCAGAAGAATATTTCCATGAAACAATACTGGATGAATCGGAAATATCAAGTATATTCCACTAATTTCATGGAGTATAGAAGTCAAAACTTTAACCAACTTAGTATAATAAAGAATGAAATAACAAAAGAAATCACCAGGCATGCGATAGACCGCACAGACAGGTTATTCCAACAAAATAATAAATAACGGAACCAGGTCATACGTAAACGCACAGACATGATATTCCAACAGAATAATAAAGAATGGAACCAGGTCCAACGCAAAACACACAGACAGGATATTCCAACAGAATAATAAAGAATGGAATCAGGTCCGGCGTAAAACGCACAGACAGGATATTCCAATAGAATAATAAAGACTGGATTCAGGTCCGACGTAAAACACACAGACAGGATATTCCAACAGAATAATAAAGAATGAAATAACAGAAGAATTTTACCAAGTATAGGGTAGCCCGCGTATAGAGGTTATTCCAACAGAATAATAAATAATGGAATAACAGAAGTTCTCTTCATGAATACAAAAGAAATAATACCCCTTACCTTAAGAAGAAGAGTAATAGATATATAAGTAGTGAAGTAGCATAATATTTTTTTTCTTTCTCTCTATAATTTATCTCTCTAGAATTTCAATGAATTCGTAAGAAATAATGAAGGAATGAGCTTCAATTTATAAAAAAATAGACTGCACAGTAACTAACTCATGAATGGTCCAGATTGATTTACTTTAATCTGACGGTCCAAATTTAAAGCAAAATCTTTTAAATAAAATATAATATATTTTATTTATAATCTAATAAAACGAATAACTTTATAAAAGATTTTACTATACAAATACTATGCAGGTACTATGCAAACACTATGCATAATAAAATATAATATATTCTAATTATTGTCTAATAAAACAGATAATTTTATAAAAGTAGTCTGTTTTATATAAAAAGATTTTACTATTAGCCTAATAAAACAAATAACTTTATAAAAATATTTTGTTTTATATAGAAAGCTTTTTTGTTTTACTACATTAATAATACCAATTAAACAAAACTGAGAGATTTATCACATAAGCATCAATAATCAATATCGTGTGCTACTATGTAACCACGCGTATTACTGTACTTTTACTACCGAGTAGTTCAACAGTATTAATGGTAAAACTTCCGTCGTTATTTTCAATAAAATATTTTTGTCGTTTTCTCAATCCGATAATAATTTCGTTGTGGGGTCCACCAATGATTGTGACATTGTACAAATATTCTCTGTTAAAACGAATATTTCCCGACCAATCGAATATTATATACAACTTGCATACTTTACAAAATTTATAAATATTACCCACAACTATAACATTATATTCAATTTACTCCATAATATTCAAAAATGATATTTATAGAAAATTCATCTTTATTCAAAAAGTTGGGGTCTTACAGTAATTACTGTTCAATATTTTATTTTATTTATTCAATAATTGATACGTTGATATTTTATATTATTGTTGTTTCAATAATTGTCACTGCACAGTATTTCCCATTATCAGATCTATAATTCATATTATTGGAATAATATTATTAGATAGTATTATTGACAATGTCTAAGGAAGTTCTGTCTAGGAAAGGGGTTTGGTCACCTAATTGCGCGCTAGTAAGGAGAAATCCTTATCGAAAAGCCCCCTCTTTCCTGGGAGCGACCTGCACTACAAAAAAAACAATCATTGTCGACGGCCACTGCCGTCACCTATGACTATAGTGCCGTCGGTATTGAGGTCATTGGCGATGGCTATTGCCTTCGGTACTCCCGTCGCCCAACAGGTCGTCGCCCCTGGTTCCGGTCGCCAGCCGTCGACATCATTTTCATTGACGACGGGTGTCATTAGAGACGACACAATGTCAATGTCGATGGCTATAGCGACGATGAGTCCGTCGGCAAAGACGCCATAAAGTTTTTGGGGGAAAACCTCATTTCTGATGGCATGGCCGTCGGTAATGACTTTTATGACCATCGACAATGCCTTTAACTCATGTCTGTCGCTATATAATGCCATCGCCATTACCCCCGTCGGCAATGATTATATATATTTTGATTTTTTTTTTATAATTTCAAAATTTCCCCATTCATTTATAAATATAAACGTATACCTGTTATAAACTAATAACAACCATCAAATAACAAGCAAATATCATACAATTCACCATTGAAATAGTAATCCATATCAAATATATAGATCAAAAATATTATGGCCGTCTGTACAACTCAAAAACTGTATAAGTACATACATAAAACTCAGAATATAACATAAACTAAACTAACTACAACTCGTCGCGTGTCTCCATGTCATCGGCTCGGCGGTCATCACCCTGTACTGGAGGAGGCTTCTTGTCATCAACTCGACGGTCATCACCTTGTCCTGGAGGAGGCTGCTCATCATCAGCTCGGCGGTCATCACCAGTGCCTCCACCACCACCTCCACGAGTCTCGTTAACAAGACCCTAAAAAATTAAAATAGTAATAACAAAGTCAAAATGAAATCATATTTATATTATTTTAGTTTGTGTTCTTCAAGTTAGGCGGACGGGACTCGAACTCGAGCTCCGTATATCAGAATCGAGTCTCGTCAGTTATAACGCGTGTCTATTGCCTATGCGGTTCTATTGCCTGTGTTTGCGTGTCGTTTGGATGACCGGGGCGAGTTTTGTTCTCTTTTTTGACTATTTTTCTAAGTTTTCTCAAGTTAGGCGGATAGGACACGAACTCGGGCTCCGTATATTAGAATCGAGTCCCGTTAGTTGTAACGCGTGTCTATTGCCTACGTGGTACTATTACTTGTGTTTGCGTGTCATTTGGACGACCGGGGTGGGTTTTGATCTATATTTCGACTATTTTTCTAAGTTTTCTCAAGTTAGGCGGACGGGACTTGAACTCGGGCTCCGTATATCGGAATCGAGTCCCGTCAGCTGTTATGCGTGTCTATTGCCTATGCGGTGCTATTGCCTGTGTTTGCGTGTTATTTGGATGACCAGGGTGGGTTTTACTCTCTTTTTCGACTATTTTTCTAAGTTTTCTCAAGTTAGGCGGACGTGACTCGAATTCGGGCTCCGTATATCGGAATCGAGTCCCGTCAGTTGTAACGCGTGTCTATTGCCTATGCGGTGCTATTTCTTGTGTTTGCGTGTCGTTCGAATGACTGGGGTAGGTTTTGGTCTATTTTTAACTATTACTCTAAGTTTTCTCAAGTTAGGCGTACATGACTCGAACTCGGGCTCCGTATATAAGAATCGAGTCCCGTCAGTTGTAATACGTGTCTATTGCCTACGCGGTGCTATTGTCTATGTTTATGTGTTGTTTCGATGATCGGGGCACGTTTTGGTCTCTTTTTCGACTATTACTCTAAGTTTTCTCAAGTTAGCCGTACGAGGCTCAAACTCGGGCTTCGTATATCGGAATTGAGTCCCGTCAATTGTAACGCGTGTCTATTGCCTATGCTGTACTATTTCCTATGTTTCTATGTCGTTCGGACGATTGAGGTGGGGTTTGGTCTCTTTTTCGACTATTTTTCTAAGTTTTCTCAAGTTAGGCGTACGGGGCTCGTACTCGGGCTTCATATATCGGAATTGAGTCCCGTTAGTTGTAACGCGTGTCTATTGCCTACGCGGTGCTATTGTTTGTGTTTGCGTGTCGTTTCGATGACCGGGGTGGGTTTTGGTCCCTTTTTCGACTATTACTCTAAGTTTTTTCAAGTTAGGCGTCGCTGCTTCATGCAATATCTCATAGAAACCCTTAGCCCCATCATTCGGCTCTTGCTCGATGCTACTGCCATCCCTGTCTGTATTCTATTGGAAGTATGAACCAGCAGCTTCAACTATCATGTTAGTATAGTCAAAGGTTTCGTCACCTCTGGATTCTGATTCTGATTCATGTTCATCCAACCAGGTTTTTGCATGATAGATCCATGTCGTATAACCCTTCTTGAACCCATACGTAAATAATTCGCACACGACATCACTCTTTTCCTTCCAAATTTCATTCACACACCTCTTAAAAGGACATCTGATCTCATCGCCGCTGAGTTTCTCAAACGCGAAGTTGAGAAACTGGTCAACCCCACTACGATACTCAGACCTAAGCCCACTCCTATCAGTGGCTACCCTACGTTCCATCCAACTTTGATCAACAGACATCTTGGACAACTGTATGCTATATATATATATAAAGTTAGACAAACACAATCAAGTCTCCAAGTTAATGTATATGCAAGCTTATGAGTTTCCTAACTTCATCTCCCACTCTAACGGGTCAGGCTTCTATCCCATTCCCGGATGTGTCGCCTAACTGATGCCAACAACTTGAACACATTGTGATGCCCCCAAAATTAGGTATACATCACCTATTCTGAGTCGCCAGTACATGGTACAAAATTCAAATATAACTTCATTTATACAACTGTTGAACTGTCGTATAGAATACAACCACAGTTAACTGTGAGTTTTAATACAAATATATGTAACTCTCATGGTACCTCGACCACAACCTTACAATGATACTTTACATAAAAGTATAGTCAAAAACTATTTTAGAAATTAAAATCTTTGAAAAGTGCTCAAGGAAACCTTCGTACATGGGAGGCCATGCGTATAGGTTATAATAGATATCATATGTCCCCAGAATTATCCTTGGTTGACCCAATAGACCCCAAAGAAAAATAAGAAGATTACTATCATCTTCTTTCCAATGGTGAGTCTTCTCTTGACATATAACTATCTCCACTATCTCCAAGTGAATATTATATTTCAAATAAACTCCAAGATCATATAAGTAGTGCCCATAGATATACTCAGCAAGTGGATGCGCACAACCCTGTCTTATGATAACACGAGGTTGTATGTCATTAGACATCTTGTATGATAGTGGAAAAACACCCTTCCAAAGTTGGGTTCGCCTCACCTTATTTGATTCACCAAATATAACTACTAAATGATGTATAGAATACAACACACTTTTCTATACTGTTTAGGGAGAACCTCCACAGCTAGAGACCACCGTTCTATTCCACTGTTATCCCCGCTCGACCCGACAACACTCTTACGACAACACTCTTATTACCTGAAAGGAATTGTGAAGCAGAAAGGGTGAGCACAACTAGCCCAGTAAAGAATATCATGACTAAAGATAATTAAATTATCAATAGCTTTCATCAATAATAAATCAGAGATTTAGAACATATGGTAAATGATAAAACTTTTCAACCATAGTTGCAGCGGAACGAGCAATCCGTTAGAAGAGTCAAATAAACCATACAGTCTATTATCTTCTCTATGTTAAAAGTCCACCAATAATATTTTATCCATGTAAAATAAATCAACAATTCCTGTCCACAATCATATGAATAACTCATAATCATAATTGTGGTTCTAAATTCCTCTTCGCAAACAGGACGAAGATAATTTTCATCACCTATCTTCACCTGAAACATCAAAAATCATGGTTATACCAAATCAGAATTCGTGCTCATAATCATACTAATAAATTCATCTTTGCACTACGGCCAAAGATATTCATTAACAATTCAACTTTGCACTACATGCCAAAGGCATACAACTGTATTTTAGAAGAGTCAAGTAGAACATGATATCTACTATCTTCTACGAATTAAAAGTGTATAATAAATATTTTATCGCTGAGACTCAGCTTAATAAATAATCCACATCATCGAATCACCCCTGCACTACGGCTAAGGATATTCGTTAATATCACATCCATGAATTTATATTTCATCGCTGAGACTCAGCTCGATAATCAATCCATATCACTGAATTATCCATGCACTATGGCTAAGGATATTCATTAATATCACGACCACGAATTATCCATACACTACGGGCTAAAGATAAACGTGTTTTCATCAACGGTCATGATCATGCCATAAAACAATTCATCTTTGCACCCTTGGCCGAAGAGAATCCATAGCCATAATCATACCAAAAACTGTCCATCAATGCACTACGGGCCAATGAGGACTTTTTCCACATAATTTGTAACATTACGGTCATGATTCTACCGAATAATCTCTGGTCATAATCATACCAAGTCCATCTATGCACTACGACCAAAGATGACTTTCAACACAATATAAGCATGAGGATGATGACAATGATATAAGAATCAATCAAATGAGATAAAGGATAAATACTAAACATTTATAATACAATTTATCCAGCGTTTAATAATAACCAAATGTTATCAATCACTTAATAATCTCATAATCTAATATCATTAATATTATAACAATATTTTAATCATTTCTTAAACTTATAAACAATTTATTTCAATTGTTTACACTTTATCAAATAATGCATTTAATCATTCAAAAATGTCATACTCATAAGATTTCATAATCAATGTTCAAATCCCTCATCAAAAATCTGCATATACCCTATATAGGATTCTCAAGCCATAAAATCCTATTTTCCAATTTTATTACTTCACATAACATATTTAATTCATTTACTCATAACTAGTTCATTTTCATGAAAAATACCAAATCAGTCCCAAAAATATTTTTTTCTGGGGTCCCATCTTGAACATATATTTTTCTCAGAATTTTTAAAATTCATTTACTATTTTTCATATGGCTAAACCTGTCGAATATTGTGACATTTATCATAAATTGTACTTTTATCCAAAAATTCCGAAATTTACAGGGTATACTCCTATTATATACATGTACTCCCAATAAAAATTTCACCAATTTTGGAGTTAACCACAAGGAGTTATAAGGGTTTACTTTTAAAATAGTCTTTTCCCATAAAATCCATAACTCTTAATCTATACATCCAAAAATTGTCATTTTTGGACATAATCTAGAAAACTCATCAAATTATCATTTCAAATTTTTCCAAAATTTTTGTGGGTCAGAAAAATCACGAATCTGCCCTTGGCAGAAACCCCCTTTTAATGAAAATACAATTCGTATGAATACGAATGATCATTTACCATGCATGCGGTAATCTACACAGACATGTTATTTCAACAGAATAATAAAGAATGGAACCAGGTCATGCGTAAACGCACAGACAGTATATTCCAACAGAATAATAAATAATGGAATAACAGAAGAATTCACCAGGCATGCGATAGACCGCACAGACAGGTTATTCCAACAGAATAATAAATAATGAAACCAGGTCATGCGTAAACGCACAGAGAGGATATTCCGACAGAATAATAAAGAATGGAATAATAGAAGAATTTTGCCATGTATACAGTACTTCGCAAAGACAGGTTATTCCAACATAATAATAAAGAATGGAATAATAGAATAATTTCGCCATGTATGCAGTACTTCGCATAGACAGGTTATTCCAACATAATAATAATAAAGAATGGAATAATAGAAGTTCTCTTCATGAATACAAACAAAATAATACCTCTTACTATAATAATATCCTTTACGAGTACGACAATTATATCCCCTACCTTAAAAAGAAAAGTATTCCGACTGGTAGGGCGAGAATATACTTGAAGAAAACTTGCACTACGCTCAAAGCTTTCTTAAACTCTAAAGAAATATGCTCAAAATTATAGAAGAACTCTCTCTATAGTTTTTCTCTCTAGAGTTTCAGTGAATTCGTAAGAAATAATGAAGGAATGAGCTTCTATTTATAGAAGAATGGACTGCATAGTAACTAATTCATGAACGGTCCAGATTGATTTACGTTAAACGGACGGTCCAGATTGGTTTTTAATAAAATATAATATATTCTATTTATAATATAATAAAACGAATAACTTTATAAAAGTTTTCTGTTTTATATAAAAAGATTTTACTATGTAAATACTATGCAGACACTATGCAAACACTATGCATAATAAAATATAATATATTCTAATTATTATGTAATAAAACAAATAACTTTATAAAAGTATTCTGTTTTATATAAAAAGATTTTACTATGCAAATATTATGCAGGCACTATGCAAACGTTATGCATAATAAAATATAATATATTCTAATTATTGTCTAATAAAACAGATAACTTGATAAAAGTATTCTGTTTTATATAAATTTTTTTTACTATTAGCCTAATAAAACGAATAACTTTATAAAAGTATTTTGTTTTATATAAAAAACTTTTCTGTTTTATTACATTAATAATACTAATAAAACAAAACTAAGTGACTTCTCACGTAAGCATCAATAATCAATACCGTGTGCTACTATGCAACCACGTGTATTACTGTACTTTTAATATCAGGTGTTTCAACAGTTAACGGTAAAACTTCCGCCGTTATTTTCATAAAAATATTATTGTCGTTTTCTCAATCCGACAATAATTCCGTTGTGGGGTCCACCAATGATTGTACCGTCGTACGGATATTCCCCGACAAAAAGAATATTCTCCGACTAATCGAATATTCCCCGACACAACAAATATTTTATATCAACTTGCTTACTTTGCAAAAAAAAATAATCACATATTACCCTTAACTTTAAACTTTTATCAATTTAACTATTTACCAAAATAGAAAAATTGAATACTTTTATTTCATAAAATTCGGGGTCTCACACACATCTTTAAATTTTTCAGAAATTTTAGCAGCACCTCCCCATGGTCTTCATGTAATATCCGAGTTTAATTTTTATTTTATTTTAATTTTTTTTATGTAATTTAAGAATTGTTAATAAACGAATTTATATGAAACTTTTGGGTGATTTCATTTATTAGATGTATGTGTGTGGTACATATATGTGTTATTTCAAGATATGTGATGAGATGTATTTAAATGGTTGGTTTGGTTTTATTTAACTATTTAAATAAAATTAAGTAGGGAATTATTCTATTTTATTACGTGGGATGATATTAAATCATGAGCTGGAGTTAGGAGCAGAATTTAGAGACTCAGACTGTGTATTCGAGTCCGGAATGTCTAAATTAGTCAGGATAGACTGTAATCACGAAAAAGAGTCACAGTTGACTTCTTGGTCAAAGTCAATTAGTTGACTTTTTCGAGGAAAAAGTCAACTACGAATTTTAGATATGAATTGGACTAAACGGATAGTCCCATGACGTCCGGAATATCAACTTTAGTAGGAATCGATATATGGTTCGCAAAGTTTGGTCCCGAAGGGTAAAATAGTCAAATAGCTTATTAATTGATTAATTGATTAAAATAATATATGTATTTTTTTTATAATAGTAATCAGCTAAACTGATAGACCATGAGACTATTCATTTGGGACAAGGGAGGGAGTATACATATATTACATAATAGCTAAGGTGGAAGTAATTTATTTTATTCCTTAAAATCAAAATTCTTTTTATTTTTTTTAACTCCCACATTCATTTTCTCTAACTCCCACATTCTTCCTATTAATTATCTATATTATTGTATTATTAAATATGGTGAGTAACTAATCATTAGAGTTGGGGGTTATGGGAGTTGGGGGTTATGAGAATCGAAAGACTCTAACAAAGCTATACATATATACAAACACACTTTTCTTTTAAGAAAATTCCACCAAGTGAGTAAACATGGAGAGAAATTGAGAGCCTAAGAGAGTTAGAACTAATTTTGGAGTATTACTGAGGATTTGACAAGCAAGGAGAAGGAGCATCATATTAAACCAAGAAGAAATTCTTCAAAAGGTAATTCATGAACCCATTTTATTTTTATAAGAAAAATGAGAAGAAAATGCTTATAAAATTGGTAAATGATTTGTTGTGGCTTTGTGTTTCCATGTTACTGTTGTTTGATGATTATAGATCATTAACAACAAAAGATATGGGTTAATCATGCATCAAATTCATAGAAAATCAAAGAATTAAGCAATGCATGCTCTACCTTTGATAAAATGTCTATAAGGTGCTAAATTAATCAAAAAGGTGGAAGTTTGTTGAAGTTTGATGTTGTGAAATGTCCAAACATGTGAGAGTAGATGATCAGGACATTAGGAATAATTTAATTGCATGCTAGAAGCAAAATCCCGAATTTTTGTCAAATTGGGTTTATCTAGTAATCTGTGATTTTTGGGGGTTTTCGGAGCCTCGGAATCATGGTGTAGATGACTCGATTAGCGTATGTTATAATTTTATAAAATAGTATGTAGCATGAGGTACAACCTGTCCAAATTTCATAAGAAAGGGAGTTAAATTGAGTAAGTTATGAAAATCATAAGCATGCATGTTGGTAATAAAATCTGTAGAATTCTAGAAAATTCCAGATTTTTTCTAAGTATAAAACTAGTGCTGGCACACTTTTCTATGCAGTTGGTTTGTGGTCTTAGCATGCTAGTTTTATGAATGTTATATTTTTGTAAAATACCTTGATGTATGATGTTTATGGTGTCCAAGTATCGTGGTCATATCATCTTTAGATCAGCGGGAATAAAATCGTAGATTAAAAATCGTAGAGTCTCTGAAAATCGTAGAGTCTCTGAAAATCGTAGAGTCAGTGAAAATCGTAGAGTAAAAATCGTAGAGTCTCTGAAAATCGTAGAGTCTCTGAAAATCGTAGAGTCAGTGAAAATCGTAGAGTCTCTGAAAATCGTAGAGTCTCTGAAAATCGTAGAGTTAGTGAAAATCGTAGAGTCTCTGAAAATCGTAGAGTCTCTGAAAATCGCAGAGTCAGTGAAAATTGTAGAGTAAACTCTGAAAATTATAGAGTAAAGTTTATATTACAACTACTATGCGTTGCTAATAGTTGATGTGCATGATTATACAATTGTGTAGGTCACGTGAAATGCAGATAGCTGTAAGCTGTTAATCTGTTATTGGTAAACAACGATCAAGGCAAGTTTCTTACCCTATTTTTCATTATAAATTTATTCAACTCTTATTCAGTTGATTGCAGCGAGGGTAAGTTTGGGCTTGTGATTAATTAATCATTCGTGCAAGCTTCTTTATTGTAAAGTTCTATAACTTCAATTGTGATGCGAAATGTTATTGATGATTCAGTTCCTATTGTGACTGCTATACTTTAAAGTTTGTATACCCTTGATGCACTATATTCAAGCATGCTTTCTAGCTTTCGTTTCAGCTAGATGTTATTGATGCAAAAATAGTATATTGTTTGAACAATTCAAATCCTTTGAAGCTATTGAATGTTTACCAATCCAAATTGCTTTGGTGAGGTCCCGCATGAATACTAAGATGAACAACCCGGATAACGGGGTAACTGATGTCGGGCATATAGTCCCATTTACGCTTATGCGCTTAAACTTTATACTTGTGCACAATGTAGGGTACGATAGGCTGATCACCTAGAGTACTTGCAGAGACCGTTTATAATCTATTTTGATTGATAAACCGTCTGATGGTTTTTGATGAAACAAAGTAATGTTCAGGGTATCTAACACCCCTTAGTATGTTATTGAGAATTCCAGAACTCTTATCTTGATATTCCGGTTTATCTCTTGATATTTATTTCAACTATTGAGAAATATTCATACTAATGCTTCTACTTCGGATGTATGTTCTCAAACCACTTTATATACTTGCTGGGCAATTTGTGCTCATTCTTGCTTAAACTTTTCAGTTAAGGCTGATAATGCTGAGGGCTCGGGCAAGGATAAAGGAAAGTCTAAGATGAAATAATGAGAGCTATTTATGTAATAATTATATTTCCGCATATGATGTGATGTAGCGATAAACGCTAAGTTTAAGTTTCAGTTTATTAAAGGTTGTAAAGACTTGGGACTTTATTTTGAATAAGTATGTAATAGTTAATATTATTATTATTATTAGAGTTACTTAAATAGATGATGATGTATGTTATCGTGAGCACCATGTCCTGTAATCGATGTTACACGGATTTGGGGGTGTCACAGGTTGGTATCAAAGCTTTAGGTTATAAACCTTAGGTGGGGAACCTTGGGCTATAACCTTAGAGAGAGTTAGTGGAGATGATAGGGAGATGAACTCACATAGAGTTATACGTGTAGTGTCAAATCTATTTTCTAAAAACAAAATCAATATCTATTTTCCTAATTGAGTTGCTTTGTGTTTTGATTATAGGATGTCAGGAGAAGAGGAAGTTAGAGATATTCACGTAGTAAGTGAGCAGTTAGTGACAGCTGTACCTGAGCCTATAGCTGAGGCAACAGCTGAGTCAGACCCGGAGGAGTATCCGGAAGAGGAAGAGGAGCCCGAGGAGGACCCCGAGGAGGTACCTGAAGACACTATGCTGGATGAGTTAATGGATAGGATCATTGAACTGGACGACAAGGTCCATGAGTTAGAGGAGCTGTATCAGGGGGAACAACAAGCTGCAGCTTTGCTGGGAGCATTGGTGGACCACCTGGTAATTAGGAATGAGGATCTGGCTGACAAGCTGCGGGTTGAAGGCCAGAAGTCGGTTAGGCTGAAGGATGAGAGGGATGCTATCAGAACCCACTTGGGACATACCATTAATGGGTTGGAGTCGAGGATTCAGAGTCTCCAACTTGACAAACAGATTATTACCACTTTCTGGGGAGATAAGAGAAGAAACCGTGTTAGGGCTGAGAAGCTAACCGGAGAGTTGGAGGGAGACGTTAGAGACAAGAAGGTTAAGATAGACAAGATGAAATACGTGTTTAAGTCGGCACATGGAAGGTTCCAGCATAGGGTGCGTCACTTTCCACGTGAGGAGCGCCGGTCTGGCCGGGTTATAAGGCGAGAGATGGTGAAAGAGATAGCGGATGAGGAGCATGAGGACGCCATTAGGCGGGGTTTTTAGTTATTATGATAAACTTTTTCCTAGTAGCAAATAAAATGCTTATCTATGTAATAAAAAGCTTGGTTTCTGTTTTTACCAAGTGATTGATGCCACATGATGTAGATGGCGTAATGCCATAAAACGATGAAATACTTTGAGTATTATGTTTATAAATAAATATATTTTTATTTAAGTTTGTGATATGATGGTTCAATTTTTACGAATTCTATATGCTGTAGAGTAAGTTATGAGATAATAATATTAAGTTCTTTTTGAACAGATAGATGGCTAGAGGAAGACGTCGTCAAGCAACCGAGGGGTCAGACGGTAATGCTGGGGATCCACCGAACCCTATGCAGCAGTTTGTAGACATGTTGGTGGGGGCACTTCAAAATCGAACCCCGAATGTCAATAACCCTCCAGTGGCCCCTGTGGCACACTTTAAAGACTTCAAAAGCGCGGGACCACCTGAGTTCAAAGGAAGTACTGAACCCATCGAAGCCCAAACTTGGGTTAAGGAAATCGAAAAGGCATTCGCTATCGCCCGAGTAGGAGACGACCAGAAGACTATCTTCGCCACGTATATGCTGAAAGGTGAAGCCAACTACTGGTGGGAGGCAAATCAGACCCGAGCTGGAGAAGGCGTGATACCTTGGGAAGGGTTCAAGAAAATCTTTTTCGAGAATTATTTTCCTGTTAGTATGCAGAGTCGCATGGAGATGCGATTCCTGGAGCTGAAACAAGAAGATATGACGGTACCGCAGTACGCTGCAAAGTTTAACGAGCTGGCGAGGTTCGCACCTCATCAGGTCAACACTGAGGAGAGAAAGACGAGGAGGTTTGAGCAAGGCCTCAAACCATGGCTATACAGCAGACTTTCGGTGCTGCAGACGAATAGTTTCGCGACTCTCCTGGAGAAAGCTATAATCGCTGAGGGCGGAAGTGAAGCCCTAATGAAGTTCAACAAGGAGAAAAAGAAGAAGACTGAAGGAGGAAACCGTGGAGAAGGCAGCAGCAGTAATGGTGCAATTAAGAGGAAGTGGAACAACAACAACAATAATGTCAACTCGGGAAACTCTGGGGGCAAATCAGGGGAAGCAAAGAAGAGGACTGAGGCGTGCAAGGAGTGTGGAAGGAATCACTCGGGGGCATGTCTAAAAGGGAAGAATGTCTGTTTCAATTGCGGGCAGGAGGGGCACATCTCTCCCAACTGCTCTGCACCGAAGAGAAATGGATGTTTCAACTATGGAGCATTAGATCATCAGGCGAGGAGCTGCCCAAAGAAAAACTCAGCAGGAGGAAATGGAGGGAGGGGACCAAGCGGTGGAACTCTCACAATTGGTGGACCACCAACTCAGAATCGACCAATAGCAAGGACTTTCAACATGACGGTTCAGGATGCGGTTGCATCCAGGGACGTGGTTTCAGGTATCATTCCGATCAATGATATATCTGCTTACATATTATTTGATTCGGGTGCTACTTGTTCCTTCGTTTCGCATGAATTCTCCCAACGACTAAACTTACCTCAGGAAGAATTAGAATATCCTATGAACATAGAAGTTGCTAATAAGGAAGTCATTCCCGTTAACCATGTCCATAGGAATTGCGTTGTAGATATCAGGGGATATAAGTTACCTGTGGACTTAATCCCAATTCAATTAGGAGAATTTGATATAATTCTAGGGATGGATTGGTTATTTAACCATGGAGCGATGATAGATTGCCAGAAAAAGTGTATAAACCTTAAGACTCCCGAGCAGTCGAAGGTAGTGTTCTATGGGAGTAGGTCGCCAAGACTCACGAGTTGTCTGACGATGATGCAAGCGAGAAAGTTACTAAAAAAGGGATGTGTAGGTTATTTGGCCCATATCGTCGATACTCAGAAAGTAGGGTTAGAAATGGGACTAATACCAGTAGTGAATGAATTTCCAGATGTATTCCCGGAAGAATTTCCAGGTCTTCCGCCGGATAGAGAGGTCGAATTCGTTATAGATTTAGTACCGGGAACGGCGCCAATCTCGAAAGCCCCGTACAGAATGGCACCGGCAGAGTTGAAGGAACTGATGGTACAGTTGCAGGAATTGTTAGATAGGAAGTATATTCAACCGAGTGTGTCTCCTTGGGGAGCACCAGTGTTGTTTGTAAAGAAGAAGGACGGGTCGATGAGACTGTGCATCGATTATCGAGAGCTAAACAAGGTGACGATCAAGAACAAATACCCGTTACCTAGGATAGATGACCTGTTTGATCAGTTGAAGGGAGCAAAATATTTTTCCAAAATCGATTTGAGGACGAGGTATCACCAGTTGAAGGTGAGAAAGGAGGATGTACCTAAGACAGCGTTCAGAACTCGTTACGGTCACTACGAGTTTCTGGTAATTTCATTCGGGTTAACAAACACGCCAACAGCATTTATGGACATGATGAATCGGGTATTCAAACAGTACTTAGATAAATTCGTAGTTTTGTTCATAGATGATATCCTAATCTATTCCAAGACTCAGGAAGATCATGCTGAACATTTAAGGTTGGTATTGGAGGCGTTGAGAAGGGATAAATTATACGCAAAATTTTTGAAGTGCGAATTCTGGTTAGAAAAAGTTAAATTTCTGGGTCACGTGATCGACAAGAACGGAATCTCTGTGGATCCAATAAAGGTGGAAGCGGTTCAGAATTGGGAACAACCAAAGACACCGACGGAGGTAAGAAGTTTCTTAGGATTAGCGGGCTACTACAGGCGGTTCATTCAAGATTTTTCGAAGATAGCAGGAACATTGACTAATTTAACGAAGAAGTCGGTGAAGTTTGTCTGGACTGTGAACTGTGAAGAGAGTTTTCGTGAACTCAAGAAGAGATTGAGTGAGGCACCAGTGTTGTCGTTACCAGACAATACAGGTGACTTCGTGATTTTCAGTGATGCATCACACAAGGGGCTTGGCGGTGTGATTATGCAACACGGTAAAGTCATTGCGTACGCATCGTGCCAGTTGAAGGATTATGAGAAGGGATATCCTACCCATGACCTGGAGTTGGCAGCGGTAGTATTTGCCCTCAAGATCTGGAGGCACTATTTATATGGTGTGAAGTGTGAAATATACACGGACCATAAAAGTCTGAAGTATATCTTTACGCAAAAGGAGTTAAATATGAGGCAGAGGAGATGGTTGGAGCTAATAAAGTATTACGATTGCGATATTTTGTATCATCCGGGGAAAGCGAACGTGGTAGCGGACGCGTTAAGCAGAAAAGGCAGTGGTAGATTGGCAATGCTAACAGCTCAGGAGGAGTTAATCAAGGAGATGGCCAGTTTGGAGCTAGAGATAAAGAAGCCGAGAGAGCCAGATGGGAAATTGTTCGCAGTGGAGGTTCGTCCGACTCTATTGGACAAGATCAAGGAAGAACAAGGCGGTAATGAAGAATGTGAGAAAATGAAGAAACGAATTTCCGACGGAGAGGAGCTTAAATTCAACATGGGTGGTGATGGTTTGTTAAAATTTGAGGAGAGAATTTGGGTGCTAGCGTTATCTGAGTTAAAGGAAGAAATCTTGCAGGAAGCTCATAGTTCAAGTTACTCAATCCATCCAGGAAGCACAAAAATGTATCAGGATCTTCGTCAACATTATTGGTGGCCCAATATGAAAAGAGAAGTCGCAGAGTGCGTCAGCAAGTGTTTAACGTGCCAGCGGGTCAAGGCAGAACATCACAAACCGAGCGGGTTACTTCAACCGTTAGAAATTCTAGAATGGAAGTGGGAGCATATCACGATGGATTTTGTGGTAGGACTTCCAACTACGCAGAAGGGTTACGATGCAGTGTGGGTGATCGTCGACCGATTGACCAAGTCAGCACATTTTTTGCCAATCAAGATCAGATATACCTTGGATCAGTTGGCTAAACTTTATATCAAAGAGATCGTTTCCAGGCACGGTGTACCAGTTTCAATTGTGTCAGATCGCGATCCGCGGTTCACAGCGAACTTCTGGAGAAGTTTTCAAGAACGTATGGGAACGCATATGAGGTTAAGCACTGCGTATCATCCTCAAACCGATGGACAGAGCGAGAGAACTATTCAAACGTTAGAGGACATGCTGAGAGCATGTGTGATGGATTTCAAAGGGAGTTGGGATGACCACCTACCGTTGGTGGAATTTGCATACAACAATAGCTACCATGCGAGCATTGGGATGCCACCTTATGAAGCTTTATATGGAAGGAAATGCAGAACGCCATTGTGTTGGGATGAAGTAGGCGAACGTCAACTGCTAGGGCCAGAATTGGTACAGCAGA
This sequence comes from Panax japonicus, assembly GCA_020205505.1. Lineage (NCBI taxonomy): Eukaryota > Viridiplantae > Streptophyta > Magnoliopsida > Apiales > Araliaceae > Panax > Panax japonicus. The sequence continues at coordinate 17,993,080 of CM035107.1, read as the reverse complement.
CTGCAGATGTGATCAAAACTATTCGAGCGAGGCTAGTGACGGCTCAGGATCGACAGAAGAAATATGCTGATCAACACCGGCAACAACGAGACTTCAACATCGGCACTTATGTGTTTTTGAAAGTGTCACCTTGGAAAGGGAAAATGAGATTTGGGAAGAAGGGAAAACTTAGTCCCAGATTCATAGGACCCTTCGAAGTGTTGAGGCGAGTGGGTGAGGTAGCTTATGAAATAGCTTTACCTCCGGAGTTAGAGCATTTACACAACGTGTTCCAAGTTTCTGTCCTACGACCCTATAAACAGGATTACAAGCATGTCATAGAGTATGAACCTATTCAGTTTGAAAAAGACTTAACCTACGAAGAGGTCCCATTGCAGATAATCGATAGAAAAGAACAAGTGTTAAGAAATAAGATAATACCTTCTGTTAAGGTATTGTGGAGGAACCACAACGCCGATGAGGCTACGTGGGAACTCGAGGAGAAAATGATGAAAAATTACCCTGATCTTTTTGATTGATGTGTAATGATTCCGGGGACGGAATCATTTTAAGGGAGGGTGAATGTAATATCCGAGTTTTATTTTTATTTTATTTTAATTTTTTTTATGTAATTTAAGAATTGTTAATAAACGAATTTATATGAAACTTTTGGGTGATTTCATTTATTAGATGTATGTGTGTGGTACATATATGTGTTATTTCAAGATATGTGATGAGATGTATTTAAATGGTTGGTTTGGTTTTATTTAACTATTTAAATAAAATTAAGTAGGGAATTATTCTATTTTATTACGTGGGATGATATTAAATCATGAGCTGGAGTTAGGAGCAGAATTTAGAGACTCAGACTGTGTATTCGAGTCCGGAATGTCTAAATTAGTCAGGATAGACTGTAATCACGAAAAAGTGTCATAGTTGACTTCTTGGTCAAAGTCAATTAGTTAACTTTTTCGAGGAAAAAATCAACTACGAATTTTAGATATGAATTGGACTAAACGGATAGTCCCATGACGTCCGGAATATCAACTTTAGTAGGAATCGATATATGGTTCGCAAAGTTTGGTCCCGAAGGGTAAAATAGTCAAATAGCTTATTAATTGATTAATTGATTAAAATAATATATGTATTTTTTTTATAATAGTAATCAGCTGAACTGATGGACCATGAGACTATTCATTTGGGACAAGGGAGGGAGTATACGTATATTACATAATAGCTAAGGTGGAAGTAATTTATTTTATTCCTTAAAATCAAAATTATTTTTATTTTTTTTAACTCCCACATTCATTTTCTCTAACTCCCACATTCTTCCTATTAATTATCTATATTATTGTATTATTAAATATGGTGAGTAACTAATCATTAGAGTTGGGGGTTATGGGAGTTGGGGGTTATGAGAATCGAAAGACTCTAACAAAGCTATACATATATACAAACACTTTTCTTTTAAGAAAATTCCACCAAGTGAGTAAACATGGAGAGAAATTGAGAGCCTAAGAGAGTTAGAACTAATTTTGGAGTATTACTGAGGATTTGACAAGCAAGGAGAAGGAGCATCATATTAAACCAGAAGAAATTCTTCAAAAGGTAATTCATGAACCCATTTTATTTTTATAAGAAAAATGAGAAGAAAATGCTTATAAAATTGGTAAATGATTTGTTGTGGCTTTGTGTTTCCATGTTACTGTTGTTTGATGATTATAGATCATTAACAACAAAAGATATGGGTTAATCATGCATCAAATTCATAGAAAATCAAAGAATTAAGCAATGCATGCTCTACCTTTGATAAAATGTCTATAAGGTGCTAAATTAATCAAAAAGGTGGAAGTTTGTTGAAGTTTGATGTTGTGAAATGTGAAAACATGTGAGAGTAGATGATCAGGACATTAGGAATAATTTAATTGCATGCTAGAAGCAAAATCCCGAATTTTTGTCAAATTGGGTTTATCTAGTAATCTGTGATTTTTGGGGGTTTTCGGAGCCTCGGAATCATGATGTAGATGACTCGATTAGCGTATGTTATAATTTTATAAAATAGTATGTAGCATGAGGTACAACCTGTCCAAATTTCATAAGAAAGGGAGTTAAATTGAGTAAGTTATGAAAATCATAGGCATGCATGTTGGTAATAAAATCTGCAGAATTCTAGAAAATTCCAGATTTTTTCTAAGTATAAAACTAGTGCTGGCACGCTTTTCTATACAGTTGGTTTGTGGTCTTAGCATGCTAGTTTTATGAATGTTATATTTTTTTAAAATACCTTGATGTATGAAGTTAATGTTGTCCAAGTATCGTGGTCATATCATCTTTAGATCAGCGGGAATAAAATCGTAGAGTAAAAATCGTAGAGTCTCTGAAAATCATAGAGTCAGTGAAAATCGTAGAGTCTCTGAAAATCGTAGAGTCTCTGAAAATCGTAGAGTCAGTGAAAATCGTAGAGTAAAAATCGTAGAGTCTCTGAAAATCGTAGAGTCTCTGAAAATCGTAGAGTCAGTGAAAATCGTAGAGTAAACTCTGAAAATTATAGAGTAAAGTTTATATTACAACTACTATGCGTTGCTAATAGTTGATGTGCATGATTATACAATTGTGTAGGTCACGTGAAATGCAGATAGCTGTAAGCTGTTAATCTGTTATTGGTAAACAACGATCAAGGCAAGTTTCTTACCCTATTTTTCATTATAAATTTATTCAACTCTTATTCAGTTGATTGCAGCGAGGGTAAGTTTGGGCTTGTGATTAATTAATCATTCGTGCAAGCTTCTTTATTGTAAAGTTCTATAACTTCAATTGTGATGCGAAATGTTATTGATGATTCAGTTCCTATTGTGACTGCTATACTTTAAAGTTTGTATACCCTTGATGAACTATATTCAAGCATGCTTTCTAGCTTTCGTTTCAGCTAGATGTTATTGATGCAAAAATAGTATATTGTTTGAACAATTCAAATCCTTTGAAGCTATTGAATGTTTACCAATCCAAATTGCTTTGGTGAGGTCCCGCATGAATACTAAGATGAACAACCCGGATAACGGGGTAACTGATGTCGGGCATATAGTCCCATTTACGTTTATGCGTTTAAACTTTATACTTGTGCACAATGTAGGGTACGATAGGCTGATCACCTAGAGTACTTGCAGAGACCGTTTATAATCTATTTTGATTGATAAACCGTCTGATGGTTTTTGATGAAACAAAGTAATGTTCAGGGTATCTAACACCCCTTAGTATGTTATTGAGAATTCCAGAACTCTTATCTTGATATTCCGGTTTATCTCTTGATATTTATTTCAACTATTGAGAAATATTCATACTAATGCTTCTACTTCGGATGTATGTTCTCAAACCACTTTATATACTTGCTGGGCAATTTGTGCTCATTCTTGCTTAAACTTTTCAGTTAAGGCTGATAACGCTGAGGGCTCGGGCAAGGACAAAGGAAAGTCTAAGATGAAATGATGAGAGCTATTTATGTAATAATTATATTTCCGCATATGATGTGATGTAGCGATAAACGCTAAGTTTATGTTTCAGTTTATTAAAGGTTGTAAAGACTTGGGACTTTATTTTGAATAAATATGTAATAGTTAATATTATTATTATTATTAGAGTTACTTAAATAGATGATGATGTATGTTATCGTGAGCACCATGTCCTGTAATCGATGTTACACGGATTTGGGGGTGTCACACTTCAAGTACACGGAATAGACTAACACGTCGTAGTCTAAATATGCACCCGAAGAACATCAAGAGATATATACTGACCGAAAATTCAAAAAATATAAAGACGTGGTCAAGTCGTTAACACCGACCTAAGTGAGATCGAATTATACAAGAACAGTCCCAAAATGAGAACTATTTGAGATTCACTCCTACTAAGTGAATCTTAAACGAGTTTCTAAGCTTCCTAAACTATATGAAAATATGCACATGTGAAATTGAATACTATCTTGAGAATTAATTATGAACCACAATAAAAGAAATTGATTCATCGATTCTCATGAGTATACAAAATCAAAGTCTAGATATTAAATAATCCTCTAAAACATATTTAAAATAACACAATGCTACCATTTTAATTAAGCAATAAAATGGAAACAAAGATGCGGTGCTATTTATATTGAGAAAACATTCTATTCGTTTCAAATAGATGTATCTCAATAACATAGATGTATCTCAACCGTCAGTACACATGTTACATTTTTAACATGAGAATCATTGAATTTCAAGTAATAACATATACTTGGGTGTAGATATATTAAAGTAGCATTTGGTACAACACCCTTAGTACACACAAGAAAAGGCATATTAATAAAATTATTTGCAGTATCACTCATATAGAAAGGAAGCAAGTTCATAGAATCAATAGCTTTTCTGTGTTACCCATTTGGTATAATTAACTAAAGTTTGCCTTTGATTTAATTCAATCATCAAATAACCAATTTAGAAAGTACTCAAAGAGAATAAAATAGATTTTAAAGGTTAACACAAGATATAATTATATATATATATATATATATATATATATATATATATATATATATATATATATATAATATACTATTATATTTGAATAAGTAAATGAGTTCAATATTAATAATCAGAGCTTTAATGAACTTAATTGAAGAAAAATCTAAATTCTTCAGCACAAGAAATTCTACCCTAAAATTGGGTATCATCACAAACGGAAAGAAAAACTCTTGAATTCCTACGCATCCCACACAATGACCCTATAATAAAAACAAAAAATAACACAAAAATTCCCAAGTTGAGGTTTTTTTCAATTTAACTATATGAAATCATGCAATATATACAAGGAATCCCAATAACTCATAAAATTACAAAGCTAATGCATTACAACACTAAATTATACGTTTGTAGTACAACATTTGGAGTAGAAATGTTAAAGAAACTAAAAACTTCCAACTTTATATTCCATTTATTATTTGACAGATGCAAAGAAAAATTTAAACCATTATCCAGAAAAGTTAAAACAAAAGAAAAAGCAATATCATTCACAATCATAAGCAAAGTGATACTGCAAAGTGAAGACTCAGAAGAAGTACAATCTCATTTAAACCTAGTTTATACGCAAAAATTTATGAGCTCAAATCTATACAAAAAATGCTAAAACAAAACAATAAAATCAAATTAAACACCCTAAAATTAGGGGAAGAAGAGCTTCACCTTGCAATTTGAGGGAAACCAGAAGTACAAAAGAAGTTATGGCAGTCGGAGGCGGCGACAAAAGAGAGCTGTGGCGGTTGGAGGATAGGCCGGGTCGGAGGTGTTGCAGTCGGCGCCTTTGCGCAGTAGGAAGCGATGAGAGTAGAGGTTAAGATGATGATATATGATGATGGGGCTAGCTAATATCCACTGGGATGGTGATGGGGTGAACTGTGACGATCAAATTTTTGAAATGGGATGATTAATTTAGGAAATGGGCAAATTGGGATTGACGAATTGAGAGGGAAAAACGAATATCAAAGAGGGAAAAAAATAATAGGAGTCGTTGTCGTCGCGAACCAGGGCTTGAATTAATAGAACTCATTCTCGACGGCCAAGCCGTCAATATTGACGCTGTCACTAGTGAGTTATTCTCGACGGCGTTGCCATCGGCTGTGATTTATGTGTCCGTCGCCAATGAGTTTTCTCTCCACCGCTAAATTTTCGCACCAAAATTAACCCATAGGAATGACATTATCGACGACACTCATTCTCTATGGCTTCCCAATCGGTATTAAGGTCATTCTCGATGGGACATATGCCGTCGCCAATGACCCTTTTTCTTGTAGTGCTGGTTGTCATTATTGTCATTCTATATTATTATTTGTGAATAATTAATTATTAATTTATATGATAAAGAAATATTTATTTTATGTTGATATAAATGAAGGAATTAATGCTGAGGTGTTTTATCAGTATTTTGTCAGAATGGAGGTATTAAAAATCATCCGTATGTGGATTTCGGTCATTTTCTGCTTAGAATTTGGAAAACTTTTCTTCTACAAAGTTGTAGAGAATTAAATTTCCTATAGAATGAACATAAAATTCGTATTTTTTTGATAAAATGACTAGTTATTATGAATTATTGAAACTTCATAAATAAATGTTTTTTATTTAAAACATGGGCGAGTCCCAATTTTGTTTTTATGGAAGGAAAAATGCTGAAGTTTCAATTGTGGTGTGCGTGAATGGCAGAGGGAAGAGCCACCGATAGCAGGTTAGTCTGATTTGACATTCTGGCATTTTCCTATAAATAGGGTGCTTAGGTTAAAATTGAAAATCACACAAGAATCAAAGATTTTCTCTCTCTATAATATCGAGCGTATTTTTTGAGTATTTAGATACTTTGAGAGTTAATAAGTAGTGCAAGTTTTTTCCAGCATTATATTCGATATTCTAGTCAGAAGTACTGTTCTTTTGAGGTAAGGGATGCTATTTTCTTCACAAATGATGTTATTTTGTTCAATATCATTATGCTGAAATATTTGTATGAATTTTATTATGAAATTTTTACCTTTTCATGTCGAGGTTACTATTCACGTATACTACACTATTCAAGAATACGGTACTATTCATGAAGTATGATTTTTCTTATGAAATTATTACCTTTTATGTCGGGGTTACTATTCACGTATACGACACTATTCACATAAAAATTAAATTTTCTTTTCTTTGTCCAAGTTATCTATTATGGTTACTATCTTTGATTGTATCCATGTTTTGATCTTCATTCTTGAATTTTGCTCCAAAATTGATTATTATGGAGTATTTTTGAACTTGGATAAACCAAAGTACGAATCCCTAATCTTTGTCCTATTATCTCACTGGATTCATTTTCTTTAAGATATTTTTCATCATCCTCAGTCCTAAATTATGATATAACTGAATATCTTTGGCCTGTAGTGCAAAGATGAATGATTACCTGATGAATATCTTTGGTCGTGGTGCAAAGATGAATAAGTGTTGAGATGAACATGACCAACTAGTGATACAAATGAATATCTTTGCCCGTAAAACAAAGATGAATATTTGGTTCAAGATGTATAATGATTGATATTATAGGGATAAAATATTTATGATGGACTTTTAAATCATAGAAAATAGTAGACTTCATTCTCAACTTAACTCTTCTAATGAATTATTATTTCCGCTGCGAATAATTATCTAAAACTTGTTGTCCAATATATTTATCTGATTTATTAAAGGCTAAAGATAATTTGTTCTACATTATCTTAGTCATAATATTCTTTACTGGGCTATTTGAGCTCACCCTTTTCCTTTTTGTTCCATTTTTCTTCCCAAGAGGCGAGAATATAACAGGAACTAGTCGGGGTGCGGAGTGATGTTTCAAGTCAGTTGTTTTAGCAGTCCTCACTATTTTGTAAAATAGTGTATCAATAATTTTAATGAATACTTATTTGAGTTTGGATATTATTCTGAAGACAATATTTTTATTTAAACTCACAACTTATGTGTTGTCGTATTTTGCACGATAATTGTAATAATTAAGTTGTAGTTATTTTCTGTACCATGTTTTTGGCGACTTAGAATAGGTTGTGTGGACCTATTTTGGGGGCGTCACAGATTATACAACTAAGTTAGATGTTTATGTGTGCGTTTAAACTTACATAGCATGCATGAGTATACGTAACTAATATATATCCTATACGCATAACTATATTATATTAGGATTCGAAAAGTGTTGATAAGCTATAATAAAGAATGGAATAACAAAAGAAATCACCATGCATGCGGTACTTCGCATCGACAAGTTATTCCAATAGAATAATAATAACAGAACCAGGTCAGGCGAAATTTGCACCGACATGATGTTCCAACAGAATAATAAAGAATATAATAACAACAGAAATCACCATGCATGTGGTACTTCACATAGACAGGTTATTCCAATAGAATAATAAATAACGGAACCAGGTCCGGCTTAAAATGCACAGACAGGATATTCCAACAAAATAATAATAATGATGGATAATAGAAGAATGTCACCAAGTATAGGGTAGTCCGCGTATACTGGTTATTCCAGTAGAATAATAAAGAATGGAATAATAGAAGTTCTCTTCATGAATACAAAAGAAATAATACCCCTTACGGGTACAACAAATAATATTCCCTACCTTAAGAAGAAACTGGATATAGAAGTAGTGAAGTAGCAGAATACTTTTCTTCTTTTTCTCTATAATTTCTCTCTATAATAATTGCTCTAAAGCTTTTGTGAATTGGTGAGAAATGAAGGAAGAATGAGCTTCTATTTATAGGAAAATATAGTTTCGATAATTGCACATTTTGTTATTACAGTATAATACCTTCCTCTTCTTTTTTTTTTTAATTTAGTCCTGCAAGTATTATCAATCTTGCACCAACTCCCCTAATAGTAAATCATGTGAATCAATAGTACAATCATGTAAATAAATAGTATAATCATGTGAATAAATAGTATAATCATGTGAAAAAAATTAATTACAGTATAGTACCTTCAACTATACCTTCATGTTTAACTTAGTCATGCAAGTATTATCAATCTTGCACCACCACCCCTAATAGTATAAGAATGTGAATCAATAGTACCCCGTGAATAATAACTCGTGAATAGTAACTTATGAATAGTAACTCGTGAATAGTAACTCGTGAATAATAACTCATGAATAGTACCCCGACACGAAAAGTACTCCGAATACCCAAGTGAACAATATAACCTCCAGACATTAATTATCATCGAAATAAATGTCAATTTCCATTAACACTAATAATTCCAATACAATGGAACAATCAATTTCATCTTTAATCAACACAACTTATTCACCATTAATATTATAACTCACAATATTTAACAACCAGGTCGTTCCCCGGAAAGAGGGGGCTTTCTGATAAGGATTTCTCCTTATTGGCGCACAATTAGGTGACCAAACCTCTCCTTGACAGAACTTCTAGACATTGTCAATATTACAAATAATAATATGAATAAATTTTTCGTCTTAATTATTGATTTAATAATCATAAATATTATACAGATGATACTGTGATAATAATTGAATCAATAATATGAGAGATATGATGCAGCAATTACTGTAGCAATAATTGAGTATAACTGAGTGACTTCTTACGTAAGCACCAATAATCAATACCGTGTGCTACTATGCAACCACGCGTATTACTGTACTTTTAACACAGGGTGTTTCAACAGTTAACGGTAAAACTTCCGCCGTTATTTTCATAAAATATTTTTGTTATTTTCTCAATCCGACAATAATTCCATTGCGGGGTCCACCAATGATTGTACAGTCGTCTGGATATTTCCCGACAAAAAGAATATTCCCCGACCAATCGAATATTATATAACAACTTGCAAAATTTATAAATATAACCCTCAACTATAACATTATATCAAATCCACACCATAATATTTAAAAAAATATTTTGAGAAAATTAAATATTTATTCATAAAATCTGGGGTCTCACAATCTCCCCTCCTTATGGAATTTCACCCACGAAATTTACGTGCGTACCTAGAATGCCGAAGAGATGAGGATACCCTGACTTCATTTCAGATTCTAACTCTTGAGGTATAACCTTTGAGTGTTGAATATGATCATTCTTATCCAAGATTTTAAAATGTATCTCATCATACGTTAAATCATCCGCTATCTTTTTCGGTTCTAAATTAATAATGTGGTTCGGGTCGTAACATCGATACGTTATGAACACGCAACATACTTGACGGTAAAACGAGTCTATAAGCCACAGTTCTTACTCGACTAAGGATTTCAAATGGGCCAATAAAATCGAGGGTTGAGATTTCCTCTCTTCATCGATTCTTGCTTCTAGAATAACGCCCTCTTGAACCTTCTTCATTCATCAGCTCTGAGTATGTAGCTTGAGCGACTTTAACTTTATCGATTAAAGTCGATTCTACTCGTATATTCGTTATCTTCACGGGGATTCGTATATTCGCACTTGTAAATGCATACGATCTTCTACTAAATGCGTCAGCTATCACGTTCGTTTTTCCACGATGGTATTGAATGATATGATCGTAATCTTCAATAGCTCGAGCCAACGTCTTTGGTAGATGTTACGTTCGTTTTAGGTGAAGAAAATATTTAAGGGTTTAAGAAATGGGTTTTGTGCTGGGGTCAATACAAAATTCGATTTCACGCTCAAGGGTAGGCTAAGAAGTCTTCAAGAATACGTCAAAAAATTTATTAACAATAGAAATATCATTCAAAACTGTGACTCTCATCCAAGACTTGGATATTACTTCACATTGATACTTATCAACTTGACATCGTCATTCACGATGTCGCCTACAGAAAGTCTGGCTTCGGTACATTCCACACAAGAAAGTCAACAACAAAAGGACCGGGGCTCTTTACTTATGGCTTGATATGGCAATGATTGACTTTAGTGGTTTGGTTGCTTGAATTTGCATAATAGATTGGTTAGGAATATGAAAGCTAACGACCTTACAAAAAGCATGATGAATTGTTAACCAATCGATTCCTGAAATCGCATCAAAGGCAAGTTTTTTTTTCCAAAGAGATAAGATCGACAGGTAACGTGAAAGTGTCGATTTGAATCAACAAGATTTATAAATAGTGGAGGTAACGAAGGTTTCTACTATCGAAGTTTCAACCAATAAGTCAAAGTCTAATTTCTCCGAAGTTAAATTTAAACGTTGAGCGCAAGCAAGAGAGATAAAAGAATGGGTAGAACCGGTATCCAATAAGGTATAGACTTCATAAGATTTTATAATTAACTAACTCGTGCTAACTTCATTCGGGTCACTCGCGTTTTGAGAAGTTACGAAAAACGCTCTTCCTTAAACCACTGACTTTGTTTTGTCCGTATCCGCCTTTGGTACCACCGTCCAGCTGGACTTGACTTCACTATATGAGAAAATCGAGCTAAATGACCTTCTCTTCTTGAAATTTCCAATTCTATTATCTTGGCCATGATTTCCACCGAAGTGGTTACCATTCTTGGCATGATAATTTCCCTCACGATGGTTATCATTGTTTTATGTCCGTTGCCACTGATATGATTATTATCGTGTTGTTGGTCGTTACCTTTTGCTTGAGCTGAATCAACGCTCTCATGTGCTTCATTACTTATCTCAGCATTTTCAGTTGCCATTTTCAAACACTGCCACAAAACAAGGGCTAATTAACATATCACATGTTATCTCTATACTCTGACCGACCAATTAAATACCAAATAAACTTAGGTAGGTCATACTAGAGAAGGAATTCTCTGTCTCTCCCCTCCTAGTTCTATTCTCACATCCTAGCCAGGGATCATATCCCTAAGCTTTGATACCAACTGTGACGCCCCCAAAATTAGGTATACATCACCCATCTTGAGTCGCCAGATACATGGTACAGAATACAAATACAAATTTAATTATACAACTGTTGTGTACAATACGACAAAACATATGCTGTGAATTTTAATACAAATATTATTCTCTAGAGAGTATATAAACTCAATGGAGTCCTCATTACATTTATTATCACACTATTTCACAGAATAGTGAGGACTACTAATGCACCATCTAGGACCATCACTCTGTTCCCCGACTAGTCCCTGCTACGTTCTCATTTCCTGAATAGAACAGTGAAAGAAAGGGTGAGCTCAACTAGCCCAATAAGAAATATTATGACTAAGTTAATGCAAATAAATTTATCGTTAGCCTTCAACAGTGTTAAACTGATATAATATAACAACCATCAAGTTTAACTGTAGCGGAACAAGCAATCCATTAAAAGAGTCAAGTAGAGAATAAAATCTACTATTTTTTATGATTTAAAAGGTTTTTCATCACTTTTATCGCTGAGACTCAGCTTAATAAATAATCTACATCATCGAATCACCCCTGCACTACGACCAAGGATATTCTTTAGTATCACGACCACGAATTATCCATGAACTACGGCTAAAGATAATTATGTTTTCATCAACGGTCCTGATCATGCAATAAAATAATTCATCTTTGCACTACGACCAAAGAGAATCCATAGCCATAATCATACAAAAAACCGTCCATCAATGCTCTACGGGCCAATGAGAACTTTTTCTACATCATTTGTAACATTACGGTTATGATTACACCGAATAATCCCTGGTCATAATCATACTAAGTCCATCTATGCACTACAGGCCACAGATGACTTTCAACAAAATATAAACATGAGGATGATGACAATGATATAAGAATTCAATAAAAAAAGTTCAAGAATTAATTTATCTAGGAACTGATAACATCCAAAGTGTTAACATGATACTGCTTTGTATAGTAAAATTCAAGAATGCTTAGAAGAATATGTCCATGAAAACATACTGGATGAAACGCAAATATCAAGGATATTCCACTAATTTCCTGGAGTATAGAAGTCAAAACTTTAACCAACTGTGTATAATAAAGAATGGAATAACAAAAGAAATCACCATGCATGTGGTACTTCGCATAGACAGGTTATTCCAATAGAATAATAATAACAGAATCAGGTCAGGCGAAATTCGCACTGACAGGATGTTCCAACAGAATAATAAAGAATAGAATAACAACAGAAATCACCATGCATGCGGTACTTTGCATAGACAGGTTATTCCAACAGAATAATAAATAACGAAACCAGGTCCAACGTAAAATGCACAGACATAATATTCCAACAGAATAATAATAAAGATGGAATAATAGAAGAATGTCACCAAGTATAGGGTAGTCCGCGTATACTGGTTATTCCAGCAGAATAATAAAGAATGGAATAACAGAAGTTCTCTTCATGAATACAAAAGAAAAAATACCCCTTACGGGTACAACAAATAATATTCCCTACCTCAAGAAGAAACTGGATATAGAAGTAGTGAAGTAGCAGAATACTTTTCTTCTTTCTCACTATAATTTCTCTCTATAATAATTGCTCTAAAGCTTTTGTGAATTGGTGAGAAATGAAGGAAGAATGAGCTTCTATTTATAGAAAAATATAGTTTCAATAATTGCACGTTTTGGGGCTCAAATTATTACAGTATAATACCTTCCTCTTTTTCTTCATTTTTAATTTAGTCCTGCAAGTATTATCAATCTTGCACCAACTCTCCTAATAGTAAATCATGCGAATCAATTGTACAATCATGTGAATAAATAGTATAATCATGTGAAAAAATTTATTATAGTATAGTATCTTCAACTACACCTCCATTTTTAACTTAGTCATGCAAGTATTATCAATCTTGCGCCACCACCCTTAATAGTATAAGAATGTGAATCAATAGTACCCCGTGAATAATAACTCATGAATAGTAACTCGTGAATAGTACTCCGACACGAAAAGTGCTCCGAATACCCAAGTGAACAATATAACCTCCAGACATCAATTATCATCGAAATAAGTGTCAATTTCCACTAACACTAATAATCCCAATACAACGGAACAATCAATTTCATCTTTAATCAATACAACTTATTCATCATTAATATTATAACTCATAATATTTAACAACCAGGTCGTTCCCAGGAAAGAGGGGGCTTTCCGATAAGGATTTCTCCTTATTGGCGCGCAATTAGGTGACCAAACCTCTCCTTGACAGAACTTCTAGACATTGTCAATATTGCAAATAATAATATGAATAACTTTGTCGTCTCAATTATTGATTTAATAATAATAAATATTATGCAGATGATACTGTGACGCCCCCAAATCCGGGTACTTGAAACCCGAATTCAGTGTTTCACGATACCATCTCTATAACCGAAATAATACTAATAGCAATGCCATTAATATAAATATTAAACTTAACTTACATAATTACTAAAGTTTAACTCCCAAGTACGTAACCTTAAATCATTCCTTACAACACATGATCATAAATATATAACATTGTCTTAATAATATTAAACTATCACACAGATAACATTGTCATCATTCATCAAACTTTCCTTTTCCCTTGTTTCTAGCAGGGCCTTCAGAGTGTTCACACTTAGCTGAAAATATTTAAATTAAGCAAGGATGAGCATTTGAGTGCCCAACAAGTAATAACAATTATATATATAAGATGAAAGAATTTAAATATTTTCTTTATACTACCCTTCTACAACAGATCAATTGTTGTGAAGTAATCTGTACCAATAATAATAACATAACAACCCTCGTTCAAATTTTTAAAACTACATATTGACTATATATATAGAGTAATCGACAGATTATGAATATTATTTTCTGTTTTCGAATAGGTTAGATAGAAATTCATCTGCAAACCGTCATAACTTACGAGCCTGAGGGTGTACAGTCCATGGACCCTGTATTGATCAATACTACATTGCTAGAACGATATTATCGTTCATCCTTTATCCGCCGTAGCGCATAAAAATTTTCCCATGTTCTGGATGTCATACTTGTCAGGGTTCCAAACAAAAGGTTTTATTTTATCCAACAATAATCTATAATTCAACATTTATGTATATCAAAGGTGTATCAACATGTGATTAGATACAATGATTATCCAAGTGGGGACACTTGTATAATCATTTATAAAAATTAACGAACAGAATAAATATCTAAATTACCATATACTAACATGTTGATAATCAATGGGCGTGTATAATATAGGTTTAACAATCTGTACAATAATTGTATAATTCTGAAACATTCTTACACTTGTCCATTGCATAAAGAAAATGCAAAGGTAGGATACTTGCCTGGTCTGCTGCTTACAATACGCAACTTAGTTTTATCTTTTATATAGCAACCTATCAGTAATAAGAGCATTTTACTGATTAGAATAACATATCATAACACATAGCACGGTCTATTGCTGTCCGCACATAACTTAATCACATTGTCATACATATTCAATAGTCATAGAATCACAAACAAACATTTATATAGTCAAAATATCTAAGTCCAGATCAATTTCTGAAACATGTCGGTCTACCGATGGCTTTATCGGGTAATTATCGAGTCTAAGACTCTATCTCGTATATCAATATCTACAAGTATCAGTCAAATTATTTTTAACTGACTTATAATAATTTTTAAACATTTATTATAATTTATCACGAATTTTCAAACACTGGAATTATTATTAAATGATTTAAATAGTACACAATTCTATTATTATTAATATTTAATTAATATTAAACTATTAATGAAATCACAAAAATATGAAAGTTATTTATAATAACTCAGAATACTTTTAAAGTACTTATATTACCCTTAAATAATTTTTAAAACAATTAAAATCATTATTAAATAATTACCATGAATATTAAAATATTAATGAACTATTTATCCAAATATTAAAAGTCATTAATTATAACTTAAAATATCTTTAATTCATTTATATCCTTTTTAAATGATTTTTAAATAAATAAAATCATTTTTAAACTATTTATTTAATATAATCATTAAATAAAACTAATATCATTAATATTAATTTATTAATGAGAATTCTCCAAAAATATAGAAAAATATATTTTATAAGTCAAAACATTTTCTAACACT
The DNA here is from genome assembly GCA_020205505.1 of Panax japonicus. Classification (NCBI taxonomy): domain Eukaryota; kingdom Viridiplantae; phylum Streptophyta; class Magnoliopsida; order Apiales; family Araliaceae; genus Panax; species Panax japonicus. The sequence continues at coordinate 17,977,551 of CM035107.1, read as the reverse complement.
TTATTCTCATTTAAAATAATTAAAATCATTTTTCTTTAATTTATTTAATACACTAACTAAATAAATTAAATATCATTAATATTCAAATAATTATAAATATTAATGAAAAATATCACAAATAATTAAAATTTATTTTTCATAATTTAAAATAATTTTTAAAATCATTCTTGGTAATTTTTATAATTTATTACTTATTTTTAATTAATTTTTAGAAAAATAGAAATTAAAATTAATTAAGTCTGTTGCTAAAGCCTATGGCGACAGAAAAGCGTCGCCTTAGGTGTTCTTGAGCCCAAGAACACTGACAGGACAGTGTTCGAGTTGTCTCCTTTGACCGCGTAGAATTTTCAATATAAAATGTATCTGAACTAACTCGAACTTTGATTATGTAGACAAGTTGTAATACTAAAATCATCATTCATCATCTCAGCTATAACACTAATATCAAAACGATCTGGGCTCGCTAAAGAATCTTTCAGACATTTCCTGGGTTTCTTCAGAAACCCAGAACATTAACTGGTCACTTTCCAGTACAAATTCATCTAGGTTCTAGTTGTTGTTTTGGTGGTTCTATGATTCATAAATGTAGTATTCATGACAAGGTATAACAACATATCAAGATTACACTTCAAAAACATTTAAATCACTATCTACAGCTCAATCAAAGGGTGTCAGAAACCGTGTTCATCATTTTTCTGGAAATTCCCAGAAATGCAAAAACAGTGCAAGTGGTCTACTTTGACCACTTGCTACGTTTGATATGTTCATTGTTTGTGGGGTTTTAAGACATGAATCTACAGTCCACATTACCAGCTACAAGTTGACTACCAAAACATCAACAAATAATCATCAAGGATGTCAGATCAGGGCCATTAAAATATTGTCAGACGCGATTTTAAACTTTCTGGGCTGCCCAGATTATCCTCGGTCATGGTCGGTCAACGACCTTTGACCGATTATAACTTTAAATCTGTAATTGATCTAACTTTAATTCCTTTTCATATTAAAGATAACATGACAGACTATAGAGTAACACTTTTAAACAACAAAAATACTAAACACACAACAATCTATAGACTCTGACATTTGATGTCAGATAACAAAAAACTTTTTCCCAGATTTAGAAAATCTTTGATTTCCGAGCACTTTGATGTTATGGACTCATAAGATACCAACCCAGAACATTAATTTACACATCATACAATATATCTAAACATTCTAACATCTAATCCAACATAGCATAAAGATCAAATTTTCTAAGTTGGGTCTTATACCTCTATGAACCAAATTTTAATTTTCTGCTCCTAATCTGATCTTAATGTTCTGGGGACACACTAAGGAACTGAAATGCTAACTATTTTCTTGAGTTTAGAGAGAAAGAAGCTTGGTGGTGTATGTGTGAGAAATTGGGACAAAGTTATGAACTTTCCTCTCTCTCAATCTATATATAACTTGATGAAATGGTTAGGGTTGATCATGCTTATTGATTAAAGGCTATTACTAGACCACATGGCTATGTTGAGTTGGTTTACCAACTAAAGTTATGGCAACCTATACAAGTTATCTATTTAAATAATGCTAGAAGGGCAATTTAGTCATTTGACTTATAAAGTGCATGGTACTTTTGTATCTTCTCACACCTATTAGGTTTTAACCCTTAGGATTTAACCCTAGGGTTTCATAAGCTCTAAATCTAGAATTGTGTGTTAAGGAAAAAATAGGAAATCTTAGTTTTCTAAAATGTTGATTAGGGTTTCTTAATGAAATTAAGTTTCCTAGTCACTTAGGACTTATAAATTAGGCTTTATAATATACTAATTACTATTAAGCTTGCTAAATTAATAACTAGGGTTTGTAATTTAGCAATTAGGGTTTTATTCCTATAATTAGGGTTTTTAGATACTAATTAGGGTTTACCTAATTAACATTAATCATAATAATATTTATTAATTACACAACACATAACTTAACAACCATTATAGTCATATTTGACTTTATACTATAGTTTATCAGTAATGCTAGGAATTTTGTATTGTCCTACAATAACTGTTCCACACAATAACCTTACACACATAGCATACATAATTATAATACTGACAAATAATAATATAATATTATTATTCTCATTCCTTGATCAAAACCCAGAATTAGAGTTTGGATTCCATATCTGATTTATCTGCCATATACAAAATTAATAATTAAGTTAAAATATTTAACTTAACTATTCTAAAGTAATTTCATATAATAATTATTATAATAATTCTATATTCATTTCATATATTATTTAAATAGTATATAAACATATTTTCATGGAAAATAATTAATAAAAATATGTTTACTGAAAAATTAATTATTATAAGAATATAATTTATAGAGATCAATAATTCTAAAACAAAATTATTTGTAATCATTCATGTAATAAATATATTTTATATTTATCACATAAATACATACATAATACCTTGCACACATTCTGACTATTAAAATAATTAATTTATAATAATAATAAAAAATTTATATGCAAATTTTTTGATTTAATTATATAAAAAATATCGGGTTATTACAGATATTGTGATAATAATTGAATCAATAATATGAGAGATATGATGCAGCAATTACTGTAGCAATAATTGAGTATAACTGAGTGACTTCTTACGTAAGCATCAATAATCAATACCGTGTGCTACTATGCAACCACGCGTATTACTGTACTTTTAACACCGGGTGTTTCAACAGTTAACGATAAAACTTCCACCGTTATTTTCACAAAGTATTTTTGTCATTTTCTCAATCCGATAATAATTCCGTTGCGGGATCCACCAATGATTGTACTGTTGTACGGATATTCCCCGACAAAAAGAATATTCCCCAACCAATCGAATATTATATAACAACTTGCTTACTTTGCAAAATTTATAAATATAACCCACAACTATAACATTATATCAAATCCACACCATAATATTTAAAAAATTATTTAGAGAAAATTAAATATTTATTCATATAATCTGGGTTCTTACATTATATATATTATATATTATGCAAACATGCTTCGCATGTTTAATAATATGACGCGTATTTTATATATATATATTTGCATGCACGCTAAACAAGATGAGACTAATAGTAACAAACCCCTCAATGAAATTATATTAAGTTGTAATGTTCAAAGATATTTGGAATATCGAACGCCGCCTTCTAGCATGATAAAACAATAGAGTATTGAATATTTAAAATGAGTTTGTTGTGCATACACAAGGCGAGTATTAAATATTTAAGATGTTGTTTTTATTACATTTGATGTTTATAAGGAATTGAACATTACCTCTTTGTTATGCACACACAAGGGTTGTAGTTTTCTCTTCACTTATATGGAAATGCTGGGTATAACTTAACTTAAATCATTTTAGTTCGGATGTGCACACACTTGACCATTATGATTTAAGAGGCAAAATATAAGAAGTTACATGATGATGTAATTGACAAGAGTTGTCTACCTATTTATTTATATATAGTTTGTTGTGCACACACAAGACTATATACATTTGAAATGAGATCCTTATTCTCACTAGCAAATCTTTAATTAGATATTGTCGAACTATATTCATGAAGGTAATATAGTTTGAAGAAAATAGTGAGAGGTACCAATATAAAATAAGACCTAATTTATTTTGGTAATTAATTAAATGAATGTTTGCTAAAATATTGTCTTTTTACATGCAGAATTTTGAAAATGTCACATTCACTAATTTCACTGCGTAGCATACTTGATGCTAAAAAACTGACCGGACCGAATTACACGGACTGGTTGAGGAATTTGAGAATTGTTCTCACTGCTGAAAATATTTCTTATGTCCTAAATTCGCCGGTACCTGCAAAAGTTACAGAGACAGGCTCTGAGGAAGAGATTGCTACTTTTAAACAGTGGCAAGATGATGCATTTGTGGCTCAATACATCATGCTCGCATCCATGAGTAACGAACTACAACGTCAGCATGAAATCATGGATGCTCCTACTATGCTACTGCACCTTCAAGAGTTGTATGGTGAACAAAGTAAGACTGCTATATATGAAATATCTAAGGAGCTCTTCCGATCTCGGATGACCGAGGGCACTACCATTGAGACTCATGTCTTAAAGATGATCAATCTGATTGAACGTCTTGGATAGCTTGGGTTCGTCATGGATGGGGAGTTGATTCAAGATTTAGTCTTGCAGTCACTCCCGGACACCTTCTCATAATTTGTTATGAATTTTCACAAGAATAAGTTAGATGTCAGCTTGCCTGAATTACTTAACATGCTGCTGAAGGTCACTTCCCATCCAAGAAGGACTATGTCTTAATGGTAGACGATTCTTCTAAAAAAAGGAAGATGCCCAAGGTATCTTCTCAAAAGAAGAAATCCAAGAAGGTTAAGGGTAAAGCAAAAGTGAAGGATTAAAAGAAACCTGATCCAGCTAGCAAAGGAATTTGCTTCCATTGCAATAAGTCGGGTCACTAGAAGAGGAACTACAAGGATTATCTTGTGGAACAAAAGCAGAAGAAGCTTGGAGAAGCTTCGAATCCTAATCAAGGTTTGTTTATGATTGAAATTAATTTTTCTAAAAGTCAATCTTCTACTTGGGTATTGGATATCGGCTTTGGTTCTCAAATATGTAATAATATGCAGGGACTGGTCAGAAGTAGAAAGTTGAGCAAGGATGAGGTCGTCCTACGAGTGGGAAATGGAGCAAAGGTTGCTGCATTAGCTATAGGGACTTATTGTTTAGCACTACGGGCAACTCCATTAGTTTAAATAATTGTTATTTTATTCCGTCACTTATTATAAACATTATTTCAATATATGTATTGGATATGGATGGTTTTGACATTATAATAAAGAACAATAGTTGTTCTATTTATAATAATAATGTTTTATATGGTGTTGGTAATTTACAAAATGGACTTTACATTCTTGACTTGCATGAAAATATACTTCAAATTGAACAAACTAAGAAAAGGAAAAGAGATGATGTAAATTATACCTTCATGTGACATTGTAGAATCAGTCATATTAATGAAACATGATTATCCAAGTTGCATAAAGATGGGCTCTTAGAGCTATCAGATTATGAATCATATTCAACTTGTGAATCTTGTCTCATGGGAAAAATGACTAAATCTCCTTTTAGTGGAAAAGGAGAAAGAGTTATAGAGTTGTTAGCGTTGGTACACACATATGTATGTGGACCTATGACAACGAATGCACGAGGAGGGTATTCTTATTTTATTACATTCACCGACGATCACTCAAGATTTGGATATGTGTATTTAATGAAATGCAAATTTGAATCATTTGAAAAGTTCAAAGAGTTCAGAAGTGAAGTAGAGAAACAAATTGACAAAAGTATTAAGATTCTTCAATCAGATCAAGGTGGTGAATACTTAAGTGGTGAGTTTCTCAATTGTCTCAAAGAAAATGGTATAATCTCACAATGGACTCTACCAGAGATGCCACAGCTGAATGGTATATCTGAAAGGAGAAATCGAACACTGTTGGACATGGTTCGTTCCATGAAAAGTTTTACCGGATATGCCTTAGAAGCGGCTACATATCTACTAAATAAGGTTCCCTCAAAATCCGTCCGTAAGACTCTATATGAGATGTGGACAGGGAGGAAACCTATTCTTAAGCATATTAAGATTTGGGGATGTCCAACTTATGTGAAAAGGTTTCAGAATGATAAGCTTGGCACAAGATCTGATAAGTGTACTTTTGTGGGATATCCTAAAGAAAGTTTAGGATATTATTTCTATAATCCTACTGAACAAAAGGTGTTTGTTGCCAAACATTATGCCTTCTTGGAAAAGGAGTTTATCCTTGAAGGGGCCAGTGGGAGGAAAATAGATCTTGAAGAAATTCAAGAACCACAAACCACTACAGATCAAATGGATGAACTTGTCCAAGTAGAGATTCCTTCTGTACCACACCCTATTCATAAATCTGGAAGAGTACCAAAGATACTGAGAGGTATGGACTTGTCATAGAGGATGACGATGAGGTATGCGTCATAGATGAGGATGATCCATTGAATTACGAACAGGCTATGAGTAATAAAGACTCAGAGAAGTGGCAAGAAGCCATGAAATCTGAGATGGACTCCATGTATGAAAACCAAGTATGGACTTTGGTTTCACCACCTGAAGGAATTAAGCCTATTGGGTGTAAATGGGTCTTTAAAAGAAAGACTGGAGCAGACGACAAGGTAGAGACCTATAAGGCCCGACTGGTCGCAAAAGGTTTCAAACAAAGACAAGGAGTTGACTATGACGAAACCTTCTCACCAGTAGCGATGCTCAACTCTATTCTGATTTTGCTTGCGATTGTAGCTTACCATGACTACGAAATTTGGCAGATGGACGTGAGAACGGCCTTCCTCAATGGGAAACTTGAGGAGGATGTTACGTGAATAGTACTCGTTAATAGTAACTCGTGAATAGTAACTCGTGAATAGTAACCTCGACATGAAAAAGTTCCAAATTTGATAAAAAGTTCCAACCAATATTTTAGCATAATGATATTTAAGAAATAATATCATTTGAGAAGAAAACAACATCCCTTGCCTTAGAAAGAATAGTACTTCTGACTGGAATACTGGATATAGTGCTGAAAGAACTTGCACCGTATAGCAATACTCAAAGTACTAAAATACGCTCGATATTATAGAGAGAGAAATCTGTAGTTTCTGGTGTGATTTTCAATTCTAACCTAAGCACCCTATTTATAGGAAAATGCTTAGAAAACCAAAGCAGAAAATTTATTAAAATAATTTTATTTAAAAAATATTCAAGCCCACTTCCCAAGAATCCTAATTTAGCTCATTTACCTCACATGTGGGCTTGCAAAAAACGTTTTTCATGAATAAAACAATTAAAACCTCCAAAAATTAATTATTTCAGAACTTCGGAACTTCAATAATTAATAATAAATAGCCCTTTTATCAGAAAATTCGAATCTCGCGTATTTTTATAGGAAATTCAATTCTCTACAACTTTGTAGAAGAAAGGTTTTTCAAATTCCAAACAGAAATTGACCGAAATCCACAAACGGACAATTTTACAGGCTATAATCAAATTTCAGTCAAGAAATGGGGTCCACCGACATGTTTAACATGTTTTAAATATTTATTGCAACAAAAATACTCTTTCTCCTCGTATACTCATATATCCCACAATCATTGTAAAAATATCACTATTATTATATTATTTAAATATAATAATATATTAAAATGAATTTTTTATCAAAAAAAGATAAAATATTAATTTTCAACAATTTGTCACTTTAAAAATTTTCTCTATCTATATCCACATAAAATCAATATTTTCCTCATCATATAAATCAATAATTAATTATTCACAAATAATATTACAGAATCACAGTACTGGCACCCAGGCCGTTCCCAGGAAAGAGGGGGCTTTCCAATAAAGATTTCTCCTTACTGGCGCGTAATTAGGTGACTAAACCTCTCATTAGACAAAACTTTCTAGACATTGCCAATAATATTATCTAATAATATTATTCAGATAATATGAATTATTGCTTCGATAATGAAAAATACTGTGTAGTGACAATTATTGAATTAACAGTAATATAAAAAAAATCAACGCAGCAATTATTGAATCAATAAAATAAAATACTGAACAGTAATTACTGTAACAATTATTGAGTAGTGTCTTCTTACTTAAGAATCAATAATTGGTGCAATACCGTGTGCTATTGTGCAACAACGTATATTACTGTATTTTAACCACCGGGTATTCCAACAGTATTAATGGTAACAACTACGCCGTTATTTATAAACAACTTATACTTGTCGTTTTTTTGATCCAATCGTTTTCCGTTATGGGGCCCACAAAAGACTGCACCGTCGTACGAATATTCCCCGACAGCAAGAATATTCCACGACCAAACGAATATTTCCCGACAACAATGAATATTTTATAACCGCCTGCTTATTTAAAATATTTGCGCATTTTACCCATAACTAACCACATTAATCAAATCAACCCTTACTATTTCAAAATAATAAATAGTGGAAAACCTCATTTCTGATGGCATGGCCATCGGTAATGACTTTTATGACCATCGGCAATGCCTTTAACTCATGTCTGTCGCTATATAATGTCATCGCCATTACCCCCGTCGGCAATGATTATATATATTTTGAATTTTTTTTATAATTTCAAAATTTCCCTGTTCATTTACAAATATAAACGTATACCTATTATAAACTAATAACAACCATCAAATAACAAGCAAATATCATACAATTCACCATTGAAATAGTAATCCAAATCAAATATATAGATCAAAAATATAATGACCGTCTGTACAACTCAAAAACTGTACAAGTACATACATAAAACTCAGAATATAACATAAACTAAACTGACTACAACTCGTCGCGTGTCTCCATGTCATCGGCTCGGCGATCATCACCCTGTACTGGAGGAGGCTGCTTGTCATCAACTCGACGGTCATCGCCTTGTCCTGGAGGAGGCTGCTCATCATCAGCTCGGCGGTCATCACCAGTGCCTCCACCACCACCTCCACGAGTCTCGTTAACAAGACCCTACAAAATTAAAATAATAATAACAAAGTCAAAATGAAATCATATTTATATTATTTTAGTTTGTGTTCTTCAAGTTAGGCGGACGAGACTCGAACTCGGGCTCCGTATATCAGAATCGAGTTCCGTCAGTTATAACGCGTGTCTATTGCCTATGCGGTGCTATTGCCTGTGTTTGCGTGTCGTTTGGATGACCGGGGTGAGTTTTGGTCTTTTTTTCGACTATTTTTCTAAGTTTTCTCAAGTTAGGCGGACAGGACACGAACTCGGGCTCCGTATATCATAATCGAGTCCCGTCAGTTGTAACGCGTGTCTATTGCCTATGTGGTGCTATTGCTTGTGTTTGCTTGTCATTTGGACGACCGGGGTGGGTTTTGGCCTCTATTTCAACTATTTTTCTAAGTTTTCTCAAGTTAGGCGGATGGGACTTGAACTCGGGCTCCGTATATCGAAATCGAGTCCCGTTAGCTGTTATGCATGTCTAATGCCTATGTGGTGCTATTGCCTATGTTTGGGTGTTATTTGGACGACCAGGGTGGGTTTTGGTTTCTTTTTTGACTATTTTTCTAAGTTTTCTCAAGTTAGACGGACGTGACTCGAATTCGGGCTCCGTATATCGGAATCGAGTCCCGTCAGTTGTAACGCGTGTCTATTACCTATGCGGTGCTATTTCCTGTGTTTGCGTGTCGTTCGAATGACTGGGACAGGTTTTGGTCTATTTTTAACTATTACTCTAAGTTTTCTCAAGTTAGGCGTACATGGCTCGAACTCGGGCTCCGTATATAGGAATCGAGTCCCGTCAGTTGTAACATATGTCTATTACCTACGCGGTGCTATTTTCTATGTTTACGTGTTGTTTCGATGACCGGGGCACGTTTTGGTCTCTTTTTCGACTATTACTTTAAGTTTTCTCAAGTTAGCCGTACGAGGTTCGAACTAAGGCTCCGTATATCGAAATCGAGTCCCGTCAGTTGTAACGCGTGTCTATTGCCTATGCTGTACTATTTCCTATGTTTGCATGTCTTTCGGACGACTGGGGCGGGGTTTGGTCTCTTTTTCGACTATTTTTCTATGTTTTCTCAAGTTAGGCGTACGGGGCTCGAACTCGTGCTCCATATATCGGAATCGAGTTCCGTTAGTTATAACGCGTGTCGTTTCGACGACCGGGGTGGGTTTTGGTCCCTTTTTCGACTATTACTCTATGTTTTTTCAAGTTAGGCGTCGCTGCTTCATGCAATAGCTCATAGAAACCCTTAGCCCCATTATTTGGCTCTTGCTCGACGCTACTGCCATCCCTGTCTGCATTCCATTGGTAGTATGAACCAACAGCTTCAACTATCATGTTAGTATAGTCAAAGGTTTCGTCACCTCTGGATTCTGATTCTGATTCATGTTCATCCAACCAGGTTTTCGCATGATAGATCCATGTTGTATAACCCTTCTTGAACCCATACGTAAATAAGTCGCACACGACATCACTCCTTTCCTTCCACATTTCATTCACACACCTCTTACAAGGACATCTGATCTCATCGTAGCTGAGTTTCTCAAACGCGAAGTTGAGAAACTGGTCAACCCCACTACGATACTCAGAGCTAAGCCTACTCCTATCAGTGGCTACCCTACGTTCCATCCAACTTTGATCAACAAACATCTTGGACAACTGTATGCTATATATATATATATATATATATATAAAGTTAGACAAACACAATCAAGTCTCCAAGTTAATGTATATGCAAGCTTATGAGTTTCCTAACTTCATCTCCCACTCAAACGGGTCAGGCTTCTATCCCATTCTCGGATGTGTCGCCTAACTGATGCCAACAACTTGAACACATTGTGACGCCCCCAAAATTAGGTATACATCACCTATTCTGAGTCGCTAGTACATGGTACAAAATTCAAATATAACTTCATTTATACAACTGTTGAACTGTCGTATAGAATACGACCACAGTTAACTTTGAGTTTTAATACAAATATATGTAACTCTAATGGTACCTCGACCACAACCTTACAATGGTACTTTACATAAAAGTATAGTCAAAAACTATTTTAGAAATTAAAATCTTTGAAAAGTACTCAAGGAAACCTTCGTACATGGGAGGCCATGCGTATAGGTTATAATAGATATCATATATCCACAGAATTATCCTTGGTTGACCCAATAGACTCCAAAGAAAAACAAGAAGATTACTATCATCTTCTTTCCAATGGTGAGTCTTCTCTTGACATATAACTATCTCCACTATCTCCAAGTGAATATTATATTTCAAATAAACTCCTAGATCATATAGGTAGTGCCCGTAGATATACTCAGCAAGTGGATGCACACAACCCTGTCTTATGATAACACGAGATTGTATGTCATTAGACATCTTGTATGATAGTGGAAAAACACCCTTCCAAAGTTGGGTTCGCCTCACCCTATTTGATTCACCAAATATAACTACTAAATGATGTATAGAATACAACACACTTTTCTATACTGTTTAGGCAGAACCTCCACAATTAGAGACCACCGTTCTATTCCCTTGTTATCCCCGCTCGACCCGACAACACTCTTACGGCAACACTCTTATTACCTAAAAGGAATTGTGAAGCAGAAAGGGTGAGCACAACTAGCCCATTAAAGAATATCATGACTAAAGAAATTAAATTATCAATAGCTTTCAAAAATAAATTAGAGATTTAGAACATATGGTAAATGATAAAACTTTTCAACCATAGTTGCAGCGGAACGAGCAATCCATTAGAAGAGTCAAATAGACCATACGGTCTATTATCTTCTCTATGTTAAAAGTCCACCAATAATATTTTATCCATGTAAAATAAATCAACAGTTCCTGTCCACAATCATATGAATAACTCATAATCATAATTGTGGTTCTAAATTCCTCTTCGCAACCAGGACGAAGATAATTTTCATCACCTATCTTCACCTGAAACATCAAAAATCATGGTTATACCAAATCAGAATTCTTGTTCATAATCATACTAATAAATTCATCTTTGCACTACGGCCAAAGATATTCATTAACAATTCAACTTTGCACTAAATGCCAAAGGCATACAACTGTATTTTAGAACAGTCAAGTAGAGCATGATATCTACTATCTTCTACGAATTAAAAGTGTATAATAAATATTTTATCGCTGAGACTCAGCTTAATAAATAATCCACATCATCGAATCACCGCTGCACTACGGCCAAGGATATTCGTTAATATCACATCCATGAATTTATATTTCATCGCTGAGACTCAGCTCGATATTCAATCCATATCACTGAATTATCCATGCACTACGGCTAAGGATATTCGTTAATATCACGACCACGAATTATCCATGCACTACGTGTTAGGTTTGTAATATTCATGAACGCAATCAAATTGCACAAAATTATACGGAAGCGTGAAAAATCAGAGTTTTAAAATTTTACAAACCATAAACCCGGATCACCCTTTATGCACAATTATTAATTAAACGAAAAAGAAAGAACAAGAATCAAACCCTTGAAGATCCGAGCTTCCTCAGGTACAAGTTCACCTCCAATCCTTTTCGTGTTCAACTTGAATCCACTAGGTTGGGTTCCTTCATTTGATCAACGTTAGCCACCCAAGTGTTTGGCCTCTAGAGGTGATCCACCAAGGAAGAAGAAGAATTCAAGAAGATGGGTATTTGGCAAAACCCAAGTTTTTCTATCTCATAGAAAAGGAGCGTACTCTCCAACTTTTGGAATTACGTATGTTGTAAAAGTCAACAACCTCTTCACCCATAATAAGACTCCTCTTATTTATAGATGTAGGCAACCCTCCTTAACAATTAAGGAATTGGGTTTTATTTAATTAATTAAATTTTTTTAATTAATTAAGCTCCCTAATCTTATTAGGGATAATTAATTAAACTCTTTTAATTAATTTGTCTCCTAATCCTATTAGGATATTTGAGAGTACTTTTATTAATTAATTCCCAAACTCCTTTAAGAATTAAATAATAATAATAGTAATAATAATAATAAGACTCCTCTTATTAATTTATATTTAATATTTCTAAAATATTAAATAATAAATATTAAGCTATTTAATTTATTCTATCACCATAGATTAAATTAAATATACTTAACTTATTATTACGATTATGCCATTAACTTCTTAAATAATTATTCTTCCTTTTATGGTGTGACCCTTTAGGTTCTCCATATTAAACCGGTTGTGAATAAATAAATTAGAATAATTCTAATCTTATTTAAATAAATAAATTAAACTAATAATTTATTTAAATAAATAGTATTTATTCTACAATAGGGATAAGCCTCCCTAGCGATCAACGACTTTCCAGTTAATATAGATTTCAACATTAATCATAAAAGAACCTTTGAGTAAATTGTTACCGTACAATTCAATCCTTCCACCATACAATGTCCCAATTAAATATAAGACATAGAATTACTGTCAAGTCTTATTTTATTTAATTATATGTATTTCGACTTTTAAATGCACAATTCCAAATAATGCAAATTAGAAACTCCTTTCTAATTTCATTCTGCCTTGGCCAAGGACTATTGAGTTGTCATTTATCGAATCACATAGGACATTTCTCTTCTTTTACTAGAAGTGGTAGATTCTTTATTGATCATACATTATCTCCATGTACAACTTATTATACCCAAGCATACCCTTTGATATACCCTAAGGGTCTTAAGGAATAAGTCAAAGTATAACTCGTCATACACAAGATACTATGATGATCTCAAGTCCAAGGATCACTTGTACTACTATCACTACAGGAATTCCTATTGACATGCAAGTAAAACTCTATTAGGTATTCCTTAGCGAGTCACGTTCAATGAACTTATTCTCTAATAAGCATCTACATACTTGCTTTAGTGTCTCCACACAAATGATCATGAGATCAATCATCCTCATCCAGTGAGCAAGCAACGTATGTACCAATCTATCCGGATTCACTAATCCCCAATTTAGTAATCCAACGATTGGGAACTATTTTAGTTTTAAGCTTTCTAAGAATTTAGATCTCATTAGAATGATCATCATCATTATTCTAAAAGCATTGCTTAAAACTATGGGTTTATCATATATTATAAAACAGCATCATGTAGATAATTAAAAGCCTTTAATAAATTAATACTTTTTATTAATAAATGAATAAGATTGTTACAAAGTATATGCTTTATCATCAAACATGATTGGCTTGTGTGCATACTACTTTCAATCTCCCACTTGCACTAAAGCCAATCGCCATGGTATCTCATACCCTTCTTCTCTAAGTGACGATTATCCTGCTGTTGGATAAGCTTTAGTTAATGGATATGTAATATTGTTTTTGAGAGTCCACTATCTCTATAGTAATTTCCCATCTTTCAATGATTCTTATAATCAAATGAAAGTGCCACAACACATGTTTAGATCCAAGATGAGACTTAGGAACAATTCCTAGTTCTGTAATGAACTTTTAATCCAAACAATCAACTTGCAGCTTCATTTATAGCTATATACTTTGTCTTTATCACTACACCAGCAACTCTTTACTGTTTGGAATCTATCCAATTCACTGCACCACCGTTCAAGGTAACCCTTTACCTTAAAGTGGATTTTCTGTCGTCTTGGTCTGTCTGAAAAAACTTGAGTCTGTTAAGCCCTCTAGTTTTAATTCAGGCCCACCATGTATTATGATCACATCCTTAGTGTCGGTTAAGTACTTTGAGATGTTTTTCACTGTCTCATAGTGAACTTCTCCAGAATATGACTGATCAATATCAAGTCTCGTACATTTCATTGCATACATTATAGTTACTCATGTGATCTCTCTTTTGGAGTCTATGGGAATTATTAAGAGAGATATACTCCATAGCTCATCAACATGAGACATATCTTGGAGTTTGCCATGCTAAACGACTTTAACATCAAATGAATATACGTTCCTTGGGTTAAGTCGAGCATCATCTAGAATCTATCTATATAGATTTTATCCCCAATTATGATACTCTTCCCAAATTATTCATGGAGGAATGTTTAGACAACTTTATCTTTACTGATTGTAGCATTGGTATGTTATTCCTCATCCGTAGTATATCAATATATAATACTAGAAATTTCACGATGCTCCCACTGACCCTTTTTTACACAATTGGTTCATTCTTATTTTTGATAAATCAAACTCTTTTGATTGTCTCATCAAAATGAATGTTCCATTATTTGAGAAACTTGCTTCAACCCATTTCTCTGAGTGTCTACAACTCTTACCTCATTGTATATAACTGGATCATCATCTTCTATGATACGTACCTCATCATCATCATCCATGATGAATCCATACCTCCTAGGTATCTTCGGTATTATTCCAGATTTACGATTCGGTTGTGGTACAATAGGTCTATCTATAGGTTCCTCTTATTTGACTTGTAGTGTTTTGTGGTTCTTGAACTTTTCAAGATGTATTATCCTCCCACTAGCCCCTTCAGTGATAAACACCTTTATCTTAGAAGGCAGCATGTTTCGCAACAAACACCTTTTGCTAAGTAAGATTATAGAACATATGCCCTAAACTTACTTTAGGATGTCCCACAAATCTGTACTTGTCAAATTTTGTCCCAAGCTTATCCTTTGAAACCTTTTCACATAAGTTGGACAACCCCTTATCTTAACATACTTAAGATTAGGAATCCTCCCTGTCCATAACTTTTATGGAGTCTCGGGGCCGGATTTTGAGGTTACATTTTCCGTAGATATGCAGCCATTTCTAGGACATTACCCCAGAAGGATACTGGAATGTCGGTAAAATCATTATGGACCGCACCATGTCCAACAAGGTACGATTTTTCTATTCAGATACATCAATCAATTATTGCGTATCAGGATGTGTCCATTATGAGAAAACCATTTGAGATGATCTAGAAACTTATTGCACAAGTATTTATTCCTTGATCTAATCAAAGAATCTTAATACTTTGTCAATTTATTTCACTTCTGAATTCTTTGAACCTTTCAAATAATTCACACTTGTATTTCAACAAATACATACATTCAAATCTTTGAATGATCATCTCCTTTTTCTTATATTAATTTGTTCAATTTATAAAATAATTTTTTTACGTAAGTCAAGTATAAAAAATCTATTAAGTAATATTTCAGTTCTATACAAAACATTATTATTATAAATAGAACAACAATTGTTCTTAAATATAATACCAAAAATTTCATTGTCCAACAATAAAATGGAAATAATGTTTCCAACGAGAACTAGAATACAATAACAACTTATTGACTTAATAGATTTGCCAGTAGGCAGTGCTAAACTATAAGTTTCTATGTCTAATGTTGCAACCTTTGCTTCATTTTCCACACATAGGATTACTTATATTTGTTTAGCTTTCTACTTCTACTTGGTCCCTTCATAAATCTATATTTATGATAACCAAAGTCGGTATCCAATACCCAAGTAGAACCTTGACTTAAAGAAAAATTTATTTTAAATCATGAACAAAATTGTATTTGTAACCGAAACTTCACTAAGCTTCTTTGGTTAGCCTCTGCAAGATGCTTCTTGCAGTTTCCTTCCAGTGTCCAGGCTTATTGCAGTGGAAGCAAACTCCTTTGCTATCCGTATCAGTTTTGTTCTTATTATCCTTTGTTTTTGCCCTTTCTATTTACCTTCTTAGAATCGTTCTTCTTTTCAGAAGATCCTTTGGCCCCTACCAGTAAGACTTGGTCTTTCTTGGTTGGAAAGTGACTCTCAACATTTTTCAACATGTTAAGCAAATCAGCGAGGCTGATATCTAGCCCGTTCATATGAAAAATTCACAACAATTATGAAAGGAGTCCGGAAGTGAGTGCAAGATCAAATCTTGGCTCAACTCTCCATCCATGACAAAACTCGTTGTCCTAATTGATCAATCAAATTGATAATGTTAAGGACTTTTATCTGTACTATAGTGCCATTTGTCATTCTAGATCGGAAGAGCTCCTTAGATATCTGATATCTATCAGTCCTACTTTCCTTACCATCAACAACTTGATGTGCAGGAATATAGTAAGAGAGCATCCATAGTTTCATGCTGACGCTGAAGCTCGTTACTCATGGATGCGAGCATGATGCATTGAGCCAACTGTGCATCATCTTGCCACTTTCTAAAAGTAGCAATCTCTTCCTCGGAGGCATTGTCTGCAACCTTTGCAGGGATAGGCATATTAAGGACATAAGACAGCTTTTCAACCATGAGAACTATTCTCAATTCCTTAACCAATCCGTTTAATACGGTCCGGTTAAATAACATCTAATATGTTTCGCAGTGATAGTAATTTAGACATTGTAAAATTCTATAAATGAATTTGTAATTAACAACATTTTAACATACATTCTTTTATTAATTACCAAAATAAATTAGGTCTTATTTTAAATTGGTATCTCCCACTATTTTCATCAAACTATATTACCCTCAATATATAGTTCGGCAATATCTAATTCAAGATATGCTAGTGAGAATAAGAATCCCATTTCAAATGTATATAGCCTTGTGTGTGCACAACAAACTATATATAAATAAATAGGTAGACAACTCTTGTCAATTACATCAACTATGTAACTCCTTGTATTTTGCCTCTTAAATCATAATGGTCAAGTGTGTGCACATCCGAACTAAAATGATTTAAGTTAAGTCAGACCCAGCATTTCTATATAAGTGAAGAGAAAACTACAGCCCTTGTGTGTGCACAACAAAGCA
Organism: Panax japonicus; assembly: GCA_020205505.1. Classification (NCBI taxonomy): domain Eukaryota; kingdom Viridiplantae; phylum Streptophyta; class Magnoliopsida; order Apiales; family Araliaceae; genus Panax; species Panax japonicus. Next base: position 17,960,195 of record CM035107.1, on the reverse strand, counting down.
GTAATGTTCAATTCCTTATAAACATCATATGTAATAAAAACAACATCTTAAATATTTAATATTCGTCTTGTGTGTGCACAACAAACTTATATTAAATATTCAATACTCTATTGTTTATATCATGCTAGAAGGCGACGTTCGATATTCCAAATTTCTTTGAACGTTACAACTTAATATAAAAAAAATTTAGGGGTTTGTTATTAATTTGTCTCATCTTGTTTAACGCGCATGCACATATATATATAAAATACGCGTCATATTAATGAACATGCGAAGCATATTTGCATAATATATAATATATATAGTATAAGCATGCACATATAGAAATACTATATTCTACCTGGATTGATTATGGACTTTTATTCTAGTTTGGTTCACTAGAGCCACCAAGTGAACCAAAAGGTCAAACCTAGGGGTGCAAGAATTAATATTTAAATATAATTATTACATTTAAACCCGGGCTCCATTATAAACGGGTCTTCAAGCGCTCCTTGCTCCTTGATTTCCAATTCTTCAAAAATTAATTCTAATTATTCCTATTACAAAACTATTTAAAATAAATAGAAACCTTGATCAACAGTCAAGGGGAAGTACATAGGAGGGAGATAGAATTTACATTAAGAAAAATTAGAGAAGACGAGGTACGCAGACCCCATTTAATAAAATCCATACATTCATGCATCCAACTAAAATAAAATCCAATCACATTGGTCAATAGTCCATAATCAATCCCATTTATTATCATACACATCACCATATGTATCAATAAATAAAATTCATCTCATGAATAATTAACATTTAATATATATATTGATATTATTTAATGGGCAAATTTAGTTAGCATAAAATCTGTTTTTGAATCAAAATAAACTCCTTTATTTTAATCCAAATTTAAATCAAAATAAAATTATTTTATTTTAATTTATCCAATTTTGAATAAAATAAACTATTTTATTTTAATCAAAATCATTAATCAAAATAATTTCCTTTATTTTAATTAATTATGAAATCCAATTCCATGTCAAAATAAACTATTTTATTTTGAGTAATATGAAATCTTATTTCATATCTTAAATAAACTCTTTTATTTTAGGGAAACACGGATTTTCTTTCCTATTCAAAAATAAACTCTTTTATTTTGAATAATATGCAATCTTATTTCATATCTAAATAAACTCCTTTATTTAAGGAAAGACTGATTCTTTTTCCTATTCACAAATAAACTCTTTTATTTTGAATAATAATATGAAATCTTATTTCATATTTAAATAAACTCTTTATTTAAGGAAATTAGGATTCTCTTTCCTATTCACAAATAAACACTTTTATTTTGAATAATATGAAATCTTATTTCATATCTAAATAAACTCTTTTATTTAAGGAAATTAGGAATCCAATTTCAACTCTAATTAGTTATCATGGAACCCAATTCCAACTCTAATTAGTTAGCATGAAATCTAATTTTAAAATTAAAATAAACTTTTATTTTAATTATAAAATAATAAGATTAATATATATATATATATATATATATATATATATATATATATATAACTATTATATATATTTAATAACTGTTCCTTGAAAAACCGAACAGATCCCTTTCGTTGGCCACGTAATTCATATATATATAACTATATTAAGAATCCTGGACATCTTATATTTCTTACTGATTCACTTAACTATTATCATGTTAACTAATATATATATAAACTAACTATTATATATATATAAAAGTTAACAGAGATCCCATAAACTAACTATTATATATGATTAGATAAAAGTTATTCAACACCAGTAAGAAACAAAAGTTATCAACGAAATAGCGGAATTAGCCACGCGACAGCCATCAGCCACGCGACGGAAATAAAAAAAAACAGTTTTGCGTTTTTTTTATTTATTTTATTTTATACAATAAAATTGTGCCCAATTAAATTGTTCTAAACACATATCAATATACCTATTAAATCAGAACAATTAATAATCAGCATAAAGGTTTGGCTCTGATGCCACTGTTAGGTTTGTAATATTCATGAACGCAATCAAATTGCACAAAATTATGCGGAAGCGTGAAAAATCAGAGTTTTAAAATTTTACAAACCATAAACCCGGATCACCCTTTATGCACAATTATTAATTAAACGAAAAAGAAAGAACAAGAATCATACCCTTGAAGATCAGAGCTTCCTCAGGTACAAGTTCACCTCCAATACTTTTCGTGTTTAACTTGAATCCACCGGGTTGGGTTCCTTCCTTTGATCAACGTTAGTCACCCAAGTGTTTGGCCTCTAGAGGTGATCTACCAAGGAAGAAGAAGAAGAATTCAAGAAGATGGGTATTTGGCAAAACCCAAGTTTTTCTATCTCATAGAAAAGGAGCGTACTCTCCAACTTTTGGAATTACGTATGTTGTAAAAGTCAACAACCTCTTCACCCATAATAAGACTCCTCTTATTTATAGATGTAGGCAACCCTCCTTAACAATTAAGGAATTGGGTTTTATTTAATTAATTAAATTCTTTTAATTAATTAAGCTCCCTAATCTTATTAGGGATAATTAATTAAACTCTTTTAATTAATTTGCCTCCTAATCCTATTAAGATATTTGAGAGTACTTTTATTAATTAATTCCCAAACTCCTTTAGGAATTAAATAATAATAATAGTAATAATAATAAGAAGACTCCTCTTATTAATTTATATTTAATATTTCTAAAATATTAAATAATAAATATTAAGCTATTTAATTTATTCTATCACTATAGATTAAATTAAATATACTTAACTTATTATTACGATTATGCCAATAACTTCTTAAATAATTATTCTTCCTTTTATGGTGTGACCCTTTAGGTTCTCCATATTAAACCGGTTGTGAATAAATCAATTAGAATAATTCTAATCTTATTTAAATAAATAAATTAAACTAATAATTTATTTAAATAAATAATATTTATTCTACAACAGGGATAAGCCTCCCTAGCGATCAACGACTTTCCAGATAATATAGATTTCAACATTAATCATAAAAGAACCTTTGAGTAAATAGTTACCGTTCAATTCAATCCTTCCACCATACAATGTCCCAATTAAATATAAGACATGGAATTACTGTCAAGTCTTATTTTATTTAATTATATGTATTTCGACTCTTAAATGCACAACTCCAAATAATGCAAATTAGAAACTCCTTTCTAATTTCATTCTGCCTTGGCCAAAGACTACTGAGTTGTCATTTATCGAATCACATATGACATTTCTCTTCTTTTACTAGAAGTGGTAGATTCTTTATTGATCATACATTATCTTCATGTACAACTTATTATACCCAAGCATACCCTTTGATATATCCTAAGGGTCTTAAGGAATAAGTCAAAGTATAACTCGTCATACACAAGATACTATGATGATCTCAAGTCCAAGGATCACTTGTACTACTATCACTACAGGAATTCCTATTGACATGTAAGTAAAACTCCATTAGGTATTCCTTAGCGAGTCACGTTCAGTAAACTTATTCTCTAATAAGCACCTACATACTTGCTTTAGTGTCTCCACACAAATGATCATGAGATCAATCATCCTCATCCAATGAGCAAGCAACGTATGTACCAATCTATCCGGATTCACTAATCCCCAATTTAGTAATCCAACGATTGGGAACTATTTTAGTTTTAAGCTTTCTAAGAATTTAGATCTCATTAGAATGATCATCATCATTATTCTAAAAGCATTACTTAAAACTATGGGTTTATCACATATTATAAAACAACATCATGTAGATAATTAAAAGCCTTTAATAAATTAATACTTTTTATTAATAAATGAATAAGATTGTTACAAAGTATATGCTTTATCATCAAACATGATTGGCTTGTGTGCATACTACTTTCACTACGAGCTAAAGATAATCGTGTTTTCATCAACGGTCATGATCATGCCATAAAACAATTCATCTTTGCACCTTTGGCTGAAGAAAATCCATAGCCATAATCATACCAAAAACTTTCCATCAATGCACTACGGGCCAATGAGGACTTTTTCCACATCATTTGTAACATTACGCTCATGATTATACCGAATAATCTCTGGTCATAATCATACCAAGTCCATCTATGCACTACGACCAAAGATGACTTTAAACACAATATAATCATGAGGATGATGATAATGATATAAGAATCAATCAAATGAGATAAAGGATAAATACTAAACATTTATAATACAATTTATCCAGCGTTCAATAATAACCAAATGTTATCAATCACTTAATAATCTCATAATCTAATATCATTAATATTATAACAATATTTTAATCATTTCTTAAACTTATAAATAATTTATTTCAATTGTTTACACTTTATCAAATAATACATTTAATCATTCAAAAATGTCATACTCATAAGATTTCATAATCAATGATCAAATCCCTCATCAAAAATCTGCATATACCCTATATAGGATTCTCAAGCCATAAAATCATATTTTCCAATTTTATTACTTCACATAACATATTTAATTCATTTACTCATAACTAGTTCATTTTCATGAAAAATACAAAATCAGTCCCAAAAATATTTTTTTCTGGGATTTAGCAGAATATAGTCCCATCTTGAACATATATTTTTCTCAGAATTTTTAAAATTCATTTACTATTTTTCATATGGATAAACCTGTCGAATATTTAGACATTTATCATAAATTGTACTTTTGTCCAAAAATTCTGAAATTTACAGGGTATACTCTTATTATATACATGTACTCCCAATAAAAATTTTACCAATTTTGGAGTTAACCATAAGGAGTTATAAGAGTTTACTTTTAAAATAGTCTTTTCCCATAAAATCCATAACTCTTAATCTATACGTCCAAAAATTGCTATTTTTGGACATAATCTAGAAAACTCATCAAATTATCATTTCAAAATTTTCCAAAATTTTTGTGGGTCAGAAAAATTACGAATCTGCCCTTGGCAGAAACCCCCTTTTAATGAAAATACTATTCGTATGAATACGAATGATCATTTACCATACATGCGGTAATCTACACAGACATGTTATTTAAACAGAATAATAAAGAATGGAACCAGGTCATGCGTAAACGCACAGACAGGATATTTCAACAGAATAATAAATAATGGAATAACAGAAGAATTCACCAGGCATGCGATAGACCTCACAGACAGGTTATTCCAACAGAATAATAAATAATGGAACCAGGTCATGCGTAAATGCACAAAGAGGATATTCCGACAGAATAATAAAGAATGGAATAATAGAAGAATTTTGCCATGTATGCAGTATTTCGCATAGACAGGTTATTCCAACATAATAATAAAGAATGAAATAATAGAAGAATTTCACCATGTATGCAGTACTTCGCATAGACAGGTTATTCCAATATAATAATAATAAAGAATGGAATAATAGAAGTTGTCTTCATGAATACGAAAAAATAATACCCCTTACTATAATAATATCCTTTACGAATACGACAATTATATCCCCTACCTTAAAAAGAAAAGTATTCCGACTGGTAGGGCGGGAATATACTTGAAGAAAACTTTCACTACGCTCAAAGCTTTCTTAAACTCTAAAGAAATACGCTCACGATTATAGAAGAACTCTCTCTATAGTTTCTCTCTCTAGAGTTTCAGTGAATTCGTAAGAAATAATGAAGGAATAAGCTTCTATTTATAGAAGAATGGACAGCATAGTAACTAATTCATGAACGGTCCAGATTGATTTACGTTAAACGGACGGTCCAGATTGGTTTATAATAAAATATAATATATTCTATTTATAATCTAATAAAACGAATAACTTTATAAAAGTTTTCTGTTTATATAAAAAGATTTTACTATGTAAATACTATGCAGGCACTATGCAAAATAAAATATAATATATTCTAATTATTGTCTAATAAAACAGATAACTTTATAAAAGTATTCTGTTTTATATAAAAAGATTTTACTATGCAAACATTATGCAGGCACTATGAAAACACTATGCATAATAAAATATAATATATTCTAATTATTGTCTAATAAAACAGATAACTTGATAAAAGTATTCTGTTTTATATAAAAAAAATTTACTATTAGCCTAATAAAACGAATAACTTTATAAAAGTATACTGTTTTATATAAAAAGCTTTTCTGTTTTATTACATTAATAATACTAATAAAACAAAATTGAGTGACTTCTCACGTAAGCATCAATAATCAATACCGTGTGCTACTATGCAACCACGCGTATTACTGTACTTTTAACACCGGGTGTTTCAACAGTTAACGGTAAAACTTCCGCCGTTATTTTCATAAAAATATTTTTGTCGTTTACTCAATCCGACAATAATTCCGTTGTGGGGTCCACCAATGATTGTACCGTCGTACAGATATTCCCCGACAAAAAGAATATTCCCCGACTAATCGAATATTCCCTGACACACCTTAACTTTAAACTTTTATAAATTTAACTATTTACCAAAATAGAAAAATTGAATACTTTTATTTCATAAAATTCGGGGTCTCACACACATATTTAAATTTTTCAGAAATTTTGGCAGCACCTCCCCATGGTCTTCAAGTACACGGAATAGACTAACACATCATAGTCTAAATATGCATCCGAAGAACATCAAGAGATATATACTGACCGAAAATTTAAAAAATATAATGACGTGCTCAAGTCTTTAACACCGACCTAACTGAGATCGAATTATACAAGAACAGTCCCAAAACGGGAACTATTTGAGATTCACTCCTTCTAAGTGAATCTTAAACGGGTTTCTAAGCTTCCTAAACTATATGAAAATATGCACATGTGAAATTGAATACTATCTTGAGAATTAATTATGAACCACAATAAAAGAAATTGATTCATCGATTCTCATGAGTATACAAAATCAAAGTCTACATATTAAATAATCCTCTAAAACATATTTAAAATAACACAATGCTACCATTTTAATTAAGCAATAAAATGGAAACAAAGATGCGGTGCTATTTATACTGAGAAAACATTTTATTCGTTTCAAATAGATGTATCTCAATAACATAGATGTATCTCAACCGTCAGTACACATGTTACATTTTTAACATGAGAATCATTGAATTTCAAGTAATAACATATACTTGGGTGCAGATATATTAAAGTAGCATTTGGTACAACACCCTCAGTACACACAAGAAAATGGCATATTAATAAAATTATTTGCAGTATCACTCATACAGAAAGGAAGCAAGTTCATAGAATCAATAGCTTTTCTGTGTTACCCATTTGGTATAATTAACTAAAGTTTGCCTTTGATTTAATTCAATCATCAAATAACCAATTTAGAAAGTACTCAAAGAGAATAAAATAGATTTTAAAGGTTAACACAAGATATAATTATATATATATAATATACTGTTAAATTTGAATAAGTAAATGAGTTCAATATTAATAATCAGAGCTTTAATGAACTTAATTGAAGAAAAATCTAAATTCTTCAGCACAAGAAATTCTCAACTGAAATTGGGTATCATCACAAATGGAAAGAAAAACTCTTGAATTCCTACGCATCCCACACAATGACCCAATAATAAAAACAAAAAATAACACAAAAATTCCCAAGCTGAGGTTTTTTTCAATTCAACTATATGAAATCCTGCAATATATACAAGGAATCCCAATAACTCATAAAATTACAAAGCTAATGCATTACAACACTAAATTATACGTTTGTAGTACAACATTTGGAGTAGAAATGTTAAAGAAACTAAAAACTTCCAACTTTATATTCCATTTATTATTTGGCAGATGCAAAGAAAAATTTAAACCATTATCCAGAAAAGTTAAAACAAAAGAAAAAGCAATATCATTCACAATCATAAGCAAAGTGATACTGCAAAATGAAGACTCAGAAGAAATACAATCTCATTTAAACCTAGTTTATACGCAAAAATTTGTGAGCTCAAATCTATACAAAAAATGCCAAAACAAAACAATAAAATAGAATTAAACACCCTAAAATTAGGGGAAGAAGAGCTTCACCTTGCAATTTGAGGGAAACCAGATGTACAAAAGAAGTTGTGGCAGTCGGAGGCGGCGACAAAAGGGAGCTGGGGCGGTTGGAGGATAGGCCAGGCCGGAGGAGTTGCAGCCGGCGCCTTTGCGCAGTAGGAAGCGAGGAGAACAGAGGTTAAGATGATGATATATGATGACGGGGCTAGCTAATATCCACTGGGATGGTGATGGGGTGAACTGTGAAGATCAAATTTTTGAAATGGGATGATTAATTTAGGAAATGGCTGAACTGGGATTGACGAATTGAGAGGGAAAAACGAATATCAAAGAGGGAAAAAAATATTAGGAGTCGTTGCCGTCGCGAACCAAGGCTTGAATTAATAGAACTCATTCTCGACGGCCAAGCCGTCGATATTGACCCTGTCACTAGTGAGTTATTCTCGATGGCGTTGCCATCGGCTGTGATTTATGTGTCCGTCGCCAATGAGTTTTCTCTCCACCACCAAATTTTTTCACCAAAATTAACCCATGGGAATGACATTATCGACGACACTCATTCTCTATGGCTTCCCAATCGGTATTAAGTTCATTCTCGATGGGACATATGCCATCGCCAATGACCCTTTTTCTTGTAGTGCTGGTTGTCATTATTGTGATTCTGTATTATTATTTGTGAATAATTAATTATTAATTTATATGATAAGAAAATATTTATTTTATGTGGATATAAATGAAGGAATTAATGCTGAGGTGTTTTATCAGTATTTTTTTGGAATGGAGGTATTAAAAATCATCCGTATGTGGATTTCGGTCATTTTCTGTTTGGAATTTGGAAAATATTTCTTCTACAAAGTTGTAGAGAATTAAATTTCCTATAGAATGAACATAAAATTCGTATTTTTTTTGATAAAATGGCTAGTTATTATGAATTATTGAAACTTCGTAAATAAATGTTTTTTATTAAAAACATGGGTGAGCCCCAATTTTGTTTTTATGGAAGGAAAAATGCTGAAGTTTTAATTGTGGTGTGCGTGAATGGCAGAGGGAAGAGCCATTGGTAGCAGGTTAGTCTGGTTTGGCGTTCTGGCATTTTCCTATAAATAGGGTGCTTAGGTTAAAATTGAAAATCACACAAGAATCAGAAATTTTCTCTCTCTATAATATCGAGCGTATTTTTTTTGAGTATTTAGATACTTTGAGAGTTAATAAGTAGTGCAAGTTTTTTCCAGCATTATATTTGATATTCCAGTCAGAAGTACTGTTCTTTTGAGGTAAGGGATGCTATTTTCTTCACAAATGATGTTATTTTGTTCAATATCATTATGCTGAAATATTGGTATGAATTTTATTATGAAATTTTTACCTTTTCATGTCGAGGTTACTATTCATGTATACGACACTATTCAAGAATACGGTACTATTCATGAGTACTATTCACAAAGTATGATTTTTCTTATGAAATTGTTACCTTTTATGTCGGGGTTACTATTCACGTATACGACACTATTCACAGAAAAATTAATTTTTTTTTTCTTTGTCCAAGTTATCTATTATGGTTACTATCTTTGATTGTATCCATGTTTTGATCTTCATTCTTGAATTTTGCTCCAAAATTGATTATTATGGAGTATTTTTGAACTTGGATAAACCAAAGTACGAATCCCTAATCCTTGTCCTAGTATCTCACTGGATTCATTTTTTTAAAGATATTTTTCATCATCCTCAGTCCTAAATTATGATATAACTGAATATCTTTGGCCTGTAGTGCAAAGATGAATGATTACTTGATGCATATCTTTGGTCGCGGTGCAAAGATGAATAAGTGTTGAGATGAACATGACCAACTAGTGATACAAATGAATATCTTTGCCCGTAAAATAAAGATGAATATTTGGTTCAAGATGTATAATGATTGATATTATAGGGATAAAATATTGATGATGGACTTTTAAATCATAAAAAATAGTAGACTTCATTCTCTACTTAACTATTCTAATGAATTGTTATTTCCGCTACGAATATTGATCTAAAACTTATTGTCCAATATATTTTATCTGATTTATTAAAGGCTAACGATAATTTGTTCTACATTATCTTAGTCATAATATTCTTTACTGGGCTAGTTGAGATCACCCTTTTCCTTTTTGTTCCATTTTTCTTCCCAGGAGGCGAGAATATAACAGGAACTAGTCGGGGTGTGGAGTGATGTTTCAAGTCAGTTGTTTTAACAGTCCTCACTATTTTGTAAAATAGTGTATCAATAATTTTAATGAAGACTTATTTGAGTTTGGATATTGTCTTGAAGACAATATTTTTATTTAAACTAACAACTTATGTGTTGTCGTATTTTGCACGATAATTGTAATAATGAAGTTGTAGTTATTTTTTGTACCATGTATTTGGCGAATTAGAATGGGTTGTGTGGACCTATTTTGGGGGCGTCACAGATTATACAACTAAGTTAGATGTTTATGTGTGCGTTTAAACTTACATAGCATGCATGAGTATACGTAACTAATATATATCCTATACGCATAACTATATTATATTAGGATTCGAAAAGTGTTGATAAGCTATAATAAAGAATGGAATAACAAAAGAAATCACCATGCATGCAGTACTTCTCATAAACAGGTTATTCCAATAGAATAATAATGGAACCAGGTCAGGCGAAATTCGCACCGACAGGATGTTCCAACAGAATAATAAAGAATAGAATAACAACAGAAATCACCATGCATGCGGTACTTCACATAGACAGGTTATTCCAACAGAATAATAAATAACAGAACCAGGTCCGACTTAAAATGCACAGACAGGATATTCCAACAAAATAATAATAATGATGGAATAATAGAAGAATGTCACCAAGTATAGGGTAGTCCGCGTATACTGGTTATTCCAGCAGAATAATAAAGAATGGAATAATAGAAGTTCTCTTCATGAATATAAAAGAAATAATACCCCTTACAGGTAGAACAAATAATATTCTCTACCTTAAGAAGAAACTGGATATAGAAGTAGTGAAGTAGCAAAATACTTTTCTTCTTTCTCTCTATAATTTCTCTCTATAATAATTGCTCTAAAGCTTTTGTGGATTGGTGAGAAATAAAGGAAGAATGAGCTTCTATTTATAGGAAAATATAGTTTCGATAATTGCACATTTTGTTATTACAGTATAATACCTTCATCTTTTTCTTTATTTTTAATTTAGTCCTGCAAGTATTATCAATCTTGCACCAACTCCCCTAATAGTAAATCATGTGAATCAATAGTACAATCATGTAAATAAATAGTATAATCATGTGAATAAATAGTATAATCATGTGAAAAAAATTAATTATAGTATAGTACCTTCAACTATACCTCCATGTTTAACTTAGTCATGCAAGTATTATCAATCTTGCACCACCCCCCCTAATAGAATAAGAATGTGAATCAATAGTACCCCGTGAATAATAACTCGTGAATAGTAACATATGAATAGTAACTTGTGAATAGTAACTCGTGAATAATAACTCGTGAATATTACTCCGACACGAAAAGTGCTCCGAATACCCGAGTGAACAATATAACCTCCAGACATCAATTATCAACGAAATAAATGTCAATTTCCACTAACACTAATAATCCCAATACAATGGAACAATCAATTTCATCTTTAATCAACACAACTTATTCATCATTAATATTATAACTCACAATATTTAACAACCAGATCGTTCCCCGAAAAGAGGGAGCTTTCCGATAAGGATTTCTCCTTATTGGCCCACAATTAGGTGACCAAACCTCTCTTTGACAGAACTTCTAGACATTGTCAATATTACAAATAATAATATGAATAACTTTGTCGTCTTAATTATTGATTTAATAATAATAAATATTATACAGATGATACTGTGACAATAATTGAATCAATAATATGAGAGATATGATGCAGCAATTACTGTAGCAATAATTGAGTATAACTGAGTGACTTCTTACGTAAGCATCAATAATCAATACCGTTTGCTACTATACAACCACGCGTATTACTGTACTTTTAACACCGGGTGTTTCAACAGTTAACGGTAAAACTTCAGCCGTTATTTTCATAAAGTATTTTTGTTGTTTTCTCAATCCGACAATAATTCCGTTGCGGGGTCCACCAATGATTGTAAAATCGTCTGGATATTCCATGACAAAAAGAATATTCCCCGACCAATTGAATATTATATAACAACTTGCCTACTTTGCAAAATTTATAAATATAACCCACAACTATAACATTATATCAAATCCACACCATAATATTTAAAAAAATATTTTGAGAAAATTAAATATTTATTCATAAAATCTGGGGTCTCACAATCTCCCCTCCTTATGGAATTTCGCCCACGAAATTTACGTGCGTACCTAGAATTCCGAAGAGATGAGGATACCCTGACTTCATTTCAGATTCTAACTCTTGAGGTATAACCTTTGAGTGTTGAATATGATCATTCTTATCCAAGATTTTAAATTGTATCTCATCATATGTTAAATCATCCGCTATCTCGTCTGGTTCTAAATTAATAATGTGGTTCGAGTCGTAATATGGATACGTTATGAACACGCAACATACTTGACGGTAAAACGAGTCTATAAGCCACAGTTCCTACTCGACTAAGGATTTTAAATGGGCCAATAAAATTGAGGGTTGAGATTTCCTCTCTTCATCGATTCTTGCTTCTAGAATAACGCCCTCTTGAACCTTCTTCATTCATCAGCTCTGAGTATGTAGCTTGAGCGACTTTAACTTTATCGATTAAAGTCGATTCTACTCATATATTCGTTATCTTCACGGGGGTTCGTATATTCGCACTTGTAAATGCATACGATCTTCTACTAAACGCGTCAGCTATCACGTTCGCTTTTCCACGATGGTATTGAATGATATGATCGTAATCTTCAACAGCTCGAGCCAACGTCTTTGGTACATGTTACGTTCATTTTAGGTGAAGAAAATATTTAAGGGTTTAAGAAATGGGTTTTATACTCGGGTCAATACAAAATTCGATTTCACGCTCTAGGGTAGGCTAAGAAGTCTTCAAGAATACGTCAAAAAATTTATTAACAATAGAAATATCATTCAAAACTGTGACTCTCATCCAAGACTTGGATAGTACTTCACATTGATACTTATCAACTTGACATCGTCATTCACGACGTCGCCTACAGAAAGTCTGGCTTCGGTACATTCCACACAAGAAAGTCAACAACGAAAGGACCGGGGCTCTTTACTTATGGCTTGATATGACAATGATTGACTTTAGTGGTTTGGTTACTTGAATTTGCATAATAGATTGGTTAGGAATATGAAAGCTAACGACCTTACTAAAAGCATGATGAATTGTTAACCAATCGATTCCTAAAACCGCATCAAAGGCAAGTTTTTTTCCCCAAAGAGATAAGATCGACATGTAACGTGAAAGTGTCGATTTGAATTAACAAGATTTATAAATAGTGGAGGTAACGAAGGTTTCTACTATCGAAGTTTCAACCAATAAGTCAAAGTCTAATTTCTCCGAAATCAAATTTAAACGTTGAGCGCAAGCAAGAGAGATAAAAGAATGGGTATAACCGGTATCCAATAAGGTATAGACTTCGTAAGAATTTATAATTAACTAACTCGTGCTAACTTCATTCAGGTCACTCGCGTTTTGAGAAGTTACGAAAAACTCTCTTCCTGAAACCACCGACTTTGTTTTGTCCGTGTCTGCCTTTGGTACCACCGTCCAGCTGGACTTGGCTTCACTATATGACAAAATCGGGCTAAATGACCTTCTCTTCTTGAAATTTTCACTTCTATTATCTTGGCCATGATTTCCACCGAAGTGGTTACCATTCTTGGCATGATAATTTCCCCCACGATGGTTATCATTGTTTTATGGTCGTTGCCACCGGTATGATTATTATCGTGTTGGTGGTCGTTACCTTTTGCTTGAGCTGAATCAACGCTCTCATGTGCTTCATTACTTATCTGAGCATTTTAAGTTGCCATTTTCAAATACTGCCACAAAACAAGGGTTAATTAACATATCACATATTATCTCTATACTCTGACCGACCAATTAAATACTAAATAAACTTAGATAGGTCATACTAGCGAAGGAATTCCCCGTCTTTCCCCTCCTAGTTCTATTCTCACATCCTAGCCAGTGATCATATCCCTAAGCTTTGATACCAACTGTGACGCCCCCAAAATTAGGTATACATCACCCATCTTGAGTCGCCAGATACATGGTACAGGATACAAATACAAACTTAATTATACAACTGTCGTGTACAATATGACAAAACATATGCTGTGAATTTTAATACAAATACTGTCCTCTAGAGAGTATACAAACTCAATGGAGTCCTCATTACATTTATTATCACACTATTTCACAGAATAGTGAGGACTACTAATGCACCATCTAGGACCATCACTCTGTTCCCCGACTAGTCCCTGCTACGTTCTCATTTCTTGAATAGAACAGTGAAAGAAAGGGTGAGCTCAACTAGCCCAATAAGAAATATTATGACTAAGATAATGCAAACAAATTTATCGTTAGTCTTCAACAGTGTTTCACTGATACAATATAACAACCATTAAGTTTAACTGTAGCGGAACAAGCAATCCATTAAAAGAGTCAAGTAGAGAATAAAATCTACTATTTTTTATGATTTAAAATGTTTTTCATCACTTTTATCGCCAAGACTCAGCTTAATAAATAATATATATCATCGAATCACCCCTGCACTACGCCCAAGGATATTCTTTAGTATCACGACCACGAATTATCCATGCACTACGGCTAAAGATAATCATGTTTTCATCAACGGTCCTGATCATGCAATAAAATAATTCATCTTTGCACTACGGCCAAAGAGAATCCATAGCCATAATCATACAAAAAACCGTCCATCAATGCTCTACGGGCCAATGAGGACTTTTCCTACATCATTTGTAACATTACGGTTATGATTACATTGAATAATCCCTGGTCATAATCATACCAAGTCCATCTATGCACTACAGGCTACAGATGACTTTCAACAAAATATAAACATGAGGATGATGACAATGATATAAGAATTCAATAAAAAAAAGTTCAAGAATTAAATTATCTAGGAACTGATAACATCCAAAGTGTTAACATGATACTGCTTTGTATAGTAAAATTCAAGAATGCTCAGAAGAATATGTCCATGAAAATATACTGGATGAAGCGCAAATATCAAGGATATTCCACTAATTTCCCGGAGTATAGAAGTCAAAACTTTAACCAACTATGTATAATAAAGAATGGAATAACAAAAGAAATCACCATGCATGCGGTACTTCGCATAGACAGGTTATTCCAACAGAATAATAATAACGGAATCAGGTCAGGCGAAATTTGCACCGACAGGATGTTCCAACAGAATAATAAAGAATAAAATAACAACAGAAATCACCATGCATGCGGTACTTTGCATAGACAGGTTATTCCAACAGAATAATAAATAACGAAACCAGGTCCAGCGTAAAACGCACAGACATGATATTCCAATAGAATAATAATAAAGATGGAATAATAGAAGAATGTCACCAAGTATAGGGTAGTCCGCGTATACTGGTTATTCCAGCAGAATAATAAAGAATGGAATAACAGAGATTCTCTTCATGAATTCAAAAGAAATAATACCCCTTACAGGTACAACAAATAATATTCCCTACCTTAAGAAGAAACTGGATATAGAAGTAGTGAAGTAGCAAAATACTTTTCTTCTTTCTCTCTATAATTTCTCTCTATAATAATTGCTCTAAAGCTTTTGTGAATTGGTGAGAAATGAAGGAAGAATGAGTTTCTATTTATAGGAAAATATAGTTTCGATAATTGCACATTTTGTTATTACAGTATAATACCTTCCACTTTTTCTTTATTTTTAATTTAGTCCTGCAAGTATTATCAATCTTGCACCAACTCCCCTAATAGTAAATCATGTGAATCAATAGTACAGTCATGTAAATAAATAGTATAATCATGTGAATAAATAGTATAATCATGTGAAAAAAATTAATTATAGTATAGTACCTTCAACTATACCTCCATGTTTAACTTAGTCATGCAAGTATTATCAATCTTGCACCACCACCCTTAATAGAATAAGAATGTGAATCAATAGTACCCCGTGAATAATAACTCGTGAATAGTAACTTGTGAATAGTAACTCGTGAATAGTAACTCGTGAATAATAACTCTTGAATAGTACTCCGACACGAAAAGTGCTCCGAATACCCGAGTGAACAATATAACCTCCGGACATCAATTATCATCGAAATAAATGTCAATTTCCACTAACACTAATAATCCTAATACAATGGAACAATCAATTTCATCTTTAATCAACACAACTTATTCATCATTAATATTATAACTCACAATATTTAACAACCAGGTCGTTCCCGGAAAGAGGGAGCTTTCCGATAAGGATTTCTCTTTATTGGCGCACAATTAGGTGACCAAACCTCTCCTTGATAGAACTTCTAGACATTGTCAATATTACAAATAATAATATGAATAACTTTGTCGTCTTAATTATTGATTTAATAATAATAAATATTATAAAGATGATACTGTGACAATAATTGAATCAATAATATGAGAGATATGATGCAGCAATTACTGTAGCAATAATTGAGTATAACTGAGTGACTTCTTACGTAAGCATCAATAATCAATACTGTTTGCTACTATGCAACCACGCCTATTACTGTACTTTTAACACCGGGTATTTCAACAGTTAACGGTAAAACTTCAGCCGTTATTTTCATAAAGTATTTTTGTTGTTTTCTTAATCTGACAATAATTCTGTTGCGGGGTCCACCAATGATTGTACAATCGTCTGGATATTCCACGACAAAAAGAATATTCCCCGACCAATTGAATATTATATAACAACTTGCGTACTTTGCAAAATTTATAAATATAACCCACAACTATAACATTATATAAAATCCACACCATAACATTTAAAAAAATATTTTGAGAAAATTAAATATTTATTCATAAAATCTGGGGTCTCACAATCTCCCCTCCTTATGGAATTTCGCCCACGAAATTTACGTGCGTACCTAGAATGCCGAAGAGATGAGGATACCCTGACTTCATTTCAGATTCTAACTCTTGAGGTATAACCTTTGAGTGTTGAATATGATCATTCTTATCCAAGATTTTTAAATGTATCTCATCATATGTTAAATCATCCGCTATCTCGTCCGGTTCTAAATTAATAATGTGGTTCGGGTCGTAATATCGATACGTTATGAACACGCAACATACTTGACGGTAAAACGAGTCTATAAGCCACAGTTCCTACTTGACTAAGGATTTTAAATGGGCCCATAAAATCGAGGGTTGAGATTTCCTCTCTTCATCGATTCTTGCTTCTAGAATAACGCCCTCTTGAACCTTCTTCATTCATCAGCTCTGAGTATGTAGCTTGAGCGACTTTAACTTTATCGATTAAAGTCGATTCTACTCATATATTCGTTATCTTCACGGGGGTTCGTATATTCACACTTGTAAACGCATACGATCTTCTACTAAATGCGTCAGCTATCATGTTCGCTTTTCCACGATGGTATTGAATGATATTATCGTAATCTTCAATAGCTCGAGCCAACTTCTTTGGTACATGTTACGTTCATTTTAGGTGAAGAAAATATTTAAGGGTTTAAGAAATGGGTTTTGTACTGGGGTCAATACAAAATTCGATTTCACGCTCTAGGGTAGGCTAAGAAGTCTTCAAGAATACGTCAAAAAATTTATTAACAATAGAAATATCATTCAAAACTGTGACTCTCATCCAAGACTTGGATAGTACTTCACATTGATACTTATCAACTTGACATCGTCATTCACGACGTCGCCTACAGAAAGTCTGGCTTCGGTACATTCCACACAAGAAAGTCAACAACGAAAGGACCGGGGCTCTTTACTTATGGCTTGATATGACAATGATTGACTTTAGTGGTTTGGTTGCTTGAATTTGCATAATAGATTGGTTAGGAATATGAAAGCTAACGACCTTACGAAAAACATGATGAATTGTTAACCAATCGATTCCTAAAATCGCATCAAAGGCAAGTTTTTTTTTTCAAAAGAGATAAGATCGACAGGTAACGTGAAAGTATCGATTTGAATCAACAAGATTTATAAATAGTGGAGGTAACGAAGATTTCTACTATCGAAGTTTCAACCAATAAGTCAAAGTCTAATTTCTCCGAAGTCAAATTTAAACGTTGAGCGCAAGCAAGAGAGATAAAAGAATGGGTAGAACCGGTATCCAATAAGGTATGGACTTCGTAAGAATTTATAATTAACTAACTCGTGCTAACTTCATTCAGGTCACTCGCGTTTTGAGAAGTTACGAAAAACGCTCTTCCTGAAACCACCGACTTTGTTTTGTCCGTATCTGCCTTTGGTACCAGTGTCCAGGTGGACTTGATTTCACTATATGACAAAATCGGGCTAAATGACCTTCTCTTCTTGAAATTTCCACTTCTATTATCTTGGCCATGATTTCCACCGAAGTGGTTACCATTCTTGGCATGATAATTTCCCCCACGATGGTTATCATTGTTTTATGGTCGTTGCCACCGGTATGATTATTATCGTGTTGTTGGACATTACCTTTTGCTTGAGCTGAATCAACACTCTCATGTGCTTCATTACTTATCTCAGCATTTTCAGTTGTCATTTTCAAATACTGCCACAAAACAAGGGTTAATTAACATATCACATATTATCTCTATACTCTGTCCGACCAATTAAATACTAAATAAACTTAGATAGGTCATACTAGCGAAGGAATTCCCCGTCTCTCCCCTCCTAGTTCTATTCTCACATCCTAGCCAGTGATCATATCCCTAAGCTTTGATACCAACTGTGACGCCCCCAAAATTAGGTATACATCACCCATCTTGAGTCGCCAGATACATGGTACAGGATACAAATACAAACTTAATTATACAACTGTCGTGTACAATATGACAAAACATATGCTGTGAATTTTAATACAAATACTGTCCTCTAGAGAGTATACAAACTCAATGGAGTCCTCATTACATTTATTATCACACTATTTCACAGAATAGTGAGGACTACTAATGCACCATCTAGGACCATCACTCTGTTCCCCGACTAGTCCCTGCTACATTCTCATTTCTTGAATAGAACAGTGAAAGAAAGGGTGAGCTCAACTAGCCCAATAAGAAATATTATGACTAAGATAATGCAAACAAATTTATCGTTAGCCTTCAACAGTGTTAAACTGATACAATATAACAACCATCAAGTTTAACTGTAGCGGAACAAGCAATCCATTAAAAGAGTCAAGTAGAGAATAAAATCTACTATTTTTTATGATTTAAAATGTTTTTCATCACTTTTATTGCCGAGACTCAGCTTAATAAATAATCTACATCATCAAATCACCCCTGCACTACGGCCAAGGATATTCTTTAGTATCACGACCACGAATTATCCATGCACTACGGCTAAAGATAATCATGTTTTCATCAACAGTCCTGATCATGCAATAAAATAATTCATCTTTGCACTACGGCCAAAGAGAATCCATAGCCATAATCATACAAAAAACTGTCCATCAATGCTCTACGAGCCAATGAGGACATTTCCTACATCATTTGTAACATTACGGTTATGATTACACCGAATAACCCCTGGTCATAATCATACCAAGTCCATCTATGCACTACAGGCCACAGATGACTTTCAACAAAATATAAACATGAGGATGATGACAATGATATAAGAATTCAATAAAAGTTCAAGAGTTAATTTATCTAGGAACTGATAACATCCAAAGTGTTAACATGATACTGCTTTGTATAGTAAAATTCAAGAATGCTCAGAAGAATATGTCCATGAAAAGATATTGGATGAAGCGCAAATATCAAGGATATTCCACTAATTTCCAGGAGTATAGAAGTCAAAACTTTAACTAACTGTGTATAATAAAGAATGGAATAACAAAAGAAATCACCATGCATGCGGTACTTCGTATAGATAGGTTATTCTAACAGAATAATAATAACGGAATCAGGTCAGGTGAAATTCGCACCTACAAGATGTTCCAACAGAATAATAATGAATAGAATAACAACAGAAATCACCATGCATGCGGTACTTTGCATAGACAGGTTATTCCAACAGAATAATAAATAACGAAACCAGGTCCAGCGTAAAACGCACAGACATGCTATTCCAACATAATAATAATAAAGATGGAATAATAGAAGAATGTCACCAAGTATAGGGTAGTCCGCGTATACTGGTTATTCCAGCAGAATAATAAAGAATGGAATAACAGAATTTCTCTTCATGAATACAAAAGAAATAATACCCCTTACAGGTATAACAAATAATATTCTCTACCTTAAGAAGAAACTGGATATAGAAGTAGTGAAGTAGCAAAATACTTTTCTTCTTTCTCTCTATAATAATTGCTCTAAAGCTTTTGTGAATTGGTGAGAAATGAAGGAAGAATGAGCTTCTATTTATAGGAAAATATAGTTTCGATAATTGCACATTTTGGGGCTCGAATTATTACAGTATAATACCTTCCTCTTTTTCTTAATTTTTAATTTAGTCCTGCAAGTATTATCAATCTTGCACCAACTCTCCTAATAGTAAATCATGTGAATCAATTGTACAATCATGTGAATAAATAGTATAATCATGTGAATAAATAGTTTAATCATGTGAAAAAATTAATTATAGTATAGTACCTTCAACTATACCTCCATTTTTAACTTAGTCATGCAAGTATTATCAATCTTGCACCACCACCCCTAATAGTATAAGAATGTGAATCAATAGTACCCCGTGAATAATAACTCATGAATAGTAACTCATGAATAGTAACTCGTGAATAGTACTCCGACACGAAAAGTGCTCTGAATACCCGAGTGAACATTATAACCTCCAGACATCAATTATCATCGAAATAAGTGTTAATTTCCACTAACACTAATAATACCAATACAATGGAACAATCAATTTCATCTTTCATCAACACAACTTATTCATCATTAATATTATACACAATATTTAACAACCAGGTCGTTCCCAGGAAAGAGGGAGCTTTCCGATAAGGATTTCTCCTTATTGGCGCGCAATTAGGTGACCAAACCTCTCCTTGATAGAACTTCTAGACATTGTCAATATTACAAATAATAATATGAATAACTTTGTCATCTCAATTATTGATTTAATAATAATAAATATTATGCAGATGATACTGTGACGCCCCCAAATCCGGGTACTTGAAACCCGAATTTAGTGCTTCACGATACCATCTCTATAACCGAAATAATACTAATGGCAATGCCATTAATATAAATATTAAACTTAACTTACATAAATAACTAAAATTTATTTTTCATAATTTAAAATAATTTTTAAAATTATTTTTGGTAATTTTTATAATTTATTACTTATTTTTAATTATTTTTCGGAAAAACAGAAATTGAAATTAATTAAGTCTGTTGCTAAAGCCTATGGCGACAGAAAAGCATCGCCTTAGGTGTTCTTGAGCCCAAGAACACTGACAGGTCAGTGTTCGAGTTGCCTCTTTTGACCGCGTGTAATTTTCAATATAAAATGTATCTGAACTAACTCGAACTTTGATTATGTAGACAAACTGTAATACTAAAATGATCATTCATCATCTCAGCTATAATACTAATATCAAAACGATCTGGGCTTGCTAAAGAATCTGTCAGACATTTCTTAGGTTTCTTCAGAAACCCAGAACATCAACTGGTCACTTTCCAGTACAAATTCATCTAAGTTCTAGTTGTTGTTTTATTGTTTCTATGATTCATAAATGTAGTATTCATGACAAGGTATAACAACATATCAAGATTACACTTCAAAAACATTTAAATCACTATCTACAGCTCGGTCAAAGGGTGTCAGAAACCATGTTCATCATTTTTCTGGAAATTCCCAGAAATGAAAAAACAGTGCAAGTGGTCTACTTTGACCACTTACTACGTTCGATATGTTCATTGTTTGTGGGGTTTTAAGACATGAATTTACAGTCCACATTACCAGATACAAGTTGACACCAAAACATCAACAAATAATCATCAAGGATGTCAGATCAGGGCCATTAAAATACTATCAGACGCGATTTTAAACTTTCTGGGCTGCCTAGATTATCCTCGGTCATGGTCGATCAAGACATTTGACCGATTATAACTTCAAATCTGTAATAGATCTAAATTTAATTCCTTTTGCATATTAAAGATAACATGACAGGCTATAGAGTAACACTTTTAAACAACAAAAATACTAAACACACAACCATCTATAGCCTCTGACATTTGATGTCAGATCACAAAAAACTTTTTCCCAGATTTAGAAAATCTTTGATTTCCGAGCACTTTGATGTTATAGACTCATAAGATACCTACCCAGAATATTAATTTACACATCATACAATATATCTAAACATTTTAATATCTAATCCAACATAGCATAAAGATCAAATTTTCTAAATTGGGTCTTATACCTCAATGAACCAAATTTTGATCTTCTGCTCCTAATCTGATCTTGATGTTCTGGGGACACACTAAGGAACTGAAATGCTAACTATTTTTGTGAGTTTAGAGAGAAAGAAGCTTAGTGGTGTATGTGTGAGAAATTGGGACAAAGTTATGAACTTTCCTCTCTCTCAATCTATATATAACTTGATGAAATGGTTAAGGTTGATCATGCTTATTGATTAAAGGCTATTACTAGACCACATGACTATGTTGAGTTGGTTTACCAACTAAAGTTATGACAACCTATACATGTTATCTATTTAAATAATGCTAGAAGGGCAATTTGGTCATTTAACTTATAAAGTGCATTGTACTTTTGTAACTTCTCACACCTATTAGGTTTTAACCGTTAGGGTTTGACCCTAGGGTTTCATAAGCTCTAAATCTAGAATTGCGTGTTAAGGGAAAATAGGAAATCTTAGTTTTCTAAAATGTTGATTAGTGTTTCTTAATGAAATTAAGTTTCATAGTCACTTAGGACTTATAAATTAGGCTTTATAATCTACTAATTACTATTAAGCTTGCTAAATTAATAACTAGGGTTTGTAATTTAGCAATTAGGGTTTTATTCCTATAATTAGGGTTTTTAGATACTAATTAGGGTTTACCTAATTAACATTAATCATAATAATAATTATTAATTACATAACACATAACTTAACAACCATTATAGTCATATTTGACTTTATACTATAGTTTATCAGTAATGCTAGGAATTTTGTACTGTCCTACTATAACTGTTCCACACAATAACCTTACACACATAGCATACATAATTATAATACTGAAAAATAATAATATAATATTATTATTCTCATTCCTTGATCAAAATCCAGAATTAGGGTTTGGATTCCATATCTGATTTATCTGCCATATACAACATTAATAATTAAGTTAAAATATTTAACTTAACTATTCTAAAGTAATTTCATATAATAATTATTATAATAATTCTGTATTCATTTCATATATTATTTAAATAGTTTATAAACATATTTTCATGGAAAATAATTAATAAAAATATGTTTACTGAAAAATTAATTATTATAAGAATATAATTTATAGAGATCAATAATTCTAAAATAAAATTATTTGTAATCATTCATGTAATAAATATATTTTATATTCATCACATAAATACATACATAATACCTTGCACACATTCTGACTATTAAAATAATTAATTTATAATAATAATAATAAAAAATTTATACGCAAAATTTCTGATTTAATTATATAGAAAATATCGGGTTATTACATTCACCCTCCCTTATAAAGATTCCGTCCCCGGAATCACCATTTAAAACCTACTTACCAGGATACATAACATACACAACCATTGCAAATAGATCTTGATCATAATTGATCGATCTGATCTTTAACTATTCAGCAAAATGCTTATCTATCATCTTAAAAAGAAATTTGATTTCTAAAAGAACTCAAATTCTTCCTTCAAAATAATTTATAAAATAAGTTAATATATATATAAGAAAATTATATGTAAGAAAATAAAATTGGTTCGAGTAATACCTGGAGTTGCATTCCCGACTGCTACCGAAACTTGAATAGTCATGTTGAAGACGCTTGCGGTTGATTTCGTTGGTTTGTTTGTTGAAGTTGGTCCAGTTGTTGCCAATGTCCTGCTACCTTTTTCCGTATTTGCATTCCTTGTTTCATTTTTCCTTCTTGAACAGTCTTTTACCTTATGCTCCATTGATTCACACACAACACACCTACTATACCTTCTTGGATTGGGACAGTTAGGAGAAATATATTCCTTATGTCCTCAATTGCCACACATAAAATTTCCTTTTAATCACATTCCCGGCTTATTTCCGGTATTATTGAAATTATCTTCTTTTATCTTATAGGTGATAGGAGCTGTCTGTTGCCTCGCCGTTATCTTAGCTATCACATACACTTCTACAGGGTCAGTTGATCTTCTAAATCCTGGCGGTCCAATTGTCTGGAAGTCTTTGAAGTTTGTCGATCGATTATCTGGCTGATTTCCCGCGGCTGATATTCCGTTCTGCATAGCTTGATCGTCCACATTTGTAAAAATTTGGTGTCGGGTCTGGTTGTCCTCCAGCTTTGTTCACAGGTTCTTCTTCCTTTGGTTTTGTTTTTGTCTTGATGACATTTTCATAAATTATTCTTACATAGTAAGCCTTATCGTAAACGCTTAACATATAACGCAAAACTTTCTATTCAACTAATCATGTACTCAAAATATTAGATTTTAAAAACTCGGTTTACTGTATTAATCAGTGATCAGATAAATATATACTATCTTTATACCAACTTATTCCATTAATCCAACATAGACTCAGATTCATAACACTTGACATGCCTTAGCACACACTGCTTTAAACATCCGTTATCCCTTTGTGACTCGAAAGTCGGGAATCGCTGCCATAACTTATACAAAAGTTAAGAATATTCTTTCATACAGACACATCTATTATTTACACCACATCGAATCATATATATTCCAGTAACACTTAACACTGTCTATTTCTTACGCCTTCCCTAATGATCATTTGCTTACTATTCTATATATTCTCATTATCTTCAATAATCTTTTAGCACATAACTATACTAGTCCTCTTATAGCCATTTGGTATTCGTTTGGTTATTGAGTTTCTAAAGGTTAAGGGTTCAAGAGCTGGTGATGAGATGGAGTAATAATTCATGAATGATATGAGGTATTTTAAAACACTTTCCTTTTTCTTACCATACATTATGAGTTTAAGAACTCACTATAAACATATGAGTTTAAGAACTCAAGCTTAACCATATTCTTATACTTTACCTATCAGTTACATTACCGTTTCTGTATCCAGTACCATACTTTCCAAAATAACCACCTCTTTGAGGTAGCTTTCAATGTGAGCCTCTATTTCAGCTATTGGCTTTGATATTGGCTCAGTCATGGAGGTTGACTTATTCTTTATGACTTAAGAGTATCATAATTATGTTCCTTTCTGACACCTACACACAAATTATCTTGACTAGCAAATAAATACACACAACACACAATAATTTTATAAGTTATCTTTTATTTTGTTTGACGATAAATTTATACAATTCATCTCCTTTTTAAACTCTATATGAGTTATTTATATTTTCAACGTTTCCCTCTGTTCTAAGGTTATAGCCTAAGGTATAACCCACCTAAGGTTTTAAACTCTATAGCTTTGATACCAACCTGTGACACTCATGGTGCTTCCAACCATAGCACCTCACAATGATACCTATCAACTTGCTACCGACTCGCTCGGCGTCCCCTACGGAAAGTCTGGCTTCGGTGCCTTCCCTTAAAGGGATGTCACCAGATAAAGGCTCAGGGCTCTTTGAAAATTCATGCTTATAGCTTTGATACCAACCTGTGACGTCCCCAAATCCGAGTACTTGAAACCCGAATTCAGTGCTTCACGATACCATCTCTATAACCGGAATAATACTAATATCAATGCCATTAATATAAATATTAAACTTAACTTACATAATTACCAAAGTTTAACTCCCAAGTACGTAACCTTAAATCATTCCTTACAACAAATGATCATAAATATATAACATTATCTTAATAATATTAAACTATCACACAGATAACATTGTCATCATTCAGCAACCTTTCCTTTTCCCTTGTTTCTAGCAGGGCCTTCAGAGTGTTCACACTTAGCTGAAAATATTTAAATTAAGCAAGGATGAGCATTTGAGTGCCCAAAAAGTAATAGCAATTATATATATATAAGATGAAAGAAATTAAATATTTTCTTTATACTACCATTCTACAACAGATCAATTGTTATGAAGTAATTTGTACCAATAATAATAACATAACAACCCTCGTTCAAATTTTTAAAACTACGTATTGACTATATATATAGGGTAATCGACAGATTATGAACATTATTTTTTGTTTTCGAATAGGTTAGACAGAAATTCATCTGCAAACTGTCATAACTTATGGGCCTGAGGGTGTACAGTCCATGGACCCTGTATTGGTCAATACTACATTGCTAGAACGATATTATCGTTCATCCTTTGTCCGCCGTAGCGCATAAAAATTTTCCCATGTTCGGAATGTTCATACTTGTCAGGGTTCCAAACAAAAGGTTTTATCTTATCCAACAATAATCTATAATTCAACATATATGTATATCAAAGGTGTATCAACATGTGATTAGATACAATGATTATCCAAGTGGGGACACTTGTATAATCATTTATAGAAATTAACGAACATAATAAATATCTAAATTACCATATACTAACATGTTGATAATCAATGAGCGTATATAATATAGGTTTAACAATCTGTACAATAATAGTATAATTCTGAAACATTCTTACACTTGTCAATTGCATAAAGAAAATGCAAAGGTAGGATACTTGCCTGGTCTGTTGCTTATAATACGTAACTTAGTTTTATCATTTATATAGCAACCTATCAGTAATAAGAGCATTTTACTGATTAGAATAACATATCATAACACATAGCACGGTCTATTGCAGTCCGCACATAACTTAATCACATTGTCATAATATTCAACAGTCATAGAATCACAAACAAACATTTATACAGTCAAAATATCTAAGTCCAGATCAATTTCTGAAACATGTCGGTCTACCGACGGCTTTATCAGGTAATTATCGAGTCTAAGACTCTATCTCGTATATCAATATCTACAAGTATCAGTCAAATTATTTTTAACTGACTTATAATAATTTTTAAACATTTATTATAATTTATCACGAATTTTCAAACACTGGAATTATTATTAAATGATTTAAATAGTACACAATTCTATTATTATTAATATTTTATTAATATTAAACTATTAATAAAATCATTGCCAAAAATATTAAAGTTATTTATAATAACTCAGAATACTTTTAAAGTACTTATATTACACTTAAATGATTTTTAAAACAATTAAAATCATTATTAAATAATTACCATTAATATTAAAATATTAATGAACTATTTATCTAAATATTAAAAGTCATTAATTATAACTTAAAATATATTTAATTCATTTATATCCTTTTTAAATGATTTTTAAATAAATAAAATCATTTTTAAACTATTTATTTAATATAATCATTAAATAAAAATAATATCATTAATATTAATTTATTAATGAGAATTCTCCAAAAATATAGAAAAATATATTTTATAAGTCAAAACATTTTCTAACACTTTATTCTCATTTTAAATAATTAAAATCATTTTTCTCTAATTTATTTAATACACTAACTAAATAAATTAAATATCATTAATATGCAAATAATTATAAATATTAATGAAAAATATCACAAATAATTAAAATTTATTTTTCATAATTTAAAATAATTTTTAAAATCATTCTTGGTAATTTTTATAATTTATTAGTTATTTTTAATTATTTTTCAGAAAAACAGAAATTAAAATTAATTAAGTCTGTCGCTAAAGCCTATGGCGACAGAAAAGCGTCGCCTTAGGTGTTCTTGAGCCCAAGAACACTGACAGATCAGTGTTCGAGTTGCCTCCTTTGATCGCGTGTAATTTTCAATATAAAATGTATCTGAACTAACTCGAACTTTGATTATGTAGACAAACTGTAATACTAAAATGATCATTCATCATCTCAGCTATAATACTAATATCAAAACGATCTGGGCTCGCTAAAGAATCTGTCAGACATTTCTTAGGTTTCTTCAGAAACCCAGAACATCAACTGGTCACTTTCCAGTACAAATTCATCTAAGTTCTAGTTGTTGTTTTATTGGTTCTATGATTCATAAATGTAGTATTCATGACAAGGTATAACAACATATCAAGATTACACTTCAAAAACATTTAAATCACTATCTACAGCTCGGTCAAAGGGTGTCAGAAACCGTGTTCATCATTTTTCTGGAAATTCCCAGAAATGCAAAAACAGTGCAAGTGGTCTACTTTGACCACTTGCTACGTTCGATATGTTCATTGTTTGTGGGGTTTTAAGACATGAATCTACATTCCACGTTACCAGCTACAAGTTGACTACCAAAACATCAACAAATAATCATCAAGGATGTCAGATCAGGGCCATTAAAATACTGTCAGACGCGATTTTAAACTTTCTGGGCTGCCCAGATTATCCTCGGTCATGGTCGGTCAACGACATTTGACCGATTATAACTTCAAATCTGTAATAGATCTAAATTTAATTCCTTTTGTATATTAAAGATAACATGACAGGCTATAGAGTAACACTTTTAAACAACAAAAATACTAAACACACAACAATCTATAGCCTCTGACATTTGATGTCAGATCACAAAAAACTTTTTCCCAGATTTAGAAAATCTTTGATATCCGAGCACTTTGATGTTATGGACTCATAAGATACCAACCCAGAACATTAATTTAGACATCATACAATATATCTAAACAGTCTAACATCTAATCCAACATAGCATAAAGATCAAATTTTCTAAGTTGGGTCTTATACCTCAATGAACCAAATTTTGATCTTCTGCTCCTAATCTGATCTTGATGTTCTGGGGACACACAAAGGAACTGAAATGCTAACTATTTTCGTGAGTTTAGAGAGAAAGAAGCTTGGTGGTGTATGTGTGAGAAATTGGGACAAAGTAATGAACTTTCCTCTCTCTCAATCTATATATAACTTGATGAAATGGTTAGGGTTGATCATGCTTATTGATTAAAGGCTATTACTAGACCACATGACTATGTTGAGTTGGTTTACCAACTAAAGTTATGACAACCTATACATGTTATCTATTTAAATAATGCTAGAAGGGCAAGTTGGTCATTTGACTTATAAAGTGCATGATACTTTTGTAACTTCTCACACCTATTAGGTTTTAACCGTTAGGGTTTGACCCTAGGGTTTCATAAGCTCTAAATCTAGAATTGCGTGTTAAGGGAAAAATAGGAAATCTTAGTTTTCTAAAATGTTGATTAGGGTTTCTTAATGAAATTAAGTTTCATAGTCACTTGGGACTTATAAATTAGGCTTTATAATCTACTAATTACTATTAAGCTTGCTAAATTAATAACTAGGGTTTGTAATTTAGCAAATAGGATTTGATTCCTATAATTAGGGTTTTAGATACTAATTAGGTTTTACCTAATTAACATTAATCATAATAATTATTAATTACATAACACATAACTTAACAACCAGTATAGTCATATTTGACTTTATACTATAGTTTATCAGTAATGCTAGGAATTTTGTATTGTCCTACTATAACTGTTCCACACAATAACCTTACACACATAGCATACATAATTATAATACTGACAAATAATAATATAATATTATTATTCTCATTCCTTGATCAAAACCCAGAATTAAGGTTTGGATTTCATATCTGATTTATCTGCCAGATACAACATTAATAATTAAGTTAAAATATTTAACTTAACTATTCTAAAGTAATTTCATATAATAAATATTATAATAATTCTGTATTCATTTCATATATTATTTAAATAGTATATAAACATATTTTCATGGAAAATAATTAATAAAAATATGTTTACTGCAAAATTAATTATTATAAGAATATAATTTATAGAGATCAATAATTCTAAAATAAAATTATTTGTAATCATTCATGTAATAAATATATTTTATATTCATCACATAAATACATGCATAATACCTTGCACACATTCTGACTATTAAAATAATTAATTTATAATAATAATAAAAAATTTATACGCAAAATTTCTGATTTAATTATATAGAAAATATCGGGTTATTACAGATACTGTGACAATAATTGAATCAATAATATGAGAGATATGATGCAGCAATTACTGTAGCAATAATTGAGTGTAACTGAGTGACTTCTTACGTAAGCATCAATAATCAATACCGTGTGCTACTATGCAACCACGTGTATTACTGTACTTTTAACACCGGGTGTTTCAACAGTTAACGGTAAAACTTCCGCCGTTATTTTCACAAAGTATTTTTGTCGTTTTCTCAATCCGACAATAATTCAGTTGCGGGGTCCACCAATGATTGTACTGTCGTACGGATATTCCCCGACAAAAAGAATATTCCCCGACCAATCGAATATTATATAACAACTTGCTTACTTTGCAAAATTTATAAATATAACCCACAACTATAACATTATATCAAATCCACACCATAATATTTAAAAAATTATTTTGAGAAAATTAAATATTTATTCATAAAATCTGGGGTCTTACATTATATATATTATATATTATGCAAACATGCTTCGCATGTTTAATAATATGACGCGTATTTTATATATATATATATATATATTTGCATGTGCACTAAACAAGATGAGACTAATAGTAACAAACCCCTCAATGAAATTATATTAAGTTGTAACGTTCAAAGATATTTGGAATATCGAACGCCGCCTTCTAGCATGATAAAACAATAGAGCATTGAATATTTAAAATGAGTTTGTTGTGCATACACAAGGCGAGTATTAAATATTTGAGATGTTATTTTTATTACATTTGATGTTTATAAGGAATTGAACATTACCGCTTTGTTATGCACACACAAGGGTTGTAGTTTTCTCTTCACTTATATGGAAATGCTGGGTATAACTTAACTTAAATCATTTTAGTTCGGATGTGCACACACTTGACCATTATGATTTAAGAGGCAAAATATAAGAAGTTACATGATGATGTAATTGACAAGAGTTGTCTACCTATTTATTTATATATAGTTTGTTGTGCACACACAAGACTATATACATTTGAAATGGGATCCTTATTCTCACTAGCAAATCTTTAATTAGATATTGTCAAACTATATTCATGAGGGTAATATAGTTTGAAGAAAATAGTGAGAGGTACCAATATAAAATAAGACCTAATTTATTTTGGTAATTAATTAAATGAATGTTTGCTAAAATATTGTCTTTTTACATGCAGAATTTTGAAAATGTCACATTCACTAATTTCACTGCGTAGCATACTTAATGCTAAAAAACTGACCCGACCGAATTACACGGACTGGTTGAGGAATTTGAGAATTGTTCTCACTGCTGAAAATATTTCTTATGTCCTAAATTCGCCGATACCTGCAAAAGTTATAGAGACAGCCACTGAGGAAGAGATTGCTACTTTTAAACAGTGGCAAGATGATGCATTTGTGGCTCAATACATCATGCTCGCATCCATGAGTAACGAACTTCAGCGTCAACATGAAACCATGGATGCTCCTACTATGCTACTGCACCTTCAAGAGTTGTATGGTGAACAAAGTAGGACTGCTAGATATGAAATATCTAAGGAGCTCTTCCGATCTCGGATGACCGAGGGCACTACCGTTGAGACTCATGTCTTAAAGATGATCAATCTGATTGAATGTCTTGGATAGCTTGGGTTCGTCATGGTTGGGGAGTTGAGTCAAGATTTAGTCTCGCAGTCACTCCCGGACACCTTCTCATAATTTGTTATGAATTTTCACATGAATAAGTTAGATGTCAGCTTGCCTGAATTACTTAACATGCTGCTGAAGGTCACTTCCCATCCAAGAAGGACTATGTGTTAATGGTAGATAATTCTTCTAAAAAAGGAAGATGCCCAAGGTATCTTCTCAAAAGAAGAAATCCAAGAAGGTTCAGGGTAAGGCAAAAGTGAAGGATTAAAAGAAACCTGATCCAGCTAGCAAAGGAATTTGCTTCCAATGAAATAAGTCGGGTCACTAGAAGAGGAACTGCAAGGATTATCTTGTGGAACAAAAGCAGAAGAAGCTTGGAGAAGCTTCGAATCCTAATCAAGGTTTTTTTATGATTGAAATTAATTTTTCTAAAAGTCAATCTTCTACTTGGGTATTGGATATCGGTTGTGGTTCTCAAATATGTAATAATATACAGGGACTGGTCAGAAGTAGAAAGCTGAGCAAGGATGAGGTCGTCCTACGAGTGGGAAATGGAGCAAAGGTTGCTGCATTAGCTATAGGGACTTATTGTTTAGCACTGCCTACGGGCAACTCCATTAGTTTAAATAATTGTTATTTTATTCCGTCACTTATTAGAAACATTATTTCAATATATGTATTGGATATGGATGGTTTTGACATTATAATAAAGAACATTAGTTGTTCTATTTATAATAATAATATTTTATATGGTGTTGGTAATTTACAAAATAGACTTTACATTCTTGACTTGCATGAAAATATACTTCAAATTGAACAAACTAAGAAAAGGAAAAGAGATGATGTAAATTATACCTTCATGTGGCATTGTAGACTCGGTCATATTAATGAAACAAGATTATCCAAGTTGCATAATGATGGGCTCCTAGAGCTATCAGATTATGAATCATATTCAACTTGTGAATCTTGTCTCATGGGAAAAATGACTAAATATCCTTTTAGTGGAAAAGGAGAAAGAGTTATAGAGTTGTTAGCGTTGGTACACACAGATGTATGTGGACCTATGACAACGAATGCACGAGGATGGTATTCTTATTTTATTACATTCACCGACTATCACTCAAGATTTGGATATGTGTATTTAATAAAATGCAAATTTGAATCATTTGAAAAGTTCAAAGATTTCAGAAATGAAGTAGAGAAACAAATTGACAAAAGTATTAAGATTCTTCAATCAGATCAAGGTGGTGAATACTTAAGTGGTGAGTTTCTCAATTGTCTCAAAGAAAATGGTATAATCTCACAATGGACTCTACCAGGGACGCCACAGCTGAATGGTGTATCTTAAAGGAGAAATCGAACAATGTTGGACATGGTTCGTTCCATGATAAGTTTTACCGGATATGCCTTAGAAGCGACTACATATCTACTAAATAAGGTTCCCTCAAAATCCGTCCGTAAGACTCCATATGAGATGTGGACAGGGAGGAAACCTATTCTTAAGCATATTAAGATTTGGGGATGTCCAACTTATGTGAAAAGGTTTCAGAATGATAATCTTGGCA
Organism: Panax japonicus; assembly: GCA_020205505.1. Taxonomy (NCBI): domain Eukaryota; kingdom Viridiplantae; phylum Streptophyta; class Magnoliopsida; order Apiales; family Araliaceae; genus Panax; species Panax japonicus. The sequence continues at coordinate 17,926,605 of CM035107.1, read as the reverse complement.
CTAGATCTGATAAGTGTACTTTTGTGGGATATCATAAAGAAAGTTTAGGATATTATTTCTATAATCCTACTGAACAAAAGGTGTTTGTTGCCAAACATGATGCCTTCTTGGAAAAGGAGTTTATCCTTGAAGGGGCCAGTGGGAGGAAAATAGATCTTGAAGAAATTCAAGAACCACAAACCACTACAGATCAAATGGATGAACTTGTCCAAGTAGAGATTCCTTCTGTACCACACCCTATTCATAAATCTGGAAGAGTACCAAAGATACCTGAGAGGTATGGACTTGTCATAGAGGATGACGATGAGGTACGCGTCATAGATGAGGATGATCTATTGAATTACGAACATGCTATGAGTAATAAAGACTCAGAGAAGTGGCAAGAAGCCATGAAATCCGAGATGGACTCCATGTATGAAAACCAAGTATGGACTTTGGTTTCACCACCTGAAGGCATTAAGCCTATTGGGTGTAAATGGGTCTTTAAAAGAAAGACTGGAGCAGACGACAAGGTAGAGACCTATATGGCCCGACTGGTCGCAAAAGGTTTCAAACAAAGACAAGGACTTGACTGTGATGAAACCTTCTCACCAGTAGCGATGCTCAACTCCATTCGGATTTTTCTTGTGATTGTAGCTTACCATGACTACAAAATTTGGCAGATGGACGTGAAAACGGCCTTCCTCAATGGGAAACTTGAGGAGGATGTGTATATGATACATCCAGAGTGATTTGTTTCAAAGGTTGGAACAAATCAAGTCTATAAGCTGCAACGATCCATTTATGGATTGAAGCAAGCTTCTCGTAGGTGGAACATCCGTTTTGATGAGACAATCAAAGAGTCTAATTTTATCAAAAATGAGGATGAACCATGTGTGTACAAGAAGGTTAGTGGGAGCGCTGTTTCATTCCTCGTATTATATGTTGATGATATAGTACTGATAGGGAATGATATTCCTATGCTACAATCAATTAAAATCTGGTTATCTAAACACTTCTCCATGAAAGACTTAGGAGAAGCATCCTATATTTTGGGGATAAAGATCTATAGAGATAGATCTAAAAGGATGCTTGGCTTGTCCCAATGAACGTACATTGACTCGATGCTAAAGAGGTTTAGCATGGAAGATTCCAAAAGAGGTCTCATGCCGATGAGCCATGGAATACATCTTTCCAAGAAACAGGCCCAAAGACACCTGAGGAGAGAGACCGTATAAGTAAGATTCCTTATGCTTCAGCAATATGATCTATCATATACGGTATGATATGTACTAAACCGGATGTCGCTTAGTGTAACAAGCAGATATCAGTCGAATCCAAGAGAAGAGCACTGGAAGGCCGTGAAAAATATCCTAAAGTACTTGAGAAGAACTAAGGATGTATTTCTTGTCTACCGTGGGTCTGAATTGAAACTAGAGGGCTTCACAGACTCAAGTTTTCAAATAGACCAAGATGACAGTAAATCCATTTCGGGGTATGTGTTTACCTTGAATGGTGGTGCAGTGAGTTGGAAGAGTTCCAAACAATAAATAGTTGATGATTCAGTGATAGAGGCAGAGTACATAGCTGCAAGTGAAGCTCCAAAAGAAGCTGTTTGGATGAAGAAGTTCATTACCGAACTTGGTGTGGTTCCTAGCATTGAAGGACCAGTACCTTTATTCTGTGACAACACTAGAGCTGTTGCGCAGGCTAAGGAACCTAGGTCTCATCAGAAATCTAAACACGTTTTGCGGCGGTTTCATTTGATCAAAGAGATCATTGAAAGAGGAGACGTCACCCTAGAATGGGTGGACTCTCAAGACAATATTGCAGATCTATTTACTAAAGCGTTAACACACAACAATAGTTTAATCGTCACTTAGAGAAGATGGGTATGAGATACCACGGCGATTGGCTCTAGTGCAAGTGGGAGATTGAAAGTAGTATGCATACAAGCCAATCATGTATGATGATAAAGCATGTACTTTGTAATCAATCTTATTTATTTATTAATAAAAGAATTATTTATCAAAGACATTTATTTTAAACATAGTGTTGTTTTAATAATATGTGATAAACCCATAGTTTTAAGCAATGCTTTTAGAATCATGATGAGATCATACTAATGAGATCTAAATTCTTAGATAGCTTAAAACTAAAATATTCTCAATCGATGGATTACTAAAAAAGGGGATTAGTGAATCCGGATAGATTGATACATGCGTTGCTTGCTCATTGGATGAGAATGATTAATCTCATAATCATTTGTGTGGAGACATTAAAGCAAGTATATAGGTGCTTATTGGAGAATAAGTTCACTGAACGTGACTCGTTAAGGAATACCTAATGGAGTTTTGCTTGCATGTCAATAGGAATTCCTGTAGTGATAGTAGTACAAATGATCCTTAGACTTGAGATCATCATAGTATCTTATATATAATGAATTACATTTTGACTTATTCCTTATGACTCTTAGAGTATATCAAAGGGTATGCTTGGGTATAATAAGTTATATATGAAGATAATGAATGATCAATAAAGAATCTACCACTTCTAGTAAAAGAAGAGAAATGTCATATGTGATTCGATAAATGACAACCCAGGAATCCTTGGCCAAGGTGGAATGAAATTAGAAAGTAGTTTCTAATTTGCATTCATTAGGAGTTGTGCATTTAGGAATCGAAATACATATAATTTAATAAAATAAGACTTAACAGTAATTCCATGTCTTATATTTAATTGGGACATTGTATGGTAGAAAGATTGAATTGTACGATCACTATTAACTCAAAGGTTCTTTTATGATTAATGTTGAAATCTATATTATCTAAAAAGTCGTTGATCGCTAGGGAGTCTTATCCCTATTATAGAATAAATATTATTTATTTAAATAAATTATTCGTTTAATTTATTTATTTAAATAAGATTAGAATTATTCTAGTTAATTTATTCACAACCGGTTTAATATGGAGAACCTAAAAGGTCACACCATAAAAGGAAGAATAATTATTTAAGAAGTTAATGGCATGATCGTAATAATATGTTAAGTATATTTAATTTAATCTATGGTGATAGAATAAATTAATTAGCTTAATATTTTAGAAATATTAAATATAAATTAATAAGAGGAGTCTTATTAATATTATAATTATTATTATTTTAATTTCTAAAAGAGTTTAGAAATTAATTTAATATAAGTACTCTCATTTATTCCTAATAGGATTAGGAGGGAAAATTAGTTAAAGGAGTTTAATTAATTATCCCTAATAAGATTAGAGAGCCCATTTAATTAAAAGAGTTTGATTAAATAAATAATATCTTATTTTAATTAAATAGGGTTACGTGATATCTTTATAAGATGAGTCTTATATCAGATATCAAATATTCGTAATTCCAAGTTGTTGGAGAGTACGCCCCTTTTTCTATAGAGATAGGAAAAACTAGGGTTTGAGCCAATACACCCTTCTTCTTGAAAAATCTTCTTCCTTGGTGGATCACCCCAAGAGGCCATATACTTGGGTGGCTAATATTAATCAAAGGAATAAATCTACCCGGAGATTCAAGGAGATCGCGGAGAAGTAGGAGGTGAACTTGTACCTGTGGAAGCTCGTATCTACAAGGGTATGATTTCATAACTTCTTGTTCTTCGTTTTAATTAATAATATGCATAAAGGATGATCCGGGTAATTGGTTTGTGAAAAATTTTAAAATCTGATTTTACTTTACTTCCGCTAATTTTTGCAATTTGATTGCTACTTTGATTTTCACAAAACCTAACATGATTGTGTCATCGTACGGATATTCCCCGACCAATCGAATATTTTATAAAAAACTTGCATACTTTTCAATATTTATAAATATTACCCACAACTATAGCATTATATGAAAACCACACCATAATATTCAAAAATATATTTTGAGAAAAATTAATCTTTATTTATGAAAGTTAGGGTTTTACAGTAACTCACTCTTAATAGGAAGCTTAACAAAATATCTCAGCAAATGGAAATGAGAAGGATGAGTCCCCATTTATAGAGAAATCATTGTCCATACAATGATTTTTTCCAACTTAAACCAAGAAGAAGAAGAAGAAGAAGAAGAAGAAGCTATTGGATGATGAAGAGTGGGTTACCAACTCCTTCCCCAGCCATTGTTCCCTTCATCATCACCCTATCTAGCCATTGATGAGCTTAAGCAATAGAGGAGTAGGCCATTGGCCTATTCACGTGTATGAGAAAAATGAGACTCTCTAATTGGGACAAAAGCTATAACTCAGCATTTAATAATACTATTAGCATATATGGGTTTATTTGATATTTGTCCCCAAATGAGCATATACACCCACTCATACATTACACATAGAATTTATATAATTCTTGTACATTGGTTTATTTCAAATAATAATTTTAATTGAGCTAATTATAAAATAGTTGGATATTCTCAATCCATTATTTTCCATAAAATTATCATCTCAAATATACCCAATTATCATAATGATAATTAATATCAATTATTTATTAACTCACCATTTATTTTCTTTTAATACTTCCCATTAATTCTTCTTTGGATTTAACTTCACTAGTTATGCCACACAAGACATAGTTATGTGAACTTAGTAATTAATAGTCCACAAGCTTATAATAATATAATCTCACAAAATAATATTATTCTTAACTTTACATCTTATAATATAGTCATGAAAGTGGTATATTGCACCATGTTACATTTTATTATCTCACTTGTACATAGTGCTAACATACTACTCTTTATACATATATATTCAAATACTTCCTATATTATATAGTTACCATTGAAGTCTCACACTTCATTTCATCTCATATAGATGTAGCTACTGTATAATATACAATCATTGCACATACAAATTAATTCCTTCAATTATTCATTCATTAAATTATTTAATGAATGTTTATCCCATCACTTTGCCACGCTAGGCATATCTCACAAGCTTACATTAAGCTTATCCTCATTCTCATTACTTAGTCATTTACCACCACCCTACTATTTATAATATGTTCAATTTACATCAAACTATTATATCACAAGGTTCACATATATAAATATATCGTGAATGGAGATATCTAAATATTCTTTATAACATTCGTGGTAATATACTTACTCAAGTTGTTAAAATAACTTATTTTTCTTTTAACTTTAACCCTCTTGGAAATACATTACTATAATCAAAATTATGTATTTTGCCATAACATAACATAAGATGTTTTTATCCTGTTTTCTCTAAATATAGGAACTAATCATAATAAAACGATTTACTCATTTTCTCAAGATATTATTCTTAATATAATGTCTATGTATTAAAATATTATATGCACGACACACGTGCACACTATATATAAAAAATAAGTGTATTTTCTATTATGATAAATTGTTTCCATCAACTTATATAGCAAATATGTTTTAATATATTTACCATATTACTCAATCACACACATTACGTCGTACAAAGCTATATAAGGTAATATCAAAATAATATTCTCACTTTTATTAAAATAATCCAATGCTAGAATTTATTTTAATATCCTTTATTAGAAATATACTATAATTATTTATCTTCCCTTTCTATAGATTGTCTCAACACAATTTATTTAATCTATACATTTAACCATATCTCAATATTAATCAATAAATCTCTAAGAAATATTTATCTAAAGATATATCGATTTTCTTCTCTCGTCAACAATGTACATATATATAAGTCTAAACTTAACATACATCGAGTCTTTAATAGTATTCAATATAGTACACTGAGTGGTTTCCTACAAACAACCAACAAATTAGTTTCTGTCTCGTCTACACTGTTTTCACAGTGAGTTAGATCGGTTACTAATTCGTATATACCTCCTCTCTCTGAAGGAATTATTTAGCTCAGCTCCTATACATCCACCATTAATGGGTACGGTTGCATTGCCTTAGACTTGATACTTACTCGTACATATACTCAAGAAATTGATGATTATCAAAGATATTTAATGTCACCAACTTACTATGATAAAATAATTTTACATAAATTATTTAATATCAATAGATAATTTCTATCCATCTTCTTTACTTCAAATAACTCGCCTCTTCAATAAATAGCAAATATATAATAATAATAATAATAATAATAATAATATATTTATTAAACACAGAAATCACTTATTGCATAGTTTATATTACCCCATGCAACACAATACCACATACCTCACAACGCATATATATTGTTTTTCGAACCCTTCTCATGCCTTCAGAATTTTATTTACTAAACTCTTATTTTAATAATTTCTAAAAATTTGGGTTCTTACAGTAACACATGAGGTAATGATTAACATCACATGGGCTTTCCTTCCCCTATTGGCCAAATTTTTGGCAAACTTATCCTCCATTTTTGATTTATTTTTATTGCCAATATTTGCTTAGTATAATGACTAACAAGCACCTCCCAAGTTGGGCTAAGTTTGGGTTACTAGATTAATTGCTTGGGACATTTAATAATTCATTTGGGCTTTGTATTTTAATTATTTGGGTCACGTAAAATATTATGGATTCAACACACTAAGTTTACATTACCCTAATTGTTGAAATAGGGTTTATATCTCACTCATTTTGAAATTTAAATAATTACTCACATAGATTTAATTATATAACCCAATTAAACTTTCTTTAATTAGGTTCACAATAATTAATAAATTGAGATAATAAAATTAATCTCTTAGGTTAATATATATTTTAAATACTAAAATTCTTTCATACTATAACCCTTAGGTTATGTAATTTCCATACCTAATGTATAATTTGGTTATAAGACTTTCTTTTTAATTTTTTTTATATAACAAATAAATTTATACACATATTTATAAAATATATATTTATTTACTCACATACATTTTTCACATAAGTCATAACATATTTATCATCATTGATTAATAGTTATTATATTCATTTAATCACATATTCACTAAAGATATGACACAAAATGTTCAATATCATAGTTTAATATTCTTATTTCATGGCTTTCCTTTTTGTTTCACTAATTCACTAATTCAATTAGCCTTAATTGGCTTGATGAATTATTATATATTAATATAATCACTTTATATAAGTCATATCACTTAATCACTTAAAGATTATAAATCTTTTTATTTTACCATTCAAGGTTAACATTCATGCTATGTTAATTTTCAACATAAGCTTGTCATACTTTTCTTCAATCAATTAATTAGTTATTCTTTTTTGCTTCATTTACATTTCTTAGTCAACTTAAAATAAATAAATTGACTAACTTACTTAATTCATATCACATATGCTCAAAGTAAATAATAAAAAAATTATTCATAAAAATATACATATATTATCATATAAAATTTTTAGTCCTTACATTCTCCCCTCCTTATAAGAATTCCATCCCCGGAATCACTATTACCTTACATTCAAATTATGTCTATCCTTAAATTTTTATTTATTAATTAATCATTTTTTATTGAATTACTCTAATTATATTTGTTACTTCATTTATTCTTTCCTATCCCAATTCAGGGCAAAAAATCTGTGCTAAACTCAAGTCTCATTTGACTTGTCAATACTTTCCTCATAATAATATTCCTTTAATAACTTTTACTTTCTCTCATTCTACTTTGGAACCTCTAAGAGTTACCGTAGATCACTTAATATACGCGTTTTCTTTTAATAACTTTTAAATTTGTATCATCAACTCCTTCATACCAACTTGTGATACTAAATTGTGACTCATATTCGTAAATGGATAGCACCTCAAAATGATATCTATCAAATAAGACGTGCATAATTATATTACTGAGTGGAATCTTACCTTTCATGACTTCATTTGCGGTCACTGCATCCTGAACCGTCATGATAAACATACACGTCGTTGTTCTGTCTGGATGAGATTGTCCTTTTATCATCAGCATCCCACTGTCGTTTCCTTTGTTGTTGCTTCATTTGTCTGCATTCTTTTTTGGACAATTATGGATATGATGGTCTGGCGATCCACATTAAAAGCAGCCTTGAAATTTCTTCGGGCTGGGACAGTTGGGAGAGATGTGTCCCCCTTAGCCATAGTTAAAGCACACACACATTCCCTTTAGGCAGATTCCTTGATGATTCTTACCGCACACTACACACGACTAACTTTTCTTCCTACTCTTTCCTAGTTTATTTTTTGAGTAAGTATTGTCATTCCACTTACGCTTATTAGAGTTATCCCTCCACTGCTACCTCCTTTATTCGTCTTCTTCTCCAAGTAAAGGGATGAGTCACAGTTGTTATTCACAACATATGTGTTATCGTATTTTGCACGATAGTTGTATAAGAAAGTTTGTAGCCGGGGAACGGAGTGATGGTTCGAGATGGTGGCTATAGTAGTCCTCACTATTCTATGAAATAGTGTATCAATAAATATAATGAGAACTCCATTTGAGTTTGAATACTGTCTAGAAGACAATATTCGTGTAAAAATTCTTAGCTACGCTTTTGTCGTATTGTATAAAAGAAGTTTGTATTTGATTCTGTACCGTGTATCTAGCGACACAGAATGGGTGACGTATACCTACTTTGGGGGCGTCACAAATGGTATCAGAGCTATAAGTAAATAGCCCCGAGCCTCTATCTGGTGACTTCCTGTTGATGAAGAATGCACTGAAGCCAAGCTCTCCGTACGGGACACCGTTCTGCGGTGGCAAACTGATAGGTATCGTTGTGAGGTGTTGTCCATGGTTGGGGACATGAGTCACAAATGGTATCAGAGCTTAGGGATATAGTCACTGGCAGAGATCTGAGTCTAGAACTAGGAGGGGAGAGACGAGTAATATACCTCGCTAGTGTGTAACTTACTTAAGCTGAAATTTCTTACTTGATAAATTTATAAATCGTGATATGTCAATTAACCCTTGTTTTGAAGCTGTATTCTAGAATGATATTTGAAATACAGGAGATGTGCAATGGAGAAATCAGGATGACAAGGAAGATGGAATCTGAAATGAAAGCAAGGTATTCTCAACTCTTCGAAATACCAGGTACGTAAATTCCGGGGAAGAAATTTCATAAGGAGGGGGAGATTGTAAGACCCTGAATTTTATGAAATAAAAGTATTCAAATTTTTTATTTTGGTAAATAGTTAAATTGATAAAAGTTTAAAGTTAAGGATGATATTTGAAAATTTTGCAAAGTAAGCAAATTGTTATAAAATATTCGTTGTGTCGGGAAATATTCATTTGGATGGGGAATATTCTTTTTGTCGGAGAATATTTGTACGACGACACCATCATTGGTGGATCCCATAACAGAATAACTGTCTGAGTTAGAAAATGGCTAAAATAACTTTTTATAAAAAAATAATGGCGAAAGTTTATACCGTTTAACTATTGAAATACCTGGTGGTAAAAGAACAGTAATACGTGTGTTTGCATAGTAGCACAGTGTATTGATTATTGATGCTTACGTGAGAAGTCACTCAGTTATACCTAATTATTGCTACAATTATTGCTATATAGTACCTCACGTTATTTGATTCAATTATTATCATAATATCATTTGTATAATATTTTATATTATTTAATAAATAATTGAGACGACAAAGTTATTCATATTATTATTTGTAATATTGACGATGTCTAGAAAGTTCTGTCGAGGAGAGGTTTGGTCACCTAATTGCGCGCCAATAGGGAGAAATCTTTATCGGAAAGCCCCCTCTTTCCTGAGAATGATCTGGTTGTTAAATGTTGTGAGTTATAAGATTAATGATGAATAATTGTTAATAGATTAAAAATGTGTTGATTAAAGATAAATGATTTGTGGTGATTATTTATTCAATTTTTGATATAAATAGAGGGGTTTGTTATGAGGGGTTTGTTATAAGTTTGGCTTATTATTCCATGAGGAGATATACTAGTTTTTCAGACCGTTGGTTGAAGTTATAATAGTAAATCAATATGGATCGTTGGTTGAAGATATAATAGTAAATCAATATGAACCGCTGGTGGAAAGTTATAATAGTAAATTAATATGGATTGCTGGTTTAAAGTTTTAATAGTAAATCAGTATGGACCATTGTTTTAAGTTTTAACAGTAAATAAATAAGGACCGTCCGTTTAAAAGTAAATTAATCTGGGTCGTTCATGAATTAGTTACTATTCAGTCCTTTTTCCTATAAATAGAAGCTCATTCCTTCATTATTTCTTACGAATTCATTGAAACTCTAGAGAAAGAAACTATAGAGAAAAATAAGAAGAGTATTCTGCTATTACATTAGTGCAGTCTCCAAATTTTTATTAAGGTAAGGGGTGTTATTTATTTTATATTCGTATGAGATATTATTTGTTGTATTCGTAAGGGATATTATTTGTTGTATTGTAAGGGATGTTATTTTTCCTATAGTGAGGGGTATTATTTCTTTCGTATTCATGAAGAGAGTTATTTTCTTTCAATACTCATAAGAGTTGTCATTAATTCTTTATTATTCTGTTGGAATAACCTGTATTCGCGGACTACCACATGCATGGTGAAATTCTTTTGTTATTCCATTCTTTATTATTCTGTTGGAATAACCTGTCTACGCGGACTACCGCATGCATGGTGAATGACCCTTCATATTCATTTTTATTAATCTAAGGGAGTAACCTATCTACGCGGATTACCGAATGCATGGTCAATAACCCTTCGTATTCATTCGTTATTAAATTGTGGAAATGATTTGCCTATGTGGATTACCGCATGGCGGGTGAAAATCCATTTGCAGTTCGTATATTCTTTTATACTCGTATAAGATATCATTTCTTTTGTACTCATCATGGAATATCGTTTTCTTTTGTATTTTCCTTTTATGATTCATGGGTTAATATTCACGTACACGACACTATTCACGTATACGGTACTATTTACGAATACGGAGTACTATTCACAGGTTACTATTCACGAGTTACTATTCACAAGTTACTATTTACGAGTTACTATTCACGGAGTACTATTCATGACAAAATTGGTTTCTTTTTCTGACCAAGTTATCGTTGATTTATGAATCTTACTCTTGAAATTAAATTCATGTTTTGACTATATTGTTGTTATTATCATATATAACATTTTATAACCCTGGTATTGAAATTTCTATTTCTCTTGAGTGTAAAGATGGGTAGATTATTGGTATAATCGTGACTATGGATTCTTTTTGGCCAATAGTGCAAAGATGAATTGTTGACTGATATGATCATGACCATTGAATTTATAATTGCATATCTTTATCTTAAGTGCAAAGGTGAATTGATTAACATGGTTATAATTATTATTTATATAAATTCTAAAATGATTATATATTTCGTTGAGATATGAATATCTTTAGCCCGTAGTGCAAAGATGACCCGTTGTTAAATATCTTTAGACTGTAGTGCAAAGATGAACTGTTAATGAATATCTTTGGCCGGTAGTGCAAAGATGAGTTTATTAGTATGATTATGAACATGAATTGTGATTTGGTATAACCATGATCTTTGATGTTTCAGGTAAAGACAGATGATGAAAATTATCTTTGTCCTAGATGAGAAGAGGAATTTAGAACTACAATTATGATTATGAGTTATTCACATGATTGTGGACATGAATTGTAGATTGATGTTACAGGGTTAAAACATTGTTGGTGGACTTTTAACATGGAGAAGATAATAGACTTTATGGTCTACTTGACTCTTCTAATGGATTACTCGTTTCGCTACAACTATGGTTGAAAAGTTTTATCATCTACCATATGTTCTAAATCTCTGATTCATTACTGATGAAGGCTATTGATAATTTAATTATCGGTTGTCGTGATATTCTTTACTGGGCTAGTTGTGTTCACCCTTTTGTTTCACAATTTCTTTCAGATAATAAGAGTTTAGCTGAGTCGAGCGGGGGTAACAAGGAAATAGAACGGTGGTCAATAGCTGTTGAGGTTTCCCTAAAATAGTATGGAAATAATTTTATTGAGAATTTTAGATAAGTGTGTCTTATTTTATACATCATTTTAACCGTTGATTTTGGTGAACCGAATAGAGTGAGGTGAACCCAACTTTGAAAGGGTATTTTGCCACTATCATACAAGATGTCTAATGACCTACGACTTCGTGTTATCATAAGATATGGTTGTGCACATCCACTTACTGATTATATCTACGAGCACTACCTATATAATCTTGGAGTTTGGTTGAAATATAATTCTCAATTGAAAACCATGGAGATAATTATATGTCAAGAAAAAACTCACCATCGGAAAGAACATGATAATAATCTTCTCATTTTTCTTTGGGGTCTATTGGGTTAACCAAGGATAATTCTTGAGTCATATGATATCTATTATACCTTAGATGCATGGCTTCCTATGTACGAAGGTTTCCTTGAGCATTTTTCAAAGAGTTTAATTTCTAATACAGTTATTGACTGTACCTTTATGTAAGGTACCATTGTAAGGTATCACCGTAAGGTGATATCCAAGTAAAGGGATGAGAGTCACAGTTGGTATTCACAACATATGTGTTGTCGTATTTTGCATGACAGATGTATAAGGAAGTTTGTAATCGGGGAACGAAGTGACGGTTCGAGATGGTGGCTATAGTAGTCCTCACTATTCTATGAAATAGTGTATCAATAAATATAACGAGAACTCCATTTGAGTTTGAATACTGTCTAGAAGAAAATATTCGTGTAAAAATTCTCAGCTACGCGTTTGCCGTATTTTATAAAAGAAGTTTGTATTTGATTTTGTACTGTGTATCTGGCGACTCAGAATGGGTGATGTATACCTACTTTGGGGGCGTCACAATATATATATATATATATATATATATATATATATATTTATATATATATATATATATATACACACACACTCACATATATATATATATATACATATACCTATCCATCGTCTACGATACTACATTACTAACTTATTATCTTACTTTCAAAAGGTTCTACTCTCAAACTTAGTCTTTCTTATGTCCACTACCTTCAAATGTCTTCTTCTTAGGGCAATTTTTAAACCTATGACCTGTTTCACCGCATGAAAAATATCCTCCTTTCTTTGGCTTAGGGCAATTGGGAGATATATGTCCTCCTTGTCCACAATTATAACACACATTCCTACCCTTCATATATTCTCTGAAATGATTCTTCCCGTACTTACTACATGTGTTTTTCTTCTGCTGTGAATTCCCTTGATGGTTCCCTGAGTTATTGTCATCGTTATTGCTCCATTTCCTTTTATTATTTTTCTTCTTTCTTTTCTTACTTAAAGTTTCAAACGACACACTCCACGGATGCTTGACCTTCTTCGATTACTATTCTGCCTTTTCTCCATCTTCTATCTCTATTTTTGGCTCCACCTTAGTTCCTTTAGAATCTAATTCTTCCTCTTCATTCAGTTCCATCTCTGGGTACTCGTCATGATCGCTTCCTAGATTTACTGCAGGTTCTTCTTTTAGAACTTTCTCAATTGTCTCTTCTTCTTTAAAATTCTTCTTTGATTCTCCTACCAAGTTACTCTGAGCTGCCACCTCAGTTATTAACACTGGTGCAGCTATTAACAACTTAGTAACCACACGGGTTTTTCTAATTTCTACATCACCTGAAATCCTATAATCAATTTTAAACAACTTTAATCAATACTTCACCTGTAAACACAATCCATAACATCAAGTATCCACATATCTTACTATTGATGAATTTTCTCAATCCATCACTTAGAATTCTAAATGAGTTTTCTATCTTTCTTATAGTTATATTCCTAAGACTTTTTTCCCATCTAAGGTTTATAACTTACAACTTTGATACCAACCTGTGACGCCCCAAAATCCGAGTTCCTCAAACCTCAAATTCGGTACTTACAATACATCATACATATCACATCTAACTACCCATTCGTTATAATTTACTTAATTCATTACATTTTCTTAATAAAAACATACCTTAAATAAATAATTGTAACATCATCCCAGGTTGACTAACCTTAACATTACATGCCCTATAATACAAAAGGTTTAAACCAAAATATAATATAATAATCATCATTACACAATTGATTCTACTCAGTCGCCTTCGCTTTGCGTTTATCCTTTTTAGAACCTTTGGCTACCTCGGGCTATAGCTGAAATGTTTTATTTAAGCAAGGGTAAGCAACTAGTTTGCTCCGCAAGTTAAAGTGTTCAATAAAAGATATAGAAGAATATGGAATTTCAACAATATTCAAAATATTGTGAAAGAGCTGAATAATAAATCATTTTAAATAACAAGAATCTTCATAAATTCCAAGCTGAATAACATATCAAGAATGAAAGATTTAAATTCTTTCAAAGATTCAATAATATTCAATTGATTAAGAAGAATTAGCAATACCGCAATAATGTTCAATAAAGTTGGGTATTCTCAGATTTCTTGCTGAATGATCACAAATGGATCAAGAACTCTAGAGGAATTACCAATTAATTAATAGAATTACCTCAAGTGTATAAGTTAACCATAAAGATTAAATCCTACTCTTTTGCAAGTACATGAAGTGATCAGCCTCATTGTACTCGTGATTATGCATAATACTCAAAAAAAGTGCGGGTCGTATGTCCGACTATATTTTTCCCTTTTTATAAGGGTTGTTCATCTCAGTCTTACATCATGAGTCCGTACCACAAAAATATGGTTTGGATTGCTTTCAAAGAAATGTTATGATTTCAACATATAATATTAGTATTGATCTAGTCGAAATAAATGGCATAAATCCTTCAATAACAACTTAGTTCAAATAATAGAATGATTCATCAATTATTAGTCCAGCCGAAACAACTAGCTGAGACATGACTCATAAGCAGTTCATTAATAAAAGAACTTTAAATTATTTTATAGTTCAAGTAATAGAATAGGAAATCAAATGCACTATGTGCGAATAACAATAATCATTATGGATGTGAATAACCAACAATAATTATCCACTAGTCATGCTTTGAAAAATAATAACTCAAGTTGAGTTAGGAAACTTTCCTCAGTTGATGACTACTGCTACACAATTTAATTTAACTTTTTATGAAAGACCTATCATTAATAACATCGATCTCTCAATCAGCATCACATATCTTACTTATAATACTTTTATTCCATAATAATTTATCTAATATTTAATCACATAATCAAACATTTGATACTACCAAAAATCATTAGTAATATTATCGTCCTTCGATAATATTACCATCACTGTATTATATTCATTATGATTTAACACTTAATCTTTTATTTTATAAGTTCTTCTTTATAATCTAGTAAGCCTAATACTAATACAACAACCCAAATACTAATACGGCAAACCGAATACACACATGACAAACTGTTTTACCATTTCAGCATATTGAATTCCAATTTATCTTACTATATATTCAATGTTGCATATTAAATGTCCAATTCAACATACTATATTTTTAAAATAACTTAACTTCTCTTTATTATTCATCTTAAACTCTTGTCTAATATTATTAACTATTTAATAATATTTTATTCCTTTTTGAATATTATTAATCACTTAATAATATTTCATTCATTTACAAGTGTTATTAATCATTTAATAACATTTTAAATCCAAATATTAGTAATTACTTAATAATATCTTAAACTAATATTATTAATCTCTTAATTATTTAATAAACCAATAAACAATTTATTTTAATTGTTTATCCTTTACTAATTACTTTATTTAATAACTCTAAAATGTCATAACTATAATATTTCATCAATCAATGACCAAAATACCCTCTACAAATCTATTCTCATCATATATAAGGTTTATAAGCCATAAAATTACATTTTTACCATTTATGACATCACATAACGTATTATTCTTTTTTATTCATAACTCAGACACATCCATGAAAAATACCAAAATAGTTTTGAAAATTCTTATTTTCTGGAAAATATCAGTACATGGTATCATGAGAAACATATAATTTTTTGGAATTTTTGGATGTAATTTACTATTTTTAAAATGACCTAAACTGTCACATCTTGCAATATTTTTCATAAATCGAAACTTTGTCCAACAATTCTGAAAATTTCAGAGTATTCTCTTTTCATGATACTCTACCTCCCGTAAAAATTTCATAATATTTGAAGTTACACACAAAAAGTTATTCAAGTTTACTTTTAAAATAGTCATTTCTTATAAAATTCATAACTTCCATTCCACTCATCCAAAAATCTCCATCTTTGGGTTGGACCTCAACAACTCATCACAGTATCATACCAAATTTTACTAGAATTTTTAAAGCAAAGAAAAAGGTTGAAAATTGTCCCTGTAAGAAACAGGCCAGGAGATGTCCTTTCCTTTTTCTTCATAAGCTAGACTATTCTGACCAAAACAGCCACCATGGCTTGAAAAATCAACATTTTTGAGTGTTACTGTGACAAACGAGATTTTATAATTTAATTTTAATATTTATTGAATTAAATAAATATTTTTGATGATTTAATTATTAGATTAAATAATTAATTGATGAAGTTGTGGTAGATTAATTAATTATGTGTTATATTTATTAAATTAATGTGGAGAATTTTTATTATTCAAAGTATGTAATTATGTGAGCTTATTGAATTAAAAGAAATATTTAATAAGCCTAATATTATTTAATTAATAAGAAAATTAATAATTTGACATAATTAATAAAGGAGAAAAATTAATTATGTGAATTAATGAGAAATTATCATATTTTATTTAAATTAAAGTAAATAAGATATTTGATTTATTTTATAAAGGGGTGTGACACTATTAAACTATAGTATAAAAAATTTATTAAATTAAATGGTTATGATTCTTTTAAGGCTAGCCAAACGGAGACTTATTGGGAGTTGGGAGCAGTTAACCCATGATCGGGTTAACTGACCACAACTGCATCAGTTCTTAATTATTATATACGTCTTCTTCCTTCTTTATTCTCTAAGTCTGGAAATAAGAAAAATAATTTACAAAGAGAAATTGAGAAATTGTTGAGAGAGATTGTGAGTGGGTGATAGAAGAAATATCTGAGAAAGGTCTCTCTACTAATCTATACTCTGGGTAATTTCTTTAAACCAATTTCAAATTACGTTGTTTATATTTTATGAAAATGGTTTTCAAAGTTCTGTTAAGGTCTCTGTAATTAGAAAGGGTAGCAATTATGTGTTTGTTTATGATAATATGTTATAATAACATGTTACCTACCATCTTTGTATGTTTTTAAAATATTAAATCCATACAAATATATAGTAATTGGATTATTTTAAAAGTTACATAGTATAAAAGTGAAAATATGGCCATATGGCCTAACGTACCAAACTTAATACGTTAATCATACGGTGTATCATAAATTTACACTTGTATGTAATTATGCACGTTAAAACGAAGAAAACAAACTTTAAATTAACAGATTCGGTGTTATAACGAACCCATAGTGTTGATTTTTATGTTCTGTGTTCAAAACTTTTAAGAACAGTGAAATTACATGTTTTAATTATGTAAATTATGTGTTTTAACTTGTTAAAATCATGCTAGATGGTTTGAGTAGTAGTTATATGTGTATCACAGTGTTTTGGTATGTCTAAATTCATGTAAGAATAAATTAATTGGAGGCTTTGGCCATGTTCTGTAATTTTTCACGAATTGCAGAACTGGTACTGGTCCGCCGCGTCGCGTCGCCAACTCCATGCCTTATGTCCCGCGCCGCAGCGCCAAATCCCAAGCCGCATCGCCGAGAACAAGCTCAACAGTGGCGCCGCAGCGCCACTCAACAGATTGCTCAGAAATGAATTTTTTTTGATTATTTATGTCCACGGATGTAATAGTAACCTAATCTATTGAGCATAAAAATGTGTTAGACATATAATGAGATGTTAACATGGGTCCATAACATGTCAATAACACATTTATGTGTGGATTGAATTATTGAATGCGTAGTTAGCTTATTGTTTGTGAAGTATAAATTTTGTGACAATAAGTGTGGTAATTTGACTAAGTATAGTCATAATCCGAGTTAGACAAAAAGAATGAACTTGTGATGACTAGTTACATTATAATTGACTTGTATTGTGAATATGAATGGTATGTAGGATTAAATCGGGGAACGTGTAATCTACGCACGAGGCAAGTGTAACAACCCGATATTTTCTATACAAATAAATCAGATATTTTGCGTATAATTTTTTTTTATTTATTAAAATAAATATGGGGAATATGTGCCATGATAATGTGTATATGTATTTATGCAATAAATAAAAATATATTTATTACATGAACATTTACAAATAATTTTATTTTAGAATTATTGATTATTATAAATTATATTCTTATAATAATTAATTGTATAGTAGAAATGTTTTTATTAATTATTTTCCATGAAAATATAATTATAGATTATTTAAATAATATGTGAAATGATTATAGAATTATTATAATAATTATTTTATTATATGAATTTATTTTAGATTAATTAAGTTAATTATTATAACTTAATTAATAATGGTATACGTATATGAAAGATAAATTAAATCAGATATAGAATCTAAACCCTAATTTTGGATTTTGATCAAGGAAAGAGAATATTAATATAATATTAATTTTATTTCAGTAATATAAATATACACTGTTTGTGTATGTTGATAATGGTACATAAATTGTTGTGTATAGTGTTAAAACCCTAATTCTGGATTTGAAATAAGGAATGGGAATAATAATATAAAATTATTATTTTTTAGGTGTTATAAATATGTATGTTATGTGTGTAAGGTTAATGTGTGAAACAGTTTTATTGTAACATGCAAGACCCTAGTATTATTTTAATAAACCCTAATTTGATGGTCAAATAAGACTGTAAGATTTTCAAGTAATTATTTAGGTTATGAATGTCATGTATTATTAATATTAACCCTAATTATGGAAAATCTTAATTAATTAGGAACCCTAATTAATTGAGAATCCTAATTTCTAAATTTGGAAAACCCTAATTTGAAACTCAATTATGAGTTTGAGACTGTTATGTAGCTATGTTATATGAATAATGATATGTATTGTAGAATTTAATTTTAATTAGAAAAAATTCTAATTATTTTAAACCCTAATTAATATTGGTGGACCCTAATTGTTAGAAATCCTAATTTCTAAATTAGTAACCTTAATTTTTTTAAAATGAAACCCTAATTGTTAATGGTGAACCTAATCGCTACCTTAGCAATATTAATGCTAATTAGTGAACCTTAAAACTAATGTTCATATTTTATATTATTAGAAACCTAAACTATTTTAGAAAACCCTAATTTTCTATTTTTAGAAACTAAATGAAAACCTAGAAATTCGTTTTTTAGAAAGACCTTAGGGTTAAACCCTAAGGGTTTGCCAAATGACCAAAGTGCCATTAAAATTTCAAGCCTAATGTCCAAAATACCCTTTTATATTTTTTATTAAGCTTATTTGTGTATCTAGCCAAATATGGAGTTGGTGACCTAACATGTTGACATTGTGACTAAAATAATGCCAGCAATCAGTCCATTATTAGCCATTACATGCATCTAAGACTTGTATAAATAAATTGGGAGAAAGAAAATAACATTTTGTTAGCTCATTTTGCACCAACACTCAACCTAATTCTCTCAAGCTCAAGACCCACGAAATTAATTGCTATACCAGTCCCAAACAAAGCCCCACTAACATCTATAACAGATCAGTAGCCAAGAATCAAAGGATTGTTTATAAGAGGTATAAACCCTAAAACCAAATTTGATCTTCGATCCTCTGTTAAAAGTTGTGTTTAAATGTTAAAACATGTTCTATGTAGTATATATATTGATGATTTGGGTTGATAGATGTTAGATTCATAACATCTATAGGCTCGGATTTGAGAATTTACAAAATCTAGAAAAAATTTAAATGGTGGTCTGACAACTAATGTCAGTGGCCACAAATCTTTCTCTGTTTGTGATTTTTCTTGTTATAAGTTTTGAATCTGTAGTTTGACATGAGATCTTTAAACTGGAACTTGTAGTGAGGTCAGAACATGAACAGATTTCATGTTATTCGTGGTCAAACCACGTTAACCGGCATTGACCGGGAGATTTCTGGGTAACCCAGATTTCCCCAGATCGGTCTGACAGCGAGTTCATGGGCTTTGATCTGTTAGTTGTTTATTGTTTTGTTTCTGTTGTTGTAACAAGATTGTTATATTATATATGGACTACAGATTAAGGCTTATGGATCACCTAAATAACATACGTAATTGATTTAATCAATGGTCAAACTAGCTCGGATGATCACGATTTCGGTTTTCTAGAATTTCCAGAAAATCAAGAACGTGAGTTCTGAAAATGGTTGACCGGCTCAGATCTTGTTACTGTAATGTTGTTATATAGGTTTTAGATGATATATCTCTTCACTTACATTCTGGATACACACTGCATGCATTAGCTCACATAAACATTACAAGAATCACAAGTTATAGGAGCCCAATGTAAGGCAGTTGAACTGTTCTTCATTTCTGGGTAACCCAGAAATGAAGAACAGCTCTGACAGGTACTTTGGAGGCTTAGATATCCTTCGTTCGTTGCTATTTGATCATGTTAATTGTTGGAGCTTGTAATATGGTACTAGTACTACAAGTTATGACCATAATCATACCCAGAAACCTAGCGATCTAAGATCTACACTTGGTCAAACCCACCTACTTGAAATTGACATGAATGTTCTGGGTTTGGGTGAAGAAACAAACTTTGTTAATCATCAATTGAATAATGTTGATGTTCCACCAATGACCAACAATGAGGAAAAAGTTGTTGATATTACTGGACCTTCTGAAAGTATCTTTTGGGATAACGTTTAATTTTTATTTTAATTAAACACCTTGCATGTATAATATTATTAGTTTTCGTTCTATACGTGGTATGTGTTTCTCATGAATAATATTATGTAACTTTTCTTATTTATGTTTTTATATGTGTCAGACCATCTTTAATGAATATCTTCTCATCACTTCTACTATTTCTGAAAAATAGAATATCCTAGAAAAAGTTCATTCAATTTCCTCTGGATTATATACTATGAAAATTAGAGCAATTGAGTCTCATAATGTTATGATTCCAAAAATCATAGATCCCAAATCCTTTATGCTTTGGCATGAAAGACTCGGTTATCCAGGTACTTCTATGATGCGTCGTATTATTAAAAATTCTACTGGTCATCCTCTCAAAAATAAGAAGGTTTTTCCCAGTAGTGAATTTCCTTGTGTTGCGTGTTCTCGAGGAAAATTAATTTTTCGACCATCACCAGTAAAAGTTTATAAAGAAGCCCCAAAATTCTTAGAGAGAATTCAAGGAGACATTTGTAGGCCTATTCACCCACTATCTGGCCCATTTCGATATTTAATGATTTTAATAGATGCTTCAACTAGATGGTCTCATGTTTGTCTTCTCTCTTCTCGAAATTTTACCTTCTCAAAACTTCTTGCTCAAATAAATTAAGTTACGGGCTCAGTTCTCGGATCATCCAATCAAGTCAATTCGACTTGATAACGCAGCTGAATTTTCATCAATGACTTTTAATGATTTTTGTATGACTATTGAAATCTCCATTGAGCATTCTGTTCCTCATATTCATACACAAAATGGTTTAGCTGAATCCTTAATAAAAAGACTTCAACTAATTGCACGACCATTAATGTTAAGGGCTAACTTAACTACCTCAATTTTGGGTCATGCAATTCTCCATACGGCAATCATTATTCGAGTAAAACCAATGGCTCTTCATAAATTTTCTCCTCTACATTTAGTTCTTGGACAGATACCTAACATATCACATTTTCGAGTTTTTGGAAGTGCAGTATGTGTTTCAATTGCACCTCCACAAAGAACTAAAATGGGAGCCCAACGAAGAATATGTATTTATCTTGGTTTTGATTCTCCTTCTATTATCAGATATCTTGAGCCTTTAACTAGAGATGTTTTTACTGCACGTTATATAGATTGTCATTTTGATGAATTTGTATTTTCACCTTTAGGAGGAGGGAAATTTTTAAATAAAAAACCCTCTGAGATATCATGGAATGCATCAGAATTAAATTCACTTGATCGTCGTACAGGACAATATGAAATTGAAGTTCAAAGAATTATTTATTTACAAAATATTGCAAATCAAATGCCAAATGCATTTAATGATGCTAGAAAAATGATAAAGTCACATACACCTACAGTGAATACTCTAGTAAGGATAGAAATACCTATTGAAAAATTAATTCATAGAGAATTGAGAAATAAGGTAATAGAAGAATCTAAACCACTCCAGAAGTGTAGAAGACCGGTTGGTGCAAAAGACACTGTACCACGAAAATCAAAAGCAAATAAGGGAATCCCAAAATGAATACCCGCTCCAGAAGTAGCACTTCTTCCAAGAGTGAGAATAGCCCTAGAAGAGGTTCAAAATCTCAGTGAAGGGATAAGAGATGAACACTAAGAGATCTCAATAAATTATGTACATGATGAGAAAATATGGGATCGAAGCAAAGTCATGATTGATGATATATTTGCTTTCTCTATAGCATCAAATATTACTTTGATTCCTGACACAGATCCTGAACCACAAAACGTGGAAGAATGTCGGAAAAGAAAAGATTGGCCAAAATGGAAAGATGTTATTCAAACTAAGCTACAATCTCTATTGAAAAGAGAAGTATTTGGACCAGTAGTCCAAACACCGCTGGGTGTAATCCTAGTTGGAAACAAATGGGTATTTGTACGAAAGCGAAATGAGAAAAATTAAATTGTGAGATATAAAGCCCAACTTGTAGCTCAAGGGTTTTCACAAAAACCTGGTATTGATTATCAGGATACATACTCTCCAGTACGTAATGGATGGAGTTACTTTTCGCTTTCTGATTGGTATGGTAACCATAGAATGTTTGGAAACACGTCTGATGGATGTTGTAACAGCATACCTTTATTGCTCACTTGACAGTGAGATTTACATGAGAATCCCTGAAGGATTGAAAATGGTTGAATCACAAAGGTCCTGTCACATATATTTAATCAAGTTACAACGCTCATTATATGGGTTGAAACAGTCTGGTCGTATGTGGTATAATCGACTTAGTGATTATTTAATAAAAGATAGATATATAAATGATCAAGTATGTCCATGTGTTTTTATTAAGAAATCACAAAGTGGATTTTCCATCATTGTTGTATATGTGGATGATTTGAATCTTGTAGGTACTCTTGAAGAACTCATAAGAACTGCTACTTATTTAAATGATGAATTTGAAATGAAAGATCTTGGAGAGACAAAATTCTGTTACGGAATACAAGTAGAGAATTTAGCTTCTGGAATTTTTGTTCATCAATCCACATATGCTGAAAAAATTGTCAGTCATTTTCATATGGATAAAGCTCATACTTTGACTACCCCGATGGTTGTTTGATCTTTAGAAATTGATAAAGATCCATTTCGGCCTCTAAAAAGTGGGGAAGAAGTTCTTGGACCTGAAGTTCCATACCTAAGTGCAATCGGTGCTCTTATGTATCTTGGAAACTGTACACGACCGAATATTACTTTTGATGTCAACTTGTTAGCAAGATACAGTTCTTCTCCGACTAAGAGACATTGGGATGGGATCAAACATATTTTGAGATACCTCCGTGGAAGTATAGATCTTGGGTTATTTTATCTAAGAGATTTAACGTCGTAATTGGTTGGATATGCCGGTGCAGGATACTTATCAGATCCACACAATAGAAGATCACAAACAGGTTATGTATTTACATATTGTGACACGGCTATATCCTGGAAATCCACAAAGCAAACTGTGACAGCTATATCTTCAAATCACTCAGAGATTCTCGCTATACATGAAGCAAGCAGAGAGTGTGTTTGGTTGAGATCAATTATTCAGCATATTCAAAAATCATGTGGAATGCATTGCATGCATTGCACAACTTAGAGGAGGGTACATCAAGGGAGATAGAACAAAACACATTTCACCTAAATTTTTTTTTCACACATGAGCTACAAAAGAAGGGTGATATAGATGTGCATCAAATTCGATCATGTGATAATCTAGCCGACTTATTAACAAAGTCGCTATCAAATGCAACATTTGCAAAACTTCGAAAAAAGATCGGAATGTGTCGACTGAAAGACTTGTGATAACATTTCATCAAGGAGTAATGAATTCCTTTTGAGGGGAAGACAGTACTCTTTTTCCTTAGTCGCGGTTTTTATCCCAATGGATTATTCCCGACAAGGTTTTAATGAGACGGTCAATTAAGATATTTATGTAAAAGATATGTACTCTTTTTTCCTTCGTTAAGTTTTTCCCACTGGGTTTTCTTAACAAGATTTTTAATGAGACATAATCTCCTATCGTATGAAATCAGGGAAAGTGTTATGAATGTGATTCCCTCCTCATGAGGGAACTCTTCCTTCTTCTTCTTCTTTTCCCCCGTGATCTTCCTCCCATTTCCCTTCTTTTCTTCCTCACCCGTGAACCACTCCTCTACATTGCCTATATAAAGGCAATGATACTAAAAGAAATTAGAATGAACTTCTTTGAATGATTTCTCTCTCTTTATCTCTTACTTATTCTTTCTAAATTTATGCAACAATTATAAGAGTATCTTTCTACACTTTGCTAAAGTTTTATAACACGTTCAACCTTTTTAACTTGTTTTTGGTGTAATTGAGTCACATAATATCTTATATCTTATCATTTGTCTTAAGGGAATTTATTTTTACACAAGAGAAATTGATATTTTCACAAGGCCACGTGAATTATAAACCGAATTCATATTTTTGTGAGTGAGATCTTGTGAAAATATCAATTCCCTTATCTTTTTCTACATAGATTCAATTTTGAATATTCACATCTCTCTACTCTCATTTCTTAAATGTCCCCCGCATTTTAATTTTACAATTTTACTACTTTTCTCTCTCTTTCCTTATTTTTTTAATTTTTATTTTCATTTGTCACATAATTTTATTTTCAATTTTTTTTCTTTTGTAATTTTTTTTCTCACACACATTATGCGTGCATGGAGACTAGTAATTTATGACCAAGTATCGAAACAAATAGTACCTTCGTTCTAAATTATATAATTATTAATTTTTGAAAATTATTTTAACACATTTTTTGTTAGAATTTGAGCCAAAATTAAAATGGATTTTAATAATTATTTTAAGTGAATCCACATATCAATGTGTTCTACTCCATTAGTAAATTAAATTAAGTATTTAGAAGCTCAAGTCTATAGAGTAATGAATGAGATATTAACTCTCAAATATCACTATTAGAAATGATATATGATAATAAATATATGTGGGAAGTCAAGTCCCAAATTGGTTAAGAACTAAAGATTTAATAGGTTTATATACATGAGAGTTGTTCTTGAGTTTGGGCCCCAAAGGACACCCCACTTTCATGGAAGGGAAATGAGCTAGCCAAGGCTTAGTTCTAACCCATGCGCGTGCCATCGCCCGGCCTGGCCTAGATCGAGTTCAGACTCGTGGCTTGCGATTCATAGATTTGGGTCCTTGTATATAATTTTTTGGACAAAATTTATTTAAATTTTATTTTATTATTTATTTAGTTTTATTATCAAAATCGTGTCGCACTACAAAAAAATGGGGCTTCAGCAACAACCGATTTTCGTTGCTAAAGGTGCTAAATTTCGTTGCAAAAGGGTTTTGGCAACGAATTTACTATCATTGCGCAGTGAGCGTTGCTAATTGTTCCGCAACGAAAGTATTTTTTTCGTTGACAAAAGTAATACATTTTGCAACGAAATTTGACTTTCGTACAAAGACATCGATCCTTTAGCAACAAAATGTATTGTTTTAGAATAATTATAATTTCATTGCTAAAAACCCCATTTCGTTGCAAAAGTCTGCTAATTGGCAACGAAATGAACTCTTTTTCTTTTGCAACGACCATGTATTTTCGTTGCAATTGACACCATTTTGCAACGACATTTTTCGTTGTAGTAAATTATGAAAATTGTTGACTAAGCTTATTTTATTTGCGTAATGTAAACTTTTTAGCAACGATTTTCGTTGCTGATTATATTATTTGGCAACGACATTATGCTGAATCAGCAACGAAAATATTTGTTGCTGGTTATTTTTCAATAACAACGAAAGTCATCGATTAACAACGACATTATACGTTACCGTTTCTTTATATTTGCAATGAAAGTTGATATGATTTGCAACGCTAAAAAATATTGCCTTTTATTTTAGTATTTGCAACAATATCCTCTCCATTGTTATTAGGTTAATTTTTCGTTGCCAAATATTATATCTTTAATGCCATTAGCAACGAAAATTTGTTGCTAAATGTATAAAAAATTGTTGCTATATTAAAACTTGTTCAATACTTTGGTAACGAATTATATTGTTGCCAAATCAAAATTTGACATTCTTTTTGTGTACCTGGCTGGCTCAATGTTCCATAGCAAATAATGGCAAAAATACAAAAAACTAAAATATTATTAACTTAATAAAATCATTCACTACATAATCATTCATTATCTTTACAATTAACAATCTAAAGCTACCCCAGTTTTTCAATCAAAGTATAAATCTACATATATAGAGAGAGAGTACACTTCATAATTTCGTTCCTTATCTTCCGTAAACGTAGCACAAAAATTTGATACCCAATATTGTAAGGCAGGTCATAGAAGCAGTCTTCCTGCGCATATTTAAAAATAATAACAAGTCAGAAAAATGAAGCAAATAGGTCACCAGATGCACTTAGTGCTAAAATCAATACACAAAGACAATAAAGTTGCTACGTGGTACTAATGTACACCGTATTGCTCATAAGCAGAAAAAGACAAATAGACAATCACAATATCATTTGCAACAAATCCAAATAGAAAAAGAACCTTTAGTGCAACTATATGATTGCTCTGTTACAAAAAAAAATTGGAATCTTAATCGGCCATTTCATGAATTAATTTCAGTAAGCATAGTGGTAAACATATTTTCTGTTACAAGACTTGTAGATTATTATTATATGTTGACCTCAAGTCAGAATTCAATCACATTCAACAACCACAAGTATCACACAATCTTAAATAACAATGTTTATATTTCTATATAGAAAGGAAAACAATTATGGAAGGAGACAAAGTGAAGATAGTTAGATTTCTGTGGATACACATCTTCAAGAAAGTAGTAAGCATGACCAGCTATCATTCCCTGAATCACATATATAATTTTCAAGTTAATTGTAGTATCAGTAGTAGGCTAAGAGAATGAGGCAGAGTGAAGATGGTAAAATCTGTTATAATCAAGTAAATCATTCACATCAGAATACATATGGGCTACTGATTTTACTAAGCTAAGTAACTCTCGTATCTTCAAGCACTAGGCCAATTTTTGGCTTCAAGATATTTATTTTTCCCTACAAACAAGGATTCTTAAGGTTTTCAGAGGATATACCTCTAACATTATACCTTTAGATGGATAGATAAGGTGCTATGGCTAGTGGAAGATTATAGAAGCTCACACCTTTATCAGCATGAAGCTTTAAAAGTGACTACAATTTTTTAAGTTCTTACATGTATCTTTAAAATTGTTCTGCAACCTCAGTTAGGTGTTTTAATGCTAGAGAACCTAGTTGAAGTCCTGATGTATAAGGTCCTGAATGTGATTTAACATATCCAATTCTTCTACTCTCAAAACTAGTCAAAGATATGTATTTAGAGTAAGTTTGTTAATAAAATTGAACATTTGAATTTCACGGACCTATATACGTAGGAAGTACACTTCAGTTCTGAACGTTGTGTTCATTTGTTAATATTTTTGGATCATACACACACACATTTATGGGCCCGGCGAGGACAAGCTACCGATCCCCGCAATATTGCTGAGCGGGTAATCTAAGTATATATAAGCAGACAATTCTGAATGGTACTTGTAATACCCACGAATTTTAATAAATTATAATATGGAGAATAAAGATTTGTTTGTATATTTATTTGAATATAAATATATATATATATATATATATATATATATATATATATATATATATATATATATATATATATAGTATTGACATGTGTTGTGATGAGTTTTTTTAATTGATTAAGCCGGTGATAATTAAACAATGAAGCAAAAGTAATAAGAAGCTTGGTTTAAACTTGTGGAGTTATGCCTAGTGTGGCAAGATGATGAATTGAGAAAATTCTAATTTAACTAATGATGGAATTAATTTCATAATGAGGCTGATTTATTTGTTATTCGTTAATTATCATGAATAATAGTGTGTGAAGAGAAATCATATATAATAAGGTTTTTCATTTAATATAAAGTGAGGTGTGACATTGAAATGAAAATAATTATTATATAACACTGTGATAAAAGTAAGCTTGACTTAGGTAATTGACCAAGTTATATAAAAAGTCTTATGTGACATATTGATGTGTGTGAGAATAATTGAATGGGTATTTTAAAACTATGAGAGAAAGTAACTTTGATTAAATAAATTAATAATAAGTAACATTGGTATCCAATTAAATTATATCATAGTCTAGGATAAATATTATTTGAAATAAATCAACGTACATGGATTATATGATTTTATGTGTAGTATATGAGTGGGTGTATTTGTATGCTCAAGTGTGAACAAAGGGCAAAATGAACCTAAGTGTGCTACTAAAGTGCTGAGAATTGGTGGTGTCCCAAAATGAGAGTCACTCCATCTTTTCTTCACGTTATAGGCCATTGGCCTAGTCCCTCAATACCAACCCCATAGCTAGCAAATCATGGAGAAGGGAGTGGGCTAATTAGTTCTCTTCTACCAAATCCTCCATAACCATTAGCTTCTTCTCCATTCCAATGGTTTGATTCATTGTACAAAACCGAATTGGTCGCAAGCTTGTCTATAAATAAAGCCTTTCTCATTCATAAACATGTTGTTAAGTTCTCTTAGAAAAGTCCTAGTGTGTGAGAGTGTGGTTGGGCTAAGCTTACACTATTTGCAAGTTGAAGCTGGGAAAAGCAATTCAACTTCAGAAAAGGTAATCTCCTCTACATGTTCATACACTCAAGCTTTTCAAAGTTCTTAGAAAGACACTTGTTTGAGTTGAAATGTTTATAGTTGAAACTTGCTAGAATGTATCACTTGATGCTAGATATTGTTAATATGGTTAGAAACGAATCCAATGAAGGTTAAACGAAGTAAAACGATCAAGTAACGAATCCATCATGAAGATAATTGCTAAATGTGTTAAACTTTGGGAAAATGGCAAAAATCTTGAATTTATCCTTGAAATTAATTGTTTGTATGTGTAGGAATGTTAGAAGCATGATAGGAGTGTTATGTAGGAAGTTTATAGCAATTATACATTATTACATTGTTGCTTGGATGAGAATTGGGTGGAAAATTTCACAAAAATCCGAACAGGGGCGAATAGGGGATACCTGCTCGTGTTTTAGCAGGGGGTCCTGAAGCACAAATGCCCGCCCCGACGGGGGGGGGGGGGTGCTGTAAAAACTAAAGAAGTTTGTTTTGTTGTTTGATGCAAGAAATCTTAACTTCACTTAAATTCAAGAACATACATACTCCCTAAACATATATCAATGTATTTTACAAGGTGTTTAGTAGGTTTGGGATTGAATCCTAACCTTTTTAAATGAAAAGTTAAAAGACGAAAATCATGTTTATAAAACCTTACACCTTTTTGAATCTAACCCATTGACCTTATGTTTATCGTTTAGTTAGTCTTGTAAATACATATGAAATGTAGACTCAACATATTTTGCATGTATAGATTGTAAGACATGACATCTCAACATTTAAAAACCAATTGAGTCGAAAACTCTATGATTTATATTGTGAACTTTGGAACAATTAAAATAGGATGCGTATGCCTCTAGAGATATTCGACATGTTCACGCATCTAGTTAGACATTGTTATAAATTATGCAAGCATGTGTATAAAGAAGTTGTTTGGCAATATTATGTGGTATAATGAATACTATGGCTAGTTGATTTATGTAATGCACTCTTTTAACTTTAAAAGAGGGAAATGTATGAGTAACTTTAATAAAGGGTCAAAACTAGCTTAAAGGTTCTTTAATATGTGAAACAACTTAAACATACATAAAGTAAGAGATATTTTGAAAATACAAAAGATAAGCGTATGGTGCAAAAGATTTTAACGGTAAAATAAATGTGAGGTACGCATCTATGAGTTTGAACGTGTGTAGCCTATATGAATTTAGATATGTGTGATGGAAGTATGTGAAAATGTATATCAAGTATACATGACTAATGAATTCATATACATACATATATATGATAACGTAGTTCATTGAGGTGATATTACGCTATAAGTGGTAATCAACGCTAAAGGCAAGTCTCCTAACTCTCATAACTTTGGATTTTGTACGAGTTCTCTAACTTCCATTGATTCACATATCGAATACAAGTTATCTAAATTCTCTACATTGTATATTGTATGAATCTGAATTATTAACATACTTATATTGAGCAAATGACTATTACTATTCGAAAATTAATTACTTTGACATTATTGCGAGTATTAGACTTATTCTTCTTAAAGTGTATTATAAAAGTTGTCTACACCTTTGATTCAGTTAGACTGTTATCATACGTTAGAAAGCTATCCAAACCAATTGACTTGGTGCGGACTCTTAAAAATCTACTGAGATGAACAACCCTTTTAAAAAGGGGAAATTCTATATTGTCGGGGAACCGACGTGCGCACACAAGTATGATTAAATGTTATGCATAACATAGGGTACCTTAGTTTGATCACCTGTTGTACTCGTCTATCTTGGATTGCAGTATAATACTGTTAATTCTAGTAAGAGTTCATAGTCTTCAATGATTGCTCAGTGTTCATTCTTATTGAACCTCGAAATAATTAAACCTTGAAATATTATTGATATCCTTCAATCTTTAGTGACATTTATCAAACACTTTTGATATTTCTTGATATCCTTGAACTACCATTTAATGTTATACCCTTGAAGATTCAAATGCTATAACTGTTTATTCTCTTTGCTATATTACTTACTGGGCAAACTTGTTGCTCATTCTTGCTTCCCTAAAAACATTACAGTTAAGACAGAGCAAGGCGGTACCTCGGGAAAGGACAAGGGGAAGGGCAAGGCTACAGAGTAGCTTAGTTCTTTGAGAGTAGTAGTATTATAATTTCTATACGTATTATGATGTATTAAGGATGATTAATTATGTTTAAGTTTAATCACTGGATTGTTATAGTAATGGTTACGAAACCTTGGGACGCGAATATTTATATTATATCAATGTAAATTATTCTATTATTTCCGTTGTTGATGATTTTAGTGTGATGTTAGAATTAGCACGTGGCGAACCAAATTCGAGATACGAGTGTCTAAATTTGGGGGCGTCACAGTACTTTTATACTATCGTGGTGTTCTGTTGAGAATTAATTATGTTACAATGATTAATCATTGATATGAAAATGTAGTACAAAGTAATCCAAAACGAGATTCAAGTAAATTAGAAAGCAAGAAACCCATCCTGAACATAATTATGTCTAATAAATTAATAACTTTATTACAGTAAGACAAGAGAACGATAAGGGTTATATTCTCAACATGATAGAGGATGCAAATCAGAAATAGAGATTCTGTTCCTTGGAAGTTAGCATTCGAAGATGAACTAGTCAAAGTTTCATATTGTACTGAAAAAAAAGGTTGTAATAACAAGCAGAAGCAGAGATTTTATTTATTGGAATGTCCAAAAGGGATATGAAATTAAAATCAATAAAGTAGCTCAAATATTTATCAGAAAGACCACTACTTTGCCAAACTCTGTGTAACAAGAACCCAAAACCCCACAGAAACTCACTATGAGAACAAACTTTTATCAAAGGAATACTACAAAATGCAAGAAATTCTAGGCAACACTTGTAAAACAGACCTTTATTTATTAAGGTTGTATAAACTGATCATGGATATTCACTCAAAATAAATAGTTCTTGAAAATTGTTTTTTTCTTTCTCTATCTGTATCTTTTTTTGGTAAACATTTCTTGTATTAGAAAGAAGAAGACTATTACAGAATAACAATAGAATGAAGATGGAACTGATTATTATTTTTTAAACAATACCATGACTAGCTTCATGTTGATGGGTTGCACAATCAGAAACCATCTGAGGGAACCGCCGAATCAATTCTGAAAAACCCAAAGTCCATTGATGATAGTATAAAATGGCATAAAGTCTGCAAGGTTATTAACACAACTTACACTACAAAAAAAGGGTCATTGGCGACGGGGTTATGGGCGACGGTGGTTTTACCGTCGATAATGATGTCCATGCCGACGGGTATGCCGTCGTTAATGTGTGTCGTCGGTAATGACATTTTCCCAGGAGAAAATTTGGAGCGAAAAGTTGGCGGTGGAAGGAAAACTCATTGGCGACGGACGTAATGTTCAAGGCGACGGCAAGGCCGTCGAGAATGACTTACTAGCGACGAGGATATATCGACGGACGTGCCGTCGATAATGAGTCTTATATTTTCAGTCCAGGCTCGCGACGGCAACGACTCCTTTTGTTCCCTCTTTCTGATTTTTTTTCTCCCAATTCGAATTTCGCTCCCAATTCACCCATTTCGCTCAATTGATTCTCTATTTTGCTCAATTGATTTCTCCTATTTTGCCCAGTTCACCCATTTCTCTCAAACCCCTACTGCTCGTCCCTTTTCCGGCCCTCTCTCGCTCATCCCTCCTGTTCACCGGCCGTTTACTTCTCCCTCTTCAGTTTCCCTCTTCCTCGCTACTGTTCTTCTTTCTCTTCACTGGCATTTACACGCCACACACACAACATACATCAGGAGCTAGGGTTTTGACAGTAAAAGGGCTTCGTTTCTCTTCAGGTATTGATATAACACAACTCTTGGACTAAGCCCAAAAAGGTATGTATTAATTTGTGTGCAGTGTAAATTGTTAGCTTATCAAATGTTCTTCATTTTTCGGTGCAATGTAAATTGTTATTGTTCTTCATTTTTGGTGCAGTGTAAATTATAAATTGTTAATAGTCTTGAGCTACTGTTCTTCATTTTCGGTGCAATGTAAATTATTAGATTATCAAATGTGTTTGATTCAGTTTTAATTAATGAAAAATTTATATTAAATGCATCAATTGACTGGAAATTTATAATGTGTAAATATATATATTTCGATGCAATGTAAATTGATAGCATATTTTTGTCTCTGATTTGAGGAGTACACTCACATTGGTGAATCTCTTTAACATCCTTTTTTCTTTTGTTTTACTGTATTATATTCTCTTTTCTTTTACACATGTTTGGGTTTATAATATTTTGAGACATGATTCTAAATGAACTCTGTTTATTGACTATCTCTTGTTATATGCATCAACATTATCACCTAAAAATTCTTTGTTGATCAAAAGTACTTAAAGTCATTAGTGTATATGTATATTATTGGAAATAGATACCCACACCATATTCTTTTCAAGTATATATGTACCAAGTAACAAATGTTGAATTAATTTCTGTTTTGTGATAGTAGTTGAAATCTTTTCTTAATGTTTTTATAACTGGATTCTTGTATATTCTAGATTTTCCAAATTCATTTAGCAACTGTACTTCTTGAAGGTAGTTCAAAATCTTATACATAATTATAACTCTTGTTCTAGCTCAACTATTAGATGTTAAAACTTCTGGTCTGGTTTCTCCGAGCTGTTGAAGGGGAAAAACTCAAACATTCGAACCTCTATAGTTATAAACCTAGGTTCAGTTGAGACTGTAGACCTGGGATCAATGTATAGAGGCTGCATTATATAATTATGTCCTTGAGCTCTGTATTTGTCTCGACCAATAGTTTGGGGCTTAGTTTGTATATATATGGGGGAGATTTGGTGGAAATTAAAGGGTCGTTTGGAATTTGGATAGCCTTTTTAAATCTGTTTTCAAAAACTAGTTGGCATTAAAAACATCAAAACAAACTAACATTGAAAACACAATGCATTGAAAAATTATAAAACATTTGTTTATAGTTGTCAATGTTTTTTGAGTATGTTGCTAATTAAATATGAGTAAGAGTAAAATATGTAGGAACACATTCGTTTATAGTTGACATTATCAATTTTTTTACAATTATAAAATGACATGGCACGTGCATATTTTCATATAGTTTAGAAAGCTTAGAAACCCGTTTGAGATTCACTTAGTAGGAGTGAATCTCAAATAGTCCCCGTTTTGGGACTGTTCTTGTATGTTTCGATCTCACTTAGGTCGGTGTTAACGACTTGAGCACGTCTTTATATTTTTTGAATTTTCGGTCAGTATATATCTCTTGATGTTCTTCGGGTGCATATTTAGACTACGATGTGTTAGTCTATTTCGTGTACTTAAAGACCATGGGGAGGTGCTGCCGAAAATTCTGAAAAATGTAAAGATGTGTTCAAGTTGTTGGCATCAGTGAGGCGACACATCCGGGAATGGGATAGAAGCCTGACCCGTTAGAGTGGGAGATGAAGTTAGGAAACTCATAAGCTTGCATATACATTAACTTGGAGACTTGATTGTGTTTGTCTAACTTTTCATATATATAGCAGACAGTTGTCCGAGATGTCTGTTGATCGAAGTTGGATGGAACGTAGGGTAGCCACTGATAGGAGTGGGCTTAGCTCTGAGTATCGTAGTGGGGTTGAACAGTTTCTCAACTTCGCGTTTGAGCAAGTCAGCGGCGATGAGATCAGATGTCCTTGTAAGAGGTGTGTGAATGAAGTGTGGAAGGAAAGGAGTGATGTCATGTGCGACTTATTTGCGTATGGGTTCAAGCAGGGTTATACGACATGGATCTATCATGGGGAAACCTGGTTAGATGAACATGAATCAGAATCGGAATCCAGAGGTGACGAAAACTTTGACTGTACTAACATGATAGTCGAAGCTGCTGGTTCGTACTTTCAGTGGAATACAGACAGGGATGGCAATAGCGTCGAGCAAGAGCCGAATGATGGGGCTAAGGGTTTCTATGAGTTATTGCATGAAGCAGCGACACCACTGTATGACGGGCACGAAAAACACACCGTCTTATCTGCTGTGACTAAGTTTTTACACTTCAAGAATGAGCATGACTGTAGCGAGAGAGGTTTTAATGAACTGTTAAGCATTGTGAAGGAGTGTTTACCTGCAGGCAATAAGTTACCGGAGTCGTACTATGATGTGAAGAAAATGGTCAAAAGGCTCAATCTAGGGTATGAGAAGATTGATGCTTGTGAGAATGACTATATGTTGTATTACGGTGATGTCAATAAAGATAAGAGGTCGTGTGATATTTGTGGTACAAGTAGATACTATGAGCAGCGCAAGAAAAAGGGAAAAGATGTGCCGAGAAAGATCTTACGTTACTTTCCCATTGCCCCGAGGCTTCAGCGGTTGTTCATGTCAATACATACCGCCGAGGATATGAGGTGGCACTCTACACGGGACATAGTCGAAGGTCAACTGACGCACCCGGCAGATGGGCTTGAGTGGAAAAATTTTGATAACAAGCACCCCTCGTTTGCTGAAGGGGTTCGCAATGTTAGGCTTGGACTTGCTACGGATGGGTTTAATCCGTTTAACGGGCCTTACACAAAGCCCTACTCAACTTGGCCGGTGATTATTGTGGTGTATAACCTCCTGCCTTCGATGTGCATGAAAGATCCCTACATGTTCATGCCTTTACTGATTCCGGGTGATAAGAGTCCGAGTAAAGACATCAATGTATACCTCAGGCCGTTAGTTGATGAGTTGAAGATGTTGTGGGAAAAAGGGGTTCAAACTTATGATGTATCTCTTAAGCAGAACTTTGACATGAGGGCAGCTTTACTGTGGACAATAAATGACTTCCCGGCGTTAGGAATGATCAGCGGATGGTCGACTCATGGGGGCTTATCATGTCCCGTGTGCATGGGGTCAGTTAAAGTTGTGCGGCTCAAACATGGGGGGAAAATGAGTTTCTTCGCAACATCCAGACAGTTTTTGCCGATTGAACATCGTTATCGACGGATGAGTAGACAATTCAATCGAAAAATATAGAAACGTCAAGTACCTGGCCGTCTTTCTGGGTCAGCAGTGTTGAGTTGGATTAGTCATTTGAAGTTTCCACCTCCAGGGAAGAATCACAGATTAGAGTGAGCTTATGGTTACGGTAAGGTTCACAACTGGACACACAGATCCATGTTCTTTGACCTGCCTTATTGGGCTACACTCTGCATCCGTCATTGTTTAGATCCGATGCATACTGAGAAGAACGTATTTGATAATATTTTTTATACAGTCATAGATGCCACTGGTAGAACAAAGGACAACAATAAGTCGAGGCTTGATTTGGTAGAAATGAACATTAGGGAAGATTTGTGGCTGTATCAGGAGGGTAGTAAGACGGTAACGCCTAAAGCTGAATATACTTTGACCAGGGAACAGTTGATATTGATATAGAGGATTGGCTGCAGGCTACAGGGGGACCGAAGAAGGGTAGAGTTGTGGGCATTCCCCATGTCCCAACTTACACCCTAGTCCCTGCTGCGAGATCTCGACGACGCCCTCCCACTGGAGGTAGTGGTGCGAGTGGATCGGGCGTCGGCCCTTCATTATCCGACGACTTCTTCCGGCGGATCATAGAGGGGTGCATGTCAAGCGGTGTAGTGCAGTCAGGCTCACCATCACGCGAGCGGATCTATCAACTGGCTCAGGAGGTTGTCCACGGCTCTATCGATACTACAGCTGCCGTTGACGATCTCATGGGTGTAGTACGGGAGGAGGCCATCCGCGTGTGTGCAGTTGTCTTGGCCAACATCTTCCCACCACATATTCGACAGGTAAAAATAATTAAATTATGTATTTCCTTATTTAATTTATGTAATTTGTAATTGTATTGCTTAGATAAACATAAGATAAAACCCGAACGCCACGCAAACACACACACAGCACCGCGTAGGTATTAGACACGCGTTACAACTGACGGTACTCGATTCCGACATACGGAGACCGAGTTATCGCCTAGTTTGCGAAACTGAACCACAGTTAGCCAAAAAGCCGAAAATGAGCCCGAAACCCGCATCGTCCGTCCGAACGCCACGCAAACACACACACAGCACCGCGTAGGTATTAGACACGCGTTACAACTGACGGTACTCGATTCCGACATACGGAGACCGAGTTATCGCCTAGTTTGCGAAATTGAACCACAGTTAGCCAAAAAGCCGAAAAAGAGCCCGAAACCCGCATCGTCCGTCTAAACGCCACGCAAACACACACACAGCACCGCGTAGGTATTAGACACGCGTTACAACTGACGGTACTCGATTCTGACATACGGAGACCGAGTTATCGCCTAGTTTGCGAAACTGAACCACAGTTAGCCAAAAAGCCGAAAAAGAGCCCGAAACCCGCATCGTCCGTCCGAACGCCACGCAAACACACACACAGCACCGCGTAGGTATTAGACACGCGTTACAACTGATGGTACTCGATTCCGACATACGGAGACCGAGTTATCGCCTAGTTTGCGAAACTGAACCACACTTAGCCAAAAAGCCGAAAAAGAGCCCGAAACCCGCATCGTCCGTCCGAACGCCACGCAAACACACACACAGTACCGCGTAGGTATTAGACACGCGTTACAACTGACGGTACTCGATTCCGACATACGGAGACCGAGTTATCGCCTAGTTTACGAAACTGAACCACACTTAGCCAAAAAGCCGAAAAAGAGCCCGAAACCCGTATCGTCCGTCCGAACGCCACGCAAACACACACACAGCACCGCATAGGTATTAGACACGCGTTACAACTGACGGTACTCGATTCCGACATACGGAGACCGAGTTATCGCCTAGTTTTCGAAACTGAACCACAGTTAGCCAAAAAGCCGAAAAAGAGCCCGAAACCCGCATCGTCCGTCCGAACGCCACGCAAACACACACACAGTACCGCGTAGGTATTAGACACGCGTTACAACTGACGGTACTCGATTCCGACATACGGAGACCGAGTTATCGCCTAGTTTGCGAAACTGAACCACACTTAGCCAAAAACCCGAAAAAGAGCCCGAAACCCGCATCGTCCGTCCGAACGCCACGCAAACACACACACAGCACCGCATAGGTATTAGACACGCGTTACAACTGACGGTACTCGATTCCGACATACGGAGACCGAGTTATCGCCTAATTTGCGAAACTGAACCACAGTTAGCCAAAAATCCGAAAAAGAGCCCGAAACCTGCATCGTCCGTCCGAACGCCACGCAAACACATACACAGCACCGCGTAGGTATTAGACACGTGTTACAACTGACGGTACTCGATTCCGACATACGGAGACCGAGTTATCGCCTAGTTTGCGAAACTG
This sequence comes from Panax japonicus, assembly GCA_020205505.1. Lineage (NCBI taxonomy): Eukaryota > Viridiplantae > Streptophyta > Magnoliopsida > Apiales > Araliaceae > Panax > Panax japonicus. The sequence continues at coordinate 17,888,193 of CM035107.1, read as the reverse complement.
AACCACAGTTAGCCAAAAAGCCAAAAAAGAGCCCGAAACCCGTATCGTCCGTCCGAACGCCACGCAAACACACACACAGCACCGCGTAGGTATTAGACACGCGTTACAACTGACGGTACTCGATTCCGACATACGGAGACCGAGTTATCGCCTAGTTTGCGAAACTGAACTACAGTTAGCCAAAAAGCCAAAAAAGAGCCCGAAACCCGCATCGTCCGTCCGAACGCCACGCAAACACACACACAGCACCGCGTAGGTATTAGACACGCGTTATAACTGACGGTACTCGATTCCGATATACGGACACCGAGTTATCGCCTAGTTTGCGAAACTGAACCACACTTAGCCAAAAAGCCGAAAAAGAGCCCGAAACCCGCATTGTCTGTCCGAACACCACGCAAACAAACACACAGCACCGCATAGGTATTAGACACGCGTTACAACTGACGGTACTCGATTCCGACATACGGAGACCGAGTTATCGCCTAGTTTGCGAAACTGAACCACACTTAGCCAAAAAGCCGAAAAAGAGCCCGAAACCCGCATCGTCCGTCCGAACGCCACGCAAACACACACAGAGCACCGCGTAGGTATTAGACACGCGTTACAACTGACGGTACTCGATTCCGACATACGGAGACCGAGTTATCGCCTAGTTTGCGAAACTAAACCACAGTTGTAGAACACAAACTAAAATAATATAAATATGATCTATTTTGGGGACTCCGTTATTAATATTTTAATTTTGTAGGGTCTTGTTGATGAGACTCGTGGAGGTGAAGATGGCGGCACAGGTGATGCTCGTGGAGGAGATGGTGATGATTTCCGAGCTGATGCGGATGAGACTATGGAGGATGGGACTGGCGATGGGACAGAGATTCCTGATCTTGGGCAGTAGTTGTTTATATTTATATTTTGACTTTCATGTATGTATTTAGCTTTTGAGTTGTATAGATTTGAGTTTGGTATCTAATTATATTAATTGTTGATAGTAAAAGATGTGATTGTTATTGATATGCGTATATTGTCATTAATAATTTTTCTTAGTTTATAACAGGTACAATGTATATGTAAAAGAACAGGGGAATTTTGCAATTTTATTATTTTTTTTTAAAGTGGGTCATTGGCGACGGGACCATTGGTGACGGCCATGCCGTCGGCAATGACTCATAGGCGACGGCACGCCGTCGGCAATGACGACCGTCGCCAATGACCCACTTGCCGACGGCGAACGACGGGAGACCGGGGCGACGACCCATACGGCGACGGTAAGGGCGACGGACATTGCCGTCGCCAATGACCTCATTGCCGACGGCAATAGGGTCATTGGCGACGGCATCTGCCGTCGGCAATGACCTTATTTTTTGTAGTGTTACTATTTTCTTTTGATAAACAAAAATGACTTGATAATTGAAACTGAGACCTAAAAGGAAACAATACTATTTAATGCTATATTAACATATGTGTAATAGTATTATTTACTTGTGTTACTAAATAGAATATTTGATATCACAGTAAATTCAAACCTTGTATGCTATGAGGCATGTACAGAACAGAAAAAGCAATTTCCTGGTTTTCAGTTTCAGAGCTATAACTTTTTTGTCATTTTTTTCTCGTAAGCCCTCAGGCTTTATATAGAACTCGATTTTAATGCACAGGAAAATTAAAACAAGAGCCTTATTAATGATGAAACATATTGCATATCCTGGTTTTGGTAATGATGAGGATACAAACCAAGAAGTACTAATCAACTACCTACTTCGTGGAATAAAAAGAAAGATCAAACTGGCTAGTATGAAAGAATCATGGAATGGTACAAAATAATCGTGGAATAAATCTAGCTACATATGATTTACAAATAACATAACTAACTAACGAAAATCAACAGAAATAGAACAGAAGCAATAAATCTGGCTTATGTATTGTTGATTTGGATTAATTTAAGTCTGGGTTTGAGACTAATATATATATATATATATATATATATATATATATATATATATATATATATATAGAGAGAGAGAGAGAGAGAGTGATGACAGTTGGAGAGAGGGGCTGGGCGACTTTGAGTGTTTCCGTAAGAATCACACATTTTGTGATTTATGTGGGTTCTGTGATAACTTAATCCATTAAATCATGGGTTTGATGGGCAGGTTGATGGGTTGGGTTTTGAATTGCCAACTCTAGTTATAGGTGTGGAAGATCGGTCAGAAAACAAGAGAGGTGACACGAAACAAACCAGTGGAAGTTATGACAGGTTCAATAGTTGCATGTTTTGTGAGAGCTTCCATGCATTCTTCTTTTGTCATGTGGAAGATCAAACACTTCTCGATCATATGTTGTACCTAAATCAATAAAGTCACCCCATTAGATGTCATCGAAACTCAAAATAGCTGAGAAATCTCATAGAAATATAAAACAAAAAGGAACTAAATTTAAGACAAAAGGTAATGAACCAAAAGTCATAAGAAACATGCTGATCAATAAATAGAAACATGTAAATGAAACATAATTCAACAAAAGGAATATGTACATATAATGATCAAACACGAATACCGTGTGTATGTATGAAGCAGAAGAGTCCCCCATGATACTATGGTATATATCATAAATATATGATGTTCTTCACTAGGAGTGAGAAAAAACGGATAAAACCGAACTACCGAACCGAACCAAAATTTTTTAACCGAAATATTTTGGGTTTTCAGTTTTTTTTTTACAATTTCGGTTATATCCGAATTATTATTCATTATTCGGTTACGGTTACGACTTTCAAAAATAGGTTATTCGGGTACCCGAATAACCGAACCTTAATTATTAAAAATATTAATTTTATAATATTATTATTATCTTATTCAGCCATTCAGTAATCAGGAGTCCAAAGTCCTAATCCTAACCTAAGTGACCGAGTCGGCTCCTAAGTTTCAGATCTGAGAATCTTCATTCTTCACTTTTGCCTCTCGACAGTCGACTACTCCCTTACGAGTTATGACTTCAGTTGCCTCTCGAGCTACTCCCTGCCTCTCGAGCTCGACTGCCTCTCCAAGCTCCCTGTCTCCCTTACGAGTTATGACTTCAGTCGACTACTCCCTGCCTCTCGAGCTCGACAGTCGACAAACTCCTTTAATTTCAAAAGACTCTTGACTCTCTTACGACTTCAGTTGAACCACACGGCACGCGGTCCACGACTTCAGACTTCAGTTGATTTCGGTATGTTTACTTGCATCTATGTTTGATTTGAACCCTTTTACGGGGTATTCGATCTGATTTTGTTAGTTAGGACTTAGGGTTTTGATCTGATTTTTTTTGTCTGACTGGCGATCATTTTCTGCAACTTGTTTGAGCTTATATTCTGCAATCATTTCACCAATAGCAAGGCCTAGGATTGCATTTAGGTCTTATTATATGCTTTACTAGGAGTACTGATCAATCATGCGACAGACAAAATGTATGATTTATATGTATGATTGATAGAAATCATGTGATTATACATCTGATTTTGGTTTTTTTTGTTTGACATTTGTAGATGATGTCAAGTCTTTTAAATGATTTGCACATGGTGGATGATACGGACGAGCCTAACCTTGATGACCTTGATCCAATTGGAGATGGGAGAGAGGCAAATGACAGTGTTCCCACCAATACAGAGCCTCGGTCAAAAGAACCCACGACAAGTACAAAAACTACGGGACACTCAGAAAGTGTAAAGGGGCCAAGAAAAAGGATGGCACCTAGATCCAAGGTGTGGACTGAGGGGCACTTCATTCTCGTGAAAGATAAGGATGGTAGTGTCATCAAAGGTAAGTACTTATTGTGAAAAAGAATTAGCTGCTGATTCATCCTCAAATGGCACTACTTCTTTAAGAAATCACTTTAGAACTTATAAAAAAATCCTATCAACATGGACAAAGCTCAACCCCAACTTGTAGGGATTAAAGAGGGTGAGGCAGAGGGAGGGGCATGTGAGGGTACACTCACTTCTTAGAGGTTTGACCAAGAAGCGGTTATGGCTGCCGTGGTTCACCATCTTATTGAAGACGAACTTCCTTTCAAACATGTTGAGAAGGAGGGTTTTAAAAGACTTATACAAGTTGCTTATCCTAGGTTTCAATTGCCTTCACGTTTTACATTTGCTAGAGACTGTATTCTTTTGTATGAGAATGAGAAGAGTAAGTTGAAAACAATCCTTAGAAAACATTGTGAACGTGTTTGCCTCACAATTGACTCTTGGACTTCTAATCAACGTTTGAATTATATGTGTGTTACTGCTCATTTTATTGATGAAAATTGGAAATTGCATAAGAAAATCTTGAATTTTCGAACAATCACAAGTCATAAGGGGAAGGACATTGGGAAAACGGTTGAGTCTTGTCTAATTGAGTGGGGACTTTCTAAAGTTATGACACTCACTGTAGATAATGATAGCTCAAATGATACTGCGGCGGCTTACTTGAGAGATAGATGTACATACTGGAAAACCAATGTCTTAGATGGTAAATTCATTCACATGAGATGTATAGCTCACATTATTAATCTTGTTGTGAATTATGATGGGTTGAAGTTGATTGAGAAATCTATTGAAACAATTAGGCGTGCAGTGAAGTATGCAAAACAATCTCCAGCTAGGGTCAAGTCATTTAAGGAATGTATTGAGTTTTGTGGTCTTGAAGATAAGAAAGGCTTAAGTCTAGATTGCCCAACTAGATGGAACTCAACTTACTTGATGTTAAGTTCTGCCTTAAAATACCAGGAAGATTTTGATCGATTTGGGTTTAAAGATCGTGGCTTTGAAAAAAGATGGGGGACAAAAATATTCCAACAGACTCGGATTGGAATAGGGTCAAATTGTTTGTTGGATTCTTAAAACATTTTTATAATCTCACCGTGCGTATTTCGGGCTCATCTTATGTCGCATCAAATAATGCATTTCTTGAAATATGTGACACTTATATTATTTTGAATGACTGGGAAAGAAGCAATGATATAGAATTGCAAAAAATGGCCAAGGTAATGAAAATAAAATATGAGAAGTATTGGGGAGATGTTACAAAAATGAATATGTTGTTATATATTCCTGTTGTGCTTGATCATCGATATAAGTTGAGCTTTGTTCAATTTGGTTTAGGAAGAATGTATGGAAATAGTGAAATTGAAGTTGAAAATCCGTTGGAGGGTTTGGAAATAGATCTTCACTTTGATATTGATAATGAATATAGGAATTTAGAATATCAATCAAGTAATAAGGCCACTGGAATGGAGATTTCCGATGGCGTGAAGAGATCAATGGAAGATTTGTTTAATGAGTACAGGAAAAAAATATTCAACTCAAGAAAGTGGAAAATCAAGTTTACGTAATATGTCAATGTCATCCCAAGGTTCTAGTTCAATGGAATCCCAAAATACAAATAGAATTACAGAAGAGTTCAAAAGGAGTCGGACCGGAGTTATACTTGGAGACAAATCTGAATTGGACAAGTATTTAAGTGAAGATGTTGAAGAAGTTGATGAGACTTTCGATATTTTGGGATGTTGGAAAGTTAATAGTGCAAGATTCCCTATCCTTGCACGTATTGCCCGTGATGTGTTGGCTATTCCCATTTCTACCGTTGCTTTAGAGTCCGCATTTAGCACGGGGGGACGCATTCTTGATGCATTTAGGAGTTCATTGTCTCCTAATATGGTGAAAGCTCTTATATGTTCTCAAGATTGGGTTAAAGTGAAGAATCGTATTGATGTGGAGGAAGATATCGACTTTGCCGATAAATTTGAGTGTGGTAATAATTATTGTTTTTGTTTATTTTATTGAACTAATAAAACTATTGTTTGTTGAAAATCATGTGTTTAATTATATTTTTCAATTTTTAACAATATCCAACTTGAGCCTTGTTACTAATGATGCCAATGTTTTCGTTACTCAACTTGATTATTGAGGTAAATTCGTCTCTCGATTCATCATTGCAATTCCATTTGAAGCATTTTGATTATAAACTGACTGTTTTACACGAATTGGCAGAGCAATTTGGTTAAAACTGACCAAGTAAAACTAAATTCATTTCTATACACATAAATTTGAATATATTTTGATTATTTTGATTATAAGTTTGAATACTGACTTCATTTCTATACACATAAATTGGCAGAGCAGTTTGGTTAAAACTGACTGTGTAGTGACATTAATTCAGCTTAGAAGGTATTTAATGACTGTATTAAAAATGACTCATTTTCCTTGGACTCTTTGATAGATGGGTATGTGAAACATGCGAACGTTGAACTTGTAATGAGAATATGTGATAATTGGAATTAATGGAATTCAGTTTTGTTCAGTAAGGACTGTGACTGGCTGATTTTATCATTGGAAAAGGGAGATTAAGTTAAAGTGATTATTGGTGAATAATATAGGGTCTTGGACGACAAATCTGGAAAGATGAAGATCTTTGTAAGAGAAAACAATATATCAATATCAACTACCTGACTATTGTAGAGACCAAACTGATTCCTAGAACATTATCAGGTAAGGTGCAACAGAATAATAAGAATACAGAGCAATAACTATGCATGGTAGATTGGTAGTGCTGAGTTGCAAATTTGATAATTTGGTCAGTACGAATGATATCTAACATATATTGCAAGTTACAAATTTTTCAACTTTGTTAATTTCTGTTATATATGCTGTCAAGTGTGGTAAATTGGTTTCCAGTAATATAGGGAACGAGGAGACCCCCAGCAGGGAGAACTGCTTTTCCCGACTTAGCAAGTTAAAGTAGATGTTTTGTGGCTTGTTCATAGTGTATGTAGCTTGGTAGGGTTGCCTTTTTTTTCCTTGTAGTAGTAGTATTTTTGTAATATACAAAAAAGTTTATCAAGGAATTGATAGTTTGTTGCCATTGGCTGTCTTTTGTTGACAGGGTGCTATGATGCAGATTGATGCTTGTTGATGCAGACTGCCAGACTGGAGCTTGTTGATGCTTAATTATAGATGCTAATGCTGCTTGTGGGAGACAGCCAGACTGGAATAGTTTGTAATATGCTTGTTAGGTATTTATGGGAGACTGCCAGACTGACTTACTGTAATAGTGTAATGACATGAACTTTGAGTTACTGCTTTGTGTTTGGGCTTGTTAGTTGTTGACTTGTTGGTGCTGTAATTTTTTAAAAGTGATACTGTAGCTGCTGTAATTTTTATTTTGTTGTTGGACACTGGACAGTGGACAGTGTTAAACTGTTAATTTACTGAATTGCTGGACAGTGTTGGCTAAACAGGTAACAGTTGGATGCTGATTCGGTTTTTACCCGAATTACCGAAATTACAATTCGATAATTCGGTTAATACCAAATTTTGGTTTTTGCTTCGGATAGTGAAATTAACATTACTTTGGTTTTCGGTTATAACCGAATAGCTTATTCGGTTTGGTTATAACCGAATGATCACTCCTATTCTTCACTACCTAATGATTCTAGCAAAAGTAGACAAATACCTGTGAGATTATGGTTCATCAATAACATAGCCCATACACAAACACATACATTAATAAATCTGAAACAGAGAAAAACTTAATACAAATCCAAGAAGAAAATAAAGCTTAAAAAATAAAACAATAATCGAGTTTATAGGAATTAAAAGGATCTCCACTGGATATGAGAGGGAAGTATTCTGACAATAATCAAGTACATAATTAAAATTTTAAAACCACATTTAATTCTGTAATCAGCATGTTAACGCCAAGATCTTCTGCTACGTCCCACTCACGTAAGACGTCCTGATCCTACACAGTAAACATGATCTACACCACAAGCTTGACGGCTTCGACCGTCGGGGGATAGCTCAGGCATGAGAGTCAGTACAGGCGATTACAAGGTTAACAATGGAGGATAAAAATATCTAGTGTACTGAAAGAGATAAAATTATCAGTTACCTGTCCTTTTTTTCCCTCCTTGCTGTGATATATTGGCTATCATATACTCCAAGATTCGGTTTTTCGTGCAACCGACTCCCTGACACATGTTAATCCCATACCCTCTGTCTACCGTTGGCCAACTGTTCAATCCTCATTAATGCGATGTAACATATCAGTCAACCATATCTTTGTCATCATCATAGGTCAAAGATGTAGATATTTAAATATATGTTGGGTCAGCCCACTGACCCGACACAACAAAGAAGACCCAACTGATCGAGCCCAACTGAAATGACTCGTTAGATTTAACCAACTCGGCCCAAGTGAAGATATTTAGTCATCTGATGGAACGGTTCAATCAACCCGATCCAAGGCTTTCAAGATCCGACAAAGATAACCCAGTAGATTTAACCAAAGAAGTAGGCCCAACCAGTCCGGCCCACTATGTAAAATATCAAGACCCAACACTGCCCCGCAGTCTTTTATTAAACAGGATGTTTAATAAAAGAGTATAAATGGCATCGGTCCAGGGAAAAAGGAATTATAATCAATAAAGGCCCAAAATATAGCTTACCGAGGCCCATCTGATGAACATCAAATGGAAACTTAAATTAAGATCGGAAGTCCATTTAAAGAGCCCGCTCCAGCCGAACATACAACGACAAATATTTCACCGCATCCCGAACAATTCAGACCTTTGCCAAAAAAACCATCCTCTTCTGAATCCAGGTTCGAAACTGTGGCGACACCGATGATCATCGATTCGGTAATAATTCCATCATGGAACTGATGGATGAAGGAATGAAATACCAGACTAAAGGAAGTTGATATTTGACCATCAATTTGAACTGATTGATTAATATTGGTCATATGCATGTAAACACTATCTTCGGGCGCCTCCGTTCCAAATATAAAGAAGCCAAAGAGGATACCGAAGAGAATGCCAAAGAGAATGTCGAAGAGAATGCCGAAGAGAATGTCGAAGGGAGAAAGCCATTCTGAAGTCTGTGTTGGCAAAAGAAATAAGCAACCTTGACATTGTTCTTCTCAACAATGAGTGACTTCGGAAGGATCTTGACAAGGTCAAAAAAGAGTGGGAGACGATCAAGGCCACACATCGGGTCATCATAGATATAAATGTCAACCTGCTTACGAAGAATGAAATTTTGATGAAGAAGAATGAAGATCTGGCCGAGTCCAATCAGAGCCTGGCGAAGCAAAATAACAATATCCACGCTAAAGAGGTAAGATATATAAAACTTTCTCAAAAGCTTGAAGAGGAACTCCGATAACTTCGGGCCCTTAGGAACTTGGGTCTGCCACTTACCGAAGATATTTGTAAGGAGATCCAAGCAGAATACAGAAAACCCTCCGAGCTGAATGATGAGATCTTCCATATATATATGCCAAAGGATATAAAATCTGCCGAAGTAAAGTTAAGAAAAAGATTGTTGCGGCTAAGGTAGATCTATCTTTTCTAGACTCTTCAGACGGCCATGATGACAATGAAGAAGCCTGAAGATGATCTCCCCTTTACCTTTAGCTATAGAACTTTCTGTAAAAATTCTAACTTTATGTGAACAGTTAATATTAATGAAATATCAACTTCATTTATTATGACTTTTGTGTTAGCATCTTATTGTCAATAATTCAGTATCAATCAACTTAAAAACTGTACAAAATTCTTTTGAACTTAACTTAAATTGTGAATCTGATAAGGCATATAACAGTTAAGTTAAGAAATGACATAAATCGAACTCAATAAACTGAAATCAAACACTTGAACAAAAATAAAGTAACGAATACTTATCGTTTCCGAAGTGTGAGACAGATTAGGTATAAGGTGAATTCGGCTGATCCTCCTTGCACCATTGTGATCTTGTTTACCACTCGGGGTGAAATAAGTATATAAGGACATTTGTATACCATGCGGGGTAGAACAAATATATAAGGACATCTGTCTACCATGCGGGGTAGAACAAATATATAAGGACATCTGTCTACTGACAAAAAGGCTACCATCAAATGGCCAGCGAGTCCGACCATACCTCCTTACTTCGGTGCATATTGATTTACCACTCGCGATAAAAACAATATTAAAAGAACCATGGAATTTATCTACCACTCGCGGCAAATCAAATGCATAAGGACACTCCTGCCGAAAAGGCTGCCATCGAATGGCCAGCGAGTCCACCCCGTCCTCCTTACACCGATGAGGTTTGCCTACCCCGAAGGGCCTGACAAATTCATAGGGACCACCTGCCAAAAAGGCTACCATCAAATGGTCAGCGAGTCCCCCCGTCCTCCTTACTCCATTGTGAATTTAGGACAAATAGGAAGAAGATCAATATAAATTGTAGATGAGCTACCGAAGTCTTTCTGTACTGAATCCCTAGTTTTTTTAAGAATATCCTTGCCGAAGTACTTTGTAGGCCAATAACTTTGCAGCTAAATGATTGCCACAAATGTCTTTGTGAACTTTCCGAAGAACATAATCTGCTTCGGATGGAACCAAACATTTGAACAATGGTGACGAAAAGTAGAATTGTTATAGTCATTGACCCCTTGCTAGCCTGTTGCACTGATGTCCGAAACAGAATATCCGTCTATATATAGCGTCCACGAACTCAGCTTCTGCTGAAGTACTGCAACGGCTTTGTCTGACTCTTCAGCTTATTTCATCATCCCGAAGGACAAGGCTTACATAGTAAACCAGGTGCTTCTTACCACCATCTTCACGTACCAAAACTGCTCCTACTGCCAACGAACTAGATGCCAGATATAAATACAATAACACAGCAGGAGCAGGCTTCGCCAGCAAAGGCACCGAAGTCCACTAGAACGTCTTAGCATTCTTCGGCACTTTCCACGTACCAAAGATTGGAAAATATCTTTCTGCCGATTTGGATTTTAAACCTCATCAATGTTTCTTCTGAACAGTCCGGTGTTTTCCATTCAAACCTACAGCTTTAAACGAGTATTTCCGAAGACGAGTCTCCACTGGGTGTTGTACCCTCAATGAATTCTCAGGAGTGCGGCTTCTGGATCTGCTTCGATCTTGATCCCGAAAACTAATAGGGCGGAGTACCCTCTTCGGTCAATCAGGAAAATGACGGTTGGGTCTTCATCTACTCTGCTTTGACCATAATCTCGAAAACCAATAGGGCAGAGTACCCTCTTCGGTCAATCAGGAAAATGACTGTTGGGTCTTCATCTACTCTGCTTCGATCCTGAGGATAGCCTCAAGACATGTCTTTAAAGTGTAAACTTCTTTCCAACTTGATCGGTCTGTCAGTCTGACTACTTCGGTATAGGATTTTAAGCAGTATGCGTTCTACCCTTTGCCGACCATAGTCAGGTCTTCTCTTGGCAGCAAAAATCAATCTTCTTCTAGCATCACCATGGACTCTCGAACGAGAACCCTTAGAAACCTGCTTGAAAGCAGTACTAGCATGAGCACTCATTGAAGGACCCAATCAATCCTTGACGGATACTCATTGTGTAGACTAAGTTATAGCCATCAGTTATCCTTTAGAAGTAACTGTTCTACTCTTCACCATTGATTCCGACGTAGAGCAGCTACAACTTGTGATTGAAAATATTTAGGACACTAGAACTCAACCCTCCTTCTAGCGCCAATGTTAATGCCAAGATTTTTTGCTACGTCCCATTCACGTAAGACGTCCTGATCCTGCACAGTAAACACGATCCACACCACAAGCTTGACAGCTTCGACCGTCGGGGGATAGCTCAGGCGTGAGAGTCAATACAGGCGATCACAAGGTTAACAATGGAGGATAAAAATATCTAGTGTACCGAAAGAGATAAAATTATCAGTTACCTGTCCTTTTTTTTCTTCCTTGCTGTGATATATTGGCTATCATATACTCCAAGATTCGGTTTTTCGTGTAACCGACTCCCTGACACCTGTTAATCCCATCCCCTTTGTCTACCGCTGGTCGATTGTCCAATCCTCATTAATGCGATGTAAGATATCAGTCAGCCATATCATTGTCATCATCACTGGTCAAAGATGTAGATATTTAAATATATGGTGGGTCAGCCCACTGACCCGACTCAATAAAGAAGACCCAATTGATCTGGCCCAACTGAAATGACTCGTAGATTTAACCAACTCGGCCCAAGTGAAGATATTTAGTTATCTGATGAGACGGTTCAATCAACCCGATCCAAGGCTTTCAAGATCCGACAAAGATGACCCAAATAATTTAACCAAAGAAGTAGGCACAACCAGTCCGGTCCACTATGTAAAATATCAGGACCCAACACATCACAAAGATGAACTCATAATACACATCAAATGAGCTCAGCATTAAACCAAAGCAAGAACAACTAAAACAAAAAATCTCTGAATCCCCAATTTATACATAACATCATAAATTTCTTAAATTGAAACCTAAATATGTGTGTAAGTTTGCTTTAGATTTAATTTGTGTGTGAAAGCAAAATTACAAGCTATTATGCATGTTAGTGTGTGTAAAATTGGGAAAATGGTCAAATTGAATACTAACCGTTACCTTCAGGTAATAGAACATAACAATGGAAGAGAATGAGGCAAAGCAAGCCGCCGTTGTTGTCGAAAATTGCAGAAATTAGAATTGGGGCTTCTTCTTTTTCTAAACTAGGGTAATAATGAGTGGGAGGAGAGATAGGGGAAATGGAATAGTGAGGCGGAGGAGAGTGGTTGAGGAGGGTGTGAGAGAGGAGGCAGATGAGAAGGCAGCAGGAGAATGAGAGATAAGGAGGCGGTAGATTGAGTATCACTTCTCAAGTTGATCGCTCATAGTCCATTTGAACAATTTGTGTTTTTACCTCAATTTATTTTAAGCATAAAAATAAAAAATTTTAATTCCAAAAATTAAGACAATATCTTAAAACTATTTTAGTATAAATAATTATTTTACCAAATATTATCTTTGTACTATGGTATTTAATTAGTATAACACATACATATAGATACATAATTTATGTTATATGGAAAATTATATACCTTTTCTATTTTAAAAATATTTATAATAAAATAATTTATATATCAATATATTAACTATGATTATGTAAACATTTAATATTAAAAAAATATTTTAATTCATAATGCCCTATTTGTATTCGTATCCAATATTCGACGAATTTTAAAATTATTATTCGTATTCGGTATTCGAAATAATATCCGTATTCATATTTGTTTCCATTATTTTATTCGAATGAATGAATTATTCGAATATTCGTGTATCCGAATTTGTTTATCGATTCCCTAATAAACAATTTAATCAAATTTTTTAGAAAAAAATAAAATTAAATAATTATTGATCACCATTTAATTTTGAAACGATACTGAAACAACCCGGGTCAAATCCCGAGTCCAGAATAAATTTTAGGTCAAATATCAAGTCCGAATCGAATCAAATGCATCAAAATAAGGCCTCAAACTACTGGCCCAATAGTATCTTCTTGGGTCATCTTAGCCCACCACAGGCTCCCAAAAGGTCATGACTTGAATGTACTATTGGTAGTTACTTAATTCCTCATATACATACAAATTTTCCTCCTATCTTTCGATGTGGGACTGGGGTGTTACAAACTCCCCCACTTAAATTTATGACGTCCCCATCAGAACCGATCACACACACACGGGCCCAAAGATCTTTGCCTCTCTAGCCATTGTGGGATAATACCGGCTGGCTTCGTGTCCCCACCTCTGGACCTCCATCTCTCCACTGTGGGATAATACCACCAGCCTTCGTGTCCCCACCTCCGGTAACCCAATCGGATGACCCGACCCGAGCTTTCGAGAGTCGGCTTTGATACCATATGAAACAACCCGGGTCAAATCCTGAGTCCAGAATAAATCTCAGGTCAAATCCTAAGTCCAAATCGAATCAAATTCATCAAAATAAGGTCTCAAACTACTGGCCCAATAGTATCTTCTTGGGTCATCTTAGCCCACTACAGGCTCCCAAAATGTTATGACTTGAAGGTACAATTGGTAGTTACTTAATTCCTCATATACAGACAAATTTTTCCACTATTTTTCGACGTGGGACTGGGGTGTTACAGATACATATTAGTTAAACATCCTAATCATAAAGGAAAGGAAATTGCCAAGCACGACATCATCCATCATTGATGATCAGAAAAATTAATCAAAATTTAAATATCCTAGAGAAAGTATTAATTAATAACATTTTCAATAAAAGATAATACTAATTTATCATTCACTCTTATTCTTGCACGCAAGTTCAAAAAATAAAATATTTGTAACAAACTAATAACTATAGTTTTGTTCTTTAGTATATTATTTTTCTCATTATATGAACATTTTAGATATTTTACACTTTACAATCGTAAAAATACATTAATTAAAATAAAATGAATTCATTTCAATTTATTAATATTATATTAAAAGTGTTAGTTTCTATTTTTAAATAATATTCATATGATAGTAAAAACTAATTATTATATATGTAAGGAAAGTTATTTGAAAAACAATTATGTTTACATAATATTGATAATTAAATTATTCATATATATATATATATATATATATATATATATATATATATATATATATGGAAATCCTTCCATGTCAACCGGTTGCCATGAAAACTGTGCAACAACCCCTTTTTGGACCGTTGATAAATTAAATTGATGGCTGAGATTAGCTTTTGTATTTGATAAGCTGGCACAGGGTGTTATGCCTAATTATTTATCTGTACCGGCTTTTATTTTAATAAGAGAGACCAACTTAAATTTAAATTGTCAGTATATTTATATAAAATAAATATTTATGATTAAAATAATTCAGCCGTAATAGCTTGTACCGGCTTCTTCTTCTTCTTTTTTTTTCCTGCCGGTACAGCTTAAACAGGCTTAGCTTTTTTAATTTTTTTTATCTTCTTTTCTCCATTGTATAATGATGACTCATCAAATTAAAATAAAAAAATAAATAAAAAAGCATTCGGCCGGTACAGCTTCATCCGGCTTAACTCAGCTAATTAAAATAAAATAAAAAAATATGTAAACAAGTCCCGACCGGTACAGCCTGTCCCGGCTGACAGCTGGAATAAAAAAAATCGGTATCCCAAACTATTCGCTGCTAAACAGATTTGAAATCGCGACCTCGAGCATCAATCCCTCGTCATATGACCACCCGAGCACCAGGGGCCTAGCTGCTAATTTCTACCAAGGATATATCTTTATAGTAAAACTTCACCATCCCCCAAAATCTATTAATTGGATTTGTTAAAATAGAAATAAGTTAATATCTATATTTATTATTATCCCCTTATATATTTTTTCTTATTTTTGTAAAAATATGTCCAATTAGTTTAATTAATATATTAAAAATAAATATCATTCTTTAATAAAATATAAAGTGATTATTATAAATCTTGCATTATTAGTATTAATAATTTTATTATTAAATTGGTTGAGTGGAATTTAAATGAATTTAGATTATAGTAATGTATTTTATTATTACACATATATTTATTTTTATATTTATTTTAATTATTATCTGAGTGTGAGTAAATAATATGAAACATTATTTTTAATATTAATATAAATAATATGATTATTAATAAGTAATGATGATAATTTTTTAAGACATTTCAGGAAATTAATTTACTTATCGAATTTATAAAAGTAGTGAAGTATTAATAATAATGTGATTATCAATATTAGAAGTACAAATTATACCAATACTAGTACTGCATAACATTAAGAGGAATAGTACATATTACATGTTCATTTTAATAAAATAAAAAAAACATAGCATGATTAATACAACTGACGCCTATTTTTTTGGCCCAGGAATCCCTAGCACTCGATAGTGATTTCGCTTATCGTGATCGGTTTCAAAGCCACAAATTGCACATTTTCGATGAGGCTTAGAAGGAATGATTTTCTCGAGTGCACTCTTGAATCTAGATTATTTTTTGCGGCCCTTTGTTTGAGAAATAATAGGCGACAAAAACTCTTCTTCTGCTTCAACCTCTGCATCTTCATCGTCATTATCGTATCCCATATCATGATTTGGATCTCCAACTGTGCAATCAATGTCGTCATCTGCCAGTTCAGTAATATTCTCATCCGGATCATACTGGTCAACCAACTCTTTTCCTCGTGCATTCAATTTAAGAACAGTTTTATAACCTCGGACTAAGCAAGCCGCTTTGCTCGCTAACTCCTGGTAATCACTCATCAAATGATTATAGTGTATTGCTTGATTTTGTTCGAAGTCAGTAGATGTGGAGTTAAAGAGCAAGTCTTCACCATTGATTTTGTTCGCGTCTCTTGTCCACCGATGAAGGATCATGCCGCTCGGTATTTGTGAAATACTCTTTGCTATGAAATATCTCAAGATGTGCCTGCATAATTCACCAGAGTGAGAAAACATTTGGCAGTTACATGTTACTAATCCCAGTTGACGATTGTTGACAACTTCTTTATATCTTCCACTACTTTCAGTTGCATCTGCATTAAATAGTGCATAAATCTTAGTATCAGTGACACACAACTCACTAAGTTTATGAACATTGTATTTCATGGAATCGATGAGCTGACGTTGGAAACGTCTAAACATCTATTTTGTGTACACTTATGCAACATGAACTTCTAAAGATGAACCGAGTACCATAATCCTTTTACGATGTTTTGTTATGTAGTCGGCCTTCCTCTCCCTGATAAATTATCTTTCTATAGCCTTTTGACTCCGCAGTACAAAACATAGCATACCTGTTGATGCATTAACATACTCATCAAAAAAGGCACTCATGATCTCGCTTCTTCCAGTGGTATTCATTCCTGCGGCAAAATATCTCTTTGTATATGCTGGAATCCATTTCTGTCGTACATCATACAAACTTCCAAGCCATTCATTGGTATACAATTCATAGGAACTTATCAGAATATGCCAACACTCTTCAAATTCCTCGATGGACAATGAGTTATACACACAGTTGTTAAAATCATTTTTGAACGATGGTTGTATTAATCATGCTATGTTTATTTTATTTTATTAAAATGAACATGTAATATGTACTATTCCTCTTAATGTTATGCAATACTAGTATTGGTATAATTTGTACTTCTAATATTGATAATCACATTATTATTAATACTTCACTACTTTTATAAATTCGATAAGTAAATTAATTTCCTGAAATATCTTAAAAAATTATCATCATTACTTATTAATAATCACATTATTTATATTAATATTAAAAATAATATTTCATATTATTTACTCACACTCAAATAATAATTAAAATAAATATATGTGTAATAATAAAATAAATTACTATAATCTAAATACATTTAAATTCTACTCAACCAATTTAATAATAAAATTATAAATACTAATAATGCAAGATTTATAATGATCACTTTATATTTTATTAAAGAATGATATTTATTTTTAATATATTAATTAGACTAATTGGACATATTTTTACAAAAATAAGAAAAAATATATAAGGGGATAATAATAAATATAGATATTAACTTATTTCTATTTTAACAAATCCAATTAATAGATTTTGAGGGATGGTGAAGTTTTACTATAAAGATATATCCTTGGTAGAAATTAGCAGCTAGGCTCGTGGTGCTCGGGTGGTCATATGACGAGGGATTGGTGCTTGAGGTCGCGATTTCGAATCTGTTTAGCAGCGAATAGTTTGGGATACCGATTTTTTTTTTATTCCAGCTGTCAGTCGGGACAGGCTGTACCGACCGGGTCTTGTTTACATATTTTTTATTTTATTTTAATTAGCTGAGTTAAGCCAGATGAAGCTGTACCGGCCGGATGCTTATTTATTTATTTTTTTATTCTAATTTGCTGAGTCATCATTATACAATGGAGAAAAGAAGAAAAAAAAATTTAAAAAGCTAAGCCGGTTTAAGCTGTACCGGCCAGAAAAAAAAAAGAAGAAGAAGCCGGTACAAGCTATTACGGCTGAATTATTTTAATTATAAATATTCATTTTATATAACTATACTGACAATTTAAATTTAAGTGGGCCTCTCTTATTAAAATAAAAGCCGGTACAGGTAAATAATTAGGCACAACACCTTGTGCCGGCTTATCAAATACAAAAGCTAAACTCAGCCATCAATTTAATTTATCAACGGTCCAAAAAGGGTTTGTTACACAGTTTCCATGGCAACCGGTTGCCATGGAAGGATTCCCTATATATATATATATATATATATTATAAATAAAATCGAATTTCATCTATTTATTATTGTGAATAATAAGGTATTAATTTGATATAATACTTTGGTTATGAGTGAAATGTGCAAATTTTGCAAAATAAGTAAGTGGTTATAAAATATTCATTGTTGTCGGAGAATATTCGTTTGGTCGTGGAATATTCGTTCTATCAGAGAATATTCGTACAACAGCGCAGCCATTTGTGGGCCCCATAATGGATAATGGTCGAATGAGGAAAACGACAAATTTGAGTTTTTACAAATAACAGCGTAGTCGTTACCGTTAATACTGTTGGAATACCCGGTGGTTAAAATACAGTAATACGCGTAGTTATACAGTAGTACATGGTATTGCACAGTATTTTTGAATTATTGATTCTTACGTAAGAAGGCACTACTCAATAATTGTTACAATAATTACTGTTTAATATTTTATTTTATTGATTCAATAATTGCTGCGTTGATATTTTATATTATTGTTGTTTCAATAATTGTCACTGCACAATATTTTCCATTATCATATCAATAATTCATATTATTTGAATAATATTATTAGATAGCGTTAATTGCAATGTCTAAAAAGTTCTGTCAAAGAGAGGTTTGGTCACCTAATTGCGCGTCAGTAAAGAGAAATCCTTATTATAAAGCCTCCTCTTTCCTGGGAACGGCCTGGTTGTCATAATTGTGATTCTGTAATATTATTTATGAATAATTAATTATTGATTTATATGATAAGGAAATATTTATTTGATGTGGATATAAATGATGGATTTATTTATGTGGTTATAAATGAATGAATTAATGTTGAGGTGTTTTATCAGAATTTTGTCGGATTTGAGGTATTAAAAGATCAAATCAGTGTTCTTAAAGCTCTACTGCGTGAGTTATAATTTTAATCCGACCGTTGGATCGTTGTGATTTTTGGATATGTTATACATATATAAGTTGAGTATATATCCACAAATTTTGAACCATTAAAAATGAACGAATGATTTGTTATGGATTTTTAGAGGTGTTGAAAATCATCCGTTTGTGGGTTTCGAATATTTTCTGTCTGAAATTTGGAAAAACTTAAAGCTACAAAGTTGTAGAGAATTTGATTTCGTTTGGAATGGACATAAAATTCGTATTTTTCCTGATAAACAAGATATTTTCTATGAATTACTGAAGTTTCAAAAAATAAAATGATTTTTATTAAAATTGGGTGGGACCCACTTTTGGTTGGTGTCGAATACATGTGGGCTGCTATATTTTTTCAGAAATGAGGGATGGTCTTGATCTTTGAAGCATGCTTATAATTTGTATAAATAATAATAATATTTTATTATTTTAGTCTCCTATGGCGTTCTAGCATTTTTTTATAAATAGGCGCTTAGGTTAGAATTGAAAATCACAACAGAAACAAGTTTTCTTTCTCTCTATATTGTCGAGCTTATTTTAGTATTTAGATACTTTGAGAGTTATTGTTTGGTACAAGCTTCCTTTGGCTTTATATCCGATATTTCGATCAGAAGTACCATTTTTTTGAGGTAAGGGATGTTATTTTTTTCGTAAATGATATTATTCCATTCAATATCATTATGCCGAAATATTGGTCTGAATTTTTTTATCAAATTTGGAACTTTTTGGGTCGGGGTTACTATTCATGTATATGACATTATTCACGTATATAAAACTATTCACCAAAAAATGAAAATTTTCCTTTTGTCCAAGATGTATATTATGGTTACTATCTTTGATTGTATCCATATTTTGATCTTTATTTTTGAATTCTGCTTCACAATTGGTTATTATGAAGTATTATTGATCTTGGATAAACTGTTATACGAATCCATACTATTTGTCCTTTAGTCTCACTGAATTCGTTTTTTTTAAAATATTTTTCATCATCTTTAGTCTTAAATGATGATGTTACTAAATATCTTTGGACTGTAGTGCATAGATGAATGATTAATTGATGAATATCTTTGGTCCGTAGTGCAAAGATGAACAAGTGTTGAGATGAACATGACCAACTGATGATATAAATGAATATCTTTGGCCTGTAGTGCAAAGATGAATATTTGATTAAAGATGTCTATTGATTGTTATTACATGGATAAAATATTGATGATAGATTTTTAAATCTTAGAAGATAGTAGAACTCATTCTCTACTTGACTCTTCTAATGGATTGCTATTTCCGATGCAGTTGTTGATCTAAAACTTGTTGTCTATTATATTTTATCAGATTTTTCCATGTTGAAGACTAACGATAATTTGTTGTATATTATCTTAATCATAATATTATTTACTGGGCTTGTTGAGCTCACCCTTTTCGTTTTTGTTCCATTTTTCTTCTCGGTAGGTGAGAACATAGCAGGATCTAGTCGGGGTATAGAGTGATGGTTCTAGAAAGATGTTTTAGCAATCCTCACTATTTCTGTAAAATAGTGTTTGAATAATTGTAATGAGGATTTATTTGAGTGTGGATATTGTCTAGAAGACAATATTTGTATTTAAACTCACAGTATGTGTTGTCGTATTTTGCACGACAATTGTATTATTGAAGTTGTAGTTTTGCTTTCTGTACCATGTATTTGGCGACTCAGAATGGGTGTTGTATACCTATTTTGGGGGCTTCACAATATATATACACCCACACATACAAGTTATTCGAATACAAATTCTGGATACAGATACAAATTCAAACATCGGATACCAGATATCCGCTATCTGTCGAATATATTTACGGTCGGATGTTTAAACGAATATATCTATATCCATATTCATATTCGTTTATTTACGGATACCTTAAGACTCAATACTAATATATTTAATTTGTTTTGAATACAAATAATATCAATTTTTTTACGAATACGAATATATATGGATACAAATTTTCTGATAATCATTTTCAAACCTATGGAAGAATACTAAAAAAATTGGATCCCATCTCACATATTCAGTCCAGTAGAATTTTCATAATCTTCCAACCTTTCATAAAAATAAAATAAAAATACTATTCATGCGTGTTTTAAATTTTGAGATACATTTTAAAATTAATTCATAAAACCTATCATTAAAATTAATATGTTCATTTAGGAATACCTCAACCCGACTTAAGCTCTACATTTTAGTTCTATAGTTCTGCAGATGATTTTGAAGCTTTGATATGATTTACAATGTATAAAGAATATGACTGACACTAAATTACCGTCTAACAAATATAATTATAGTATACTTGCATGAATGAGATAAGGGCATTATGTTTCAATAATGAAGATTAGAAGATTTTCTTTGCGTGCTCATTTTATTTTTTTCTCAAATCATCGTATTAGTTCTATATGATTTTATCTGGTTGACTTGCAGCCGGCCTAACTAAGCATATTAATTTGGACCTCTATTTGCATCCACACTTCCAGTACTACATGAGAGTAAGGACTGTTGTTTACTCCTAGTTTCTGGAATCATACATGAATGTTATGATTGAAGCAATGACGAAGGCATTTGGAGTAACAGTGGATTTTATTGATTTTTAAGTTGCTTCATTTCCATGGATACACTTGATTTGCCATAATCTTGTTTTACAATGGTTTCTTTTTTTTTTACTTTTAGTTATGGTAAATTATTTATTTTGTAATTTACTAAATATTTCCATCGTCTTCAGGGAGCTTTCAACGATGTTGTACGGCTTCTGCTATGCAACTCATTTTTTTCTTGGTGTGCTATTGCTTTGCAAACCTATTTGGGATATGGTATTGTTTATTTTTTTGTTGGTCGGATTCTCTGCAGTATTCTTGAAGTCCAATGCAGTGCTCATTTGCTCTGTTTTGGCCTTATGCTCTTGTATTGTCTTAGAATTTAAGTTTCATTGTTTGTCATGTTGAGTTCCCTTTTTTGACATTTTGTATCGATCTGGGGAATGCCCATAAGTATATATATATCTCTTTTATTTTATATACATTTAAATTTAGAAAAAACTAAATAATATGAAGCAACTTATAAGTACAATTTATACAGCTTATATGTACAATTTATATTAGTAAATTTAATTGATTTTTATGATCAATTATGAATGATGATGTATTTGATAGGGAGAAGGTTCAAAAATGCCCCTGACATTTTTCCCGATGTTTACCGAGAACCCTATACTTTTTTTTTCCAAAATACCTTCAAAATTATATTTTTTGGGTCACCCGTGCCCTTGGATCGAACGAAGTTGCCACATAGACTAACGTTGCTCATACGTGGCCTTATTTTACTGACTTGGACTCAAATAAAGTCAAAACAAACCCTTTCTCATACGCATCTGTTCATTTTCAAAGGGGCAAAGGTCCTAATTGTGCATAAAGCCCTAATCGACATCTTTGAACCTTGAGAAGAAGAGAGGAGAAATTGGAGAAAAGAAGAGGCGAAGACGAAGACGAAGGAAAAGCCCTTACTGAGTTGGTTGAAGAAATAGAAAAAGCCCTAACTTTGCAACTGCAGTCAGTTCATGGTATGAACGTGCGTCTAATCGAAGGCATAAAGTCCAAGTTGGTCGTTTAAGAAGAAGAAACGGAATATCTTAGATTTTCACAAGTACTTTCATATCTGCTTTTGATTGATAAAGTGCATTTTATATGGGTAAATAGGTAAAATATGGTCATCACATGTGGTCCATGTTTCAGTTGGGTGTTGAGTGGTAGGGGACATGTGGTCCCCTATATTATTCTTTATTACATTGTTAATACTTCACAGTACTTTCATGTCTTATAGTTTACTTATATCTGAAGCCCTAATTCTGGGTTGTTTTTTTGAATGGCAAAATGGTTGGGCATGTAGATGTATATTTACATTATGGGGGCAGATGGCTGGAGGATCCTGTGTGGAGATATGTGGGAGGTGATGTCTATATAAGTAAGAACGTTGATGTAGATTACCTTTCTCTTATTTGCATTAAGAATACATATATAAAGGAATTGAAATATCCCACTGTTAAAGAAGTCTATTATTTGGGACCTGGACTGAGTATTGATAAAGGAATCTTTGTACTTGAGGATGACCATGGGATTAGGAGAATTCTGAATAAAATAAATGATGACACAACTGTCCTAGAGTTCTTTGCAAAGCATGAGGTAGATCAACCTATCTTAAATGATGAATCACCTCCAATTGTTCCACTTAACCCCATAATAAATTATCTTCCTTATTTTCCACCTGAGCCCATAATAAATGAACCTGAAGAGGAGGGTGAGGATAGTGATGACTATTTCATGGAAAGTGTTGAAGTACTTAATGATTTTGATAGCATTAATAGAGTACATGAAAGAAGGGATGATCCTAATGTGGTATTAAACACACAAAGTAGCAGGGTAGGTGAGGAAGGTAGCAGGGTAGGTGAGGAAGGGGAGAGTGAGGACAGTGATGCTACATATGAAGAATAGAGTGAGGAGAGTGATGAGAGTGAGGAAGGTGATGATAATGAGAAAGGTGATGATAGAGAAGAAGGGGATGATAATGATGATAGTGAGAGAATGATTGATGAGGGTCAGGTGCCATGTGAGAGAAGACATCTTGTCTGTTTTAATGTAAATGATCAAAGACCCTATTTCAGCTTGGGAATGACATTTTCTAGTGCAGCTGAAGTTAGGGAATCTATATCAAAGCATGCATTATCTAGGGGAGTGGCATTGAAATATGTGAGAAGTGAACCATATAGAATAAGGGTAAAGTGTGAGGTTGGGTGCCCTTTTGTCTTGTATGTGTCAAAGGACGGTTGTAACCCTGGGTTGGCAGTCAAAACATTAAATGAAGACCACAATTGTTATAGGATTTTTAGTAACCCTAGGGTTTCAGCAAAGTTCTTGGCCAAGCTTTAGTTTTCTGAGTTAGAGGCTTATGCAGCAGAACTATTGAGGAGTAATCCATGGTCAAAAGTTCAAGTGGAGTTGTACATAGATGAATTAAAAGAAGAGAGAAGAGTATTTAAAAGAATGTTTGTTTGTTTAGATGCTTGCAAGAGAGGTTGGAAGGAAGGATGTAGGCCTATTATTGGCCTTGATGGGTGTTTTTTGAAGACACAGTATAAAGGGGAATTACTTGTAGCTCTAGGAAGAGATGGGGATGAGCATAATTTCTCCATAGCTTGGGCATGTGTGAAGAGTGAAACTAAGGTCAATTGGTCTTGGTTTATGACTTTGTTGCAAGAACAACTTGATTTGGCAGATGGTAGTCAGTATACCGTCATATCTGATATGCAAAAGGTATGAAGGTTTAAATATTTATAACTTCAATGTTTATCTATTTCATCTTGATTTATAATTTTGTGTCACTTTTAATGTTTTAATGTAGAGTTTAATACAAGATGTTATTGATGTACTGCCTCGGGCTGAGCATTGATGGTGTGCTCGTCATATATATGCAAATTGGTGTAAGAAACACAGGGGTGGAGAGTTGAAGAAGAAATTTTGGCAAGCATCATGGTCTACATTTGAGGAAGAATTTAAGGACAATATGAAGACCCTTGGTGAGATGAGTTCAAAAGGAGCAATGGATCTCATGAATTATCCACCTCATACATGGTGCAGAGCCTACTTTAGTAACAGAAGCAAGTCATGGGTTGTAGATAACAACATGGTGGAAAGTTTCAATTCTTATATTCTTGAAGCTAGGCACAAGCCCATTAGGACTATGATGGAATACATTAGGGTAAAATCCATCGAGAGGTTGGGAACTCTTGGTGGAGAATGTGAAAAGTGGATCAATTCTTTTAGTCCTTATAGTAATGAGATATTTTAGTCAAATAGAAGCATGGCAGTTGGATGTACTGTGGTCTATAATGGAGACACATGTTATGAAATTAGGGAGGGTGAGGACACCCACACCGTATTCTTGGACAAAAACTCTTGAACATGAAGGGCATGGGATCTCACTGGAATCCCTTGCCAACATGTTATATGTGCTCTAGTTCGTAGCAAGTAGGATCCAATGAACCATATTTCACAGTGGTATCACAAAGATGTATACCAAGCTGCTTACAAGTACAAGATTATGCCAGTAAGAGGGAAGAGATTCTATGCAATGGACAAATATAAACCTATTGAGCCACCAAAGGTTGAAAAGAACAGGGGAAGACCTAAGATTAAGAGAAGAAGAGAGGAAACTGAGGTCAGGTCTACAAATAAAGTGACAAAACTATCTAGGTAAGGTAATTCACTTACATGCAGTATGTGTAAGCAACAAGGACACAACAAAGCAAGTTGTTCGAAGGTAATGTCTCTAAGTTAATTATGTATCTAAATTAATAATAATGTCAAATATATTAATTATGTATCTAATTTACTCTATTGCAGAAAGGGATAAATAACATTTTGGTCATTGTACGGGGTCCGATTTTCATTCTGGCTACCGAATTTTTTTTTTTGTTACAATTGAATAACTGTACTCTCATATATTACAAAATGGTCATTATTTTCAATTTCTGTCCGAAAAAACGGACGAAAAAGCTGACTAGGCATAAATGGGTTAGTTTTGCTGATGTGGACGGATTTCTTTGACCTTTGACCTATATCTATCATTCTTTCCATTTTCAGTTTTCACATACAATAATAATAATTGAATACGAAAAATAAATGCTTTATAATTTTATTTATTTATAATAATACTTTATTATTTATAATTATTCATATAAAAATATTTTTGTAATTTATATAAGTTTTTAAAAAAATTTAAAATTTAAAATTTAAAATTATTATTATTAGTAGTATTTTATTATTATTAATAGTAGTATTTTATTTATTATTTTTAAATAACGTTTAGTTAACGTTTTTTAAAAAATTAGTTCAGTTTTAAAAAAAAAATATTAGTTCAGTTTAAAAAAAATTAACGTTTTTTGAAAAACTAAAAAATCCTATTTTTATAAAAAAGTAGCGTTTTTTAAAATTAAAAAAAATTCTGTTATTATGTTTTTGTTATTTTAAATTATTATTACAAAATAATAATAATAATTTCACAATAAAACAGACTTTTTTTAAAAAAAAAGAATTTTAAAAAACATAAAATTTTTAACATAATTTATTTTTAAAAAATTAGTTCAGTTTTAAAAAAAATTAGTTAACGTTTTTAAAAAAATTAGTTCAGTTTTAAAAAAATTTCTTAAACTAATTAGTTCAGTTTAAGAAATATGTAATTAATTTCTTTAATAATTTCTTAAAATACGTTAACTAATTTTTTAAGAAAACGTTAACTAATTTCTTCAAAAAAACGTTAACTAATATTTTAAGATTTTTTTCTTAAAAAACGTTAACTAATTTCTTAAAAAAAAATTCTAAGAAAACATATTTGTTTTCACATTCATATTTGTTTTCTTAAAAAACGTTAACTTAAGAAAACGTTATAACTAATTTCTTAAAAAAATTCTTAAACTAATTAGTTCAGTTTAAGAAATATGTAATTAATTTCTTTAATAATTTCTTAAAAAACGTTAACTAATTTTTTAAGAAAACGTTAACTAATTTTTTTTAAACTGAACTAATTTTTTAAAAAGAAATTATGTTAAAAATTTTATGTTTTTTAACATTCTATTTTTTTAAAAAAGTATGTTTTATTGTGAAATTATTATTATTATTTTGTAATAATAATTTAAAATAAAAAAAACATAATAACGGAATTTTTTAATTTTAAAAAATGTTAATTTTAAAAAACGCTAATTTTTTATAAAAATAGAATTTTTTAATTTTTTAAAAAACATTAATTTGTTTTAAACTGAACTAATATTTTTTTTTAAACTGAACTAATTTTTTAAAAATCGTTAACTAAACTTTATTTAATAATAATAAATAAAATACTACTACTAATAATAATAAAATACTACTACTAATAATAATTTTAAAATTTAAATTTTTTTAAAAAAATTATATAAATTATAAAAATATTTTTATATGAATAATTATAAATAATAAAGTATTATTATAAATAAATAAAATTATAAAGTATTTATTTTCAGTATTTAATTATTATTATTGTATGTGAAAACTGAAAATGAAAAGAATGATAGATATGGGTCAAAGAAAGCCATCCACATCAGCAAAACTAACCCATTTATGCCTAGTCAGCTTTTCCGTCCGTTTTTTCGGACGGAAATTGAAAATAATGACCATTTTGTAATATATGAGAGTACTGTTATTCAATTGTAACAAAAAAAGTTTTGTTAACCAGAATGAAAATCGGACCCCAGTACAGTGAACAAAACGTTATTTATCCCATTGCAGAAAGGTAGCCATTCAAAAGGAGGAAGTTCAGTCCCTGCTCAGTCCCAAACTGGATCTACAATGCACACACCTCATTGTCATGCTGGACCATGTATGATATGTAAGTGTTATGCCTTGTTTAATTAATGTTTGTTTATGCAGTCATGCTAAATCATTCTACCGTGTTGATGTCAGTCCCTTCTCAGTCCCGAACTGGATCTACAATATACACACCTCCTTGACAAACTGGCCCAGGTATGATTTGTAAGGTTATGCCTTGTTTAATTATAGTTGATTTATGCACAGTCAGCCATGCTAAAACATTCTACTATGTTGATGTTCAGTCCCTGCTCAGTCCCAAACTGGATCTAGAGTGCACACACCTCCTATTGAAAGGTCAGTCCTAGGGTTTAATGCACAGTCAGCCAGTAATGTCAGTCATGTACCTCCTACTTCAAGGCCAAAGCCTTCAAAATTACAAGTTTAAGCTGCTGCAAAAGCTCATTCAAGGAAGCAGTCCAGTCAAGGTGAAGGATTTGGATTGTTATATGATGACGGTACTGGTGGGGTAACATACAAGGTAATGAATTATTACTCAGTTTGATTGACATAATATGATGTGCAAGGTTAGAGTGACAAAGAATGATGTTGTTTTATATACATGTAGAGTGGCACATCTTCAACAATTATCAATGAAGGAAGTTAGAAAAAGCCACCTATTGTTAACCCTAACACCAGATTTTCAATCACCAATGAAGCTCAACTAAGAGCAATCAAAGCTACAAACAAAGCATCATCTTCAGGGGGAAGTAAAAAAAATAAATCACAGAGGTGATGGTGGCCCTGTTAACATGTCCAACATGCCTTTCAAAACTCCAAGACGTCAATGGAGAGGTAGAAGTTTCATCACTACCACACATCTTATGACATATAGGGATGAGAGGATTGGTATGAGCATCAATGCAAGCAAGTCACAAGGAATTCATCCAAATGGTAGTGGAGATAACTGAACTTTGAATGATGTGTTTTTTTTTGGGAATTTGTCCATTAAACTTATTATGTAATTATGCTTTTGGAACTGAGCAAGATATTTGTAAGTGTTTATGTTTAGTGTCAAGTGACTGTAATGGACATGCTTTTAGAACTGAGAAGTATATTATGTAAGTGTTTATGCTCAGTGTCAAGTGACTGTAATGGACATGCTTTTGAAGCCATGCTTTTTGGAAATATAATTTGGTATTATCTTTTGGTATATCTGTTTTGCTAATTATATTAAACTTACTCAACTCATTGTCAAACGATCATGTAACATCTTAAAAGATACTAAAAGATCAACCAAGTTGATTCAACCTATAATTTGAAATTGATGTAAAAGAAACATTACAAGTCATTCATCTAAACTACCAATTAACAGATAAACCAACTCATTAACACACAAAACTACCAATTAACCAAGTAGTGCTCAAACAAGGACTTCCATTAACAAACAAAATACACACAAAAGATACCAATGAGTTGATGGGAAACTATTGACTTCTATTCACCAAATTCACTAATTACATTAAGTTAAATTCATATTTCAAACTGCATTACATTACAATTCTCCACACTTCCCATTCATCTAACACAATTTTTCTAACTAATTAAGTAGCATAAAAGAAATGAAGATAATTGTAACTATAAATAACATAGCAATGCAATTAGCCTTCAAATAATCTACTTCTTTAATTTGATTCACAGAAGATTCATGTCCATTTGACTTCAAATTCTTTAGCTCATGAACTAATTCTTTCAATTCAGATGCCCCTTTAACTTGAGGAAATTTATTTAGTTCCTTATTCAGTAAAATCTTGTTCTCCTTCTTCAAATCATTTATGACAACCTTTGCCCTATCACACATCTTTGGATCATGCCATACAACGAACCCACATCCCCTTTCCTAAAACCAAAAATTTAAAAATTTAAGAAATTGTTGTAGGTAAAAAAACCTTTTCCATACACTAATTCAAACTAAATTAAAAGAATTTCAAGTCAATTTATAGGATTACAGAACTAAATTAAACTAAAACACAAAACTTAATCTGAATTTCGAGCATGAGAAAAACCTCCTTCCAGGATTTCTTTTGCTCCTTGAGGTCCACATAGGAGCTCTTATCCCACAATAACACAACGACATAGCTTCATAATCAACATCAATGGTGCATCTTCGAGCAGAGGATGAAGAGCCATGGCAATGAAGATTAGGACTGTGATTTCTTCTCCTCTCTACGACTAAAGAACAAAATGACATGATTAGGTTTTTGCCTCTCCTTCTCTCCTATTTCTTCTTCTTCTCCACGACAAGAGATGTCGACTAGGGATTTATGCACGATTAGGGACCTTTGCCCCTTTTGAAAAATGAACAAAGGCTTTGTCTACATATGAGAAAGGGTTTGTTTTGACTTTGTTTGAGTCCAAGTCAGCAAAATAAAGCCACGTATGAGCAACGTTAGTCTATGTGGCAACTCTGTTCGATCCAGGGGCACGGGTGACCCAAAAAATATAATGTTGAAGGTATTTTTGGAAAAAAAAGTATAGGGTGCTCGGTAGACATCGGAGAAAATGTCAGGGGAATTTTTGAATTTTCTCCCGTATTTGATATGTCTCCCGTTTGTGATATGTATTTTTACAACTTTAAATGGTTGTGATTTGTTAGTAATTGGTCAATATTTTTTTATTTTTACCTTTTATAAATAAATTGAATAAATTGTTTATTAGGTGATTGACATTAGAATTCGGATATTTGAATAATTTGTTTATTCGAATAAAAAATTGAAACGAATATGTTCCGCATTTGGACATAATTTTTAAATACTAAATACGAATAATTTTTGACAATTCTCTGAATACCGAATATGGTCTTACAAAAACATGCTTATTGTGATTATCTTAATTTAAGGCAACATTTTAATAGTCATTGCAAAAAGTTGTATACAATATGCAACGAAAATTAAATTTGTAAGACCCCAACTTTTATAAATAAAGGTTAATTTTCTCTGATATTATTTTTGAATGTTATGGTGTGGATTTGATATAATGTTATAGTTGTGGGTAATATTTATAAATTTTACAAAGTAAGCAAGTTGTCATAAAATATTCGATTGGTCGGAGAATATTCATTTTATCAGGGAATATTCGTATTACGACACAATCATTGGTGGACCCCACAACAGAATTATTGTCGGAGTTAAAAAATGACAGAAATATCTTTTTATAAAAATAACAGTGAAAATTTTACCGTTAACTGTTGAATTACCCGTTGATAAAAGTACAGTAATACGTGTGGTTGCATAATAGCACACGGTATTGTACAGTATCTTTGATTATTGATTCTTTACGTAAGAGGGCACTACTCAATAATTGGTACACTAATTAATGTTCAATATTTTATTTTATTGATTCAATAATTGATGTGTTGATATTTTATATTATTTTTGTTTCAATAATTGTCACTGCACAGTATTTCCCATTATCAGATCAATAATTCATATTATTTGAATAATATTATTAGATAGCATTATTGACAATATCTAAGGAAGTTCTGTCTAGGAATGGGGTTTGGTCACCTAATTGCATGCCAGTAGGGAGAAATCCTTATCGGAAAGCCCCCTCTTTTCTGGAAACGACCTGATTGTCATAATTGTGATTCTGTAATATTATTTGTGAATAATTAATTATTGATTTATATGATAAATAAAAATTTATTTTATGTTGATATAAATGATGGACAGGGAAATATTTATTTTGTGTGGATATAAATGAAAGAATTTAACATGAGATAATTGTTGAAAGTTTGGCATATTTTCTGTGGAATTACAATTATTTCTTTGATAAAATATTCATTCAAATATATTATTATAATATATTATAATTATTTAAATAATAATATTATATATATATATATATATATATATATATATATATATATATATATAATATATATAAGCATGTGGTTAAAGGACGGAAGTAATCAAAATGAATTTGGAATGCTTTGTCCTTTATCTAAGAATGGTGGGTGGAGAAATTGTCTGGAATGTTTGTTTTTCCAATAGTGTGGGCCCTCCACTATTGCAAAATGTAAGATTTGCCTGCAAAGTTTTAATTGTTTCAAAGGGTTGGCCTCAATATTGAAAATGTGAGAGGTTAGTCATTGAATTATGTTCCTGCAAAGGCTTTACAAAAAACTGGTTTTCAAAAGCTTACAATAGCCTTGTTTATTTTTCAAAGGTGACTAATTGATTCATGCAAATCCTTGGTTTTCAAAGGGTGGCCCCCACTCATATGGAAAATGTGATGAGTTAGCAAAAAGTAGGCAGAATACTTTATTTTTTTTTCTTCCTCCATTGCTATAAATAGGAGGTAATCCCTCCTTCCTCAACACACCATTTCAGAAATTCTTATTCTATAGTATTGTGAGTATTTTTCTTGAGTATAAGGATACTTTTAGTGTAGCTTTCTCTGCAAGATTTTCTCAGAATAATATCCGATATTCCAGTCAAATCCAATTTCTACTAAGGTAAATGATATTATTTAATTTAAATACTCGTAAGAAATATTATTTTCTTTCATATTCCATAGTATGGAAGGGATATTATTTCATTTCATATTCCTAAATTTAAACTTACTATGGTAAGTATTGCTTCTATAATTTCTGAAATTAGTAGAATATCCTTGATATTTGCACTTCATCCAGTATCTTTTCATGAAAATATTATTCTGAGCATTCTTGATAAGTTTTAACCTTTTTATGTTGGAGTACTATTCACGGGGTACTATTCCTGAAGTACTATTCACAGGATACTATTCACTCGGGTACTATTCACCTGGGGTACTATTCATGATAAAAATTAATTTCTTTTCGGTCCAAATCATTTTTGATACAATATTATTCTTGAATTTTACTCCAGAAAGCAGTATCATGTTGATAATTTGGACATTATTGAATTCTGGATAAATTAAATTATAAATCTTTAGAATTTGTCCTTTGCTTGCATTTAATTGAATTCGTATATCATTGTCACCATCCTCATGTTTATATTGTTATGAAAGTCATCTTTGGTCCGTAGTGCATATATGGATTGTTAATTGGTATGATTATGACCAGGGATCATTCGGTATAATCATGACCCGTAATGTTACAAATGATGTGGTAAAAGTCCTCATTGGCCCGTAGTGCATTGATGGACAGTGGTTGGCATGATCATGACCATTGGTGATAACCCGAATATCCTTGGCCCGTAGTGCATGGATAATACAGTGATGTGGACTATTTATTGAGCTGAGTCTTAGTGATACAATTGATGAAAAACTCTTTAAATCATAGAAGATAGTAGATATCATGCTCTACTTGACTCTTCTAATGGATTGTTGGTTCCGCTTCAGTTAAACTTGTTGTCTATTATATTTTATCAGTTTAACACTGTTGAAGGCTAACGATAATTTGTTCTGCATTATCTTAGTCATGATATTCATTACTGGGCTAGTTGAGCTCACCCTTTGCTTTCATTGTTCTCTTCAGGAAATGAGAATATAACTGGGACTAGTCGGGGAACAGAGTGATGGTCCAGATAGGTGGCTATAGTAGTCCTCACTATTATGTGAAATAGTGTGATAATAATTGTAATAAGGACCTTATTTGAGTTTGTATACTCTCTACGAGACATTATCTGTGTTGAAGCTCTCAGCTGCGTTTTGTAGTACTATATCAAAGAAGTTTGTATTTAAATTATGTACCATGTATTTGGCGACTCAAGATGGATGATGTATACCTATTTTGGGGGCGTCACAAAAATTTTTGCCAATGAATGTGGTCCATATTAGGCAATGAAATATAGCAACAAAAAAACTTTCGTTGCCCACGATGAGGAGAAATCAAGTGGTTAGAAATTTTGCAACGAATTTTGTTTCCAAATTTTGCAACGACTTATGAATTTCGTTGCAAAAAGTGAAAGCCTGACACAATTTGCAACGAAGGACAAGTTTCGTTGCTAAACATACACTTTTAGCAACAACTTATAAAGCCGTTGCCTGGAAAATCGTTGCTAAAGCCTCATTTTTAGTAACAAAAAAACTTTCATCGTCCACGATGACGGGAAATCAAGTGGTCGAAAATTTTACAACGAATTTCTAATAAAAATTTTTCCCGCCAATGAATTAGCAACGAAATTTTGCAACGACTTATGAATTTCGTTTCAAAAAGTGAAAGCCTGACACAATCTGCAACGAAAGACAAATTTCGTTGCTAAACATATACTTTTTGCAACGACTTATAAAGTCGTTGCCCGAAAAATCGTTGCTGAAGGCCCATTTTTTTGTAGTGTCATTTTGATAATTTATTATCATTATACTATGTCGTTTTCGGAAGCGTTACCTGCCGAAAGGACGCGTCTAAAGTTCATCATTTTGGAAATGGACGCGTCTAAACTGCGTCATTTTGGGAAAGGCTATCTGCCTGAATAGGTTCTACAAAACTACGTCATTTATAAATGAACGGGCGCGCCTTTTTTTTAAGCCTTAAACTACATCGTTTTTGTTTTACTAAAGATAATTGTATTTGACGTGATTCTAGGGATTGATTGGTTAACTACTCATCATGCTAAAAATGGTTGGTTTTGTAAGGTTGTTAGCTTTCATATTCCTAATAAACCTATTATGCGAATTCAAGTGACCAAACAATTAAAATCAATCACGGTCATCTCAAGACATAAAGCTATTCGTTTATTGAAAAACATATATCAAGCTTTCTTAGCTCATGTCACGGATTTAAACAAAAATATGTCAGTTTTGAATGATATTTTTGTTGTTAATAAATTTCCTAACGTATTCCCTGAAGAACTTTCTAGCCTACCCCCAGAGCGTGAAATTGAATTTTATATCGACCTTGAACCCGGTACAAACCCCATTTCTAAAGCCCCATATCGAATGGCTCCTATTGACCTTCAGGAGTTAAAGACCCAATTGCAGGAATTGTTAGACATCGGTTTCATTCGTCCTAGTACGTCTCCTTGGGGTGCTCCTGTTCTATTCATGAAGAAGAAATATGGGAGTGTGCGACTTTATATTGATTATCAGGAGTTGAATCATGTCACCATCAAAAATAGGTACCCATTGCCACGTATTGATGACCTGTTTGACCAGTTGCAAGATGGATCTTCATTCAGGATATCATCAATTGAAGATTAGAACTGATGACATTCCAAAGACGGCTTTCAGAACTCGATACGGGCATTATGAATTCCTAGTCATGTCCTTTGGATTGACTAATGCTCCTGCTGCCTTCATGGATATGATGAACCGAGTATTCAAAGAATATTTGGATCATTTTGTGGTCGTCTTTATTGACGACATCCTCATATATTCCAAAAGCCGTGAAGATAATGAGCAACACTTGAGGCTGATACTCCAAAAACTTCGTGAAAATAAGCTATATGCCAAGTTGAAGATATATGAGTTCTGGCTTGAGGAAGTTGCATTCCTTGGGCACGTGATATCAAATCATAGGATATCTGTTGACCCGGTAAAGATTGAAGCAATTCAAAGCTGGGAGCAACCTAAATCAGTTACCGAAGTACTTAGCTTTCTCGGCTTAGCTGGTTATTATCGGAGATTCATAGAAGGGTTTTCTCGAATCGCTACTCCATTATCTCAGCTGACTCGAAAAGATGCTAAATTCAGTTGGAGCGTGGAATGTGAGAAGAGTTTTCAAGAACTCAAGAGGAGACTCATTTCAGCACCTGTTCTGACAATACCATCTGGCTCGGAGGGATTTATCATCTATAGTGACGCTTCGGGCAAAGGGTTAGGATGTGTTCTCATGCAACATGGGAAAGTCATAGCCTATGCCTCACGGCAACTCAAAGAATATGAGAGGAATTATCCTACTCATAATCTAGAGTTGGCAGTTATCGTTTTCGCACTTAAACTTTGGAGGCATTACTTGTATGGGGAGAAAGTGGAAATCTTTACGGATCATAAAAGCCTCAAATATTTCTTCACTCAAAAGGAACTCAGCATGCGACAACGACGTTGGCTTGAATTGTTGAAAGATTATGATCATACCATCCAATACCATCCTGGAAAAGCGAACGTGGTAGTTAACGCATTGATTAGAAGATCATATGCAAGTACGAATGCGATATTGTCAACGTAAAGGCCCATTTTATATGACTTACAAAGGATGGAGATAGAGTTAAAGACTCCAGGGACCCACATGATGATGTCAAACATACTAGTAGAACCGACTTTAATCGATAAAGTTAAAGCTGCTCAAGCTACAGACCTGGAGCTAATGCGTATGAAGAAGAAAGTGCAAGAAGGTGCTATGCCGGAAGCAAGAATCGACGAGGAAGGAATACTTCGAGTCAACTCCAGACTTTGTGTTCCTAACGACCCTGATTTAAAGTATAAAATCATGGTGGAGGCGCACAACACACCGTTTGCAATCCATCCTGGGAGTTCCAAAATGTATCGTGATCTTTGACATACATTTTGGTGGAGCAATATGAAGAGAGAGATAGTAGAGTTTATCTCAAGGTGTTTAACTTGTCAACGAGTCAAGGCAGAGCATCAAGTACCAAAAGGTCCATTGCAACCACTTGAAATTACAGAATGGAAGTGGGAACACATTACCATGGATTTCATTACTAGTCTTCCCAAGGTTTGTCAAGGCATAAATGCAATTTGGGTCATTGTTGATAGATTGACCAAGTCTTCTCATTTCCTACCTATACGAGAAACTTATACACTTGAACGTCTTGCTCGTATGTACATAAACGAGATTGTAAGACTGCATGGTATGCCAGTATCCACAGTTTCTGATCGAGACACAAGATTCACTTCAAGATTTTGGGTTAGTTTGCAAAAAGTTATGGGCACGAATTTACGATTTAGCTCGGCATATCATCCTCAGACGGACGGGCAGTCGGAGAGGACCATTCAAACTCTTGAAGATCTATTAAGACTCTATGTCCTTGACTTCAAGGGAAGTTGGGATAAGTTCCTACCATTGGGGGAGTTTTCCTACAACAACAGTTATCAAGCAAGTATTGGCATGGCTCCATTTGAGGCGTTGTGTGGAAGAAAGTGTCGTTCTCCAGTATGCTGGGATGAGGTGGGTGAAGAAACGTTTTTGGGACCGGAGTTGGTACGTATGACTACGGAAAAGATATAAACGATCCGACAACGTATAAAAACCTCACAAGATCGACAAAAGAGTTATGCTGATCTTCTTTGAAAGGACGTAGCATTCGATATTGGAGATCATGTGTTGTTACGTGTTGCTCCATGGAAAGGAGTTACAAGATTTAGAAAAAGAGGAAAGCTCAACCCTCGATTCATTGGCCCATTTTTAATCCTTGATCGAGTAGGAACTGTGGCGTATAGACTCGCTTTACCTCCAAATATGTCTCGTGTTCATAACGTTTTTCACATATCTATATTACGTAAATATGTGAAAGAGCTGAACCACATTATTAAATTAGAACCAGACGAGATAAAGGAAGATTTAACGTATGAAGAGTTACATGTTAAAATTTTGGATAAAAAGGATCATATTCTACGCTCCAAGGTTATACCTCAAGTCAAAGTTTTGTGAAAAAACCACGATGTGGAAGAAATGACCTGAGAGTTAGAATCTGAGATGAAATCAAGATATCCTTACCTCTTCGACATACCATGTACGCACCCTAATTTAGAGGATGAAATTTCATAAGAAGGGGAGGTTGTAATACCTCAACTTTTTGAATAAAGATTAAATTTTCTCGAAATATATTTTTGAATATTATGGTGTGTATTTGATATAATGTTATAGTTGTGGGTAATATTTACAAATTTTGCAAAGTACGCAAGTTGTTATATAATATTCGATTGGTCGGGGAATATTCGTTTTAACAGGGAATATTCATACAACGGCACAATCATTGGTGGACCCCCACAACGGAATTATTGTCGGATTGAGAAAACGACAAAAATACTTTATGAAAATAATGGCGGAAGTTTTACCGTTAACTGTTGAACTACCCGCTAGTAAAAGTATAGTAATACGTGTGGTTGCATAGTAGCACACAGTATTGATTTTTGATGCTTACGTGAGAAGTCACTCAGTTATACTCAATTATTGCTACAATAATTGCTACATCATATCTCTCATATTATTGATTCGATTATTGTCATAGTATCATCTCCATAATATGTTATTTTATTAAATCAATAATTGAGACAACAAAGTTATTCATATTATTAAATTGCAATATTTACAATGTGTAGAAGTTCTGTCAAGGAGAGGTTTGGTCACCTAATTGCGCGCCAATAGGGAGAAATCCTTATTGGAAAGCCCCCTCTTTCCTGGGAACGACCTGGTTGATAAATATTGTGAGTTATAATATTAATGATGAATGTTATTAAAATTGAAGTTGTGTTCGGAGTTGAATTTGGGGACGCGGACGTGATATTTGAGTCCGGAACGATGAAATTAGTAAAAATAGTCTATAAACATAAAAATTTTCGAAATTCACTATTTGGTCAAAAAGTCAACTGTGATAACACGAGAATTTGGGCAATTTATTAAAATCTTAAATGATTGATTTAAGGTCAAATAATAGACCTAGACAAAAAATAAGTGTATGCGTTTAATATTATTAGGGTGAAATTTTGATGATTTCAAATTTTTTTGAAGGATATAGGTTAATTATTCAGGATTAAGGATTTATGTGAATAAGTTCTGTGAATATGGTTATGTATGTGTGCTGAATGTGGTTAAGGGTCAAAGGTTGATCAGATAAACGATATCTGTAACAAACCCTAATTATATATTAAGAACTTTAACGTTCGGTTAGAAAACCCTAGCGATTAATAAGAAATCCTAGAAACCGGTTTTGAAACACTAATTTCAGTTCCGGGAGTCCGAAACCCTAATTCGGATATTAAAAACCCTAGATTGGGAATGCAATGTATGTACAAGGTTAAACGTCATTAATATTAAATTAATTAGGGAAAACCCTAATGAATTATCTAAAATCTTAATTGATTATTTGAAAACCCTAATACCAGATCTGAAAACCATAATTTCAGATTATGATAAAATGAAGCCCTAATCTGGGAATAGAAAAATAATTATAATGCTTATGTGGCATTAATTATACTACTAATTAGGGCAAAGGTTATTTAATTAGCAAACCTTAATTTTCAATTTTTGGAACCCTAATTATTCCGTCAGAAACCCTAATGCTCAATTGTGGATTTAATTGCTAAAATTAGCAATGTTAATTAGGAAACCCTAATCCTAATTATTTCAATTTATGAGTAATTAGAAAACTCTAATCTAATTACGAAAATTTAATTTCTATTTTAGAAAATTTATTTTTCTATTAGAAACCTTAATTAGTGGTTTATAAACCATAATGATAATTTTGACCCTAATTGTTTTATTAGCAATTGTAATTAGGAAATGCTAATCCTAATTAGCACGAATGAATTTATGATTAAGGAAATTATAATATAATTAGTAAATACTAATTATAAGTTAGAAATATTAATTTTCTATTTTTATAACCGAAATTTGAAAATTTTAGAAATTAAATTTGCAAAGTTAAGGCTTAAAACCTAAACCCTAAAATGCTAAACTCAAAACCCTAAATGAGCCAAACCCTAAACCCTAAGGGTTTGGCCAATGTCAAAAATACCATTAAAATTAATTATTAAATGACCATTTTGCCCTTTGTTCAATAATTGAAGGAAACTTGCAAATCTTGCTTTATCTTGGTTGTTCACCAACCCTAGATCTAACCTAGCTTAGCCATGTGACAAAATCCAGCTAGTCAGCCGAAAATCAACCAGATCCAGCAGCTCAATTGTCAACATTAAATAGATTAAAAAGAGAGAGAAAAAGACCTTTTTACTCTCATTTTCTCCCAAGCTCTTCTCTCTCTAAAAATTCGAAGTGTAGAGTGATATAGAGAGATAAGATTATACATGATCAGTCCCTAACTTTACCAAGATCAGATCACAAGTCAGAATCAGAAATCAAAGCTCAAAAAGTGGTAAGAACCCTAATTTTTAAAATCTTACGATTTGGTATTAAATGTTGTAATTGGTTGTTTAAAGTTTTGTATTAGGGTGTTAATAAGTGATCTGGGTTGTTGGATCATAGATCCATAACATCAAAGTGCACGAAATAGCACTTATTTGAAATCTGGAAAATTCTGTAAAAGTGGCCTGACAGTCAAATGTCAGAGGCCTTAGATCCGTGTGTATTCGATCTTTTGTGTATGTAATGTTATAGATATGTTCTTTGTTGATAGGGCTTTAATCTGGAACTTGAATCAACCCTATAGCATGTCTAGATCGTAAGTTACAAGCGGTCAAAGGTCGTTGACCGATCACGTTTTCTGTATTTCTGGGTAAACCCAGAAACCCAGATCGTCTGATAACATTTTTCGAGCCTTAGATCTTGTTATGTGTTAATATTTTGGCTAAGTTGTTGTTGATTAGTTGTAGTCTGATATGTAGACTACCCATTAAAGCCTTTAGATCACAAAGATCATAACTTAACTAGCAGGAAATCGTGGTCAAACATGCTTTGACCAACTGTCCGGTTGAATTTCTGGAAAACCCAGAATTCACCAAGAACAGTTTTTGACCCCTTGTTTGACCGATCTGGATCGTACTGTTTTGATGTTTTTAAGTTGATCTAATACTTGTTTATTGTACCTTGACATAATTACTATAGAATGAAATCTTAATATCGCATGAAACGTGACATGAACATATATAAAATTAAGCTGCAAGGTGGTCGCTCGAACCTGTCTAAGAATCTGGAAAACCCAGAATTTCCAGCAGGCCTCTGACAAGGATTTTGATGGTCTAAAACTTACTGATATGATGCAAGATGGCCATGAAACTTGATATGTAGTTGTAGTATTACATAAATACTACAACATGAAATCAATTGCAAGCCTAGAAACATAAAGAACACCGAATTAAATCTCGGTCAAACCATCAACCCTATACTCTGACTATGAAGCTCAAGAACACTCAAGAACGCCTATAGCGACAGAAAGTGTCGCTATAGCCCTTTAGCGACAGTTTTATTATTATTTTCTGAAAATTAATTAAAAATAGGAAAAAATATGGTTTTTAATTATTAAAAATACTAAATAAATTCCGAAAAATTATTTTAAAGTTTGAAAAATAGTTTTTAACTATTTTAAGTATATTTCGAAAATATTTATTATTTTTGGAATATAAATGGTATTTATTTATTTAATTATAATATTAAATAAATTATTTAAAAATAATTTTAATTCATGAAAAATTATTTTATGGTATAAGAAAATATTTGACGTTATTTTTGATGACTTTTAATATTTTGGGATGAATTTCATTAATTAATCAATATTAATGATAATTAGTTTATTTAATAGATATATTAAATAAATTAAGGAAAAATGGAATTAATGCTTTATAAATTATATAAAAATGATTTAAGTGTTATAAAAATATTTTTAAGTTATAAAATATGACTTTTGATATTTTGGAATGAAAATATTAATATTCTAATATTAATAGCAATTATCGGATAATGGATTTAAGTGTTTAAAAATCATATAATTATGATTTTAAGGTATTAAAAATACTTTATGATATTATAATTATATTATAATATTATATAATAATTTTCATTAATATTTTATATTAAATAAATATTAATGATTAAGGAATTATGTGGTATTTAATTCATTTAAATACGGTTTTAAGGATTGAAAAATGTTGATAAATGGTAATAATTATCCGAAAATTTTTACGAGCCTAGGAAAAATGTTTTGACTGATAAGAAAATTATCTGTGATAATGGTTAAGTGGTTAGACAGAGTTTAATTGAACTTAAACTCAATATTTGTCCGACTAGATCGTCGGGATGATAAAATTGTGTCGGTATCAACTCAAACTTAATAGTTTGACTTGATGCTATGTCGTATGTGTTGTATAGACTGATAGGCTTATGTGTTATGTGTTTAGGTTATTTTGTGGATATAAATATAACAGTATTATACTATGATGATATTATTCTAATATTGGAGATCTATATTACTAATATTAGGTCTTCGGGTAAAGCGTTATAAATTGCGTTGCGGTAATCAACGGTTCATGCAAGTTTCTTTTACTTAACTCAAATAAGAGTAGTTTCTTCAAGCTTATGGTTAATCATTGCTGATTGCCAAGAAAAATTGTACTCTGTACATTTTGCATGTATAAGTCAGG
The DNA here is from genome assembly GCA_020205505.1 of Panax japonicus. Lineage (NCBI taxonomy): Eukaryota > Viridiplantae > Streptophyta > Magnoliopsida > Apiales > Araliaceae > Panax > Panax japonicus. The sequence continues at coordinate 17,846,562 of CM035107.1, read as the reverse complement.
TATGAAAGGCTGATCACCTTCATTACCAGTTGGTTCAGAAATGTTTGTTCATGTTTAAAACTTGTTCAGTCAAATGTTTGTTCGTGCTAGTTCTCAATTATATTGACGAATTATAGCCAGCTTTTTATTCATACTCTTCAATCATGATATATCGTTATGTTATTGTTTTTAAACTTGCTGGGCAACTTTCATGCTCACCCTTGCTATATCATGATAAAACATTGTAGATAAGGCGAATGCGTTCGGATACATGAAACGGTTAATGCCAAGTTCAGCTTGGGATATAACGTGCGACTATTTTGTAATAGTATACTTTGATAAATATTGTTGTGTGATAAATAGTTTATGATTTGTGTATAAGTTAAGGTTACTCGACCTTGGGGAATAGTGTGTAATGTATTGTATAAATAATTTATGTTTATATCTTCCGCAAATAGTTATTAGTGAAAGAATTAGTGTACCGAATCCGCAGTGATTTGGGGCCCGGATTCGGGGCTGCTACAGTTGGTATCAAAGCTGTTGGTTATGAAGCTTAGGTAGGAATATCTGAGACCAATAACCGCAGTGATTAGGATAAGACTAACTCAAATAGAGTTAGTTTATCGGTAAGATTCAAAGATGAATCTCGGCGAGTGTAAAGACACAGAGTTCCCTAACTCTGATAATAAAGTTGAACAGTAACGATGAATAGATAGAGTTTAAAAGACTAAAAGTGCAGGGATAGGAGATCGTAAAACAAAACGATCATAGTGCATGGAATTGAATCATAATATATACGATAAGATCACCCCGTGATCTGATAAAGGTTATGATATGGGAAATGAATCAATCTGATGATTGAAAAGTTTACAGCAAAATGTTGTGTGTAAGTTGTACTATGAAATGGTACTATGAAAACTCATAAAAGAGTTATGGATTATGGATACGGATTAAATGAAATTCGTATGGAAAAAGGGGGTTAAGATTAGGTGGGGATTTCAATGAAGACTCGAGTCAGCAACTGAGTTGTATGATTCCTTGTATGGGCGGGGAATTGTACTTGGTGTAAAAACTACTTAGTTGGTGGCATTGGTAATAATTGAAATGTTGTGTCACATTAGTTGTCATATATAAATAAATAGGTCAGAGGTAGAGAATATAGGATTAAGTACGAGTTCTTAGAACTCATACTTATGTGGCATTCTTGACTCGTAGTTATATGAAATGTTTATGAGTCCCTCAGCGAACGGACGCCAAAGGTCAGACTAGGGTAAGTTAGTAAACTCATATAATTGTGGCCAGGTTATGAACTCATAAGTGTGGTTTTATGAATTGGGTATAGTTGTGTGTGAATGGAGTGTTAAGGATTATAGGAACAGATAGATTGTTAAGCAAATGATCATTAGTGGAGACTTAGGTTTTCCTAAATTCCTAGCTATGCTAAACTTCGAAATTTTTGACATCAAGCTAAATACACACTATGTGCCTTTAAAAAAAATGTAGACTCGTAATCATTTTTGAAACGGTTTAAAGTACAGTCTATGCTACTTATTTCGGCTAGACGCAAATGATTTGAAATATCAAAAATTGTTTTTATTTATCACTTATGTACCATGTAACCTGATGCAGAGATGATAAAAATGTGATGGAGTTGTAAATACAGGAATACGTAGTGTGAATTTGACCTGAAGTCGCTGTTCCACTATTGTATGATGTGTTATGACAAAGTCATACAATGACGACATCCTCAAACGGACTGTTAATACAGTGCGACATCATGACGTCATTTTCGAAAATGTTTTTAAAAAAATTTAATTTGCCAACGGGGTTTGGCAACACCTAAATAATTCAATTGAATTGAATTATTGATATGAGTATATGCTATTTGATTCAGCTAGACTAATGTTATAAAAACTCCAAGTGTTTATTGAAAGAATTTCCCGAACTAAATTATTTTGGTGCGGAATCCTATGATAAGACTGAGGTGAACGATAATGTTTGGATAAATAATCCAATCTAGTAGCGTAAATATTCGCTAAAAATGATTAATACGTTATGCATGACGTAACTGTACGATGGGCTAATCACCTAAAGTACTAACAACGGTAGTTTACCTTCTTTGTGATTGTAAACATACCAAGTAATGTTTTGTTTTGCGGTATAAATACCGTTAAAACTATGTGTTCATGGTCTATATGACCCCTCAGCACAATTTGAAAACTTTTACTCTTGTGAGTGGTGTATTGGGTAACATGTGATATGTGTAAATGGTGTAAGGTGCACGGTGTAAGGTGTAAGGTGAATTTCGGGGACAAAATTCTTATAAGGAGGGGTGAATGTGACAACCCGAGAATTTGGGCAATTTATTAAAATCTTAAATGATTGATTTAAGGTCAAATAATAGACCTAGACAGAAAATAAGTGTATGCGTTTAATATTATTAGGGTGAAATTTTGATGATTTCAAAATTTTATGAAGGATATAGGTTAATTATTCAGGATTAAGGATTTATGTGAATAAGTTCTGTGAATATGGTTATGTATGTGTGCTGAATGTGGTTAAGAGTCAAGGGTTGATCAGATAAACGATATCTATAACAAACCCTAATTATATATTAAGAACTTTAACGTTCGGTTAGAAAACACTGGCGATTAATAAGAAATCCTAGAAACCGGTTCTGAAACCCTAATTTCAGTTCCAGGAGTCCGAAACCCTAATTCGGATATTAAAAATCCTAGATTGAGAATGCAATGTATGTACAAGGTTAAACGTCATTAATATTAAATTAATTAGGGAAAACCCTAATGAATTATCTAAAATCTTAATTGATTATTTGAAAACCCTAATACCAGATCTGAAAACCCTAATTTCAGATTCTGATAAAATGAAGCCCTAATCTGGGAATAGAAAGATAATTATAATGCTTATGTGGTATTAATTATACTACTAATTAGGGCAAAGGTTAATATATTAGCAAACCTTAATTTTCAATTTTTGGAACCCTAATTGTTCCGCCAGAAACCCTAATGCTCAATTATGGATTTAATTGTTAAAATTAGCAATGTTAATTAGGAAACCCTAATCTTAATTATTTCAATTTATGAGTAATTAGAAAACTCTAATCTAGTTACGAAAATTTAATTTTTGTTTTAGAAAATTTATTTTTCTATTAGAAACCTTAATTAGTGGTTTATAAACCCTAATGATAATTTTGACCCTAATTGCTTTATTAGCAATTGTAATTAGGAAATGCTAATCCTAATTAGCACGAATGAATTTATGATTAAGGAAATTATAATATAATTAGTAAATACTAATTATAAGTTAGAAATATTAATTTTCTATTTTTATAACCGAAATTCGAAAATGTTAGAAATTAAATTTGCAAAGTTAAGGGTTAAAACCTAAACCCTAAAATGCTAAACTCTAAACCATAAATCAGCCAAACCCTAAACCCTAAGGGTTTGCCCAATGTCCAAAATGCCATTAAAATTATTTGTTAAATGACCATTTTGCCCTTTGTTCAATAATTGAAGGAAACTTGCAAATCTTGCTTTATCTTGGTTGTTCACCAACCCTAGATCTAACCTAGCTTAGCCATGTGACAAAATCCAGCTAGTCAGCCGATAATCAACCAGATCCAGCAGCTCAATTGTCAACATTAAATAGATTAAAAAGAGAGAAAAAGACCACTTTACTCTCATTTTCTCCCAAGCTCTTCTCTCTCTAAAAATTCGAAGTGTAGAGTGATATAGAGAGATAAGATTATACATGATCAGTCCCTAACTTTACCAAGATCAGATCACAAGTCAGAATCAGAAATCAAAGCTCAAAAAGTGGTAAGAACCCTAATTTTTAAAATCTTACAATTTGGTATTAAATGTTGTAATTGGTTGTTTAAAGTTGTGTATTAGGGTGTTAATAAGTGATCTGGGTTGTTGGATCATAGATCCATAACATCAAAGTGCACGAAATATCACTTATTTGAAATCTGGAAAATTCTGTAAAAGTGGCCTGACAGTCAAATGTCAGAGGCCTTAGATCTGTGTGTATTCGATCATTTGTGTATGTAATGTTATAGATATGTTCTTTGTTGATAGGGCTTTAATTTGCAACTTGAATCAACCCTATAACATGTCTAGATCGTAAGTTACAAGCGGTCAAAGGTCGTTGACCGATCACGTTTTCTGTATTTCTGGGCAAACCCAGAAACCCAGATCGTCTGACAACATTTTTCGAGCCTCAGATCTTGTTATGTGTTAATATTTTGGCTAAGTTGTTGTTGATTAGTTGTAGTCTGATATGTAGACTACCCATTAAAGCCTAACATAGATCATAACTTAACTAGCAGGAAATCGTGGTCAAACATGCTTTGACCAACTGTCCGGTTGAATTTCTGGAAAACACAGAATTCACCAAGAACAGTTTTTGACCCCTTGTTTGGCCGATCTAGATCGTACTGTTTTGATGTTTTTAAGTTGATCTAATACTTGTTTATTGTACCTTGACATAATTACTATAGAATGAAATCTTAATATCGCATGAAACGTGACATGAACATATATAAAATTAAGCTGCAAGGTGGTCGCTCGAACCTGTCTAAGAATCTGGAAAACCCAGAATTTCCAGCAGGCCTCTGACAAGGATTTTGATGGTCTAAAACTTACTGATATGATGCAAGATGGCCATGAAACTTGATATGTAGTTGTAGTATTACATAAATACTACAACATGAAATCAATTGCAAGCCTAGAAACATAAGGAACACTGAATTAAATCTCGGTCAAACCATCAACCCTATACTCTGACTATGAAGCTCAAGAACACTCAAGAATGCCTATAGCGACAGAAAGTGTCGCTATAGCCCTTTAGCGACAGTTTTATTATTATTTTCCGAAAATTAATTAAAAATAGGAAAAAAATGGTTTTTAATTATTAAAAATACTAAATAAATTCCGAAAAAGTATTTTAAAGTTTGAAAAATAGTTTTTAACTATTTTAAGTATATTTCGAAAATATTTATTATTTTTGGAATATAAATGGTATTTATTTATTTAATTATAATATTAAATAAATTATTTAAAAATAATTTTAATTCATGAAAAATCATGAAAAATTATTTTATGGTATAAGAAAATATTTGACGTTATTTTTGATGACTTTTAATATTTTGGGATGAATTTCATTAATTAATCAATATTAATGATAATTAGTTTATTTAATAGATATATTAAATAAATTAAGGAAAAATGGAATTAATGCTTTATAAATTATATAAAAATGATTTAAGTGTTATAAAAATATTTTTAAGTTATAAAATATGACTTTTGATATTTTGGCATGAAAATATTAATATTCTAATATTAATAGCAATTATCGGATAATGGATTTAAGTGTTTAAAAATCATATAATTATGATTTTAAGGTATTAAAAATACTTTGTTATATTATAATTATATTATAATATTATGTAATGATTTTCATTAATATTTTATATTAAATAAATATTAATGATTAAGGAATTATGTGGTATTTAATTAATTTAAATACGGTTTTAAGGATTGAAAAATGTTGATAAATGGTAATAATTATCCAAAATTTTTTACGAGCCTAGGAAAAATGTTTTGACTGATAAGAAAATTAGCTGTGATATTGGTTAAGTGGTTAGAAAGAGTTTAATTGAACTTAAACTCGATATTTGTCCGACTAGACCGTCGGGATGATAAAATTGTGTCGGTATTAACTCAAACTTAATAGTTTGACTTGATGCTATGTCGTATGTGTTGTATAGACTGATAGGCTTATGTGTTATGTGTTTAGGTTATTTTGTGGATATAAATATAACAGTATTATACTGTGATGATATTATTCTAATATTGGAGATCTATATTACTAATATTAGGTCTTCGAGTAAAGCGTTATAAATTGCGTTGCGGTAATCAACGGTTCATGCAAGTTTCTTTTACTTAACTCTAATAAGAGTAGTTTATTCAAGCTTATGGTTAATCATTGCTGATTGCCATGAAAAATTGTACTTTGTACATTTTGCATGTATAAGTCAGGTATGAAAGGCTGATCACCTTCATTACCAGTTAGTTCAGAAATGTTTGTTCATGTTTAAAACTTGTTCAGTCAAAAGTTTGTTCGTGCTAGTTCTCAATTATATTGATGAATTATAGCCAGCTTTTTATTCATACTCTTCAATCATGATACATCGTTATGCTATTGTATTTAAACTTGCTGGGCAACTTTCATGCTCACCCTTGCTATATCATAATAAAACATTACAGATAAGGAGAATGCGTTCGGATACAGGAAACGGTTAATGCCAAGTTCAGCTTGGGATATAACGTGCGACTATTTTGTAATAGTATACTTTGATAAATATTATTGTGTGATAAATAGTTTATGATTTGTGTATAAGTTAAGGTTACTCGATCTTGGGGAATAGTGTGTAATGTATTGTATAAATAATTTATGTTTATATCTTCCGCAAATAGTTATTAGTGAAAGAATTAGTGTACCAAATCCGCGGCGATTTGGGGCCCGGATTCGGGGCTGCTACATCAACAGTTGACTGTTTTGGGAAAAGTCAAACTTCAAAATTTCAAGATTTATATTTTTGATAAAAATGGTTTCATTGTGTTGGAATTATTTGTGTTAGTGAAAATCGACAATTATTTCGATAATAATTGATGTATGGAGGTTATATTGACCAATCAGGTATTTAACCGGATAAATGAGCAATTGATTGCTATTATTTCACATTATTATAACTATTTGTTCACATGTGTATACTATTATTTCACATTCTTGTTACTATTAGGGGAGTTGGTGCAAGATTGATAATACTTGCATGACTAAGTTAAAAATAGAGGTATATATGGAGGTACTATACTGTAATTCGTATTTTCACATGTCTAGAACTATTGATACACATAATTTACTTTTGAATCACATTATTTACTATTAGGGGAGGTGGTGCAAGTTTGATAATACTTCCATGACTAAATGAAAATAAAGGAAAAGTTAGAGGTATTGTACTGTAATTTTTCGAGCCCCAAAGCGTGCAATTATCGAAACTACAATTTTTTATAAATACAAGCTTATTCTTTCTTCATTTCTCGCCAATTCACAAAAGCTTTAGAGCGATTATTATAGAGAGAAGTTATAGAAAGTAGAAGAGAAGTCTGCTATCTCACTATTCCAATATCCAATTTTTCTAAGGTAGAGATTATTATTTCTTTCTTATCCATGAAGAGAACTTCTGTTATTCCATTCTTTATTATTCTGTTGGAATAACCTATATATGCGGGCTACCCTATACTTGGTGAAATTCTTCTGTTGTTCCATCCTTTATCATTCTGTTGGAACATCCTATCTGTGCGTTCTACGCCGGACCTGGTTCCGTCTTTATTATTCTGTTGGAATATCCTGTATGTGCGTTTTACGTCGGACCTGATTCCGTCTTTATTATTTTATTGAAATATCCTGTCTGTGCATTTTACGTCAAACCTGATTCCGTTATTTATTATTCTGTTGGAATAACCTGAATGTGCGTTCTATCGTATACCTGGTGATTTCTTTTTTTATTCCATTTTTTATTATACCCAGTTGGTTAAAGTTTTGACTTCTATAATCCATGAATTTGGTGGAATATCCTTGATATTTGCGCTTGATCCGGTATCTTTTCATGTAAATATTATTCCGAGCATTCTTGAATTTTACTCCACAAAGAAATATCATGTTGACAATTTGGACGTTATTGGTTCCTGGAAAAATTAATTCTTGAACTTGTTTTATTGAATTCTTATATCATTGTCATCATCCTCATGTTTATATTTTGTTGAAAGTCATCTGTGGCCTGTAGTGAATAGATGGGCTTGGTATGATTACGACCAGGGATTATTCGGTGTAATCATGACCTTAATGTTACAAATGATGTGGTAAAAGTCCTCATTGGACCGTAGTACATTGATGGACAGTTGTTGGCATGATCATGACCATTATTGAATACACAAATATTCTTGGCCCGTAGTGCATGGATAATTATGGTCGTGATACTAAAAAATATCCTTGGTCGTAGTGCAAGGGTGATTCGATGATGTGGATTATTTATTAAGCTGAGTCCCAGCGATAAAAGTGATGAAAAACCTTCTAAATCATAAAAGATAGTAGATTTTATTCTCTACTTGACTCTTTTAATGGATTACTTGTTCTGTTGCAGTTAAACTTGATGGTTGTTATATTGTATCAGTTTAACATTGTGAAGGCTGACGATAATATATTCTGCATTATCTTAGTCATAATATTTCCTACTGGACTAGTTGAGCTCACCCTTTTACTTTTATTGTTCTCTTCAGGAAATGAGAACGTAGCAGGGACTAGTCGGGGAGCGGAGTGACGGATCAGATGATAGCATTAGTAGTCCTCACTATTCAGTGAAATAGTGGAAAATAAAAGTAATAATATTGAATTTGAGTTTTTATATTGTTTAGACGACAATATTTGTATTAAAACTCACAGCTTATGTTTTGTCGTACTTGACACAACATTTGTATAATTAAGTTGTATTTATATTCTGTACCATGTATTTGACGACTCAAAATAGGTGATTTATACCTATTTTGGGGGCGTCACAATAAAACCACTTGCAGACTAAAGACCTCATACGAAATTACAGATCCAAAACATAAAACAACAAGAATCATAAACAAACAAGAATCTGTGGCGCCTGACATTAGCTTGTCAGACCATAAACCATGTTCTTGACAGTTTTGGAAAAACTCGATTTTAAAGCATTTTGATGCTATAAATCTATGTTATATCAACATAGATCATCATTAAACATCATCTAGCAAAGATCTAAACACATAAACACAAAAGTTGTCTTAGCATACATGATCAAAAATGGATTTTAGGGTTTATACCTTTATGTTATAGATTTTGATCTTTGCTCTTCAATCTGTTATTCTGTTTCTAGGACTTATATACTTATAAATTTCGGATGTCTTGGTGAGAGAAAGAGTAGGTGAGAGCAAGAGAGAAAATGGCTAATATTTATGAACTTCTCTCTCTAATTCTCTTATATATGCCATGACTTGTTGCTAGATCTGTGATTTTCGGCTGGTGGCTGAGATTTTGTGTCACCAAAGTCAACTTAGTTGGTAAACCACTAAAGTTGCTAGCATTTTTACAAGTTATCAATTAAAATATACTAAAAGGGCATTTTTGTCATTAGCAAAATATTTTTAATGGCATACAAGACATTTACACAAACACTTAGGGTTTAACCCTAAGGTTCTAACCCTAGGGTTTTTAACTGTACATTTGGTTTTCTAAATTTGAGATTAGGATTTCTAATCTCTTATTAGGGTTTATTAATTAAAAACCATATACGATCAATTATTGATCAAAATTCTAAACATTACAAACACGTACTCATTAATATAATTATTTTAATTATATTTACAATCGAATCCCTATCCAGAAATTAGGGTTAAGGTTTCTAAAGCTGTTAAGCACAACTCTACTATAATTTTATTAGTCAATACTCAAATTGACCTTCTCGAGACTCGCAACATGGATACTTGTCGCAAATTTGATAATCAATATTAATATTAAAAAAAAATTATTCGTAAAATTTTAATTATTCAAAATCTCGGATTATCACACTGAGTGTTGAAGTCTCGATCCACATCATCTTTGATGAAACAAACTTGGACAAAACAGTGCCTCAAGACACTATGAACAACAGTTTAGACACTACGAACGAGGTCGTCAAGCTCAACACTACAATCGTAGTTCCAGAAAGTGAAATCGTTGAGCAAGGAAATGACATCGTAGAGAGGCCTACGCAAGACAATGAACCCCCACACCAAGAAGCAAAAATTGATCTTGAAGATCTTAGACAAGAAGGCATCAAGACAGATGTTCCAACAGGAAATAGATGGGCAAGATATCACACTCAAGACTTAATCATTGGAGATCCTAGTGCAAGAGTCAAAACAAGAGCTGCCACCCAAAATAAATGTTTCTATCTAAGTTTCCTATCACAAATGGAACCTAAGAAGATACAGGATGCTATGGAAGAATCCAGCTGGATAGAAGCCATGCAGGAAGAACTTAATCAGTTTGAAAGAAATAAAGTATGGAGATTGGTTCCAAGACCAAAAAGTCATCCTGTCATTGGAACCAAGTGGGTCTTTATAAACAAGATGGATGAAGATGGAGTACTAACAAGGAATAAGGCAAGACTGGTAGCCAAGGGTTACTATAAGGAAGAAGGCATTGACTACGATGAGACATTTGCACCTATTGCCAGACTAGAAGCCATCAGAATATTCCTTGTCTGGTCTACTCATATGAAGTTCAAGGTCTTTCAGATGGATGTCAAAAGTGCATTCCTAAATGGTGAACTTCAAGAAGAAGTATATGTAAAGTAACCTCTAGGTTTCATCAATCCATCTCTTTCTAATTATGTCTATAGAATAGACAAAGCCTTATATGGTCTTAAACAAGCACCTAGAACATGGTATGAAATACTAACTAACTTTCTTTTTAAAAATGGGTTCACTAGAGGTAGAGTAGATACCACATTATTTCATAGAAAGCATAAAGACAAAGTCTTATTAGTTCAAATATATGTTGATGACATTATTTTTGGATCTACTAATGAAAAGTTATGTGAGAGATTTTCCAAGCTTATGCAGAGCAAGTTTGAAATGAGCATGATGGGTGAGCTGAACTTCTTCCTTGGACTACAAGTAAAGCAGACTGATGAAGGAATCTTCATAAACCAAGCCAAGTACATTAAACACTTACTTAAAAAGTATGACATGGAATCAAACTCTCCCATAAAAACCCCAATTGCTCCAGCAACCAAGCTTGACAAAGATGAAAAAGGTAAAAATATATATTTACATAACTCAATACAGAGGTATGATAGGCTCTCTTCTATATCTGACTGCCAGTAGACCAGACATAATGTTTGTAACATGCATATGTGCTAGATTTCAAATTAATCCTAAGGAATCACACTTAACTGCTGTAAAAAGGATTTTTAGGTACCTCAAGGGCACACCTCACTTAGGGCTTTGGTATCCCAAGGAATCCTCATTTGAACTAACAGGATATACAGATGCTGACTTTACAGGTTACAAAATAGACAAAAAAAATACCAGTGGCACCTGTGAGTTGCTAGGAAACAGACTTGTGTCCTGGTTTAGCAAGAAGCAAAACTCAGTATCTACTTCAACTACAGAAGCTGAATACATTACTGCTGGCAGCTGCTGTGCTCAGATCCTATGGATGAAAAATTAGCTAGTAGACTATGGGTTTGAATTCAAATCTATACATGTTCACTGTGATAACACAAGTGCCATAACATTAACATATAATCCTGTCATGCATTCTAGAACTAAGCATATAGAAATAAGGTATCATTTCATTAGGGATCATGTGAAAAATGGAACTATATCTTTTCGATATATTCCTACTGAAAATCAACTTGTTGATGTCTTTACAAAGCCTCTAGATGAATCCAGGTTTAACAAATTAATAAGTGAGCTAGGCATGCTTAATTAATAGCCATGAGATCTATGCTCTAGCTTGTGCTAACCATGCAGATATAAAGGCTATGATCGAAATCGTAGATATGACCAAAGGAAGTCCATGATCGTAGAGCTGCAGTGAAATGAAACTCAACGATTGTTGTGCCAACTCAACGATGGCAGAGATCCATCAATAAAACAAGGAGCATCCTATGATGCCAAAGTTCAACAAAACAAAGCAATCTCTCTGATAGGCGCCTCATGAATAAACCTAAGCCTTGATTCACTCTATGAGGTTGGCCCTTCCTGAGCTACCTTAAACCGAGAAGAATGCTAAGTTAAAAGTTCATCACAAGGTCCCGGGCAGACTCGATGATCGCAATACATACTCGATGAAAGCAGAGCAGACTCGACATTAACAGTACAGACTCGACGAAAGTAGAGCAAACTCGACGATTGCAGAGCAGACTCGACGAAAGCAGAGTAGACTCAACGAATACAGAGCAGACTCGACGAATGCCGAGAAGACTCGACAATCTCAGAGCAGACTAGACAATCTCAGTGCAGACTCGATGATCATAAGGACTACCTCAATGATTGTAGTCCTCCCAAATGATACATTAGCTCAGAAAGAGCTAAGGGCAAATCAGTACATTTCTCATCAGTCAAATTCATAGAGCCAAGCAGAATTTGACATATGCCCCACTAAGAAAATGGAGAGAGGGCAGTTACAAGTACAGTTTAAAAACACCTTTTTGAAATCAGAAGTTCAAAAAGCTCATCTCTCTCTACAAGCAGAAACCCTAACTTTTAAAAAAGCTCAAACAATCATACACACTGCAAAGAAATCAATGGTAGCTTCAAATGTCATCTCTGGTTACAGACTCTGTTTCGATGAGTTCAAGACAGCTGACCCCAAGTTTCTCAAAACTCTGTGTGACAACCCGAGAAATTAGACAATTTACGAAAATCTTAAATGATTGATTAATTTAAGGTTAAACAATAGACCTAGACAGAAAATAAGTGTATGCGTTTGATGTTATTGGGATTGAATTTTGAGGATTTAAAAATTCGGTGAAGGATATAGGCGAATTATTCAGGATTAAGGATTTATGTGAATATGTTTTGTGTTTATGGATATGTATGTGTTCAAAATGTGGTTAAGGGTCAAGGGTTGACCAGACTATTTATATATGTGTCAAACCCTAAGTATATATTACGAACTTTAACGTTCAGTTAGAAAACAATAACGTCTGATAAAAAACCCTAAAAATCGGTTCTGGAAACCCTATTTTCAGTTCCGGGAAATTCGAAACCCTAAATCGAATATTGAAAACCCTAGATTGGGAATGCAATGATGTGTACAAGGTTAAACGTCATTAATATTAAATTAATTAGGGAAAACCCTAATGAATTATCTAAAATCTTAATTGATTATTTGAAAACCCTAATACCAGATCTGAAAACCCTAATTTCAGATTCTGATAAAATGAAACCCTAATCTGGGAATATAACGGAGAATTTTAATGCTAGAGTGCTAATAATTAAGTATTAATTAGGGTAAAGGTTAATTAATTAAAAAACCCTAATTTCCAATTTTTGGAACCCAAATTGTTCCGTCAAAAACCCTAATGCTTAATTGTGGATTTAATTGCTAAATTAGCAATGTTAATTAGGAAACTCTAATCCTAATTATTTCAATTTATGAGTAATTAGAAAACTCTAATCTAATTATGAAATCTAAATTCTAATTTAGAAAATCAATTTTTTTTATTAGAAACCCTAATTTTTGGGTTATAAACCTTAATCCGTGATATTGACCCTAATTGCTTTATTAGCGATTGTAATTAGGAAATGCTAGTCCTAATTAGCAAGAATGAATTTATGATTAAGAAATTTTTATATAATTAGAAAATTCTAATTATATGTTAGAAATATTAATTTTCTATTTTTATAACCGAAATTTTGAAATGTTAGAAATTAAATTTGCAAAGTTAAGGGTTAAAACCTAAATCCTAAAATGTCCAAACCTTAGACCCTAAGGGTTTCAATAAATGACAAATTCTAGAAATATATGGAAATGTCCAAAATGTCTTTTTTTTATTTTAGTTAGTTTACTTGCAAAATTGGCAAAAACTTTAGTTGTTTACCAACTATTTTGACTTGCAAGACTTAAAATTTCAGCCATTTCAGCCTCTTAGTGACAGCGCATTACATCAAACAACTTTATATTACAATATATAAAGACTGGGAGAGAGAAAGTGTTCATATTTTGCTTATTTTTCTAGCTTAGCTCTCACCAACTCTCTCTCTATCTCAAAGCTTCGAAAATTTTAAGTGATTCAGTCACTAATCTAGCCTTTAGATCACCACAATCTGTTAAGGAGAACATGGATCAAAGATTGGAAACTAAAAGGTATAAACCCTAACTAACACTATGATCATGTATACTAAGTTAATATTTGTGTTTATGTGTTTAAATCAGTGCTAGAAGATGTTTTATGATGATCTATGATGATCTATCATAGATCCATAGCATCAAAGTGTAGAAAAATTGAAGTTTTTAAAATCTGTTCAAGAACTCCAAAGGTGGCCTGACAACCGAATGTCAGTGGCCTTCGATTCGTTTCTGTTGTTGTGTTTTGTTGTTTTAAAGTTGAAATAGGTAGCTTGTCATGTGGTCTTTGATCTGGAGTTGGAACCACAGCCATAACAGGTCTAGATCGTACGTTATTAAAGGTCAAAGTCCGTTGACCGGGCTTGACCGAGCAAAATCTGGGTAACCCAGAAGTACGTTATCAGCGTCTGACAAGGTTTTGTCCAGCCTTGATTTGTCCGGCATTATGTTGTTTGTTATTGTTGTTGTATTGAAAGAGTAGCCTGTTGTCTGGACTATAACTAAATACCTTTAAATGCCTTAAAAAGTCAACCAATCAAACGTAACAGGTGGTCAAAGTAGTCCACCAAAACTGATTTTAACTTTCTGGAAAAACCCAGAAAAGTTCAAGAGCCAAATTCCTGACAGAGTTTGACCGTACGGATTCTGGCGATTTAGATGTTTTTAAAATGTGATGTTACTTTAAACATGTTCCTTGACATGTGTACTATAGATATGAACCATGAAATCACATTAATCATGACTAGAAAACCGAATTAAGTTGGGTGGAAAATGAGACCATGAAACTGCCTGGGTTTATGGGTTACCCAGAAAACCCAGCAGCACTCTCACAAAAACTTTGAAGGAGCAGATCTTGCTAGCCTGTTAAGTTATGACTCAGTTAATGGTTGATAATGGTAGTGCTACATGAGTACTACACGTTGGAAGTCTTAGTTAGCCCAGAAAACATTAGCTTCACTGTCCTAATCATGGTCAAACCAAGCCCCTCACCTTCTGACAGATTTTTTGGAAATCCTCAAGAACACCTATAGCGACAGAAAGTGTCGCTATAGCCCTTTAGCGACCGTTTTATTATTATTTTCCGGAAATGAATTAAAAATTAGAAAAAATGGTTTTTAATTATTAAAAATACAAAATAAATTCTGAAAAATTATTTTAAAGCTTGAAAAATAGTTTTTAATTATTTTCAGTATATTTCAAAAATATTTAGTATTTTTGGAATATAAAAGATATTTATTTATTTAATTATTATATTAAATAAATTATTTAAAAATAATTTTAATTCATGAAAAATCATGAAAAATTATTTTATGGTATAAGAAAATATTTTAAGTTATTTTTGATGACTTTTAATATTTTGTGATGAAATTCATTAATTAATCAATATTAATGATAATTAGTTTATTTAATAAATATATTAAATAAATTCTGGAAAAATGAAATTAATGTTTTAAAAATCATATTAAAATGATTTAAGTGTTAGAAAAATATTTTAAGTTATAAATTATAACTTTTGATATTTTGGCTTAAAAATATTAATATTTTAATATTAATAGCAATTATCGGATAATGGATTTAAGTGTTTAAAAATCATATAATTATGATTTTAAGGTGTTAAAAATACTTTGATATATTATAATTATATTATAATATTATGTAATGATTTTCATTAATATTTTATATTAAATAAATATTAATGATTAAGGTATTATGTTGTATTTAATTCATTTAAATACAGTTTTAAGGATCGAAAAATATTGATAAATGGTAATAATTATCTAAAAATTATTATAAGTCTTTAAAAATTATTTTGATTGATAAGATAATTATCTGGGATAATTGTTAAGCATTTAAGCAGAGTTTAATTGAACTTAAACTCGAGTATTATCCGACTAGACCGTCGGGATGATAGAATTGTGTCGGTTTTAACTCAGACTTAAATAGTTTGACTTGATACCTAGTCTTATGTGTGTTATAGACTGATAGGCTTATGTGCTATGTGTTTAGGTTATTCTGTGTGTATAAATATAGGAGTATTATACTGTAATGATATTATTCTAATATTGGAGATCTATATTACTAATATTAGGTCTTCGGATAAAGCGTTATTAATTGTGTTGCGGTAATCAACAGTTCAGGCAAGTTTTCTTTGTACTTAACTCTAATAAGAGTGTTTTATTCAAGCTTATGGTTAATCATTGCTGATTGTCGTGAAAAATTGTACTTTGTACATTTTGCATGTATAAGTCAGGTATGAAAGGCTGATCACCTTCATTACCAGTTGGTTCAGAAATGTTTGTTCATGTTTATAACTTGTTCAATCAAAAGTTTGTTCGTGATAATTCTCAACTATTTTAATGAATTATAGCCAGCTTATTATTCATACTCTTCAATCATGATATATCGTTATATTGTTGTATTTAAACTTGCTGGGAAACATTTATGCTCACCCTTGCTATATCATGATAAAACATTGCAGATAAGGCTAATGCGTTCGGATACAGGAAAAGGTTAAGGCCAAGTTCAGTTTGTGATAAAATGTGCGACTATCTTGTAATAGTATAGTTTGATAAATGTGTTATATGTTAGAAAGTTTATGAATTGTGTACAAGTTAAGGTTACTCGACCTTGGAGAATAGTGTGTAATGTATTGTATAAACAATTTATGTTTATATCTTCCGCAAATAGTGATAGAAATAGTATACCGGATCCGAGGGGATTCGGGACCCGGATTCGGGGCTGCCACACTCTGTCTCTGATAAAGATAGCTGGTCTTGAAGAGGCTCTGGGTATGAGAACATGGATATACCATAAGCTGATAAAGGAATTCTACAAAAATAGTACGTTCAAGAACGACATCATCACTACGAGGGTCAGGGACGTGGAAATAAAGCTCAAGGCCGAGGACATAAATCTATCCCTAGGTTTTAAATCGAAAGGGTTTTCGTTCATAGAGGGCATCGATTTTCATGAAGGACTTAATAGAATGCACTACAAGAAGCTTCCTACTGTCTGAGGGTAAAAGAAGAAAGAATTCCCCCAGAGGTATGAATTTTTGGCAGACATTATTGGGAAATGCATATGCTACAAGAGGTCCGGCCATGACTCTGTAAACTAAGTGCAGCTCAAGCTCATGACAGCCATAAGTTATGGGATTTAACTGTATTGGGAAATGGATACTAAGCTCGAAGAAATCAAAGAGCTCTGGGAAGATGCTCTACGGGCGATTCGTAAGCATCATCCTACAATCTTCTTTGGGTGATAAGAATGGGGATGATGAAGGAGAGTTCATCAATCCGAACAGAAGAATGACTCAGCAGCTGTTCGAGAACTGGAAAAGGAATCCAGCAGAGAATTTAAGAATGATACCTGAGTCCAGTGGAAGAACTGGTGATGCAAAGGAATCAGGGATTCCAGGAAACATATCTTTTATCAAGGAGACTGAAGAAGAAGAGGAAGAGATCAACAAAGAAGAACCCATTTCTTTAGTCATAAAAAGCAAGGGCAAAAGAAAGCTAAAGGCTCAAATGGCTGAGGAACCCCAGGGGTCAACCACTAATGTACCACAAGAATGTTCTGACATTGAAATGGTACTATGAAAACTTATAAAAGAGTTATGGATTATGGATACGGATTAAATGAAATTCGTATGGAAAAAGGGGGTTAAGATTAGGTGGGGATTTTAATGAGGACTCATGTCAGCAACTGAGTTGTATGATTCCTTGTATGGGCGGGGAATTGTATTTGGTGTAAAAACTACTTAGTTGGTGGCATTGGAAACCATTGAAATGTTGTGTCACGCTAGTTGTTATATTCAGATAAATAGGTCATAGGTAGAGAATATAGGATTAAGTACGAGTTCTTAGAACTCATACTTATGTGACATTCTTGACTCATAGTTATATGAAATGTTTATGAGCCCCTCAGCGAACGGACGCTAAAGGTCAGACTAGGGTAAGTTCGTAAACTCATATAATTGTGGCCAGGTTATGAACTCATAAGTGTGGTTTTATGAATTGGGTATAGTTGTGTGTGAATGGAGTTTTAAGGATTATAGGAACAGATAGATTGTTAAGCATATGATCATTAGTGGAGATTTAGGTTTTCCTAAACCCCTAGCTTTGCTAAACTTCAATTTTTGACATCAAGCTAAATACGCACTATGTGCCTTTAATTTTTTTTTTATTTTATTTATCACTTATGTACCATGTGACCTGGTGCAGAGATGATAAAAAAATGATGGAGTTATCAATGCAGAATTACTTGGTGTTGGATGTGATCTAAGGATCGTCAGCCCACTACAGTATGATGTTGTATGAAAAAATCACCAAATGACGAAATCCTCAACGGACTGTAAATACAGTACGGCATCATAACGTCATTCTCGAAAATGTTTTCAAAATGTTTAATTTACCAAATTGCTTTGGAACGGAATCCTATGATAAGACTGAGGTGAACTATGTTGTTTGGATAAATAATCCAATCTAATAGCGTAAATATTAGCTAAAAATAATTATTACATTATGCATGACATAACTGTACGATGGGCTAATCACCTAAAGTACTAGTAATGGTAGTTTACCTTCTTTGTGATTGTAAACATACCAAGTAATGCTTTGTTTTGCGGTATAAATACCGTTAAAACTATGTGTTCATGGTCTATATGAGCCCTCAGCACAATTTGAACACTTTTACACTTCTGAGTGGTGTATTGGGTAACATGTGATATGTGTGAATGGTGTAAGGTGCACGGTGTAAGGTGTAAGGTGAATTTCGGGGACAAAATTCTTATAAGTAGGGGTGAATGTGACAACCCGAGAAATTAGACAATTTATAAAAATCTTAAATGATTGATTTAAGGTTAAATAATAGACCTAGACAGAAAATAAGTGTATGCGTTTGATGTTATTGGGATTGAATTTTCAAGATTTCAAAATTCGGTGAAGGATATAGGTGAATTATTCAGGATTAAGGATTTATGTGAATATGTTTTGTGTTTATGGTTATGTATGTGTTCAGAATGTGGTTAAGGGTCAAGGGTTGACCAGACTATTTATATATGTGTCAAACCCTAAGTATATATTAAAAACTTTAACGTTCAGTTAGAAAACAATAACGTCTGATAAGAAACCCTAAAAATCGATTCTGGAAACCCTAGTTTTAGTTTCGGGAAATTTGAAACCCTAAATCGGATATTGAAATCCCTAGATTGGGAATGCAATGATGTGTACAAGGTTAAACGTCATTAATATTAAATTAATTAAGGAAAACCCTAATGAATTATCTAAAATCTTAATTGATTATTTGAAAACCCTAATACCAGATCTGAAAACCCTAATTTCAGATTCTGATAAAATAAAACCCTAATATGGGAATATAATGGAGAATTTTAATGCTAGAGTACTAATAATTAAGTATTTATTAGGGTAAAGGTTAATTAATTAAAAAACCCTAATTTCTAATTTTTGGAACCCAAATTGTTCCGTCAGAAACCCTAATGCTTAACTGTGGATTTAATTGCTAAATTAGCAATGTTAATTAGGAAACTCTAATCCTAATTATTTCAATTTATGAGTAATTAGAAAACTCTAATCTAATTATGAAATCTAAATTCTAATTTAGAAAATCAAATTTTTTTATTAGAAACCCTAATTTTTGGGTTATAAACCTTAATCCGTGATATTGACCCTAATTGCTTTATTAGCGATTGTAATTAGGAAATGCTAGTCCTAATTAGCAAGAATGAATTTATGATTAAGAAATTTTTATATAATTAGAAAATTCTAATTATAAGTTAGAAATATTAATTTTCTATTTTTATAACCGAAATTTTGAAATGTTAGAAATTAAATTTGCAAAGTTAAGGGTTAAAACCTAAACCCTAAAATGTCCAAACCCTAGACCCTAAGGGTTTCAATAAATGACAAATTCTAGAAATATATGGAAATGTCCAAAATGCCTTTTTTTTAGTTAGTTTACTTGCAAAATTGGCAAAAACTTTAGTTGTTTACCAACTATTTTGACTTGCAAGACTTAAAATTTCAGCCATTTCAGCCTCTTAGTGACAGCACATTACATCAAACAACTTTATATTACAATATATAAAGATTGGGAGAGAGAAAGTGTTCATATTTTGCTTATTTTGCTAGCTTAGCTCTCACCAACTCTCTCTCTATCTCAAAGCTTCGAAAATTTTAAGTGATTCAGTCACTAATCTAGCCTTTAGATCACCACAATCTGTTAAGGAGAGCATGGATCAAAGATTGGAAACTAAAAGGTATAAACCCTAACTAACACTATGATCATGTATGCTAAGTTAATATTTGTGTTTATATGTTTAAATCAGTGCTAGAAGATGTTTTATGATGATCTATGATGATCTATCATAGATCCATAGCATCAAAGTGTAGAAAAATTGAAGTTTTTAAAATCTGTTCAAGAACTCCAAAGGTGGCCTGACAACCGAATGTCAGTGGCCTTCGATTCGTTTCTGTTGTTGTGTTTTGTTGTTTTAAAGTTGAAATAGGTAGCTTGTCATGTGGTCTTTGATCTGGAGTTGGAACCACAGCCATAACAGGTCTAGATCGTACGTTATTAAAGGTCAAAGTCCGTTGACCGGGCTTGACCGAGCAAAATCTGGGCAACCCAGAAGTACGTTATCAGCGTCTGACAAGGTTTTGTCCAGCCTTGATTTGTCCGGCATTATGTTGTTTGTTATTGTTGTTGTATTGAAAGAGTAGCCTGTTGTCTGGACTATAACTAAATACCTTTAAATGCCTTAAAAAGTCAACCAATCAAACGTAACAGGTGGTCAAAGTAGTCCACCCAAACTGATTTTAACTTTCTGGAAAAACCCAGAAAAGTTCATGAGCCAAATTCCTGACAGAGTTTGACCGTACGGATTCTGGCGATTTAGATGTTTTTAAAATGTGATGTTACTTTAAACATGTTCCTTGACATGTGGACTATAGATATGAACCATGAAATCACATTAATCATGACTAGAAAACCGAATTAAGTTGGGTGGAAAATGAGACCATGAAACTGCCTGGGTTTATGGGTTACCCAGAAAACCCAGCAGCACTCTCACAATAACTTTGAAGGAGCAGATCTTGCTAGCCTGTTAAGTTATGACTCAGTTAATGGTTGATAATGGTAGTGCTACATGAGTACTACACGTTGGAAGTCTTAGTTAGCCCAGAAAACATTAGCTTCACTGTCTTAATCATGGTCAAACCAAGCCCCTCACCTTCTGACAGATTTTTTGGAAATCCTCAAGAACACCTATAGCGACAGAAAGTGTCGCTATAGCCCTTTAGCGACCGTTTTATTATTATTTTCCGGAAATGAATTAAAAATTAGAAAAAATGGTTTTTAATTATTAAAAATACAAAATAAATTCTGAAAAATTATTTTAAAGCTTGAAAAATAGTTTTTAATTATTTTCAGTATATTTCAAAAATATTTAGTATTTTTGGAATATAAAAGATATTTATTTATTTAATTATTATATTAAATAAATTATTTAAAAATAATTTTAATTCATGAAAAATCATGAAAAATTATTTTATGGTATAAGAAAATATTTTAAGTTATTTTTGATGACTTTTAATATTTTGTGATGAAATTCATTAATTAATCAATATTAATGATAATTAGTTTATTTAATAAATATATTAAATAAATTCTGGAAAAATGAAATTAATGTTTTAAAAATCATATTAAAATGATTTAAGTGTTAGAAAAATATTTTAAGTTATAAATTATAACTTTTGATATTTTGGCTTAAAAATATTAATATTTTAATATTAATAGCAATTATCGGATAATGGATTTAAGTGTTTAAAAATCATATAATTATGATTTTAAGGTGTTAAAAATACTTTGATATATTATAATTATATTATAATATTATGTAATGATTTTCATTAATATTTTATATTAAATAAATATTAATGATTAATGTATTATGTTGTATTTAATTCATTTAAATACAGTTTTAAGGATCGAAAAATATTGATAAATGGTAATAATTATCTAAAAATTATTATAAGTCTTTAAAAATTATTTTGATTGATAAGATAATTATCTGGGATAATTGTTAAGCATTTAAGCAGAGTTTAATTGAACTTAAACTCGAGTATTATCCGACTAGACCGTCGGGATGATAGAATTGTGTCGGTTTTAACTCAGACTTAAATAGTTTGACTTGATACCTAGTCTTATGTGTGTTATAGACTGATAGGCTTATGTGCTATGTGTTTAGGTTATTCTGTGTGTATAAATATAGGAGTATTATACTGTAATGATATTATTCTAATATTGGAGATCTATATTACTAATATTAGGTCTTCGGATAAAGCGTTATTAATTGTGTTGCGGTAATCAACAGTTCAGGCAAGTTTTCTTTGTACTTAACTCTAATAAGAGTGTTTTATTCAAGCTTATGGTTAATCATTGCTGATTGTCGTGAAAAATTGTACTTTGTACATTTTGCATGTATAAGTCAGGTATGAAAGGCTGATCACCTTCATTACCAGTTGGTTCAGAAATGTTTGTTCATGTTTATAACTTGTTCAGTCAAAAGTTTGTTCGTGATAATTCTCAACTATTTTAATGAATTATAGCCAGCTTATTATTCATACTCTTCAATCATGATATATCGTTATATTGTTGTATTTAAACTTGCTGGGAAACTTTTATGCTCACCCTTGCTATATCATGATAAAACATTGCAGATAAGGTTAATGCGTTCGGATACAGGAAAAGGTTAAGGCCAAGTTCAGTTTGTGATAAAATGTGCGACTATCTTGTAATAGTATAGTTTGATAAATGTGTTATATGTTAGAAAGTTTATGAATTGTGTACAAGTTAAGGTTACTCGACCTTGGAGAATAGTGTGTAATGTATTGTATAAACAATTTATGTTTATATCTTCCGCAAATAGTGATAGAAATAGTATACCGGATCCGAGGGGATTCGGGGCTGCCACACTCTGTCTCTGATAAAGATAGCTGGTCTTGAAGAGGCTCTGGGTATGAGAACATGGATATACCATAAGCTGATAAAGGAATTCTACAAAAATAGTACGTTCAAGAACGACATCATCACTACGAGGGTCAGGGACGTGGAAATAAAGCTCAAGGCCGAGGACATAAATCTATCCCTAGGTTTTAAATCGAAAGGGTTTTCGTTCATAGAGGGCATCGATTTTCATGAAGGACTTAATAGAATGCACTACAAGAAGCTTCCTACTGTCTGAGGGTAAAAGAAGAAAGAATTCCCCCAGAGGTATGAATTTTTGGCAGACATTATTGGGAAATGCATATGCTACAAGAGGTCCGGCCATGACTCTGTAAACTAAGTGCAGCTCAAGCTCATGACAGCCATAAGTTATGGGATTTAACTGTATTGGGAAATGGATACTAAGCTCGAAGAAATCAAAGAGCTCTAGGAAGATGCTCTACGGGCGATTCGTAAGCATCATCCTACAATCTTCTTTGGGTGATAAGATTGGGGATGATGAAGGAGAGTTCATCAATCCGAACAGAAGAATGACTCAGCAGCTGTTCGAGAACTGGAAAAGGAATCCAGCAGAGAATTTAAGAATGATACCTGAGTCCAGTGGAAGAACTGGTGATGCAAAGGAATCAGGGATTCCAGGAAACATATCTGTTATCAAGGAGACTGAAGAAGAAGAGGAAGAGATCAACAAAGAAGAACCCATTTCTTTAGTCAGAAAAAGCAAGGGCAAAAGAAAGCTAAAGGCTCAAATGGCTGAGGAACCCCAGGGGTCAACCACTAATGTACCACAAGAATGTTCTGACATTGAAACTCTGAGGATCTTGAGAAGGAAAGAATAGCTGGCTGAGGCAGATGAAGATAGAGCTACCATCTCTTAGCTGCTAAAGAAGAATAAACACAATAACAAATCAAAGAGGCCCTTTGTCTCTTCGATCGTAGAGTCTCTACCGATCGTAGAGACCTAACTGGACTCCTCTCCCAAAGAAGTTGATGTAATAGACTCTCAGACTGATAGACCACTCAGAGCTAAAGCTGAAGAGAGTCCTAAGGCTGTGACTAAGCCTAGGAAACCAAGAAGAAAATTGGTCAAAAAGTACATCCTCGTCAATGAAGGAGTACTTAAAGAAGAAGATAAAAAGATAGCTTCTGAGAAGGAGTTATCCAAGGTAAGCCATAAGGACATAGCTCAAGCTGAGGAGGAGCTTCCTGAAATTCTCACTCTAGAGAATGTTCCAGCTGAGGGGGAGCTATTTGAAATGCAGATGGATGATCATATTGAGGGGCAACCCCATGATATCACTATGTCAGAAGGAGCTGTTCCTGAAGAGAATGAGAGAGCACCAGAGCAAGAAAGTCAAAAGAGGTAATTAATGTAGTAGAATCCTCAAAAGAAGACAAAGAAGAAGATGATGATGATGAGGTCAAAATTATAGCTGTGGGTTGTGATGGGTATAGAAGAGCTAACTACAATCCGTTGTTCTCATATCTACCCATGATGCCTTTCTTTAGAGCTCAAATTCTCAACTCTTGGGATCAGATGTTCTGGAGCTTCAAAGCATATTCAACAATCTCAGTGCTAGCTCATGGATTTCCAAGCAACCTCAACTTTTCCAGAAAGTTGATCATAAATGGTCCTTCTTCAAAGAATGGGCATGAGGTATAATCTATCCCAATCTCTTTCAGGGTTAATCACTGTCCACCATCATTCCTCAGTCAATTCTATGAATTTCCAAAATGGTTGGAAGTGATCCTCAATCCACTCAATCAATTCCCAGTTACAGGATCCCAACATTCTGTAACTGATGAACCAAATATGCCCAACTTTATTTTGATACAATCTCCTCTCATCTCTACGATTACTGACTTAAGCCAAATCATAGACTTACACGCTCAAATCGTAGAGCCACCTACTCATGAAGCCTAAACACAAGCCCCTCCATCAGATATTCCCTCCTCGTCCTCAAATGAATATTTTGACCTTGATCTTGCTCTCTACACCCTGCAAAATCAATACACAAGGGCCCTTCCTCCAAACAATCCACAACTCTATAAACTCCTTTCAAATCTTTCCACCAAAATTAAGTTGTCAGAAGCGTCCAAGAAAGTGACCAAGGACATAGACGATAGTCTTGAAGCTCACATTGAACTCGTTCAAATGAGACTGACTAAAATGATCAATGATGCCAATGCTCTCCCAAGCACCCTATGCTCTGAGCTCACAAAAAAGCTTAGGGAGATCATAAAAGAGATACTTAAGAGCATAAATGACCGGGATCAGATCCACTTTCAAACTGCTAAGAGACACATGGATGATGTTCTTCTCTTGCAAACGACTCAGGAATCCCAGAACAACCTTATAATGGAAAGCAGGGCCTCTCCGAAAAATTATAGAGTGGTCCAGATGTTTGCCGAAGCCAACTCAGAGATCGTAGTGTACTCTCGGAAACGTAGAGTCTGTAAGACAAGCAAGTGAAGATCGTAGTGTGCCAATCCAAGAGAAATTATAGTGTTCTCATTTACTAGCATCGGATCAAGCACCAATGTGGCAAGACACCACGATCTGAATCGTAGAGTATCATCTTCCTGTGTCAGAAGCATCGAGCCTTACCCTTTTGTTTAAAGATAAATCCTAACAAATGTGGAATGTGTTATAAACGTTGAAGTCTTCACCAGTCCCAATGGCACAAAAGATATCTTTAGTATACAACGAAGGAAACGTATTAAAGAAGTTAAGGAAAGTACTTTGGGTCAAAGAAAACCACCTTTTCAGGTGTTAGGTGAGAAAGTAGTCTGTTGCGTCAGTGGGCCAGAATGCAATTCAGAAGATGTGCAAAAAAGTCTCCATCAAAGTTCAGAAATGTCAAACGCATTTAATACTTCAACGGATGTTTTCAACCGATAGATTTTAAGGATCACATATATGCAAAACTTCTGCAGATGATTCAACTAAGCAAGTATTAAACAAAAACGATGAAGAACACAAAATGCTCAACTCTACGATCTGAAAAAGAGAAAGCTTGCTCAGCTACTCAGTTCTTTCGAACAAGTACTTAACAGCAACTGAGTAGCATCAAACAAGAACTAATCAACTACTAATCAAGTAAAGTAAGAAGTTTTAAGTCTGCTGGACTTGAAGAGTTCAAGAGTGAACTAAGAAGTGCTTAGACTGCTGGTCTAGAAGGAATCTGTGAGATTCAGAAAGTGTAACAGATATCCTTAGTGGATTTCCTACTCGAGGAGTAGAAGAGTGGACTAGGAGCTTTACATGCTCTGAACCACTTAAAACTGTTGTGTCTCTTGCTATAACTGCCATAACTGTTATATATGCCTCACTCTCATTAACTCGCTATTTCTAAAAAGGAGATAAAACAAATCTTAATTCCGCCGTGTTTGAATCGTTAGCATAACTAACAAAGTATTTCGAAAAGAATTTTTAAATATCTATTCAACCCCCCCTCCCCCCTCCCCCCTCCCCCCTCCCCCTCCCCCCTTCTAGATAACTATTGTGCCTCCGAGAACTAACACTAATTAAGCATCCTATTTATAGAAAAATGCTTAGAACGCCAAATCAGACTAACCTGCTACCTGATGGCTTTACCTGCTACTATTCACACCCAACACTTTTGAAATAAAATTTTAGCACATTTCTCACCAACCAAAAGTGGGGCCCACCCATTCTAGAAAATTTCCAAAATGTTTTAAATTTAAACAATAATCAGCAACTTCAATAATTCATAATAAATAGCCCTTTTATCAGAAAAATATGAATTTTATGTGCATTCCATAGGGACTTTAATTCTGTACAACTTTGTAGAAGAAAGTTTTTCCAAATTCCAAACAGAAAATGCCCGAAATCCACATACTGACGATTTTTAATACCTCCATTCCGACAAAATACTGATAAAATACCTCAACATCAATTCCTTCATTCATATTCAAATAAAAATAAATATTTCCATATCATATAAATTAATAATTAATTATTCACAAATAATATTACAGAATCACAATTATGACAACCAGGTCGTTCCTAGAAAAGAGAGGGCTTTCCGATAAGGATTTCTCCTTATTGGCGCGCAATTAGGTGACCAAACCCCTTTCATAGACAGAACTTCTTTAGACATTGCCAATAATGTTATCTAATAATATTATTCAAAAATATGAATTATTGATCTGATAATGGGAAATACTGTGCAATGAAAATTATTGAAACAACAATAATATAAAATATCAACGTAGCAATTATTGAATCAATAAAATAAAATATTGAACAGTAATTACTGTAATAATTATTGAGTAGTGCCTTCTTACGTAAGAATCAATAATTCAAAATACTGTGCAATACCGTGTACTACTGTGCAACCACGCGTATTACTATATTTTAACCACCGGGTATTCCAATAGTGTTAACGGTAACAGCTACGCTGTTATTTGTAAAAACTCAAACTTGTCGTTTTCTTCATCCGACCATTTTTCGTTATGGGGCCCACAAATGGCTGCGCCGTCATTCGAATATTCCGCGACAGTAAGAATGTTCTACGACCAAACGAATTTTCCCCGACAAGAATGAATATTTTATAACCACTTGCTTATTTTACAAAATTTACAAATTTCACCCATAACCAAAGCATTATATCAATTTAACACCTTATTATTCACAATAATAATAGAGGAAATTCGATTTTATTAATAAAAAGTTGGGGTCTTACATGTTAATTATAATACTATACGTAGATTAATTAATATGGAATGTTTGCCAAAATGTGAGATTTAAATATACTTTAATCATAAATATGAAGTTTGCGTTGTGGCAGAACTTAGAAAATATTCTTTTAAATTAATTGAAAGAAGTACAGAACCTCTTTAATTAATACATACTGATATATGTGATTTAAAGTATATACAAACAAGAGGAGGTAAGAAGTATTTTATTACTTTTATAAATGATTGTATAATATATTGTTATGTATACTTATTGAGAAGTAAAGATGAGGCTTTAGAAATGTTTATACATTACAAAAATGAGGTTGAGAACCAACTTGATAAAAAGATCAAGATTGTTAAAAGTGATAGAGGTGGGGAATATGAATTTTCTTTTGTTGAAATTTGTTCACAACATAGTATAATACACCAAACAACTGCACCTTATTCAACACAAAAAAATGGTGTTGCAGAAAGAAAGAATAGAACTTTGAAAAGAATGATGAATTCATTATTATTAAGTTATGGCCTACCTAAGAATTTGTGGAATGAAACAATTCTTTCAGTAAATTGTATTATCAACCGAATACCTCAAAAGAAGTCTAATGCTTCACCCTATGAATTATAGAAAGGACGTAAGCCTTCTTATAAACACTTAAAAGTGTGGAGGTGTTTAGCAAAAATAATGGTTCCTCCACCCAAAAAGGTGAAAACAGGTCAAAAAACAATAGATTGTATATTCATGGGTTATGCTAATAATAGCAGTGCATATAGATTTTTGGTTAATAAATCAAAAATAGAGGAAATACATGAAAATATTGAGTCAAAATATGTTGAATTCTTTAAAACAATATTTTCTAATAAAAGGGACCAAGAGCCAAGCTCTAAGGAACAAGAAACAAGTTCAAACAAAATAACTTATGACACTGTTAGTAATAGTGATCATGAGGTAGAAGATATTGATGAACCTAGAGGTAGTAAACGTGCTATAACATCAAAATCTTATGGTCCGAATTTTCTAACTTAGTTGTTAGAAAATGAGCCTCGAAATTATAGAGAAGCGATGTCGAGTCCTAAAGCTCCATATTGGAAAGCGGTTATAAATAGTGAAGTAGAATTCATTCTGCACAATCATACGTGGGAATTAGTAGATCTCCCACCAGGCTCTAAACCTCTTAGATATAAGTGGATACTCAAGAAGAAAACGAAAGAAGATGGATCTATAGACAAATATAAAGTAAGATTTGTAATCAAAGAATACATGCAAAAGGAGGGTTTGGATTATTTTTATACTTAGGTACTATTTGATTAGGTCTTAATACCTCTTAATAGGTTTGCCTCTGATTCGGTCAGAGGCAAAACTTGTTTGGTAAAAAAATTATTGCCTTTTAATGCCTCTTAATCGTTAAGATTTAAAATCAATTCTATACCATTCAGAGTATCCTCTTACCGAGTTTACGTTTTTTGGGACAAAAACAACCTCAACTATATTACAAAATCCCACGTTTGTCCACAATACAATCTGAACCCTATTATCTCTCCCGTTTAATTCACTTCAATCCGCCGCTCCTATCTGCTGCTCTTCTCCTTAGCTCAAATCCTAGATCTTTGTTCTTGAGGAAACTACAGGTGCGATTTCTTTGAATTTAAAAGTTCATGTTTTGTGATTTCTTTGACGCTGCTGATGCTATTTCTTTGTTTTTGAGTTTTGTGATTTCGTTGATCTTTTTGCTATGGCTGCTTGAGATTTTTTTTAATGTGGTATATTTTGCTCTTCCACATTAAAAAAAGCTTTTTGTGTTGATTTATTTTTGTTATTGGTTCTACTTCTTGATTTTCTTGCATTGGCTCTGTGATTAATGTGCTTATTGAATACATTGTGAACTGGGAGTGTTGTTGATAACAGAGTATAACAGAAATTATAATAGAGTGTGGTTATTATCAACTCTCCTTATTCCAATACTCACCCGTTCTATTCCATTTTTCTTTCCTCTAACTACTGAACTATATATACTCTAAATATAAGACCAAATCTTCTTGGGCTCTTTTTAATCACCAAATTTGGCAAAGAGGTAAAGCTTATTAGATTGGAAGATAGAACCAATCAGCATTAAAAGAGGACATCAGGGCTGTGCACCAAGAAATTTACATTAAAAAACAATTAAACAGGGTAAGTTAGCAATTACTTAAAGAATTGAGTAAATTTTTGTTTGTTGTTATTATAATTAGAAAATGGTCATAATTGATATCTATTTTGGGTTACCTGATGTCTTGGTTGGGTAATGTGAATTGGAAATATGGTTAGCTCATATTTGAACTTCCATGAAATTAGAAGTTCTAAACCATGCCCACAAGCTAATTGCTAAAATGTTCAAATGAAGAACTTTTCCAAAAATCTTGTTTCCTTATATTTTATTTCTAACATCTTTGGTTACTCAAATTTGACTTGAGATATTGATCAAGAATATGATTAGTAAGGGTTGTGTTCATTATGTCACTAGATATCATCGAATTCTTTTCCCAGATGTATAGATACTTTGTCAAGTGAACCTTTAATCAACTCTAAACATGACATTATAATTTACTCTATGATATTAGTAGATGCAAAACATACATTATATAATAGCTGCAAGATTTCTAGCTAGCTAGAGTGTCTTTATAAATATATTTCCCCAGGAAATTATCTTTAGTGACAACCATAATTTTTTTTGTTGTACCACCAGCTACACACCACTACAAAACAGTAAATAGACAACGCAGAAAAAACGTTGTGATTTCGATGGAAATAGACCACTATTTATTCGATGAAAATTATTATTAAAATATTTATAAAATAAAATAAATATTTTAATTGAGATATTGATGGAGTAAAATAAATATTTGATAAAATTATTATTAAAATATTTATAAAATAAAATAAATATTATAATTGAGATATTGATGGAATAAAATAAATATTCGATGAAAATTATTATTAAAATATTTATAAAATAAAATAAATATTTTAATTGAGATATTGATGGAGTAAAATAAATATTTGATAAAATTATTATTAAAATATTAATAAAATAAAATAAATATTATAATTGAGATATTGATGGAATAAAATAAATATTCGATGAAAATTATTATTAAAATATTTATAAAATAAAATAAATATTTTAATTGAGATATTGATGGAGTAAAATAAATATTCGATGGAAATTATTATAAAATAATTTATTCGAGTGTAATAATAGTAAGAGAATGAAAATATTCTAATTTAATTAAGTAATTAAATTAGAAGGGTAATGATTTGTTAAATAAAGTAGAGTTTATATTAAATAATTAAGAGAAAATGTAACTAATGAATTTCGTGAATATATATGGTATGTGTGTAGGATTTGTGGTGAACGGAAGTAGTAATCGTTTAGCCTACACACGAGGCAAGTTCCTAAACCTTAATTCTTTACATAAAGCAAGTTCATTATTCTATCTTGTTTATTACTGTTTAAGTCAAGATTTCATATTAGATCTTATCATTCTTTAAAAGCATAATTCTTATTATACAATACTTATTCGATTGTATACATCTTGAATTTTATTATTCAAATTGAACATCAATTATTGTTGAACCTTGTAAGACTAGTGAACCCTTATTGATTCAACTAGTCCATAGTTGATAAGCGTTATAAATTCTAGAACTTTTATTGAGCTTACCCAATCCAAACTTTCTTTGGTGCGGACTCCGATGTCAAACTGAGATGAACAACCCTTTAATAGGGGATTATTTACGCTTTAGCGTTAAGATATTGTGTACAGTATGGTACTAAGGGCTGATCCCCCTAAGTACGAGAAAAAGAGTCCATAGTCTTATGACTGTTAAAGGTTTCAAGAATAAACACTTGACAACCTAGGACATAGTTCAAGGCCTTGTGACCCTCAGAATTTCTTTTGATTCTTGTTATTCATTCTTGATTCAAAAGTTGACCTTTTATATTCAAAGTTATTAATTCATTCGAATG
The DNA here is from genome assembly GCA_020205505.1 of Panax japonicus. Classification (NCBI taxonomy): domain Eukaryota; kingdom Viridiplantae; phylum Streptophyta; class Magnoliopsida; order Apiales; family Araliaceae; genus Panax; species Panax japonicus. The sequence goes on along the minus strand of CM035107.1, from coordinate 17,814,904 downwards.
TTATTATTATTCATTTATTATATTGTTATACTTATGGGCAATCGTGCTCACTCTTGCGTAATAATAACATTGCAGTTAAGAACAAGAGAACAGACGAGCCTTCCACTAGTAAAGGCAAGGGCAAAATTAGCAAGTAATGAAGACTATTTGTTTATGTGGTTGTGTAATGACATTTAGAATTGATGTTACTTAAGACTTAATTGTTATGTTTTCGCACAGATATTTTAAGGTTAGATTAACCTGGGATTTATTTAGTTATGCAGTTGATGTAACCCCATAAGGGGAGAAAGTTATTATTTATTCTATCTATTGTATGTTTGTATTTTATTTATGGGTAGATAGATAGATGATGTTTGTACAGTGAACACCAAATCCTGTGGAAATGGAAGTACCGGATTTGGGGGTGTCACAGGTTGGTATCAGAGCAAACCGATTACAAGCACGTGATTGAATTTGAACCCCTACATTTCGACAAAGACTTATCTTACGAAGAAATTCATGTTCAAATTGTCGACCGGAAAGAACAAGTTCTGAGAAATAAAGTAATACCGTTTGTTAAGGTAATTTGGAGGAACCACAACGCTGAAGAAGCTACGTGGGAACTCGAAGAGAATATGATGAAGAATTATCCTCATTTATTTACTTAGATTGTTATATGCGATTCTGGGGACAGAATCTTTGTAGGAGGGGGAAGAATGTAACGGGACAAATTTTTGAGTTGTGATTCTGGGGACAGAATCCTTTTAAGAGGGGAAAGATGTGACAACCGTCATTTTGTAATAATATTTTAATATTTATTGGATTGAATAAATATTTTTCGATGAATTAATTATTAGATTAAATAATTGATTGACGCAATTGTGGTAGATTAATTTAATTATATGTGTTACATTTATTAAATTAATGTAGAGAGTTTTATTATCAAAGTATGTGATTATGTGAGCTTATTGTATTAAAAGAAATATTTAATAAGCATATTAGTATTTTAATTAATTTAATTATTAATTAGAGAATTAATAATTTGACATTATTAATTAATGAGAAAATTAAATATATGACTATGTGAATTTACGAGAAGTTATTATATTTTATTTATATTAAATAAGATATATGAATTATTGTGCAAGTGGGTGTGACATGAATTAAACTATATGATAAAGCTTTATTAAATTAAATAATTTTTGAAATCTATTAATCTAGCCAAACAAGGCCCTATGGGGAGTTGGATGCAGTTACCCACTACTGGAGTAACTGACCATTATGCGCGTCTGTTGAATTCTTATAATACGTATTCTTCTTTTCATTCTTCATTATTGCCTAAGTCTAGAAAACAAGCCAGAGAGAAAATTGAGAAGCTTGAGAGAAATTTGTAAGTGTGTAATCATCAGGTTGTTGTGAAAGGATCATCATTGATCACCTCTTCTAAATTATACTCAGGGTAATCTCTTCCTTCCCAATTTCTACTTCACGTCTTTTAGTTTTCATGAAAATGGCTTTTAAAGTTTTGATTTAACCTCTGTAATTGGGTTAGGAGTAATGATTATGGGTTGTATATGTGCTATGACATATCAAATCGTGTTTAATTATATATATTATGTAAACCATATCATCAAATTCATGAAAACATGTCGTATATGATTTCTACAAAATTACAGAGTATGGGTTTTGGCCTTATGGCCTTATACGTGACTTTAGTATGTCAAACATAAATGTTTTCATAAAATTTACACTCGTATGATGTTATGCATGTTGATACGAAGAGACCAAAATTTAAATAAACGGATTCGGTGTTATAACGAATCCGTAGTGACAATTTTCATGTTTTATTTTCAAAACCTTCAAGAACATCAAGAACAATGGAAGTAAATGTGTTGATTTTTGCAAATTATGTGTTGTAACTTGTTAAAAATCATGCTAGATGGGTTAAGTAATGATTATATATGTATTACAATGATTGGGTAAGTCTAAATTCGTATAAAAATAACTAATTGAAAGTTATGGCCATATTCATGTATAATTTTACGTGTGATTCATTTTTGGCCTATTTTGGTCTTGTTATGTTCGCGAACTGCAGAAATTGCAGAAACTAAGTCTGGGTAACCCCGCCCCCGGCGGGTGTTACCAAACTAAATTATCCTGCCCCGACGAAAAAATAAATAAATAAATAAATAAATAATATAATAATAATTAATTAAATAATAATAATTAATTAAAATATTTATCAAATAAATTAAATATTTTAATTGAGATATTGATGGAGTAAAATAAATATTCGATAAAATTATTATTAAAATATTTATAAAATAAAATAAAAATTATAATTGAGATATTGATGGAATAAAATAAATATTCGATGAAAATTATTATTAAAATATTTATAAAATAAAATAAATATTTTAATTGAGATATTGATGGAGTAAAATAAATATTCGATAAAATTATTATTAAAATATTTATAAAATAAAATAAATATTATAATTGAGATATTGATGGAATAAAATAAATATTCGATGAAAAATATTATTAAAATATTTATAAAATAAAATAAATATTTTAATTGAGATATTGATGGAGTAAAATAAATATTTGATAAAATTATTATTAAAATATTAATAAAATAAAATAAATATTATAATTGAGATATTGATGGAATAAAATAAATATTCGATGAAAATTATTATTAAAATATTTATAAAATAAAATAAATATTTTAATTGAGATATTGATGGAGTAAAATAAATATTCGATGGAAATTATTATAAAATAATTTATTCGAGTGTAATAATAGTAAGAGAATGAAAATATTCTAATTTAATTAAGTAATTAAATTAGAAGGGTAATGATTTGTTAAATAAAGTAGAGTTTATATTAAATAATTAAGAGAAAATGTAACTAATGAATTTCGTGAATATATATGGTATGTGTGTAGGATTTGTGGTGAACGGAAGTAGTAATCGTTTAGCCTACACACGAGGCAAGTTCCTAAACCTTAATTCTTTACATAAAGCAAGTTCATTATTCTATCTTGTTTATTACTGTTTAAGTCAAGATTTCATATTAGATCTTATCATTCTTTAAAAGCATAATTCTTATTATACAATACTTATTCGATTGTATACATCTTGAATTTTATTATTCAAATTGAACATCAATTATTGTTGAACCTTGTAAGACTAGTGAACCCTTATTGATTCAACTAGTCCATAGTTGATAAGCGTTATAAATTCTAGATTTTTTATTGAGCTTACCCAATCCAAGAAAACTTCTTACTTCCGACGGCGTCTTCGGCTGATCCCAGTTAATCACAGCTTCGACTTTGGAGGGATCCACCGAAATTCCGTCCCTATCGATCACATGTCCAAGAAATTGTACCATTTCAATCCAGAATTCACATTTCGAAAATTTAGCGTACAACTTCTCTCTTCTCAACGTCTCTAATGTCACCCTCAAATGTTCTTCATGTTCTTCCTTGGTTTTCGAATATACCAAAATGTCATCTATAAATACCACTACGAATTTGTCCAAAAACGGCTTGAACACTCCATTCATTAAGCCCATAAATGCTGCAGGAGCATTTGTTAGACCAAATGACGTTACCAGAAATTCGTAGTGACCATATCGGGTTCTGAATACTGTCTTCGGTACATCTTCTGGTCTCACCTTCAGTTGATGTTAACCACTCCTCAAATCTATCTTTGAAAAGTATCTCGCTCCCTTTAACTGATCGAATAAGTCGTCGATTCGCGGTAATGGATATCTATTCTTGATCGTGACCTTATTCAGTTCTCTATAGTCGATGCAGAGCCGCATTGTCCCATCCTTCTTCTTTACGAATAAAACCGGCGCTCCCCACGGTGATACGCTTGGTTGGATATACTTCTTGTCTAGTAATTCTTGTAGTTGAACCATCAGCTCTTTCATCTCTACAGGTGCCATTCGGTACGGTGCCTTCGATATTGGAACCGTTCTGGAGCCAAATCGATCACGAATTCAACCGCTCTATCTGGTGGAAGTCCTGGTAAATCATCCAGAAATACGTCTATGAAATCCCTCACTACTGGTATCTCCTCTATTTTCGGATTTTCTTTACGAATATCGACTATGTAAGCTAGATATCCTACACAGCCTTGACTTAACAACTTCCTGGCCTGCATCATCGTCAGACAACTCGCTTGTCTAGGCGACTTACTACCATAAAAAACAACCTTTGACAGAGTCATAAGGTTAATATGCTTCTTCTGGCAATCAATTACTGCCCCATAATTGGATAACCAGTCCATACCCAAGATAATATCGAATTCTCCCAGTCGAATAGGGATAAGATCTACGTTCATAATGTTACCCTTAATATCCACTCTACAGTTCTTGTGCACGTACTTAACAGGAATAATTTCTCTATTCGCAATTCCTATGTTCATGGGGTATTCTAACTCATCCTTAGGCAATTCTAAGTTCTTGGCAAAGTCATCGGATATAAATGAACAAGTAGCACCCGAATCAAATAATACATAAGCATTAACTTTATTGATCGGAATGATATCTGACACCACATCGCGAGACTGCACTGCATCCTGAACTGTCATGTTGAATGTTCTGGCGGTCGGCCGGTTGGTTGCAGTTGGTCCTGTGATAGTCAGAGTGCTTCCACCGTTGTTTCCTGTATTCCTTCCTGATCATATTCCTCCAGATCCCTTCTTAGGACAATCCCTTGCAAGATGATCCTTTGAGCCACAAGTGAAGCAGGCACCCTTCTTTGGTTTAGAACAGTTAGGTGCTATGTGTCCTTCCTGACCACAATTGTAGCATACTCATTTTCCCTTCATGCAAACTCCTAGATGAGCTTTTCCGCAGGTTGAGCATGCTTCAATCTTCTTCTTTTGCCCTCCTTGTTGACTTCCAGCTGACGAGTTATCGGACCACTTTCTCTTCTGATTATTATTACCTCCCGTGCTACTTCCACCAGTCTTGTTAATTCCTTCATTTTCACTCTTTTTCTTCTTCTGATCCTGATTATATTTAGATACCGCATCGCTTCCACCTTCAGCGAGTATGGCCTTCTCTAACACTCCAGCAAAGGTGTTCAATTAGAACATTGACACCTTGCTATACAACCAGGGCTTCAGTCCCTGCTCGAAACGTCTTGCCTTTCTCTCGTCAATATGCACTTGATACGTGGCGAACCTAGCCAATTCGTTGAACCTTGCCGCATAATCTGCTACGGACATATTCCCTTATTTCAACTCCAAAAACTGAACTTCCATTTTGTTTTGCGAACTAGTCGGAAAATACGTCTCGAAAAACATCTCCTTAAATCTCTCCCAGGTTATTACACCTTCTCCTCCCCGTACTTTGTTTGCCTGCCACCAATAGCTGGCTTCAGACTTCAGCATGAATGTTGCATATGCGGTCTTCTGGTCTTCCCTTACTCTGGCGACGTCAAACACCTTCTCCATCTCCATAACCCATGTTTGAGCTTCGATTGGGTTCATAGAACCTTTAAACTCTGGCGGTCCCACCGCCTTGAAATCCTTGAACGTGGTGTTTGGTGAGGCTTGTGGTTGATTGTTAATTGCTCCAGCCAGTAAATTCACCAACTACTGAAAGGGGTCAGCATTGGTGTTGTTGTTGTTGTTATTCGTTGACCCTTCCTGGGCTGGTCGACGATTTGGTCGTCTTCTTGGTGGCATTTTTCTGTTAAATAAACGCTTTATTAGAACTTTATTTATTTCTCTAAATAGTTAAGACATTACTCAATAATTTAACATATCACTTAACACATCATCTTAAATAACTTGATATATTTGCATTCAAATCAAAGTTTTAACATTAAACAATAGTATAACTGCTATTTACATCAACTATCCTGGAATAAAAAATCCACAGGATTTCAAACATTCAAATATTCTTTCGTTCATAAACACGTCAGAATTTACATATAAAAACTAATTAAGTCTTTCACATAATTAAACAAATTCTATCACTGTCTGTCAAAGCGCTGGATAGCATTGCTACATTCCTCCTCCATGATGCGGCACATCGTTCTACGATCTAGCATATATGATGGTAGATCCTCAAACTGGATTGGATACTTCCTAACTCGATCTTGGACCACATTCATAGCATTTTGTAGTGTAGAGTATGTCTCCTCAAGTTTAGCCTTCTTCGCATGGCGATCATCTTCTGCACGATCAGCACGGCGTGACTCTCGTACCCAACCCTCCTCTGCTATGGCAAGCCTCTCTGAGGTCTCCTTCAGATCCTTCTTTAACTTCTCTATTTCTGCGGACTTATCCTCGGCCTGACCCTTCTCGTGAACCAGATCCCACTCCACGTTTCCTAAACGTGTGTGAAGAGTCACAATCTCTCTATCCTTCTGCTCAATAGTAATCTGCTGACTAACCGCCTGCTCAGTCAAATCCCGAACAGTATCCTGCAACTCTACGTTACGATCATAGAGTGCTTCATACATCTCTGCATCAATGGAGTTCGGTGGGAACTCCTCTTCTTCCTCTTCCTCAGGATCCTCCTCTGGATCAGTCTCCGGCTCATGCTCCTGACCAACGACAGTAACCATCGGAGATGACTCTCTCTGTACAAGTTGTTCCCTGACGACATGAATGTCTTGGGGCTCCTCCTCTATAGGTAATCGGGGTTCCTCCTCCCCAGCTCGACTAGCTCCTCCAATATCCGACATCCTGACAACAAAATTTTAAGTTTTAGTTACTAATCCATTCTAGCGAACACTTAGATTAACACATAAGCACATAAAGTCTTTTATTATCTTTAATGAATTTAGAAATTCATTTCTTAGAACTCGATAAGAGTTTACCACTACTATGTTCTCGATCTCCTACAAGGCTACTACCTAAGGTTGTCCCCCCCACCTAAGGTTTATAACCTTACAGCTTTGATACCAACCTATGACACCCCCAAATCCGGTACTTCCATTTTCACAGGATTTGGTGTTCACTGTACAAACATCATCTATCTATCTACCCATAAATAAAATACAACCATACAATAGATAGAATAAATAATAACTCTCTCCCCTTATGGGGTTACATCAACTGCATAACTAAATAAATCCCAGGTTAATCTAACCTTAAAATATCTGTGCGAAAACATAACAATTAAGTCTTAAGTAACATCAATTCTAAATGTCATTACACAACCACATAAACAAATATTCTTATGACTGTTAAAGGTTTCAAGAATAAACACTTGACAACCTAGGACATAGTTCAAGGTCTTGTGACCCTCAGAATTTCTTTTGATTCTTGTTATTCATTCTTGATTCAAAAGTTGAGCTTTTATATTCAAAGTTATTAATTCATTCGCATGTTATTATTATTCATTTATTATATTGTTATACTTGTGGGCAATCGTGCTCACTCTTGCGTAATAATAACATTGCAGTTAAGAACGAGAGAACAGACGAGCCTTCCACTAGTAAAGGCAAGGGGAAGATTAGCAAGTAATGAAGACTATTTGTTTATGTGGTTGTGTAATGACATTTAGAATTGATGTTACTTAAGAATTAATTGTTATGTTTTCGCACAGATATTTTAAGGTTAGATTAACCTGGGATTTATTTAGTTATGTAGTTGATGTAACCCCATAAGGGGAGAGAGTTATTATTTATTCTATCTATTGTATGGTTGTATTTTATTTATGGGTAGATACATAGATGATGTTTGTACAGTGAACACCAAATCCTGTGGAAATGGAAGTACCGGATTTGGGGGTGTCACAGTTGGGGTCCTAGCTATGGAAGAGTTAGGACTAAAGATACATCTTTGGACTTGGAGGTTGTTAGTCTTGAAGACATTCCTTTTAGCACACAATGTCAAGGGTCATCTATTCCATCTCTTAAGTCATCAACTCCCAGTACGCAATTGCATGCTTCCACTCCTAGTTTTGAGGGAGAAAGGCCAAAGAAAAAAGCTAGGCATTCATCAAAACAAACCTACAACACTAACCTAGATGAAGAGATGTCCAAGGCCTTGAAACTTATTGTTGAAAAGAATAGTGGACCTTCCGTGAAAGAATGCAAAGATAAGTTGGAAGAACTTGGGTGGGAGTGGAAAATCCACTACACAAGATGGCTCTTGGAATATTTTGTGAGAAACCAAGCTATAGAGAAACATGGATGATTCTAAAAGAGAATGAGGTTGAAAATTAGGTTATGATGGTTTCACGCAAGTTGGGATACATTGTTTAGTTTGTTGGATATTAGTTAATTACAAACTTTGTATTATGTTGGTGGATATATTTGGGCCTAGGTAATTTGATATTTTTGGGTACAAACTTCTTATCTTTGGGGCTAGTTAATATTATATTTTTGGGATACAAACTTGAGTATGTTGGGGCTTATTTGCTAACTATGGATGTGACATTTGCTATTACTAATTATGGATGTAATATTTTCTACATATGTTTTTGAACGTGTATGCGTTAAATTTATAATATATGTCATTTATTATGATTTTGATTTTGCTTGATTAGGAATATTTTGGTTTTGACTTAAATTTTCTTTTATTAAATGTTAGAGTATTTTAAAATTGTTATGTTTAATATAGGTAATATGGATATCGAGGATCAAATTTTATGTTTGATGATTATATATTGGTATTTGAAAAGACAATTTTCAAGGAGAATACCCAGGATTATGGATAATACTTCGGCATTGAGCGGGCATGCTTACACATTAGAGTTGTTAAATGGATCAAATACACAGTGTCGAGAATTGATGCATCTTTCTTGTGATGCGTATGTGCATCTATGTTAACACTTCAAGGAAAAATAATGGGTACACAATAGTAGATACATAATAGTTGAGGAGAAGATGGCAATCTTCTTAACCAACATAGGCCATAATGAACGCTTTAGAGTTATAAAATGCAGATTTCAACATTCTACTCAAACAATACATAGATATTTTCATGAGGTGTTAAATGGGATGATTGAGTTTTCAAAAGAAATTAGAATGCCTACATCATTTGATCCAAATCCAGATATTCCGGTGAACCATAAAAACTTACGACAAATATTTTTGGTAAGTGACATACAAATTCTTTTCTTTTTTACTTTTATTTAATACACTAAAATACTTTCCGAACTCTAAGTTTTTTAATGCATGGTGCAATAGGTGCATTAGATGGTACTCGTGTACATGCAGTTGTTCCTGTTGATCAACAAACGCGTTATAGAGGAAGAGGAAGGCGTGAATGTTATCAAAATATTTTAGGAATATGTGATTTTAACATGATATTCAGATTTGTTTGGGCTGGATGGGAAGGCATTGCACACGACTCATGAGTGCTAAAAGAAGTTATATTTGATCCATCTTTTGGTTTTCTATTTCCTCCCCCGGGTATATATTATAATTTTTTTTACCATTTTCAATTAATATTTATTTTTATCATAAAATTTCATCATTCAAGTTATTAATAATAATCATTATTTTTTGTCTCAATTACAGATAAATATTATCTTTGTGAAGCTGCATACATAAACACTCAAGGATTTTTACCTTCATATCGTAATACAAGGTATTGGTTAGCTAATTTTGATGCAGACGAGCTTTGAATAAAGAGGAAAAACTCAACCATGCTCATGCACAACTCAGAAATGTTATCGAGCATGCTTATGGTGTGTTGAAAGAAATATTCCCAATTTTGAAACAGATGGCTCCTTACCCTTTTACAGTATAAAGAGATATAGTTATCGCTTGCTTCGTAGTCCATAATTTCATAAGGAAACATAACATTGAGGATGAATTGTTTGTTCATTATGATCGAGATAACATGTTTAACGACGAAGCGGGGCAAAATGAAGGAAGCAAAGAAGAGGGACAAGATGAACCACAATGGGGTGATCAAGGCGTAGAATTTATGGTTAATCTACGTGAACAAATTTCACTTCAACTCTTAACAACTATTTGAAGTTAATTTAATTTGTATGATTGAATTATTATGCTATGTTGATATTTTGGGACATGAAATTATGTTTGAAGTTAATTTAATTTGTACGTTTTCATTTTTATTTTATCATATTGTGGTCAAAATATTATAAATATGTATTCAAAATACTATTCAGACCTTCTGATTATCAAACAGGTTTTGTTTAAACTGTTCAAAGGATTAAATGGTAAAATAATGTTATTCAGACATTTTGGAAAAATTAATTATCAAACAACATTTTTTTATTCAGACACAATTCTATTCAGATACTCTATATTATTCAGACGTCTAAACTGTTCAGGTCTTAACACTCAGTTTTATCAAACACCACCTTATTCTCCTGTGACAAGAATATCCTCAATTAGGATGTTAATAGCCATTGCAGCTATATATAATTTAGAGATACATCAAATGGATGTGAAAACATTTTTCTTGAATGGAAATTTAGAAGAAAAAACTATAAAGGATAAATCAACTTTTGGTACCTATACTGGGACACGACTTATAATTTGGTACCCAAAGTGAAAAAAGTTACAAATTGGTGATTGTACTCGAAAAATGTTAACATCTGGTACTTGTACTTTCCAATTTTGAAATAATCGTTAAAATTGACTAACGGAGTAGATGGAAAATTCTGACGTGGCTTACTCATCTAACGTGGATAATGATATGTACATTGGAGCATGACACCTCAATTTTGGAGGGAATTATACTTCTCACGTGACCAAGTAAGGAAGAAATAAGGGTTAGGGATAGAAAGATCCAACAGCAGAGACAAAATACAGAGAGAGAAGCGCTTTGAAGTCGATGCGAAGAGATTCAAGCCTTATAGTGGATTCGACAAGATTTAACCCCAAATTTGTTCGACAACAAAAAGTAAGCACCCAAACCCTTATTTTTTCTTCTATGTTTCCCATTTTGAGTAAGCACCCAAACCCTTATTTTGAGTGTTAAAGATTTCTTCTGTGTACTCAATTTTGAACCTAATATTTGTTTATGCTTACTTTATGTGATTAATGCCCACCTTGTTAGATGTTTGTGGTCGTTTTCCCCAAAGTTTGTGCTCTTGTGTTGAATTAATGATATGTTTTGAATCCCTTGAGCATATTATGTTCTTGATGAGTTGAATTATTTACTGTTGTGTGCATAAAATCAATAAGAGAGCTTTCTCTTTCTTTAAATGCTTATGATTCTAAGGAACTTTTCTTCTACAAATCAAATTAATGTCATTTTCCTAAATTAAGGTAAATTGTAATCTTAAAATACATAATTGATTGGTGCATTCTGCTTGGAATAGAGTGCCAGGCAACCTAGCTTCCTTCTTGACCGGTACATTATTCTAGAAATGGGTCCAAACACTGAATAGAGGTGTAGGAGATTAGGGGGTGTGTTTGAGCCTTGTTCTGGTCTGGTCCTTGTATTAAAATCATCAAATATTGGCAATTTCCAAACAATATATTAACATTATCATATACACTGATTTCATATCATTCATTTATATATTAGTTTTCTGTTTTGGAGAATTAGCCTTTACAATTTGTCGGATTGCTTACTTAATCTCTCATTGCTTACTCTATGTTATTTTTTTGTTTTATTTACAGTGACATATATGATTTCATTAATTGTGCACTATGGTGGAGAGTTTGTCACTGAGCCCATAGAACATTATGTAGGAGGGTTGAAAAAGGTTGTCCTTAGTGATCCTGATTTCTTGTGCACTACACGTATAAATGAACAAATGGCTCATATATTAGGGTACCATACTACTGCTAAGGTTTTCTTTATATATGGTGAAGGGTTTAGATTAATTCATTATGATGATTCGATTACGGATTTTATTAAAGCTTCTGCTAAAGATATGACTGTAAAAGTTTTTATAGATCATAAACTTGACAAGGATCACCCTGATTATCTGAAGAACCTTGATCTACTTACTAAGCTTGAAGAAAATGAAAATGAGGAGAACAATGGGGAAGAATGATGTGAATGGTGACTTCACTAGTGATGAAAGTTCTGAGGACTCTGATGTTGACTTGACTGGTGATGATGAACAATTAAGCAGCGATGAAGTGTACCAAAATGCAAGAACAAATTTTAAGGAGTATACTAAACAAATGAGAGAGGTTGGAAATTCTGATGATGCTGGTGGTATTGATCTACATGAGTTGCAAGAGGAGGGAGAAAAGGAGGCTGAAAATGAGACTAATGTACATACAAGTCCACAGGAAGATGAGACTAATCTACACTCACGTACACAAGAAAATGTTCAACTGTGTGCTAGTGTTTTCTCGTCGATACTCACCTTATGTAGAACTGAATCATAACTTCATGAAGTTGATAAAACTGGATTTGAAGGACAAATTCACTTCTTTGTTTGATAACTGTTACTAATTTCTGTGACACTTCTCTTTCTTTACTTTTATAGGACAATCTACAAACTAATACTAGACCAAAGTTGCAAGTTAAGAGGATAAAGACCCGCGCTAAAGTACCAGCAGGATTTGGTGTTTATGTTAGTCCTAAGGGAGCTGTAATAGATAATATGAATGGACACAACTCTGGCTTAGTTTTTGTGAGTTATCTTTTTTATAAATTTCAAGTATTTATGTTACTTTTATTTGTCATTTTTTATATGTAACCATACTTGTGCTTGGTTATGTCAAATGCAGATGCCAACTCCAGGAGAAATCATATATCAAGATGGATCAAGCAGAAATAACACACCTCCTGCTACAAGAATGTATAGAACCCCACTTACATCAAGCAATAATCTACCAACTTCAAGCACAACTGAAACACTTATTAAGTCAAGTCAATTAGAGAACATGAGAGATTAAGTTGGAAGCCAGTAGGAACATGAGATATCAATGTTTAATTTTCAGGAACTTTGTTTAATATTTATGACCTTTGTTTAATATCAAGTTTGGACAGTGTGTTCATTGGAATGGTTGGATATTGAATGATGGCAGTTTTATTCATTTTTATGAAATATTGACAATCTCAGTTTTCATTTTTATGGTTGGATTGAATGATGACATTTTTATCTTGGATATTGTTAATGGTAGTTATTTTCATTGAAATGGTTGGATTGAATGATGGCAGGTTTATATTTCAAGCATCTCTTTTTAGCTAACTAATACATTGAAACAACATCACAGTTGACTGCAGCCATAATTCCTCCTCCATAACCAGAACCAACAATGACAACATCACAGTTGATACAATATGTCATTCATTAATTAATTAAAACAGAGCATCATTCATTCATTGAAATAACAACATTATTCATTCATTGAAACACCAACATCATTCATTCAAATTCTAACACCAACAACACCAGCCAATTAACACCAACTAACTAATACATTGAAACACCACCATAATAAACCATCAAGCTAACCAATACATTGAAACAGGGCATCATTCATTCAAATTCTAACACCAACAGCACCAGCCAACTAACATCCATGAGCAAATTAAAAGAAACCATAAAAAAATTCCTTTTGTTGAGCTTTGACATTAATCTTCTTAAGATTTTTAACATCCTTCTCCAATGTCTTCACTGAATCAACTTCTGCCAACTCTTTCCAATTCTTGGTGTTCTCATTATTTTCATTCTTGAATTTATCCAACATCTCTCTGCTCATCTTCAACTTTAATGTCAAATCTTCAATAACATCTTTTGCTCTTTCAGGAAATGGTGGATCGTACCATTTAAAGAAATCATAGTAAGCTCTCATGTCCTATTACACATCAACACACCAACCATTAACATAAGCAATCATATGAAAAGAAAAAAAAACATCTTTCCAAAATCTTACCCGATAATTAATACACCCAATGAATCGCCTTCCTCGATATTTTGTTCCATCTTTCCTTGCCTCCCACATTTGCACCATTGCTCCACAGTGGCACCGACTTGGGATCTCTGGTGTAATTCATTCATTTTTGTTGCATGAACTACAATCTTCTTTCCCGATTTCATTTACAATTCCACTCCAAGATGAGCTCATCCTTTCAATCAAACACGGAAAACCCTTTAATAAATGTATGGGAACCAGTAATAAATGGAGAATCGAGACAAGAAGAATGAGAGAAGAAGAAGGACAGAAGTGTAGAACCCTAGTTTTTTCCCTCAAATATTGATCTCTTCGTTTTTTGCTGATTAGCCTTTATACATGGAAATACACATCAATCCAAATTTGTTGCCCAGTCATCGCCATGTCATCATTTGCTTCTGACTTGTCAAATTTTTAAACAGAATAAGGATGAAACCCTACTGTTTAACGGAGTGTAACATTTTTCGAGTACAATCATCAATTTATAACTTTTTTCACTTTAGGTACCAAATTGTAAGTCGTGTCCTAGTATAGGTTTCAAAAGTTGATTTATCCCAATCTATATATAACAACCAGAAGGGTTTATTGTTCGAAGATAAGAAAAGAGAGTTTACTGGCTTGTGAAGTCCCTTTATAGATTAAAACAAACACCTAAACAATGACATAAAAAATTTGATAATTCAATGTTATTAAATGGTTTCAAAATAAATGAGAGTGACAAATGTGTATATGTTAAGGACACTGAGAAAGGGTATATCATTATTTGTCTTTATGTAGATGATATGTTCATTATGGGTAGTAATAAGGAAATCATTAAAACTACTAAAACAATGTTAAATAATATATTTGACATGAAAGACACGAGTGTTACCGATGTAATATTAGGAATTAAAATTTCTAAAATATCGAATGTGTTAGTATTATCACAATCACACTATATTGAGAAAATACTCAGGAAATTTAATCAATATGATTGTAATCTTGTGGGAACACAAATAGATATAAATTTACACTTGTCTAAAAATAAAGGATAAAACATATCACAACCTAAATATGCACAAATAATTGGAAGTCTTATGTACTTAATGAATTGTACACGTCATGACATAACACAAGCTGTCAATAAATTGAGTAGATTTACAAGTAATTCGTGACAAGATCACTGGAAAGCGATTATAAGAGTTTTAAGGTATTTAAAATATATTCTAAACTTTGGATTACGCTACTCAAGATATCCAGCAGTACTGGATATTATGATGCAAACTGGATATCGGATACAAAAGACTCTAAATCCACAAGGGGCTTTGTATTTACACTGACTGGAGGAGTAGTATCATGGAAATTGTAATGACCGTGAATTTTAAACTCCTTATTTAATTAAATATGTGATTTAATTTTTAATGAGTTAGTTTTGTGAGTCTATTTAAACCTTATGTGGTTCTGTGAATTTATGAAATGATTAAAGGGAGTCACTAATAGTTATTTAAATTGATGGACTAACCCCAAGAGTTTGGTATCAAAGAATTGTTAGAATTCTTAATGATTAAATATTCAATCTATTTGAATATAGTTATAGATTTTGAACATATTGATTCATTTCAATTATGGGTATTGTAACAATCCTAATTTTTTATTTAAATATTTATTGAATTATATAAATATTTAATAGATGTGTTTATCGTTGAATAAGTATTTGTTTTATTGATTCGATTTGATTTGGTTAATTATTTGTTTAATAAATAATTAATGAGTTAAGGAAAGTAATTATTTTGAAATAGTAATCTAATTTAATTTAATAATTATGTTAGAGAGTTTATAATGATTAAATAAATTATTATATTATGCAATGAATTGTTATTAGAATTAATAAAATTAAGTATGAAAACTTAATTAATTAGAAGTGTGACAAATAGCTATATTATAAATAGTTATTAAAATAAATTAAAGTAGTTTTGAATTAGTTTGCCAAACAAAGCCCTATTGCTTTTGGATTTCTTTTTAATTTTAAATTATAATAATATAGATTAATATATAAAATAAATAAATAAAATATAAATACAAGTTATACGTTATATGTTTGGTAACTGCTATTTTTAATAAGATCATTAGTAGGTGTATTATTATTATTTATGTTGGCTAGCCTATGAGTTAGTTTACGCTTAGTAGCTTCATTCTAATACTGAGAAAAGAAAAGAGAAAAAGTTATAAAGGGTTTTAGAGAGAATTGTCAGAGGAAGTCAAGAGAGAAAAGGCTGGGATTCTAGAGAAACGCTGAGTTCTTCAAGCTGTCTAAGTGTTTAACAAGATTTCTTAACAACACAAGGTATGTTTATGACCATAATAATAGATACTAATATATGTTTTACATTATATTATATCTATGTGTTCTTCTTCTTCACTGTGTATAAGGTTTTTTACAAAATTCTTGTAAACCATGTTTTTGTAATTGTTATACTAACATATATAGATATGTGATTATATGTTTAATACATATAGACAATATTGTATGCTAATTATGTGTTAAAGAAAAGGAATTAGTTTTTACAGTAAACATTCAGGTATGAACGTGGTTTGTACAAATATCAAAATTAGTATATGTTAATTGTGAAATTGTGAAATTGAACTGCGAATGGTTAATTGGGTATGAACTATAGAGAATCAAAGTTTAAAGTAATTAAATTTGGAATTAAATTGGTATGACAGTGTTCACTATGCTAAATAACTCTCAATAATGGAGTTTTGGTTTTTAAAGAAGTGCGTACAATGATTTAAGTTTTCTAAAATTATTGTTTAGTGGTTTAAACTAGTATATGCAGGTTGGGTAGTGTGTATATGTGTAATTTATATAAGTTAGCATGTTAATTTAGATGTTAGCAGTGTTAAATAGACAAAAATTAGTTGTTATGTTCTCCCGTGGTTGGGTTCTGCAAGTTTCGGCGCCCTACCGCCAGAATTTCGCACCCCAGCGCTGAAATTTGCGTCCCAGCGCCAAAGTTTGTGCCCCGGTGCCACTGTCTAGCTTAGTCCTCGCGCCCCAGCGCTGGAATTGTAGTCTGAGTCGGACAGTTTTGACCTCTTGTAGTAAAATGGCCATAACTTTCTCATACGAACTCCGATTGAGGTGATTCAAGATGATCCGGAACGAGGACGAGTAGACCTACAACTTTAGTTTTAAGTTTGTCAATTTGAGGTTTGTAACAGTAGGCAAAATGGTCATCTTTGGACTGTTGTGTTTTCGGGGGCAATCGAAGGCGTCGGGCATGCACATATGCATGTTTAGTGCTTTTGACGATAAAAGATGTTATTCTAAGTTATACAACATGAATGTTAGTAAATATAATGATGCTTAACATTAATAAATAATGTATTAGATAAGTTATAGAATCATAGTAAGCATACACAAGATAGCCAAATCGGGCATGTGACGATTGAACGTCGAAACGCCATGCTAAGTGTTAATGAACTTAAAAAGTGTTTCAATTCAATTGAAAAGAATATTATAAGATATGGAATGGATTTAATATAAAACCAATAAGTAGTCCTAGCAAGACTTAATCACTTGAATGAACTTCGAGTTTGACTAAGAAGAAATATAATGAGTTATAAGTCGAAAAGTTAACACAATCTAATTGAACATTGTGTGCTAATTAATAGGAAAGATTATGAGATGTGGAGTAGAGTTTACAGTACAATTACTATGTGTTGTTATATGACTAATAGTTGATGTGTATGATTATATAATTGTGTAGGGCATGTGAAGTGCAGATAATTGTAAGCTATTAAACTATTATTGGTAAACAATGATTAAGGCAAGTCTTTCGGTTCCTATTTATTACGTGGACTTGATGAACTATTTTAAATTGCATGATATGTTATACATGTTCAAATCGTGAAATGTTAAAGTCAATTTATGACTGTATTGTTTTGGGTAAATAAGGAGGATTGAGTAAGGAACTCAATCTTTGTATTTGTTATGTTAATTAAAAGCATGTATGCCATGTTACTTTAATTATTATGATATATATGTTTAGCATGTTACTATGTGCTATGTGATGCATAAAAACTGTTAGACTTTGCTGGGCTGTCGAGCTCACTCTTGCAAATAACCACTTTTGCAGGTCAAGATTTTAAGGTAAAGATATGTTCTAAGTGAGTTATAGAGATCTATATTCACGAAGATTACTTATGTTTTATGAGAAATGTATTTCATATTTTGAACATAACATGTTGCTGAATTGTAAGTTGAGTTATCCAATGTATATGGATATTTAGTTATGATGTAAGACTTTGTATAGTCATTTTGTTGTAACGGTTCATGATATAAGATTGAATCAAAGAGATGTAACGTAATGGTTACGATTCAGGGCAAGAAAGAAGGAAATGTTTAAACTTTTTAAATATTCAACAATTTTAGTGTTTTTAATATCGAATAATGATGTAAAATTAAAGATTTAATGTATGGTTAACGACCGAAGTAGAGATTTAAATGGTATGAATTTTGGGGTCGTTATAGTTGGTATCAAAATTGATAGGTTAGAAACCTTAGGTAAGAGTACCTTAGGCTATAACCTTAGAGATGAGAGGTGAAGATAATGAACGAATAAGCTCAAATAGAGTTTGAACAATAAGGGATTAAACTTGCGTGAAAGGATTCAAAGAAGAATCTCGCAGAGTTATAAGGAATATGAATGTGGGGTTATCCAACTCCAATAATAAGGATGTAAGGTGATAATAAATAAAAAATGTCTATAAAAAGAGAATGATAAAGAAGTTAAGAATAGGGAGTATGGATAATTGTACTCTTTAGTAGTTGATGTATGGTATCTGGGCTAAACGATTCCTTCATAGAGCGGAGGTATATATGAACTAGTAACTCGAAACCTAGTTTATTGGTTATTTGTGGGAAACCACTCAACGTACCATATTCAAACTGTTAGAGACTCGATGTGCACAGTGTGACGCCCCCAAATCCAGGTACTTGAAACCCGAACTCGGTGCTTCACGATATCATTTCTATGAGCGGAATAATTCAAATAATAATAACAATAATATAGATTTTCTAACTTAATTTACATATTATCAGAGTTTAGTTCCCAAGTACGAAACCTTTAACATTCTTACATGATCATAATAATAATATTTATTATCCTTATCATAAAGTCAGACTATTACATAAAATAGCTTAAACATTTAGTCAGCAACTTTTCCTTTCCCCTTGTTCTTGGCAGATCCTTCGGTTTGTTCACACTTAGCTGAAAACATTTACAATTAAGCAAGAATGAGGATTCGAGTGCCCAGCAAGTAATAACAACAATAATAGTTAACTGAAAGGATTAAATATTTTCTTTGAAAGATACTTCTATAACGGATCGACAGTTGTGAAGTAAGCTGAACCAATAATTAACAACATGTCTTTTTGATTTCAAATTTTAGAAACTACGTATTGACTATAAATGAGAATCAGTTGACAGACTATGAACATTATTTTATATTTTTTTGAAAAGGTTTAAACAGAACTTCATCTGTAAACCGTCATTGCTTACGGGCACGGGGGTGATCAGCCCGATATGCCCTGTATTGATCAATACTACATTGCTAGAACGATATTATCGTTCATCCTTTGTCCGCCGTAGCGCATAAAAATTTCCCATGATTGGGATGTTCATAACAGTCTTGAATCCATACCAAAACAATTCGGTTGGATAAGTTTTATCTTGTTCAACAACAACTTTAATTATATGTCTAGCTGGATCAAATAGCTTAGACGACTTTTATTTCAAAGTATACATACTAAGTAACAATAAGTATGTATCAACATGTGATAAAATATAATGATTATCCAAGTAGGGACACTTGTATAACAATGTTATAGAAATTAACGAACAGAATAAATAACTTGATCAATATTAACAGGATAAAGGAAATTGTACAACAATTATTGCTTAATAGCTTGCTTATACAGAATCATGGCATAAGTATATACAAAGGTTGCAATATTTGAACAGTTCAGATAATATCTTACGCATGTCCTTAGCATAAAGTAAATGCAAAGGGTTAGATACTTGCCTTATTTGCTGCTTACACAACTTAGATATATCTTTTCTATCAAGTCCTATCATTAAATAGATCATTGTCTGATTAGAATAATATATCATATAATACTGCTTATTGCAGTCAGCACATTCCTAATCACATTGTCACATAACTTTAACATCATTGAATCACAAATAATTCACTTATCAAATCAATATATCTAAGTCCAGATCAATTTCTGAAACATGTCGGTCTACCGACAACTTTATCGGGTAATATCGAGTCTAAGACTCTATACAGTTATTCAATATCCACTTAGATATCTTAAACAACCGTTAATAACATTTTTCATGACCTTAATAATTATAAAATAATTATTACCATTTACCATAATTTTTGAAATATCAGAATCATTGTTAAATGATTTAAATATCAAACAATTCTATTATCATTAATATTTAATTAATATTAAACTATTAATGAAACCATTGCCAAAATATTAAAGTCATTAATAATAACTTAAAATAGTTTTAAAACATTTATATTACCTTTAAATGATTTCTAAAACAATTAAAATCATTATTAAATACTTACCATTAATATTAATTTATCATTATCCCAATATTAAAAGTTATTAATTACAACTTAAAATATTTTTAATTCACTTTTATCCTTTTTAAATGATTTTTAAATAAATAAAACCCTTTTTAAACTATTTATTTAATATAATTATTAAATAAATTAAATATCATTAATCATTAAATAAATATCATTAATATTAAATTATTAATGAAATTATCCTTTAAATATTAAAAGTTATACTTTATAACTTAAAATATCTTTAAATACTTATTTTCATTTAAAATGATTATTATAATATTAAAAATCATTTTTAAATTAAATTATTTAATATAATTATTAAATAACTTTAATAATAATTAATTAATGAAATTTTTATTTAAATATTAAAAGTTATATTTTATAACTTAAAATATTTTTAAATACCTTATTCTTATTTAAAATGATTTTTAATTTAATAAAATCATTTTTAATTCATTTATTTAATTCATTTAATAAATAACTTAATTATCATTAATATTAATTTATTAATGAAAATTATCACATATTATTAAAAGTTATCAAAAATAACTTAAATTATTTTCTTATGCCATAATATAATTTTAAATGATTTTTCAAATATTAAAATCATTTTTAAATAATTTATTTAATATTATAATTAAATAAATTAAATACTTTTAATATTCCAAAAATATTAAATATTTATGAAATATATTTAAAATAATTAAAAACTAATTTTTAGAATTTAAAATAAATTTTAATAATTTATTTTGTATTTTTAATAATTAAAAACTATTTTTTTCTATTTTTTTAATAATTTCCGAAAAATAAATAAAATCTGTCGCTAAAGATCACCTATAGCGACAGAACCGTCGCTATAGGTGTTCTTCATGTTCTTAAGTTGTTCATAGCAGTTCGCAGGGTATCACGTTTGACCACGATTCCCGGTCAGATCCTGATGTTATTGTACATGTTATGAGTCACATATTGTAGTACTAATGCACGACTACAAGATCCAACAACAAATGTGCTTATAACATGTATAACCAACGAGATCTGAGCCCTTAAAGTGGCTGTCAGACCTGTTCTTCATTTTCTGGGTTTTCCAGAAATGAAGAACAGCTCGTAATGCCTACTTTGGGCTTCCACAACTTGCAAGATATGATCTGTTTTAGTGATTTAAAATTTTCAGTATATAAAACACATGTTTCACTATAGATCCATCACAAAACATCACTAAAACAACAATATAACAGCCAGATTCGACACGGTCAAACCATGTCAGTCATCGCGTTCTTGAGTTTTCTGGGTTTTCCAGAAAACTCAATTCGTGATCATCTGCCTTGGTTTGACCAACCACTGATTTCGATAAATTTATGAAATAAGTAATATTAAGGCATGATTAGGTAGTCTAACAAACATACTACAACCTAAATGTAAGAACCATAACGATACATCAAACCACTGTCAGATTCAAGCCCTTGAAGAACCTGTCAGACGCTTGTTCTTAGTTTCTGGGCTACCTAGAAATTACCCGGTCAATGCCGGTCAACGGTCTTTGACCGATTATAACTTAAAATATACACATCTAATGAACCTGATTCCACTTTTAGATCAAAGATCTTCCAGCATACTACCAGATCAAAGCTTAAAAACACAACAACACTTAACAGGACAAGATCTATGGGACCTGACATTTGGTTGTCAGACCATATTTCTCACTTTTCCAGATTTTGCAAATCTTCAAATCCGAGACTCTAGATGTTATGGATCTAACATCTAGCAACCCAGATCATCATTAGACACTATAACAAACATGTTTAACAAGAAAAAACTAACATCTAACAACCGAATTTTGGCCAAAAATTGAGATAGGATTTTATACCTTTGATGACTAAAATCTGATTTTGGTGTTGTTGATTTGGTTATGTTGAACGTGGGGCTGTGTTTTGGGACTGAATTACTAGAAATTTTCGAAGGTTCAAGTATGAGGAAGAGTTGGTGAGAGAAAAATTAAATTTGGCAAAGTTTTCTACACTTTCTCTCTCCCAATCTATTTATAAACAAATGTGATGCATGAATTTGCTGGAAAAGGGAGCTGAATGCTGTCAATTAGAGCATGTGGGGTGGTTGGATTTGGTCACCAACTTTCCCCTAATTGTCAACACCTACAAATTAGCCAAAATAATGGAACTAGGGGCAAAAAGGTCATTTTTTTTTCCAATTAATGGCATTCTTGGCATTTGACAAACCCTTAGGGTTTGACCATTAGGGTTTAACCCTAAGGTTTATTACATAGTATTTGTAGAATTTAGCAATTAGGGTTTGTGCCAAAAAAATAAAAAATAAAATAAATAAATAAAATTATTTTAGTTTCTAAAATTTAAAAATTAAGATTGTTAATTAGATTAGGTTTATTAATTACGTTATACATGAATGTTAGGATTTAGTACCCCAAATCATAATTACCCTTGCCAATTTGGCAATTAATGTTCACAATTTTTAGTAATTAGGGCTACTAAAATATATAATTAGAGTTTATATTAATTAAATTAGGGTTCTTGATATAAATTAAATTCTTTATTTATATATGGACATTAGGGTATTATATCTTAATTAACTTTACCACTTGAATAATTAGTGCTAAAATTAACAGTTAGGCTTCACAGAAATATCGATTAGGGTTTTGATTTCACAATTAGGGTTTCGCGACAAAATTAGGTTTTCGCGACAAAATTAGGGTTTCTCCTAATTAGCGCTCCATGAAGTAATACGTAACCATATATCATATAACACAGATATTTAATAATCTTACGTTTCCCATTTAAATTGATAAATAGAGTTAAATCAATTAATGCTAGGGTTTGGTCAATATACGATAATTGACCAACCATCAACAGTACAATTTTTACAGTACATATTTATAGCACTGAAAAATCAAAATATAATTAATATTATATTATTATTGTCATTCCTTGATCAAAACCCAAAATTAGGGTTTGGATTCCAAATCTGATTTTATCCGCCATAATTAACCTTATAATTAAGTAAAAATAATTTACTTAATAACTTGAATAAAATTATTACAATAACATAATTATTATAATTATTCAAAATCATTACATGTATTATTTGAATAATATAAACATATAATTTCATGGAAAAATTATTAATAAAACATTTCTATTATAGAATTAATTACTATCAGAATATACTTTTTAATAATCAATAATTCTAAATCAAATTTACTTGTAAATAATCATGTAATAAATATATTTTTTTATTTACCACATAAATACATATACACATTATCTTGTACAAATCCTCATCCTTTATATAAAAAAAAATTATACGCAAAATTTATGATTTATTTGTATCTAAAATATCAGGTTGTCAAATTCACCCTCCCTTATAAAGATTCCGTCCCCGGAATCACCACTTTAAAACCTATACCTACCAGGGTACATGACACTCATAATCGTTGCAAGTAGATTTTAATCACTTTGATCAAACTGATCTTTAACTTTTTATTAAAAGTTCGTCTTTCTGATTATACGGAAATTTGATTTCTAAAGAAACTCAAATTCCTCCCTCAAAATTTCCTTATAAAATAATTTACTATAAATAGGAAAATCATATATAAGAAAAATAAAAATTATAAGAAAAGTACCTGGAGTTCCACTGCCAGCTGCCACCGTGTCTTGGACTGTCATGTTGAAGACTCGTGCGGTAGATTTGGTCGGCTTGCTGGATGCAGTTGGTCCCGTGATTGCCAAAGTTCCGCCGCTTTTTCCCATGTTCGCACTTGTTGCCTCCGCTTTCCTTTTCGGACAGTTTTTCACCTTATGCTCCTTTGATCCGTATAGAAAACACCCACCAATTGACTTAGAATTGGGGCAGTTGGGAGAGATATGGCCCTCCTGCCCGCACTTGAAACATACAAATTTTCCCTTTAGACATTCTCCTAAATGATTTTTCCCACAATTCCCACATTGCACCAACGGTTTCTTATTTGCACCTTCTTGTTTTACTTGCACTCCACCAAAGTTGTTCACCTTCCTCTTATCCCTCCTATTCCCAGTATTTGTTTCCCCCTTCCCAGTCCTCTCAACTTTTCCCTTGTTTCTCCTTTCTTTGTTATAAAGGCTCATAGCCTCACTTCCCTCCTCAGCAATAAGTGCTTTCTCCATGAGTGCTGCAAATGTAGGGATTTGCAACACTACCACCTTGTTATAGAGCCAGGGTTTTAATCCCAGCTCAAACCTTCTCATTTTTCTAGCCTCCGTATCAACTTGATGCGGGGCGAACCTAGCCAATTCATTAAATTTTGCGGCATATTTCGCAACAGACATATTCTCTTGTTTTAATTCCAGAAATTTTACTTCCATTCTAGCCTGCATACTAGATGAAAAATAGTTTTTGAAAAACAGAGTTTTAAATCTTTCCCAAGTAACTACACCTTCCCCAGCCCTTGCCTGATTAGCTTCCCACCAAAAATTCGCCTATCCCTTCATCATATAGGCAGCAAAAACCGTTTTCTGCTCCTCAGCTACCCTAGCTATTACAAACGCTTTTTCGATTTCTTTAACCCAAGTTTGGGCTTCTACAGGGTCAGTTGTACCTCTAAATTCGGGAGGTCCTACAGCTTTGAAGTCATTGAAGTTTGATAAGCGATTGTCCTGTTGGTTCCCAGCGGCTGCCGTTCCTTGTTGCATGGCTTGAGCTATCATATTTGCGAATTGCTGCATTGGATTTGGTTGTGGTTGTCCTTCAACGTTGTTGACAGATTCTTCTGCCCTTTGATTACGATTTTGTCGTCGAGGCGGCATTATCTGGTTAAATAAAACATAATTTAACTTACATTCTAAACCTTATCATATAAGTTTAATATATATTAAACTTGGTTCATTATCCAAACATAAGTCCATTTCCATTAATTCAAAGTAATTTACATAGCATAATCCATACTACTATCCCTTTGTGACCACAAGAGTCAGGATTTACAACCTTGATTAACACAAAAGTTGAGAATATTACATTACACAAACATACTAAACATACATATTATATTAAACAAACCTACACCACAGAACCTATACTACCTATTCACTATGCCTTTTCCTTGATCGAGGACAACTTTTTGCTTGATGACCTTCTATCCCACAGATAAAACAAACACACTGCTTAGGATTGGGACACTGAGGAGAAAAATGTCCCCCATGTCTGTAATTGTAGCAAACATTTTCCCGTTTCCTGCACACGCCTTCATGCTTCTTGTCACATTTTGTACACTTTTCTATGTGTTTAAAGTTCCCTTGGTTATTATCAGGATCACGATCATTCATTTTTCTTTTTCCCTTCTGGTTCAGAGCTGCACTTGACTTGTTGCTTTTAGCTCCTATTTGGTCAATTTGGATTTTAAGCTTATCTTATTCTTCCATTGTTTCAATTAATGCTTTTCGCAGTTGGCTATTTAGTAATTTTTCTATTTCCCACAACCGTTCCAAAGAGGAAACCTGGTCTCGCAGATTCTGCACTTCAGTTGATACTTGGTCAGCTCCAACTTCAGTGTCTGAATCACTGTCGGTTAGTTCCACCATTTCTGGATCTGGTACGACATTCTCCACAATAACCACCTCATCGAGGTTGCTTTCAGTTTGAGCCTCTATTTCAGCTTTTGGCTTTGATATCGGCTTCTTCTTTACGATCCAAGGGTATCCTAATCCTTTTTCACCTGACATCTACACACACAAATTATCTTGATTAGCATAGAATATATACACATAACACATAAAGGTTTTATATAAGTTATCTTTTAATTTGTTTGACGATGAATTTATCCGATTCATCTACCTTTAAACTCTATATGAGTTATTTATATTTTTAACGTTTCCCTCTGTTCTAAGGTTATAGCCTAAGGTCTAACCCACCTAAGGTTTCTAACCCTATAGCTCTGATACCATTCTGTGACGCCCCCAAATCCAGGTACTTGAAACCCGAACTCGGTGCTTCACGATATCATTTCTATGAGCAGAATAATTCTAATAATAATAACAATAATATAGATTTTCAAACTTAATTTACATATTATCAGAGTTTAGTTCCAAAGTACGAAACCTTTAACATTCTTACATGATCATAATAATAATAATATTTATTATCCTTATCATAAAGTCAGACTATTACATAAAATAGCTTAAACATTTAGTCAGCAACTTTCCCTTTCCCCTTGTTCTTGGCAGATCCTTCGGTTTGTTCACACTTAGCTGAAAACATTTACAATTAAGCAAGAATGACCATTCGAGTGCCCAGCAAGTAATAACAACAATAATAGTTAACTGAAAGGATTAAATGTTTTCTTTGAAAGATACTTCTACAACGGATCGACAGTTGTGAAGTAAGCTGAACCAATAATTAACAACATGTCATTTTGATTTCAAATTTTTGAAACTACGTATTGACTATAAATGAGAATCAGTTGACAGACTATGAACATTATTTTATATTTTTTTGAAAAGGTTTAAACAGAACTTCATCTGTAAACCGTCATTGCTTACGGGCACGGGGGTGATCAGCCCGTTATGCCCTGTATTGATCAATACTACATTTCTAGAACGATATTATCGTTCATCCTTTGTCCGCCGTAGCGCATAAAAATTTCCCATGATTGGGATGTTCATAACAGTCTTGAATCCATACCAAAACAATTCGGTTGGATAAGTTTTATCTTGTTCAACAACAACTTTAATTATATGTCTAGCTGGATCAAATAGCTTAGACGACTTTTATTTCAAAGTATACATACTAAGTAACTATAAGTATGTATCAACATGTGATAAAATATAATGATTATCCAAGTGGGGACACTTGTATAACCATGTTATAGAAATTAACGAACAGAATAAATAACTTGATCAATATTAACAAGATAAAGGAAATTGTACAACAATTATTGCTTAATAGCTTGCTTATACAGAATCATGGCATAAGTATATACAAAGGTTTCAATATTTGAACAGTTCAGATAATATCTTACGCATGTCCTTAGCATAAAGTAAATGCAAAGGGTTAGATACTTGCCTTGTTTGCTGCTTACACAACTTAGATATATCTTTTCTATCAAGTCCTATCATTAAATAGATCATTGTCTGATTAGAATAATATATCATATAATACTGCTTATTGCAGTCAGTACATTCCTAATCACATTGTCACATAACTTTAACATCATTGAATTACAAATAATTCACTTATCAAATCAATCTATCTAAGTCCAGATCAATTTCTGAAACATGTCGGTCTACCGACAACTTTATCGGGTAATATCGAGTCTAAGACTCTATACAGTTATTCAATATCCACTTAGATATCTTAAACAACCGTTAATAACATTTTTCATGACCTTAATAATTATAAAATAATTATTACCATTTACCATAATTTTTGAAATATCAGAATCATTGTTAAATGATTTAAATATCAAACAATTCTATTATCATTAATATTTAATTAATATTAAACTATTAATGAAACCATTGCCAAAATATTAAAGTCATTAATAATAACTTAAAATAGTTTTAAAACATTTATATTACCTTTAAATTATTTCTAAAACAATTAAAATCATTATTAAATACTTACCATTAATATTAATTTATCATTATCCCAATATTAAAAGTTATTAATTACAACTTAAAATATTTTTAATTCACTTGTATCCTTTTTAAATGATTTTTAAATAAATAAAACCCTTTTTAAACTATTTATTTAATATAATTATTAAATAAATTTAATATCATTAATCATTAAATAAATATCATTAATATTAAATTATTAATGAAATTATCCTTTAAATATTAAAAGTTATACTTTATAACTTAAAATATCTTTAAATACTTATTTTCATTTAAAATGATTATTATAATATTAAAAATCATTTTTAAATTAAATTATTTAATATAATTATTAAATAACTTTAAAAATAATTAATTAATGAAATTTTCATTTAAATATTAAAAGTTATATTTTATAACTTAAAATATTTTTAAATACCTTATTCTTATTTAAAATGATTTTTAATTTAATAAAATCATTTTTAATTCATTTAATAAATAACTTAATTATCATTAATATTAATTTATTAATGAAAATTATCACATATTATTAAAAGTTATCAAAAATAACTTAAATTATTTTCTTATGCCATAATATAATTTTAAATGATTTTTCAAATATTAAAATCATTTTTAAATAATTTATTTAATATTATAATTAAATAAATTAAATACTTTTAATATTCCAAAAATATTAAATATTTATGAAATATATTTAAAATAATTAAAAACTAATTTTTAGAATTTAAAATAATTTTTAATAATTTATTTTGTATTTTTAATAATTAAAAACTATTTTTTTCTATTTTTTTAATAATTTCCGAAAAATAAATAAAATCTGTCGCTAAAGACCACCTATAGCGACAGAACCGTCGCTATAGGTGTTCTTCATGTTCTTAAGTTGTTCATAGCAGTTCGCATGGTATCACGTTTGACCACGATTCCCGGTCAGATCCTGATGTTAATGGACATGTTATGAGTCACATATTGTAGTACTAATGCACGACTACAAGATCCAACAACAAATGTGCTTATAACATGTATAACCAACGAGATCCGAGCCCTTAAAGTGGCTGTCAGACCTGTTCTTCATTTTCTGGGTAATCCAGAAATGAAGAACAGCTCGTAATGCCTACTTTGGGCTTCCACAACTTGCAAGATATGATCTGTTTTAGTGATTTAAAAGTTTCAGTATATAAAACACATGTTTCACTATAGATCCATCACAAAACATCACTAAAACAACAATATAACAGCCAGATTTGACACGGTCAAACAATGTCAGTCATCGCGTTCTTGAGTTTTCTGGGTTTTCCAGAAAACTCAATTCGTGATCATCTGCCTTGGTTTGACTAACCACTGATTTCGATAAATTTATGAAATAAGTAATATTAAGGCATGATTAGATAGTCTAACAAACATACTACAACCTAAATGTAAGAACCATAACGATACATCAAACCACTGTCAGATTCAAGCCCTTGAAGAACCTGTCAGACGCTTGTTCTCAGTTTCTGGGCTACCTAGAAATTACCCGGTCAATGCCGGTCAACGGTCTTTGACCGATTATAACTTAAAATATACACATCTAACGAAGTTGATTCCACTTTTAGATCAAAGATCTTCCAGCATACTACCAGATCAAAGCTTAAAAACACAACACTTAACAGGACGAGATCTATGAGACCTGACATTTGGTTGTCAGACCATATTTCTCACTTTTCCAGATTTTGCAAATCTTCAAATCCGAGACTCTAGATGTTATGGATCTAACATCTAGCAACCCAGATCATCATTAGACACTATAACAAACATGTTTAACAAGAAAAAACTAACATCTAACAACTGAATTTTGGCCAGAAATTGAGATAGGATTTTATACCTTTGATGACCAAAATCTGATTTTTGTGTTGCTGATTTGGTTATGTTGAACGTGGGGCTGTGTTTTGGGACTGAATTACTAGAAATTTTTGAAGGTTCAAGTATGAGGAAGAGTTGGTGAGAGAAAAATTAAATTTGGCAAAGTTTTCTACACTTTCTCTCTCCCAATCTATTTATAAACAAATGTGATGCATGAATTTGCTGGAAAAAGGGAGCTGAATGCTGTCAATTAGAGCATGTGGGGTGGTTGGATTTGGTCACCAACTTTCCCCTAATTGTCAACACCTACAAATTAGCCAAAATAATGGAACTAGGGGCAAAAAGGTCATTTTTTTCCAATTAATGGCATTCTTGGCATTTGACAAACCCTTAGGGTTTGACCATTAGGGTTTAACCCTAAGGTTTATTACATAGTATTTGTAGAATTTAGCAATTAGGGTTTGTGCCAAAAAAAATAAAAAATAAAATAAATAAATAAAATTATTTTAGTTTCTAAAATTTAAAAATTAAGATTGTTAATTAGATTAGGTTTATTAATTACGTTATACATGAATGTTAGGGTTTAGTACCCCAAATCATAATTACCCTTGCCAATTTGGCAATTAATGTTCACAATTTTTAATAATTAGGGCTACTAAAATATATAATTAGAGTTTATATTAATTAAATTAGGGTTCTTGATATAAATTAAATTCTTTATTTATATATGGACATTAGGGTATTATATCGTAATTAACTTTACCACTTGAATAATTAGTGCTAAAATTAACAGTTAGGCTTCACAAAAATATCGATTAGGGTTTCGATTTCACAATTAGGGTTTCGCGACAAAATTAGGGTTTCGCGACAAAATTAGGGTTTCTCCTAATTAGCGCTCCATGAAGTAATACGTAACCATATATCATATAGCATAGATATTTAATAATCTTACGTTTCCCATTTAAATTGATAAATAGAGTTAAATCAATTAATGCTAGGGTTTGGTCAATATACCATAATTGACCAACCATCAACAGTACAATTTTTACAGTACATATTTATAGCACTGAAAAATCAAAATATAATTAATATTATATTATTATTGTCATTCCTTAATCAAAACCCAAAATTAGGGTTTGGATTCCATATCTGATTTTATCCGCCATAATTAACCTTATAATTAAGTAAAAATAATTTACTTAATAACTTGAATAAAATTATTACAATAACATAATTATTATAATTATTCAAAATCATTACATGTATTATTTGAATAATATAAACATATAATTTCATGGAAAAATTATTAATAAAACATTTCTATTATAGAATTAATTACTATCAGAATATACTTTTTAATAATCAATAATTCTAAATCAAATTTACTTGTAAATAATCATGTAATAAATATATATTTTTATTTACCACATAAATACATATACACATTATCTTGTACAAATCCTCATCCTTTATATAAAAAAAAAATTATACGCAAAATTTATGATTTATTTGTATCTAAAATATCAGGTTGTCACATACCGAGTGTAGAAATGGACACGTATGATGAAAGTGTAGAACTCGAATGAAATTTTGAGCGATGTAAATGAAGTTAAAAATTTTAAAGGAAGAATTGTTATATAAACAAGTAGATTCAAAAAAGAATCTTGAAGAGATATAAAGATAAGAAATAGGAGTTTCCTAACTCCAATAGCCAAGATAACGAATAATGTCATAAATGATGAAAAAAGGGAAAGAAAGAGGATCGTAAAACAAAATGATCACGAGTTAAGAAAAGAATTTTAAGGGAGATGATTATAGAATAAGATCACGACGTGATCTATTTAAGTTATAAAAGGAAGATGGTTTGTAATTGTTGAATGATTATATCTTGATGCTATGAAGATAATGTACTATGATAGTACGAGATAAACTAATGAGGAGTTATAGATAATGTGATACGAGGAATTCGTATCGAGCAAAGACCAAGTTATAATCAAGATAGAATTAGGAGGGATTTCAATTGAGGACTCAGGTGGTGGCTGAGTTGTACAAACCTTTGTATGGGTGAGGGTTTTGTGCGTGTACTCAATTTATCACATTGATAATCATTGGAATGTTTGTGTCGCGCTATTTGCTATATGCCTATTGAGAAGGTGATTCTTTTCTCATGTGTATAACAGATACGTTGAGTATAGTTAGAGAATATTATAAGGTTAAGTGCGAGTTCTTAAAACTTATACTTATGTTAGGTTCGTGACTCATAATTATATGGTATATTTTGAACCCCTCAGCGAATGAACGCCTATGGTCTGACTAGGATAAGTTCTTAAACTCATATGATTGTGGCAAGTTCCTGAACTCATAACGTGTGGTAAGTTTGACGAACTGAGTATAGATAAGTGTGAATGGAGTATTGAGAATGATAGGAATAGATAGACCTATTGAGCAATGGATCATTATAGAAAGTGGAGTTGATGGTGGAAGCATAGGTATTCTAAATCTACTAGCTATGCTAGACTTTCAAAATTTATTGACTTCGTACTGATGTTTACACTTTTATTTTCTTGAAAAACATTGGATCAAATGATGGAACCAATGAGTTTTAACAACAATACTGTTATTCGTATGTCTATGCTAATTGCTTCGGCTAGACAAAAATGATTTTCTATATATCAAAATGTATTTTATATCATTAATGCATCATGTAACCTGGTTCAAAGATGATAAAAATGATGGAGTCATCAATGCAATATTACCTAGTGTTGGATGTGATCTAAGGATCGTCAGCCCACTATGATATGATGTAGTATGATAAAATCACCAAATAACGGAATCCTCAACGGACTGTAAATACAGTGCGGTATCATGACGTCATAAAAAGATTTTTGAGATTTCTTTAAGATATGAGAATACATATGTATGTATGTATACGTATATTTCGGTTGATGTTCGAATTGTTGTAGAGGTCTATGCAATTTGGTTCAGCTAGACAAATATTGAAAGTTGTTCATGAAATTCAAGAGTTTCTTTAGAAGTTATGCCAAACCAAATTGTTTTTGTGCGGATTCAGATGTTGAAAAGCTGAGATGAACAACCCTATTATTTAGGGGTTGCACCTAGTTTTATACTTTGTGCTGAAATGTTTGTGCACAATACATGTACGAAGGATTGATCCCCTAAGTATCTTGAAGTCATTATAGTCGTATGACTATAAAAGTTAAAGTTGAGAGATTACTTATAACTGTGGACAAGGTTCGTGGTCATTAGACCCTCAGTTGAATGCTTGAACTCAAAATTCTGAGATAAACAACTCTTTTATTATAGGTTATGCTTAGTTTATACTTTGCGCTGAAATGTTTGTGCACAATACATAGTATGAAGGGCTTAACACCCTAAGTACTGAGCGTAACGCATATAGTCGTTACAAAACACTACGTTGCGGCCCAACGTGGTGGTACAATAGGCTGGCCACCAAGTGTAACGACCGAGAAATTCAGATCTTACTGTAAAATGATTTTATTAAATAATAATAAAATTGTATTCCTTGTGTTATCAAGATGGTTGTCATTATATAACCTATTGATGTTAGAATGTCATAGTATTTGAGCTACGTGGATGAATTAAAGTGTTTGAATTTTCAAGACGAAAATAAAAGTTTTTCGAGAAATTTTCTGAAAAACACTATTCATCGGTATTTGCTCGGGATATAATTTTGAGTTTTCGAGAAATACGTAATGATGAAATAACAAGGTAAGATGGATAATGTAATAAAAATCTAGTTATGGAAAATGAAATAATTCGCTTGTGGACTTAATTTATAAACGTTAGGTAAAGTGAAGTGTTAAGGAATAAGTAATAATTGTATGATACTTGGTATTGTACAAAGTAATGAAAACGAGTATAATACGAAGTATTATATGAGTTTGTATGAAGGATGAAATATCGTATATAAATTCTATATGAATTAGAATATGAAAATAATATATAAACTATATGTATATGTATTAAGAAATGTTAATGGACTTGGAGAGATTGATAAGAATTAATATAAGTCCAAGTGAATTAAAGGAAGAGGCCCAATAATTGATTAATGAACAAGCTAGTGTTTATTAATGCAAAGCCCAAGGATTTATTAATCCAAGCCCAAGCTAGAATCCATGAGTTAATAGACCCATGGGGCAAAACCATATTGATATGGTTATTGTGGTGACCAAGTATAGTGGTGACCAAGTAATGTGGTGACCAAGTTAGTGTGGTGACCAAGTCCTTGAAGTAATGACCAAGTGTAGGATAAGTTTTGTGCCTTGCAAGTAATGAATAGTAAGGATGTGCATGAGGAGGTGGGATGGTTTAATGACTAAACTACCCTAGCTTTGCAATTTCTATAAATAGAGGAGGCTTACAAGCCATTTGTTGGTTGTTCAAATAATCTAAGACATCACAAAGTGCTTAAGTGTTAGAGAGTTTAAGTCACAAATAAGTTACTTCCATAAGTAAGAAAAAGAAGAAAGCTACCTTACTAAGACTTCAAAAGAGTAAGATTTCTTCTCAATTATCTTCTATCTCTACCATGATAGGATGATAAGAAAAGTTGGATTAAGAAAAATGAATGAGTAAGTAGTGAACTTAAGCCAATTAAGTTGGTAATAAGTCATTTAAGCTAGCATAAGTTATAAACTTATGAGAAAATAATATAAACTTGTAAGGAGTTTATTAAGAGAAATGATATGAATATAAAAAAATTTATATGATCATATGTATCATGTATACCTAAGTTAAGTTATATATTAAGAACATATAAGAAATGATTTTTAAGAAACTTTAATTGTCATAAGTCATTAACAATGAAATCTTAAGTAGTTTATAATTTGACAAGTTATAAGCTCATGAAGAATAAGTCAAAATCCAACAATGAATATAAGTTGTTGTATTAAGTATGTTAGTATGTTCACATGATGAATGAAGTTCATTTGTAATGTTGAATGAATCATAAGAAGGAAGAATTGCCGAAATTTGCACGATTGGTTGATAATCGTCGAATTCGTAAAATTCTCAAAATGGAAGTCAAATTTTGTGTTTAAACTTGGAACCATTGTTTTCCAATGGAGACAAGTCTTATTTGGCATTTAAGAGTTACAGACTTAAAAATGATAGGATTCCGACTTGGAACGAAGAAACAAGCGTTTAACGTTCACGAACGTTTATCGTTTTCGTTAAAAATAAACCAATAGGTGAATTTTTAGCAAACAAAGTCAAATAGATAAAATTCTTGCATAAACGCATAGGATACATAATTTTTGAACCGTAGACTTTTGAACGAGCCAATTTGGAATTATAACGAAGAAGTTATGCGTCCGGGAAGTTCACAAAATTTCAAAACTGAAATTTTTTTCTGGTGCACAGAGTTGGCGCCGCGGCGCCAACCCTAGGCAAAATGAGCCGCACCGCAGTGCGGAACAGTAACTAAGCACACTGCAAGAGTTCGTCGTAGTGCAAACTATAGTACATATGGTGGCACCGCAGCGCCGTGTACAGTACCAAAAACCTCTGCAGAGTGGCGCCGCAGCGCGACCCAATAAGTAAGGACTCGCGCCGCAGCGCCAAGTCAGGGACAACGATATTAAGAGCTCGCGCCGCAGCGTGAGATGTAGGTATAAAGATGGCGTCGTAGCGTCAGTCTCAGAACAAAGATAGTAATGAGGTTTCTAAGTACAAAGAAAAGAAAACCTAATTGATTTAAAAGTAAACATAACTTAAGGAAGGTAATGTGACATTGTTTAAACTTTGTTAAACCTTAAGGAATGTAATGTAAAGGTCGAGATAACCTAGTCAAATATAAATGGAAGGGTAATGATAAACCGGAATGAATAATAACTGAATCTAATACACAATTAGATTGAAATGAAGGGTATGATATAGTCATATACATACTTGATTATATGTGACCTAATGTAAGGCATTATGTGATCATGTATTGTAGAGACTTGAACGACTTGAACATAAAGTTAATTTACCATAGCAGACGCTAAAGGCAAATATTCTAACTCTTGTCTAAGTTTAATCTGAACAAGTTTTTGAGTTTCATGTATTTTTTTCTCATGAATTGAGGTATGTTGAAGTTGAAGCCAATTCCTTTGGCTAGACTTGATGTATTGATAATCTATTCATGTATTATCAAATGTTGCTATCTTTTGTCAACTACTTGATATGGTTTTCAAAAGAAGACTGAAATGTTAAACAAATGTTTTGTCGGTAAAACGACAGGCACGTGAGGTTGCCAAATGCTTAAACGTGCATACGTTTAATGGATGTAGTGTTGATCAACATAGAATACAATAGGCTGATCACCTAGAAGTGCTCATAAGTGATATCGGGCTTACAGACTTGTTTCCGGGTTGTCCTTTTTCCAACAAAGAATGAATACTCGAGGTCTTTGACCGGAGTGAATGTTTTACTAAATATGGTTGTTATTGTAAAACATTTTGAAAGAAAAGAAGAAGTGCTATTTTGAATTTTCAATAGTACTTTATAATTATTGTTCAGTTATTGAAGATATACAATTTGTATGTGTCAGGCATGTTGTTATTAAATTGTTATACTTGCTGAGCTAGTTATGCTCACTCTTGCTTGAACCATATGAATGCAGCTAAGACTGAACGTCCCGAAGGATCAAAAAAGGATAAGGGAAAAGCTAAGGCAGATTATTAAGCTGTCTTGTAATAGTATAAGTGTAGTAGCCCTGAATCCGAGCCCTAAATCGCTGCGGATCCGGTACACTAATTCTTTCACTAATTGCAAAAGATATAAACATAAATTTTTTATACATTACATTACACACTATTTCCCAAAATCGAGTAACCTTAACTGATTACACAATTCATAAGTTATTTAACACAGAACATTATTATCAACTATTCTATTACAAAATAGCTGCATATATTGCCTCAAGCTGAACTTGGCATTATCATTTTCCTGTATCCGAACGCATTCGCTTTATCTGCAATGTTTTATCATGATATAGCAAGGGTGAGCATGAAAGTTGCCCATCAAGTTTATATACAACAATATAACGATATATCATGATTGAAGAGTATGAATAATGAGCTTGCTCTAATTCATCAATATAATTGAGAACTAGCACGAATAAATTTTTGACTGAACAAGTTTTAAACATGAACAAACATTTCTGAACCAACTGGTAATGAAGGTGATCAACCTTTCATACCTGACTTATACATGCAAGATGTACAGAGTACAAATTTCATGGCAATCAGCAATGATTAACCATAAGCTTGAAGAAACTACTCTTATTAGAGTTAAGTAAAAGAAACTTGCCTGAAACGTTGATTACCGCAACGCAATTTATAACTCTTTACCCGAAGACCTAATATTAATAATATAGATCTTCAATAATTAGAATAATATGATCACAGTATAATACTGTTATATTTCTATCCACAGAATAATCTAAACACATTACCACATAACTCTATCAGTCTATAATTCACATAAGACTTAGTATCAGGTCAAACTATTTCAGTTTGACTTAAAACTGACATAATTCTAACATCCCGACAGTCTAGTCGGTCAACACTCGAGTTTAAGTTCAGTTAAACTCTGCTTAAACACTTAACAATTACTTAGAATCACATTTATATGATTTAACACTCGGTTTTTCATTTCATAAGTTATTCGTTAACACCTAGTAAATTAAATACTAATCCAGCAACCTGGATTCTAAATATAGCAACCAAATTTCTAATTCAGCAACCTGGATTCACCAATCCATCAA
Organism: Panax japonicus; assembly: GCA_020205505.1. Lineage (NCBI taxonomy): Eukaryota > Viridiplantae > Streptophyta > Magnoliopsida > Apiales > Araliaceae > Panax > Panax japonicus. Next base: position 17,777,226 of record CM035107.1, on the reverse strand, counting down.
TTCAGTAAACTTTTTTTCAATCCAGTAATCTAAACTGCAATCCAGTAAACTGGATTCAACATATTTTCAATTTCAGTAAACTGTTTTTCAATCTAGCAAACTGGATTCAAAAATTATATAATCCAGCAAGCTGTATTCTAAATTCGTACCACCAAAATACCAAATCAGTGTATTATTCGCCGATCCTTTGGTCAAACACATATACATGTATTTCATGCAAAAAAATTATTTTTCCATAATTTTCCAACTTTCTTTGGTATTTTTCAAAAATTAATTTCTAGTGCGTAGCTTAAGAAATTAGCTACCTCGTGCTTAACTCCAATCACTCCCATCTCTTGGGATGACCTTATACATGTTAACGTGATGCTACATTTTAAATTTTGTGGCAATCGGAGTTGTAGAACTCCGTTTATAGCGATTTCCGTCGGAAAATCACAAAAATTGTAATGGTCATAGCTTGGTCGTTTTAACTCGGAATTAGTTCATTTTTGGACACGAGCTACATAATACCATATATTTTCATTTCCCAAAAGTCTGGAATTTTTCTCATTAAATAAATGTCCGAAACAGCCCCCGGAAAATTTTGGGCAGAAACTTTTTGTCATTTGGCAGTTTTGGAGTCCTTCACCAAAACTTAAATAAAACGAAATCTTTAACTCCGATTAATGATCCGTCATTTTTGTTGGATTCGTATCTTTCCGAAATACAGTTTTCATCTATCACAATCCATATTTTGACATGTTAAGCTCCCGGAAAGTAGCCCGGAAGTGGCTGTTACAAAACTGTCATTCTAACAGTTTTCTTAACTTTGTGTAGCTTGGGAGAAATCCCATATCTTGTTCAATATTCAACCTATTTGAGTAATTCCAAAGGGATATTACCCTTAACACATATATCTAGCATCCCAAGAACATAAATGATAAATATCCATCATAGATTTCAAAGATCCAAAAGCTTGATCACACTTTTTAAAAGTTTAACTTTTCTGGAAAATTCCATTTTTTCTCTTCCTTTGATTCCAACCAAAATCAACACCCAATATGGGTAATACCAAACACAAAACACTCATTAACATGTATATACATGGCTTTTGAGTTTATAAACAAAGTTTATTATTTCCTCAAACAAGCATCAAACAAAATCAAAGCTAAGAGAAAAAAAATCATGTTTTCTATCTTTTGAAAAATCTAGCTTCCATTCAACACTTTAGATCTAACTTTTGATCTACAAAAGAGTTGGATCTACATATTAAACACTTTTAATCACCAAGATCTAAGGTTATAAGCCTCAAGATCACAACTTCAAGTTATCAAAAATCAAATCAAACACATAGGAAACTAGCCAACACAAATAGAAATTTTGTTATACCTTTAGCTATAATCCTCTTGCTTTTGATGGCCCTCTTTCTTTGCTTTCCAAAGTAGGAGATTAGGTTATTGGACATTAAAGGATCCTCTCTTCTCCCTCCATGGAAATGGCCGAACTCCCCCTCTCTCTCTCTCTATCTTTGGTTTCTCTTAGATGCAAAGTAAGGAATGGGAAATGAAAGAGAAACAAACTAAGCTAGATTTTTTATGAAGTGTGGATTTTTAATATTTTCCAAGCCCACTCTCTTTCTCCCTTTCAATTACCAAGATGTTGCTTGAAAATTTGAACATAAGTGTTGGACAATTAAAAGAATGACACCTAAGGAGGTTAGGTAGGAGTTGGTTACCAACTAAAGCTAATAATTAATACACATTCTTCCCCTCTTATTTCCTTCTCTAGCAACCGGCCATGTGGCCTTAGAATGCTCCAAGTCTTGCTTTATTTACTAAATGCTTATTTAATTTAACAAACGTCCAAAAATTCCTCTCCCACTTGGCTAAAAGTTGGGTTATTCCTTTACTGTATTGCTTGGCCTCTAACCAATATCATTCACCAACACTTGGGCTATAAAATATACATAATCCACTACATTTAATTCTTATCCAACCCAATTCATTTACTTAGGGTTTCCATTTCTCAATTAAAACACCAATCCTTGCTCATTCACATCTATTTCCTTAACCCAATTAGACTTGCTATAATTAGGTTATAAAATTAATCATTTGAGATATATAAAATAAATCTCTTAGAATTAGTAAGTATTCTAAATACCACAATTCTCTTTTCCCATAAACCTTAAGTTATTAAATCCTTCATTCCTAATATATAATTAGGGTTACACTAGTTTCTTTTGTTTGTTTACATAATAAACAAATATAAACCATCACCTAATGTTCATATTTCTTACACACAACTTTTTAACCCTTAGGGTTTAATACTTCGCATTAGGATTCCCAAATTAGGGTTTAAATTCTCGATACTGAAATTGGACTTTCTGAACATATTGTTAGGGTTTTCTAACTTAATCACCATATTCATATCATGAATTTAGGGTTCGGATTCCCGAAACTGAAACTAGGGTTTCGAGAACCGTTTTCTAGGGTTTCTCATCAGACGTTAGGGTTTCTAATAGTTCGTTAGATTTTTCTAACTTAATAAACATATGATTAACATAACTTTAGGGTTTGCTAAAGTTATAACTTATCTGATCAATCCTTGATCTTAAATCATTATGGTTCACATATGTAACCAAATATACCGACTAGTATTCACTTCGATACTTATCCCTGATAATTCTTTAAAAGAATTTTAAATCTACCATAATCTTATATCTCATTACTAGACTATCACTTACAGTCTATCACATAATTCAAGTCTTGTCCAAAACTTTTGAAATTCTTGGAATTTCATTACATAACTGCCAATTCCATACACTTATTTCCTGTCTAGGTCCTAATATTGAACCTTAAATCAATCAATTATGATTTTCATAAATTGTCTGATTTCTCGGGTTGTCACATTCACCCCTCCTTCTAAGAATTTCGTCCCCGAAATTCACCTTACACCTTACACCTTACACCGTGCACCTTACACCATTTATACTGAGCGATCACACAAGATCTTGAACTTATTTTCTCGGGTATCTATCAAAGATATTCAAACTTCTCGGGTATCTATCAAAGATTTACTTTGATACATACGCAAATTTCTCGGGTATCTATCAAAGATTTACTTTGATACATACGCAAATTTCTCGGGTATCTATCAAAGATACTCAAACTTCTCGGGTATCTATCAAAGATACTCAAACTTGTCGGGTATCTATCAAAGATACTCAAACTTCTCGGGTATCTATCAAAGATACTCAAACTTCTCGGGTATCTATCAATGATACTCAAACTTCTCAGGTATCTATCAAAGATACTCAAACTTCTCGGGTATCTATCAAAGATTTACTTTGATATATACTCAAATTTCTCGGGTATCTATTAAAGATACTCAAAACGCGAGCAAAGATCAAATTCACACTAAGTATTCCTGTATTTACAACTCCATCACATTTTTATCATCTCTGCACCAGGTTACATAGTACATGAGTGATAATTAAAAACAAATTTTGATATTTCAAATCATTTCTTAAACATTCTATCTGTTCCTATAATCCTTAATTCTCCATTCACATACAACTATTCCCAGTTCATTAAACCAAACTTATGAGTCCATAAATTGCCACAATCATATGAGTTCACGAACTTTCCTAGACAGACCTTTGGCGTCCATTCGCTGAGGGGTTCATAAACATTTCATATAACTATGCGTCAAGTATGTCACATAAGTATGAATTTTAAGAACTCACACTTAACCTTATATCCTCTAACTATGGCCTATCTATATGTCATACACATGAGAAAGGAATCACCCTCTTAACACGCATATAGCAAATAGCGCGACACAAACAAATCAATGATTATCAATGCCAGAAACTAAGTGGTTGTCAAACCAAACTCGGCCACTAATCAATATAGAAAGCTAAGCGGACAATTCCACGCCCATACAAAGAATTGGTCAACCTAACCACTACATCGACCAGGAAACTAAGTGATTCTAAAACCAAGTACAAATTCCCCGCCCATACAAGGAATCATACAACTCAGCGACTGACACGAGTCCTCAATTGAAATCCCCACATAATTCTAACTCCATACTTACTCCATACGAATTTTATTTAATCCGTATTTAAAATTCATAACTCTTTTATGAGTTTTCATAGTACAATTTCATAGTACAACATAGACACAGCATCTTGCTGTAAACTTTTCAATCATCAGATTGATTCTTTCCCTGCTATCACTTTATCAGATCACGGGGTGATCTTATCGTATATATTACGATTCAATTCTATGCACTATGATCATTTTATTTTACGATCTTCTATCCCTGAACTTTCAGTCTTTTAGACTCGTTCTATTCACCATTACTGTTCAACTTTATTATCAGAGTTAGGGAACTCTGTGCTTTACACTCGCCGAGATTCGTCTTTGAATCTTACCGACCAACTAACTCTATTTGAGTTAGTTTTATCCTAATCACTGCGGTTATTGGTCTCAGGTATTCCTACCTAAGATTCATAACCAACAGCTCTGATACCAACTGTAGTAGCCCCGAATCCGAGCCCTAAATCGCCGCAGATCCGGTACACTAATTCTTTCACTAATTGCGAAAGATATAAACATAAATTGTTTATGCATTACATTACACACTATTCCCCAAAATCGAGTAACCTTAACTGATTACACAATTCATAAGTTATTTAACACAGAACATTATTATCAACTATTCTATTAAAAAATAGCTGCATATATTTCCCCAAGCTGAACTTGGCATTATCATTTTCCTGTATCCGAACGCATTCGCTTTATCTGCAATGTTTTATCATGATATAGCAAGGGTGAGCATGAAAGTTGCCCATCAAGTTTATATACAACAATATAACGATATATCATGATTGAAGAGTATGAATAATGAGCTTGCTCTAATTCATCAATATAATTGAGAACTAGCACGAACAAATTTTTGACTGAACAAGTTTTATACATGAACAAACATTTCTGAACCAACTGGTAATGAAGGTGATCAGCCTTTCATACCTGACTTATACATGCAAGATGTACATAGTACAAATTTCATGGCAATCAACAATGATTAACCATAAGCTTGAAGAAACTACTCTGATTAGAGTTAAGTAAAAGAAACTTGCGTGAACCGTTGATTACCGCAATGCAATTTATAATGCTTTACCCGAAGACCTAATATTAATAATATAGATCTTCAATAATTAGAATAATATCATCACAGTATAATACTGTTATATTTCTATCCACAGAATAATCTAAACACATTACCACATAACCCTATCAGTCTATAATTCACATAAGACTTAGTATTAGGTCAAACTATTTTAGTTTGACTTAAAACTGACATAATTCTAACATCCCGACAGTCTAGTCGGTCAACACTCGAGTTTAAGTTCAGTTAAACTCTGCTTAAGCACTTAACAATTACTTAGAATCACATTTATATGATTTAACACTCGGTTTTTCATTTCATAAGTTATTCATTAACACCTAGTAAGTTAAATACTAATCCAGCAACCTGAATTCTAAATATAGCAACCAAATTTCTAATTCAGCAACCTGGATTCACAAATTATATAATCCAGCAAGCTGTATTCTAAATTCGTACCACCAAAATACAAAATCAGTGTATTATTCTCCGATCCTTTGGTCAAACACATATACGTGTATTTCATGCACAAAAATTATTTTTCCATAATTTTCCAACTTCCTTTGGTATTTTTCAAAAATTAATTTCTAGTGCGTAGCTTAAGAAATTAGGTACCTCGTGCTTAACTCCAATCACTCCCATCTCTTGGGATGACCTTATATATGTTAACGTGATGCTCCATTTTAAAGTTCGTGGCAATCGGAGTTGTAGAACTCCATTTATAGCGATTTTCGTCGGAAAATCATAAAAATTGTAATGGTCATAACTTGGTCGTTTTAACTCGGAATTAGCTCATTTTTGGACACGAGCTACATAATACCATATATTTTCATTTTCCAAAAGTCTGGAATTTTCTCATTAAATAAATGTCTGAAACAGCCCCCAGAAAATTTTGGGCATAAACTTTTTGTCATTTGGCAGTTTTGGAGTCCTTCACCAAAAATTAAATAAAACGAAATATGTAATTCCGATTAATGATCCGTCAATTTTGTTGGATTTGTATCTTTCCGAAATACAGTTTTGATCTATCACAATCCATATTTGGACATGTTAAACTCCTGGAAATTAGCCCGGAAGTGGCTTTTACAAAACTGTCATTCTAATAGTTTTCTTAACTTTGTGTAGCTTGGGAGAAATCCCATATCTTGTTCAATATTCAACCTATTTGAGTAATTACAATTGGATTTTACCCTAAACACATATATCTAGCATCCCAAGAACATAAATGATAAATATCCATCATATATTTCAAAGATCCAAAAGCTTGATCACACTTTTTAAAAGTTTAACTTTTCTGGAAAATTCCATTTTTTTCTCTTCCTTTGATTCCAACCAAAATCAACACCCAATATGGGTAATACCAAACACAAAACACTCATTAACATTTATATACATGGCTTTTGAGTTTATAAACAAATTTTATTATTTCCTCAAACAAGCATCAAACAAAATCAAAGCTAAGAGAAAAAAAATCATGTTTTCTATCTTTTGAAAAATCTAGCTTCCATTCAACACTTTAGATCTAACTTTTGATCTACAAAAGAGTTGGATCTACATATTAAACACTTTTAATCACCAAGATCTAAGGTTATAAGTCTCAAGATCACAACTTCATGTTGTCAAAAATCAAATCAAACACAAAGGAAACTAGCCAACACAAATAGAAATTTTTGTTATACCTTTAGCTATAATCCTCTTGCTTTTGATGGCCCTCTTTCTTTGCTTTCCAAAGTAGGAGATTAGGTTATTGGACATCAAAGGATCCTCTCTTCTCCCTCCATGGAAATGGCCGAACTCCCCCCCTCTCTCTCTTTGGTTTCTCTTAGATGCAAAGTAAGGAATGAGAAATGAAAGAGAAACAAACAAAGCTAGATTTTTTATGAAGTGTGAATTTTTAATATTTTCCAAGCCCACTCTCTTTCTCCATTTCAATTACCAAGATGTTGCTTGAAAATTTGAACATAAGTGTTGGACAATTAAAAGAATGGCACCTAAGGAGGTTAGGTAGGAGTTGGTTACCAACTAAAGCTAATAATTAATACACATTCTTCCCCTCTTATTTCCTTCTCTAGAAACCGGCCATGTGGCATTAGAATGCTCCAAGTCTTGCTTTATTTACTAAATGCTTATTTAATTTAACAAACGTCCAAAAATTCCTCTCCCACTTGGCTAAAAGTTGGGTTATTCCTTTACTGTATTGCTTGGCCTCTAACCAATATCATTCGCCAACACTTGGGATATAAAATATACATAATCCACTACATTTAATTCTTATCCAACCCAATTCATTTACTTAGGGTTTCCATTTCTCAATTAAAACACCAATCCTTGCTCATTCACATCTATTTCCTTAACCCAATTAGACTTGCTATAATTAGGTTATAAAATTAATCATTTGAGATATATAAAATAAATCTCTTAGAATTAGTAAGTATTCTAAATACCACAATTCTCTTTTCCCATAAACCTTAAGTTATTAAATCCTTCATTCCTAATATATAATTAGGGTTACACTAGTTTCTTTTGTTAGTTTACATAATAAACAAATATAAACGATCACCTAATGTTCATATTCCTTACACACAACTTTTTAACCCTTAGAGTTTAATACTTCGCATTAGGATTCCCAAATTAGGGTTTAAATTCTTGATACTGAAATTAGGCTTTCTGAACATATCGTTAGGGTTTTCTAACTTAATCACCATATTCATATCATGAATTTAGGGTTCGGATTCCCGGAACTGAAACTAGGATTTCCAGAACCGTTTTCTAGGGTTTCTCATCAGACGTTAGGGTTTCTAATAGTTCGTTAGATTTTTCTAACTTAATAAACATATGATTAACATAACTTTAGGGTTTGCTAAAGTTATAACTTATCTGATCAATGCTTGATCTTAAATCATTATGGTTCACATATGTAACCAAATATACCGACTAGTATTCACTTCGATACTTATCCCTGATAATTCTTCAAAAGAATTTTAAATCTACCATAATCTTATATCTCATTACTAGACTGTCACTTACAGTCTATCACATAATTCAAGTCTTGTCCAAAACTTTTGAAATTCTTGGAATTTCATTACATAACTGCCAATTCCACACACTTATTTCCTGTCTAGGTCCTAATATTGAACCTCAAATCAATCAATTATGATTTTCATAAATTGTCTAATTTCTCGGGTTGTCACAATAAGTCTATTGTTGTAATGTAACTGATATTATAACAAAGAACCTTTGTAATGGGTATAGAACCTGGGAAATGTAAATATTACTTTAAATATATAGAAATGATGTTCGTTCTTTGAGACTTTTCAATTGAATGAATGTATGAATGTTGTACAATATAGCACCATCTGTCGGGTTGGAAGATACCCAGATTTGGGGGCGCTACACCTAGTGTACGAGTGGAGGATGTTTTCAGTCTTTGTGATTGATAAACATTCTACCAAAGTGGGTTTAAAGTGTGAAGAACCTGGTAGGTGAGGCACTATTAAACCTAGAGAATAGAGTTCAGGGTCTTGTGACCCTCAGCATGATTTGGAATCTTTTAAATTCCTGAGTTATTCATACTACTTCCCAATTATTGAACAATTGTGGAAGATTCTTGTTATTCTGCAAGATGGAAGTGAAAAGGGAAAGTATTCCTTAGAAAGAAATGAGTCGTAGAATGCGACACTGAATGATGAATGTGTTGATTAAGTGAGAAATGAGATTTTGAAGTGAGAAGTAGATGAGTTATCAAAGAAATTTGTAAAACTTTTAAATAAAAAAAGTTAATAATTTTAGAATGATCTTTACGGAAAGAAAGTGGTTATAGAAATCAATGAATGAATGAAGTAGTGACGTAAAATCTATTTTGATAGATTGAATATTAATTGATAAAATTTCGAGGACGAAATTCTTATAAGAAAGGGTGAATATAATATCCCTAGTGTTGATGATAATGATCCTTAGATAAGGAATTGAGTTCAAGTGAAAGTTATGAAATGAAACCTACAATTTGTTAAAGTAATGAATGTAGTAGGAAATATAAAACCTATATTTAGATAAAACGATGAAAGATTACTCTAAGTTATTTGTTTAATTTGTGTCTTCGATTCTGGGGACAGAATCTTTGTAAGTAGGGAAGATTGTAACGAATGAGTGGTTTGAGTTGTGATTCTAAGGACAGAATCCTTGTAAGGAGGGAATGATATAACAATCCTAATTTTTTATTTAAATATTTATCGAATTATATAAATATTTAATGGATGTGTTTATCGTTGAATAAGTATTTGTTTTATTGATTTGATTTGATTTGGTTAATTATTTGTTTAATAAATAATTAATGAGTTAAGGAAAGTAATTATTTTGAAATAGTAATCTAATTTAATTTAATAATTAAGTTAGAGAATTTTTAATGATTAAATAAATTATTATATTATGCAATGAATTGTTATTAGAATTAATTAAATTAAGTATGAAAACTTAATTAATTAGAAGTGTGACAAATAGCTATATTATAAGTAGTTATTAAAATAAATTAAAGTAGTTTTGAATTAGTTTGCCAAACAAAGCCCTATGGCTTTTGGATTTCTTTTGAATTTTAAATTATAATAATATAGATTAATACATAAAATAAATCAATAAAATATAAATACAAGTTATACGTTATATGTTTGGTAACTGCTATTTTTAATAAGGTCATTAGTAGGTGTATTATTATTATTTACGTTGGCTAGCATATGAGTTAGTTTACGCTTAGTAGCTTCACTCTAATACTGAGAAAAGAAAAGAGAAAAAGTTACAAAGGGTTTTAGAGAGAATTGTCAGAGGAAGTCAAGAGAGAAAAGGCTGGGATTCTAGAGAAACACTGAGTTCTTCAAGCTGTCTAAGTGTTTAACAAGATTTCTTAACAAAACAAGGTATGTCTATGACCATAATATTAGATACTCATATGTTTTACGTTATATTATATCTATGTGTTCTTCTTCTTCACTGTGTATAAGGTTTTTTACAAAATTCTTGTAAACCATGTTTTTGTAATTGTTATACTAACATATATAGATATGTGATTATATGTTTAATATATATAGATAAGATTGTATGCTAATTACGTGTTAAAGAAAAGGAATTAGTTTTTACAGTAAACATTCACGTATGAACGTGGTTTATAGAAATATCAAAATTAGTATATGTTAATTGTGAAATTGTGAAATTGAACTGTGAACGGTTAATTGGGTATGAACTACAGAGAATCAAAGTTTAAAGTAATTAAATTTGGAATCAAATTGGTATGACAGTTTTCACTGTGCTAAATAACTCTCAATAATGGAGTTTTGGTTTTTAAAACAGTGCGTACAATGATTTAAGTTTTCTAAAATTATTGTTTAGTGGTTTAAACTAGTATATACATGTTGGGTAGTGTGTATATGTGTATATGTGTAATTTATATAAGTTAGCATGTTAATTTAGATGTTAGCAGTGTTAAATAGACAAAATTAGTTGTTATGTTCTCCCGTGGTTGGGTTCTTCAAGTTTCGGTGCCCCAGCGCCAGAATTTCGCACCCCAGCGCTGAAATTTGCGCCCCAGCGCCAAAGTTCGCGCCCCGGCGCCACTGGCTAGTTTAGTCCTCGTGCCCCAGCGCCAGAATTGTAGTCTGGGCGGACAGTTTTGACCTCTTGTAGTAAAATGGCCATAACTTTCTCATACGAACTCCGATTGAGGTGATTCAAGATGATCCAGAACGAGTAGACCTACACCTTTAGTTCTTTAAGTTTGTCAATTTGAGGTCTGTAACGGTAGGCAAAATGGTCATCTTTAGGACTGTTGTGTTTTCGGGGGCAATCGGAGGGCGTCAGGCATGCACATATGCATGTGTAGTGCTCCTGACGATAAAAGATGTTATTCTAAGTTATACAACATGAATGTTAGTAAATACAATGATGCTTAACATTAATAAATAATGTATTAGATGATTTATAAAATCATAGTAAGCATACACAAGAGAGGCAAATCAGGCATGTGACGATTGAACGTCGAAACGTCGTGCCAAGTGTTAATGAACTTAAAAAGTGTTTCAATTCAATTGAAATGAATATTATAAGATATGGAATTGATTTAATATAAAACCAATAAGTAGTCCTAGCAAGACTTAAGAACTTTAATGAACTTCGAGTTTGACTAAGAAGAAATATAGTGAGTTATAAGTCGAAAAGTTAACAAAATCTAATTGAACATTGTGTGCTAATTAATAGGAAAGATTATGAGATATGGAGTAGAGCTTACATTACAATTACTATGTGTTGTTATGTGACTAATAGTTGATGTGTATGATTATATAATTGTGTAGGGCACGTGAAGTGCAGATAATTGTAAGTTGTTAAACTATTATTGGTAAACAACGATCAAGGCAAGTCTTTCGGTTCCTATTTGTTACGTGGGCTTGATGAACTGTTTTAAATTGTATGATATGTTATACATGTTGAAATCATGAAATGTTAAAGACAATTTATGACTGTATTGTTTTGGTTAAATAAGGAGGATTAAGTAAGGAACTCAATCTTTATATTTCTTATGTTAATTAAAAGCATGTATGCCATGTTATTTTAATTATTATGATATGTATTTTTAGCATGTTATTATGTGATATGTGATGCATGAAAAATGTTAGACTTTGTTGGGCTGTCGAGCTCACTCTTGCAAATAACAACTTTTGCAGGTCAATATTTTAAGGTAAAGATATGTGCTAAGTGAGTTATAGAGATCTATATTCACGAAGATTACTTATGTTTTATGAGAAATGTATTTCATATTTTGAACGTAATATGTTGTTGAATTGTAAGTTGAGTTATCCAATGTATATGGATATTTAGTTATGATGTAAGACTTTGTATAATCATTTTGTTGTAACGATTCATGATATAAGATTGAATCAAAGAGATGTAATGTAAAGGTTGCGATTCAAGGCAAGAAAGAAGGAAATGTATAAACGTTTTAAATATTCCGTAATTTTAGTGTTTTTAATATCGAATAATGATTTAAAATTAGGGATTTAATGTATGGTTAACGACCGAAGTCGAGATTTAAATGGTATGAATTTTGGGGTCTTTACAGGTATGTCACCACTATAGAAGTTAAACTATATCATATGGACTTATGTGGTGATAGAAATTAGAAATGGCTTGAAGCTTACCCATTTTGGCACTGCCAGGAACCGGCGCAGCTGCGCCCTCCCAGCAGTACAAAATGGTACAACTGCGCCAATGGTTAATCCGGGAAGAATTAGTTTTTACTGTAGAAAATAAAATGGAACATTAATGTAAAGTGTGACATGCATAAAATCATATTATAATATAATATTCTAATGATATGAAATATCAAGTAATACAAGAAATCCCATGTGATCCTTAATACAGAAGTAAGTAAAATAGCTGTGTAATTTAGAAACTGGGAAAGGGATTAGATGTTTAAATAAATATGAATATTAAATAATGTTATTATGTGTTTATGAGAGTAGTAAATATAATTATGTAGTTACCCGGTTAATAATACCCAACTGTGTTATTTTAATTGTGTATATTTAATGTATATAGATTATATGATGTGAGTACCTAAATAATCCCTAAATTTCCTAATATGATAATATTTATACATTAAAATTACATTTTGGGAATTATAGTATCCAAACCAAGCTTATTGCGGAGATTTGCTTGTCCCAAATTGAGAGTCACAATAGTACATGAACAGTAACATGGGCTAGTTTATGTAACTTTCAGTGGCTAGTGGTTGTTAGACCATTGGCTATGGAGGTGGGCAGTTGGCCAACCTTTCATTGTCCAATGTTTTCTTTCTTTTTCCTTTGATTCAAACCTCAGTGTAAAATGAGTGCCCAGTTCAAGCCCCTTCTATAAATGGCAGCTCCACTTTCAGTTTTTACGTTACTTGTAAATTATTTGTTGAAACTCTGGAAAATTGAATTTGAGTGTGTGTTGTCCAAAGAAGAGGTTAACAAGCTCAGAGGATAGAAACTAATTCTATTAAGCTCCAAGAGGTATAAAATCCTAAGCTTTTGTTCTTAGTTGGGTTTTTGTCTAATGCTTGAAATTACTTGAAATTCCATCTCAATCAAAGTGAATTAACATGTTATAATGTGTTTAGGAAGTAGGCTTGCATGTTTAAACTCTTAAAATGATGGTATTAAGCATGTTTAAATCAAGGAGAATGGTTAATGTTTGATGCTCTACAGAACAGAGCAATTTACTACCTCTGGTGCAGGAATGGCGCAGTTGCGCCCTATTTGTTGTGACGCCCCGAAATTCGGTATATCTTCACACCCGGATTCTGTACGTCACGAGTACATCCTTCATCCAACATACATCATTATATACCAAAATATAACAACATACACTCTCAAATCCCAAGTTCTGGAAACCTTATAACCTTTTTCATTACAAATAATAGTAAATACATTATTCATTTCATCTTACAAGAGTGACTTTTATCCACCACCAAGGATACATAACAGTTCCTTAAACTAATATAGAGTTCAATTCATCTTTCTAAATTACAAGTCTTCACTTGATCTTCTCGCTACCTTCACACTCTGAATGACAATTCATTTGGAGACTGTCAGCTTGATCTCTACGGGATCCTTAAGTTCTTCTAACCTTGATCGCTGAAAATTATTTTTCATTTAAAGCAAGTGTGAGCATTCAATTGCTTAGCAAGTCATAACAGTTGAACAAACAACTTAAGAATTAAAACATTTCTTTAGGACTTCTATAACCGAACAAAGGTTATGATGCAGCTTGAATAATAGTAATAGTATCGATTCCTATCATCTTAAAACATCAATTATTTTCACTTTGAAATACTTTCATCCCTCTACCTTTTTCATACACATCCTGTCTGGCTAGAATCATTAGCACAGACTGAACAATAACGGTTCATGTATAAACAAAACATACTTGTATTGAACAGCTCAATCACAGAACAATTCATATCATAGAAACACCGAAGTGTTCAAATTGTGGCTTAAGGCCTCATACATTCTAACACCTTGTACAAATATCACACATTCGCACATAGACAGAACTTCTCAAGTACAACATCTAAGAAGTTTAAGAAACTAGCATTCATGTAATATGAATGAAGTTAGGAAACTTGCCTTACGCCCAGCTACAGCTTACGCCGAACTGTTCATTTCAATTCCTATATAACACAAAAGGAGAAAACATAAACACCAATTAGTCATATATTGAACTTACGCATTGGTTTACTTAACTATACTTCTTAGAGTTTGCGTTCTTTCAAAATAATTTTACGCGACTAACTTCCTTTACCAATTTACGGCTTTATGACATACGGAGATGTCTTACTCATACGTTCATCATCTTGGATGATTTATATTCTTATCTTCTTCTTATAACTTCTCTAGGACTCAGTACACATCGCGTCTCTGCTAGTAGTCCATATGGTACTCTGAGTGGTTTCCCACAAATAACCAACAAACAAGTTCTCGTCTCATCTACACTGCCATCACAATGAGTTAGATCGGTTGCCAGTTTTATATATACCTTCGCTCTCTGAAGGAATTGTTTAGCCTAGCTCCCATATGTCAACCATCAAAGGTTACGATTGTACCACAACCTAACTTCTCTTAACTTATACGAACTATTAAACTATAATGTTCGATTTAGTCAATTCCTTATTCCTTACGGCTTTCTGACAACTAAATGTCATCCCTCCGGATTCATTCTTTATCGAATCACATTCGGCTTCCATTAATCTTATTACCGTTCATTACAGCTTTCTAAATAATTCATATCTTATTAATACTTTTGTTATCCATTACTTGAACCCCAGGTTCATTACTCGTTCTTAGTGTCAAAGCCATACCAATCATTGTATGCTAAGACCAAGCGTCCATAGCAATGAAGTTGCGTTCACAGCGCCTATATGTTTCACACTTATCTCTCCTTATCATAACATAACATCGAAATGTTATTCATTACCCTCATCACTCAACGTCTAAGGAATCACAACCATAGCAATCCCTCACGTTCGTTTATTCCAGCTACAGTCCCCAGATATCGGTTACGTAACCCGCGTTTATATCCTTCGTCATTTAAATCTCGTTTAATCTTAGCGTTCAACCTTCACTAAAGGTTTACATCACTTACTTAAGTGTTACATTACGTGATCTACGTGTTCCTATTTCTTTCTTGCATATCCCCCCAGTACCTGGGCATATAAAGTCTCATTTCTGGGTATTGTCCTGCACCGGCGCTGCGGCGCCGTGCCCTTCCTTTCCTCTCGCGCTGCGGCGTGACCTACTTCTCTCTCCTCTCTTCCCGGTCTGGCGCTGCGGTGCCAAACCCTTTGTTATCAATCACGCTGCGGTGCCAATTAACCGCACCTCAGGCCCAAGTTCACGCTGCAACGCCACTCCTCAGTGCTACGGCGCGAAGCTTAAACCCTAGAAAAATTCTTTAAGTGTTAAATACAATTTTGAGATGCTTACCTTGCGATCTCATAACTCCTTCGTTATAACTCAGAACGAGGTCGTTCCAAATCCATTCTCTTCCTTATCTTACATACTTTAATACCCATCGAGCAGGAATTTAATCTAAACCCGTTAGCGTGCCATTCAATTGGCTTGATGTTCACCCTTTGTTCATTTTACGCTTTTAACGCTCTTCGTTCGTTCATCCGTAATTCGGTCATCAGAACTCGGAACTCATTCATTCTTGAGTCCACGACTCACGTTTTCTAATTTTTCTTACTTTCTTATGAAACCCTACCCACTCGGGTTCATTTACTAACTTTCTAACTCTTTTTCGTCTTTTACAAAAATTTTGCCATAACTTCGTTATAGCTAAGTTTTAATCCGTTCTTCATGAATGTTTCTACCATTCCTAACCAAGAAATATGAATCTAACTTATACGCGATGGTTTTAAACTTGTCCATCAACAACAAATACACTACGATGGTTTAAAATTTGTCCATCAACAACGTTCTTCGTGTTCTTCGCGTGTTCTTCATGTTCTTCGTTCGTTCTTCATTTTTAATCGATATTTTGGATTACGATTTCACTTTTTATTAGAATTTTATGTTATAGAACATCATTTCTTACTTATTACACTTATTGATATAATCAACTCGAATTGCTCTAATTCATTACGAATCTTATAATTCCTTAAGAAATTTATAAACTAAATTTCTAAGTTCTTATTTCTTCTTTTCTCATGATTTCAACCATATGAAATCATTTCTAACATCATTTTCTCTCTATTCTCATTAAGCAATGTTTTAAACATATTAAACTTAAAGAAAATATTAGACGAAACTAGGTTTTAAATTACCTCTTCTTCTTATTTTTCTCTCGCTAGACAAAGCCGGCGATTTGCAAGCTTTTCTATTTCACAAACACTTTCGATCCAGTTATTCATGCTCATGTTCTTCCTTCTCCCTCTTCATCCGAACCCTCTCTCTCTCTAGGTGTAGGATTTCCAAAATCCCATTTAAATGAATTAAGCTTACTATTTATAGAAAACCAAAGTTAGGGGTAGTTTAGTCATTTCACCCCCCTTAACCTCCTTACTATTCCACCTCCTTACTATTCCCACCTCCTCATTAGACCTCTTTACTATTCACGAGACTTCCCTTGGAAGTTTCGTGATTCCGTCTTTCGGGTTTCGTCCGACAGTTCGAAAACTGCGATTCTCGGAATCCAAATATTTTTGGATATTTCATCTTTCCTTTACCGACTAATTTTTACGTATTCTTCGGATCTTCAAAAACTGAAAAACACTTTTCGACGTTAAGCGTTTTCCTTGACGTTTTTCCCTAATGATTATACATGATCATAAAATTCTCGAAACTCACTTTTCCTAACCCTAGGTTTTGAGTCCGCAGGCGAAAACTTCGTTTTTGCCATAACAGAAATATTATTGAATATTCCATCACGTCTCAGAATTAAACATAATCTATAACTTCTCAGAATTTCAAAATAAATCTCCGAGCAGAAACAGATGAATAGTGCCTATTTCGTCTTTTTCTCCGAAAATATTTTGTTCCCGGAAAACTTCATTTTCGTCTTGAAAATTCTTATTCGTTCAATCTAGCTCGTAGCCAGAATACTCCTGACTTATAATCATCCTAGGTTATAGAACGATTAATAAACACATAACACAGAATAGTATTAATAAGAATTCATTTTATTAATAACTAATTCTTTAAACCTAAATTCTAGACAACCCGAATTTCTGGGTCGTCACATTTATATTGCGTTGCACCGTACCTCAGATCCAATTGATGGTTTCTGTTATGCTAGGCATTGCCAATTTGGCATGATAACTCATATATGTACCTGAACAGAAGTATACCATGTTATATAAAGTTTTCGCATGTGATATGTAGTAATCAACTTGGATTAGTAAGAAAGTTTGTAAAAAAACTTAAGATTCTAAAACAAACTATGAGGAAAGCTTATATTCACGAGTTCGGAACTTAGTGGCTCATACGCATGACTGATTTCAAAACTAAATGAGCATGATATATGATTCATAGATGTTGTATCCATGACCAACTTAATAAGCTTTGTGCTAGAACTTAGTTTAAAAAGAAAAGCTTAGTACAATAAGGCTAATGAACATAAACGCTAAAAGATTTAGATTCTGATCTTGAAAGGAGGTTAACATGACTTATCTAGTACAATAAGGCTAATGAACATAAACGCTAAAAGATTTAGATTCTGATCTTGAAAGGAGGTTAACATGACTTATCTCCTTATGATAAGAGTTTTGAAGTTGTCTTATATGTGTTATCTTGCATCATTCATGCTAAAATGATTTTTAAGATAGCCTTGAACATGTTTTCAAACTTAAGTTACATAATATATGAGTACTTAGATGCTAAAGGGTTAAAATGTCATGTTATGTCTATAATATCCCTAGACATGATACATATGTATTGAGCATGATGGTTACATGATTTTTATGCTTTAATGACAAATAAATTGTAAATTAGACTTGTGGTAATGAACTCAAGAATGGTCTTGTGTTATGTGTGAAACTCTAACATATATGTATGTTAAAATATATGTGTAATTAGTGTGTTAGAGTTAGGCTAAAGTCAGGAGAGCAAAGCTCAAACCTGGTCTGGCCAGGGGACAGCGCAGCTGCGCCGTCCCTAAGCCTAGACTAGGCGCAGTTGCGCCATCCTGCAGTCTTGCCAAAATTCTATTTTTGATTCTGAAATTCAAGGCATGCTTATATGATTTCTTTACCTTGTAATATGTGACCAATATGCCATATAATGTGTTGAGAAGCATGCTATGAGATGACTTGATATTTATAAGTGTAGACTCATATTAGTTTACACATACTAATTGAAAAGATTGACATGTTAATGTTAGGTCGTTTCAACGCAAGTTAATTAAAGCTAGAATTAAATTGTAGCTGAGCAAACATGCAAGTTTCCTAACTTACACAACTTCGGATTTTGTACAAGTTCTTGAATTTCTTGTAATTCGTATATTGAATGCAAGTTCCCTAACCTTACTCAAATTTATATTGAGCAAGTTTCCTTCAACTTCACTATTTGGTTGTGCAAGTTCCTTGAACCATACTTTTATTGTACATAGGTTCCTAACCTTTGTATTTACTTTATGCAATGGACATGAGTAAGAAAGTTATCCATTTAAGCTTGAACTTTATTTCCAAGCATGATATTAAGTGGTTTAATTACCTTATAATTATTCCTCGTCGATATTATTGATATTCTCACTTAGTGCACTTGAGTTCGTACAAACTTGGACTTGTACATCGTTTAAAGTTCTATAATTCTTGAACTGTGTTAGATAGAGTCTGAACCTTTGTTTGGTCAGACAAGTGTATGAAGTTTTATAAAAGCTATCCAAACCAATTGATGGTAAGGATTCTTAGATTGAAAGAACACCCCTTTTATGATAGGGTAGTACCCCAGGTATCTAATATAAGATACAAAGAGCAGATTTAAATGTTATGCATATACATGGTGTACGCGAGGCTGATCCCCTCAATTACTTATTCTGTAGCCAGTAACTAAAGGGTTAATTAGCTATTGATTCCATTGGAGTGTTGTAGTTCAAAGTTTATTTGATTAACAGTTATTCTAAAAGCAATCAGTATCTTTGCTTCTAATATTCATATTATTGAATCCTTTAGATATTCATATTATTGAATTCATTGTCAGATATTTTCCATTCATCATGATATATTCTTATTATTGTATTTAAACTTGTTGAGCAAACTTGTTGCTCATCCTTGCTATATCATGAATTATTTTGCAGTTAAGCCCGAGACCTCAAGAAAGGAAAATGGTAAAGGAAAGATGTAGGATAGTGGCAAGGATTAGACTTTATCTTATGCCTAGTTTAAATTACTATTATATAATATGAACCCTAATGTTTATTTTAGGGTATATTTGTAAGGTGATATTAAGGTTATCGTATCTTGGGACTTGTAAAACCTTTTAAATGAACGACGTACGTTTATTATATTCCGTATTTTAGTTATCGTATGTTGTTTAGAGGTAGATGTTTGTATTTTATTGTGATGACCGAACTGGGGTCAGAGGACCCGAATTCGGGGGTGTCACAGAAATCTTCTAAAAAACATGCATTGCTCGATCAACGATGAAATCTGAGTTTATTACATTGGATAAGGCTGGAGAAGAAGCTGAGTGGCTTTGTCACTTTTTAAAAGATATTCCTATCTGGCCTAAACACGTGCCGCCTATTTGCATCCATTGTGATAATCAATCGGCAATTGGAAGGACACATAGTCACATATATAATGGTAAGTCTAGACGAATTCGTCATATACACAATACCATAAAACAATTTCTCTCTAATGGTATTATGTATATTGAGTACATAAAGTCTAAAGAAAATATAGCGGATCCGTTGACTAAAGGTTTGACTAGAGAGAAAGTAAAAATAACTTCGAGGGGAATGAATTTAAAGCCTATAAACAAGGATCTTCATGATGGAAACCCAAGCAAGTTAACTTGAGATCCCAAGATCTAGGTTCAAAGGGACAACTAAATTTTGAATGATTCAATCAAATCACTGTGAAGAAATTAGTTTCTTCTACTCATTCCTATGATACGAGATAGTGATACCTACAGTGGTTTCAGGATAAGCTATGCTTTTAATGATTCTTAAATCTTGATAAACAAGTAGGGTATGGTAGGATACTCTTATTAAGAATCATCTATGTGAGTGTGAATTGGGCCAATTCTATTAGAATGATAAGGCTATACTTCTCTAAAGAACTCATAAATCCGGGATTGTTCGGGGCCAAAATGAACAAAATCATGAGGACCAAATAATGTTTGGAAAGATTCTGTGTGAATTAATATTTTATCGATTTACATAAACGATTGAACAGTTCAAGACATCACGTTCACTGAACAACCAATAAACCCGATAGTCTTTCACAAGGGAAGGTTCAAAGCCAAAATCTAACTCTCTCGAAACAGATGATTTCCAATTATATCTCTCTCTCAGATTCTGCATAACATTCGCATATGGCTGACAGTCAATATAATTCATGTGAGGGATGGTTAGAATTTGAGCCAAAATTAAAGTGGGTTTTAATAATTATTTTAAGTGAATCCACATATCAACGTGTTCTACTCCATGAGTAGATTACATTATGTGTTTGGAAGCTCAAATCCATGGAGTAAGTAATGAGATATTAACTCCCAAAGTTCACCCTTGAAAATGATAAATGATACTCCCTCGGTTCCCTTTTATCAGTCGTTGGAGGCCAATGCACAATTATTAAGAAAAGTAATGACATTACATTGTAAAGTGTAAAATTAAATTCAAATGACTAAACTGGCCTTTTTTTACTAGACATCCTTCTTCTTGAAAAGAGAGATATTTAGGGGTAAATCAGGAAAATATGAGAAAATTTCTCCTAAAAATTTGCAAACAACACTTAATTAGGAATCAGTTTTTTTCTCTAAAACGACACTTAATATGGAAACACGGGAGTAATAAATATATGTCGGAAGTCAAGTCCCACATTGGTTAAAACTAAAGATTTAATAGGTTTATATACATAAACGTTGCTCTTGGGTTTGGGCCCCAAAGCACCCCACTTTTGTGGAAGGAAGAAGATCTAGTCAAGGCTTGGTTCGAACCCACACGCGTGCAGTCACCGACTGGCCAGCCTGGCCTAGCTCGGGCTCGTGGGTCTGGGTCCTTGTATATAATTTTTTGGACAAAACTTATCTAAATTTTTAATTAAAAGTTTATTTAAATTTTATTTTATTATTTATGTAGTTCTATTATCAAAACTGTGTTATTTTGATAATTTATTATCATTATACTGTGTCGTTTTCGGAAGCGTTACCTACCGAACATACGCGTCTAAACTGCGTCGTTTTGGGAATGGACGCATCTAAACTACATCATTTTGGGAAAGGCTATATGTCTGAACACTGCTTTAATAGGCGCTGCAAAACTACGTCGTTTTTAAATGAGCGGACGCTCCTTTTCTGTTAAACCTTAAACTACGTCATTTTTGTTTTACTAAAGCTAAAATTACGTTGTTTTATGATCCGAAAAGACGTGCCTCTTCTTATAAGTTTTAAAACTACATCGTTTTCGCTAAACGGTGCCTTTTCAAGGGGTTATGTCCCTTCTTAAGGGTCACTAATCCCTCCTATAAATAGATATGAGGGGGGAAGCCATTTGATTCACTCGATTCATTTAAGCATTAAGCATTCTAAGTTTTCTTCTTCTTCATTTCATAAACAGTTTATATTGACAGAGTCTAGAGCATTTATTTTGATTCGTTTAGTGTGTTATTTGTAGTGATGCTATAACACACGTTGTCATTATATCATAGGAGACAAGTGTTATCAATTCTGAGCACCGTACGGAGGGTATAATTGTCTTTAAGAACATAGTACCAAGTACTATTATTGACAATATTTTCTACCGTTTGAGATAAGTTAATATATATAGGGGATAAATCAACTTTTGGTACGTGTAATGGGACACGACTTACAATTTGGTACCCAAAGTGAAAAAAGTTACAAACTGGTGATTGTACTCGAAAAATGTTACACTCGAAAAATGTTACACTCCATTAAACAGTAAGGTTTCATCCTTATTCTGTTTGAAAATTTGATGGGTTAGATGCAAAGGATGACATGGCGATGACTGGGCAACAAATTTGAATTGATGTGTATTTCCATGTATAAAGGCCGATCAACAAAGAAATGAAGAGATCGATATTTGGGGGGGGGGACTAGAGTTCTACACTTCAGTCCTTCTTCTTCTCTTATTCTTTTTGTCTCGATTCTCTATTGATTACTGGTTTCCATACATTTATTAAAGGGTTTTCAGTGTTTAATTTAAAGGATGAGCTCGTCTTGGAGTGGAATCGTAAATGAAATCGGGGAAGAATATTGTAGTTCATGCAACAAAAATGAATGAATTACACCAGAGTTCCTAAGTCAATGCCACTGTGGAGAAATGGTGCAAATGTGGGAGGCAAGGAAAGATGGAACAAAACATCGAGGAAGGCGATTCATTGGGTGTATTAATTATCAGGTAAGATTTTGGAAAGATTTTTTTTTTCTTTTCATATGATTGCTTATGTTAATGGTTGGTGTGTTGATATGTATTAGGACAGGAGAGCTTACTACGATTTCTTTAAATGGTACGATCCACCATTTCCTGATAGAGCAAAAGATGTTATTGAAGATTTGACATTAAAGTTGAAGATGAGCAGAGAGATGTTGGATAAATTCAAGAATGAAAATAGTGAGAACACTAAGAATTGGAAAGAGTTGGCAGAACCTGATTCAGTGAAGACATTGGAGAAGGAGGTTAAAAAGCTTAAGAATATTAATGTCAAAGCTCAACAAAAGGAAATTTTTTATGGTTTCTTTTAATTTGCTCATGGATGTTAGTTGGCTGGTGCTGTTGGTATTAGAATTTGAATGAATAATGCTCTGTTTCAATGTATTAGTTTGCTTGATGGTTTATTCTGGTGGTGTTTCAATGTATTAGTTAGTTGGTGTTAGTTGGCTGGTGTTGTTGGTGTTATAATTTGAATGAATGGTGTTGTTGTTTCAATGAATGAATAATGTTGTTGTTTCAATGAATGAATGATGCTCTGTTTTAATTAATTAATGAATTACATACTGTATCAATTGTGATGTTGTCATTGTTGGTTCTGGTTGTGGAGGAGGAATTGCAGCTGCAGTCAACTGTGATTTTGTTTCAATGTATTAGTTAGCTAAAAAGAGATGCTTGGAATATAAACCTGCCATCATTCAATCCAACCATTTCAATGAAAATAACTACCATTAACAATATCCAAGATAAAAATGTCATCATTTAATCCAACCATAAAAATGAAAATGATTCAATCCAACCATAAAAATGAAAACTGAGATTGTCAACATTTCATAAAAATGAATAAAACTGCCATCAATCAATATCCAACCATTTCAATGAACACACTGTCCAAACTTGATATTAAACAAAGGTCATAAATATTAAACAAAGTTCTTAAAAATTAAACATTGATATCTCATGTTCCTACTAGCTTCCAACTTAATCTCTCATGTTCTCCAATTGACTTTACTTATTAAGTGTTTCAGTTGTACTTGAAGTTGGTGGATTGTTGCTTGATGTAAGTGGGGTTCTATACATTCTTGTAGCAGGAGATGTGTTATTTCTGCTTGATCCATCTTGATATATGATTTCTCCTGGAGTTGGCATCTGCATTTGACATAACCAAGCACAAGTATGGTTATATATGAAAAATGACAAATAAAAGTAACATAAATACTTGAAATTTAAAAAAAGTTATAGCTCAAAAAAACTAAGCCGGAGTTGTGTCCATTCATATTATCTATTACAGCTCCCTTAGGACTAACATAAACACCAAATCCTGCTGGTACTTTAGTGCGGGTCTTTATCCTCTTAACTTGCAACTTTGGTCTAGTATTAGTCTGTAGATAGTCCTATAAAAGTAAAGAAAGAGAAGTGTCATAGAAATTGTAGCGCCCCCAAATCCGGGTATCTTCCAACCCGACATATGGTGCTATACTGTACAACATTCATACATTCGTTCAATTGAAAAATCTCAAAGAACGAACACAACTTGTATATATTTAAAGTAATATTTACATTTACCAGGTTCTATTCCCATTTCAAAGTTTCTATGTCATAATATCAGTTACATTACAACAATAGACCTATACTATTACTAGACAGCTTAACAATCTGCCTTAGCTTTTCCTTTATCCCTTTTTGATCCTTCGGGACGTTCAGTCTTAGCTGCATTCATATGGTTAAAGAAAGAGTGAGCATAACTAGCTCAACAAGTATAACCATTTTATAACAACATTCTTGACACATACGAATCGTATATCTTCAATAACTGAACAATAGTTATGAAGTACTATTGATAATTCAAAATAGCACTTCATCTTTTCTTTCAAAATGTTTTACAATAATAACAATATTTAGTAAAACATTCACTCCGGTCAAAGACCTCGAGTATTCATTCTTTATTGGAAAAGGACAACCCGGAAGTAAGTTCGTAAGCCCGATAATACTTATGAGCACTTCTAGGTGATCAGCCTATTGTACTCTATGTTGATCAATACTACATCCATTAAACGTATGCGCGTTCAATCACTTGGCAACCTCACATGCATGTCGTTTTACCGACAAAACATTTGTTTAACATTTCAATCTTCTTTTGAAAACCATATCAAGTAGTTAACAAAAGATAGCAACATTTGATAATAAATGATTAGATTATCAATACATCAAGTCTAGCCAAAGGAATTGGCTTTAACTTCAACATACTTCAATTCATGCGAAAGAATACATGAACTTCAAAACTTGTTCAGATTAAACTGAGACAAAAGTTAGAATACTTGCCTTTAGCGTCTGCTACGGTATATTAACTTTATGTTCAAGTCTTTCAAGTCTCTATAATACATGATCACATAAGGCCTTACATTAGGTTACATATAATCAAGTATGTATAAGACTATTTCATACCTTCATCTCAATCTAATTGTGTATTAGATTCAGTTATTATAAGTTCTGGTTTATCATTATCCTTGCATTTATATTCGACTAGGTTATCTCAACCTTTATACAACATCCTTAAGGTTTAACAAAGTTTAAACAATGTTACATTACATTCCTTAAGTTGTGTTTACTTTTAAATCAATTAGCTTTCCTTTCTTTGTACTTAGAAACATTCATTACCATCCTTGTTCTGAGACTGGCGCTGCGGCGCGAGTCCTTACTTAATGGGCCGCGCTGCGGCGCCACACTCCAGAAGATTTTCGTAATGTACATTGCGCTGCAGCGCCATAAATTGTACTATGGTTTGCGCTGTGACGAACTCTTGCAGTGTGCTCGGACACTGTTACGCACTGTGATGCGACTCATTTATCCTAGGGTTGGCTCCGCGGCGCCAACTCTGTGCACCAGAAAAAAAATTCAGTCTTTGAATTTTGTGAACTTCCCGAACGCATAACTTCTTCGTTATAAGTCCGAATTACCTCATTCAAAATCCTACGGTTCACAAATTATGTAATCTACGCGTTCATGTAAGAATTTTATCTATTTAACTTCATTTTCTAAAAATTCACCTATTGGTTCATTTTTAACAAAAACGATAAACGTTCGTGAACGTTCAACGCTCGTTTCTTCGTTCTAAGTCAGAATCTGGTCATTTTTTAGTCCGCAACTCTTAAATGCCAAATATGACTTGACTCCATCGAAAAACAATGGTTCCGAGTTCAAACACAAAATTTGACTTTTATTCCGAGGATTTTACGAATTCAACAGTTATCGTCCAATCGTGCAAATTCCGGCAATTCTTTATTCTTATGATTTGTTCAACATTACAAATGAATTCCATTCATCATGTGAACATCTCAACATACTTATTACAACAACCTATATTTATTGTTGGATTTTTGACTTATTCTTTATGAGCTTATAACTTGTCAAATTATAAACTACTTAAGATTTTATTATTCATGACTTATGACAATTAAAGTTTCTTAATCATCATACTTTACATGTTCTTCACATATAGCTTTACTTACGTAAACATGATACATATGATCATATAAGTTCTTGTATCACTTCTCTTAATAAACTCATTACAAGTTCATAATTTTCATACTAACATTCAAGGTTAACTTATAATAAGTTTATAACTTTTATAAGTTCAAATGACTTATTGCAAACTTATGTGGCTTAAGTTCATGACTTACACATTCTTTGTGCTTCTTATCATTCATGTTTTTTAATCAATCTTTTCTTATCAACCTATCATGGTAGAGATAGAAGATATTGGAGAAGAAGTCTTACTTTTGAATTCTTGGTAAGGTAGCTTTCTTCTTCTTCTTACAAATAAAAGTGACTTATTTATAGCTTATTCTCTCTAACACTTAAGCACTTTGAAATGTTGGATTGTTATAACAACTAACAAATGGCTTGTAAGGCTTCTCTATTTATAGAATTTGCAAAGCTAGGGTAGTTTAGTCATTAAATCTCCCCACCTCCATTAAGTCACCTCCTTACTATTCATTACTTACTAATCACAACTCTTATCCTATGCTTGGCCATTACTTCTATTACTTGGTCATTACTCCTAACTTGGTCACCACATTAACTTGGTCACCATACTTACCATATTAATATGGTTTGCCCCATGGGTCATTACAACTCATGGATTCTAGCTTGGGCTTGGATTAAATAAATCCTTGGGATTTACATTTTATTCACTTGGACTTGTAGTAAATTCAATCAACCTTTGCAAGTCCATTAGCATTACTTAATACATATAGTTTATGTATTATTTTCGTATTCTAATTCATATAGAATTTATATAAGATATTTCATCCTTCATACAAACTCGTGTAATACTTCGTATTATACTCATTTTCATTACTTTGTACAATACCAAAGTATCATACCATTATCACTTATTAATTACTACTTCGCCTTCCTTAACGTTTATAAATTAAGTCCGCAAGCAAAATATTACATTTTCCAGAACTAGATTTTTATTACATAATCCATCTTATCTTGTTATTCCATCATTATGTATTTCTCGGAAATTCAAAAATATATCCCCCATGAATAGTGTTTTTTGAAAAATCTCTCAAATTTTTTTTATTTTCGTCTTAGAAATTCAAACACTTTAATTCGTTCACGTAGCTCAAATACTATAACATTCTAACATCAATGGGTTATACAATGACAACTATCTTGATAACACATAGAATAGTATTTCATTATTATTTAATTTAATAAAAATCATTTTACAATAAGATCCGAATTTCTCGGTCGTTACATTCTTCCCCCCTTATAAAGATTCTGTCCCCAGAATCTCGTCTTACTTTTAATCAAATAGATGGGAAAAAATTTTCTTTCCTCAGAACTTGTTCCTTTCTATCAATGATCTGCATCGGCGACTCTTTATAATGATAAGTCTTTCTCGATATGAATCAGCTCGTACTCGATTACATGCTTATAGTCCGGCTTATATGGGCGCAATACCGATATGTGAAACACATTATGTATCCGTTCTAGGTCTGGTGGTAATGCTATAACATAAGCTACCTCTCCCACCCATTTTAATACCTCAAAAGGTCCTATAAACCTTGGACTTAACTTTCCTTTCTTTCCAAAGCGTATCTTTCCTTTCCAGGGAGATACCTTTAAAAACACATACGAGCCCACCTCAAACTCTCGACTTAGTCTATGTGAGTCCGCATACTTCTTCTGTCTGTCCTGAGATGTGACGAGACGCATCCGAATTAACTTTACCACATCCGCTGTCTGTTGTACCAATTCTGGTCCTAGCATCCGGCGTTCTCCCACCTCATCCCAACACAATGGTGTTCTGCATTTTCTTCCATACAAAGCTTCATACAGCGGCATGCCTATGCTTGCATGATAACTGTTGTTATACGTAAACTCTACTAGTGGTAGGTGATCATCCTAACTACCCTTAAAATCCCTGACGCAAGACCTTAACATGTCTTCTAACATCTGAATTGTTCTCTCGCTCTGTCCATCGGTTTGTGGATGATAAGATGTGCTTAACTTCAGCTGTGTTCCCAACTATTCTTGCAAACTCCTCCAAAAGTTCGATGTGAATCGTGGATCACGATTTGGCACAATCGATACCTGTACTCCATGTCTGGAAATGATTTCCTTAACATAAAGTTTAGCTAACTGGTCTAAGTTATACTTGACCCTAATTGGCAAAACGTGAGCCGACTTCGTCAACCGGTCCACTATTACCCAAATCGAATCGTATCCTTTATTCGTCGTCGGAAGTCCCAGCACGAAGTCCATCTTGATATGCTCCCACTTCCATTCTGGAATCTCCAATGACTGTAATAAGCCACTGGGTCGTAGATGTTCGGCCTTAAGTTTTTGACAAGTAAAGCACCTACTCACATACTCTGCTATTTCTCTCTTCATGTTTGGCCGCCAAAAACTTTGTCGAAGGTCTTGATACATCTTAGTGCTTCTAGGATGTATCGAGTACCTCGAACTATGAGCTTCTTGTAACACTTTCTCCTTTAATTCTGTCTCATTCAGAACCCAAATTCTTCCTTCAAATCTTAATAATCCCTCATTATCAAGACTATACTTAGCATCTTCCTTCTCGGATTACCGCTTCTTTATTTGGTTACATTTGTCAGTCTTGATTTGTATCTCCTTGACTCTTTCTACGATGGTAGATTGCATCTCCGTCGTAAAGAGTAACTACCCCGAATCACTCGGCATCTTTACTTCTATTTCCATCCTAGCCATCTCTGTTATTAACTCATTTTGAGCCGTTAACATAGACAACTTTTCCCGACCCTTCATACTTAAGGCGTCGGCAACTACGTTGGCCCTTTCCAGGGTGATACAGAATTTCACAATCATAATCCTTTATCAACTCTAGCCATCTTCTCTGACTCATATTCAACTCCTTCTGAGTGAAGATATACTTTAGAATTTTATGGTCCGTATATATCTCACATTTTTCCCCATAAAGATAATGTCTCCATATCTTTAGGGCAAACACTACCGCGGCCAGTTCCAGATCATTAGTAGGATAAACTTTCTCATAATCCTTCAACTGGCGAGATGCATACGCAATGACTTTGCCATGCTGCATATGTGATAACCCTGGATTTCGAATAATCCAATATTTGAGAATAAATTTTTTTTTAATTAATATTAATATTAATTATCAATTTGGTGACAAGTATCTGTGATACGAGTCTCGAGAAAGTTAATTTGTGTATTGACTAATAAATTTAGAGTAGAGTTGTGCTTAACAACTTTAGAAAACCCTAACCCTAATTTTCGGATAGGGATTCAATAGAAAATACAATTAAAAAAATTGTATTACTGATTATGTGTTTGTACTGTTTAGAAATGTTGACCAATAGTTGACTGGATGGGGTTTATAATTAATAAACCTTAATAAGGGATTTAAAACCCTAATTTTAAATTTAGAAAATAAATTGTACAATTAAAACCCTAATTTCAAAACCGGGAATTTTAAACCCTAATTAGGCAACCCTAATTTTTATTTGGATGCCTAAAGTGTTTGTTAAACTTAAATATGATTAGAAAACACTAATTATATTTTTGTAAGTTAAATTTCTATTTTAGAAACCCTAATATTTATTTTAGAAAATTTATTTTTCTAATTAAACCCTAAATTTGAAAATTGTGGAAACTAGAATTTTTAATACCTAAAGGGTTCAAATCTTAAACCCTAATCCAAGCCCCAAACCCTAAGGATTTGTACAAATTCCATGTTTACCATTTAATTTAAATTACAAATGACAAAATTGCCCTTTATGGGATTTTTATAAGGTTGCTTGCAAAAATGGCTATCACTTTAGTAGCTCACCAACTATGTTGACTTAAGAGACATAAAAATCCCAGCAAATCAGCTCCATGTGCCAGCAAGATCAGATCTATCAACTAAATATGCTATATAAAGAATCAAGGGAGAGAAAATGCAAAGAATTTGCCATATTTCTAACCAAGCTCTCACCAACTCTCTCTCTATCCTAAACCCACGAAAATCATAAGTGAATCAGTCTTAATACCAGCCCTAGATCAATCATAAACAAATAGGAGAGCATAGATCAAGAATCAAAAGCTAGAAAGGTATAACCCTATTTTTATTTTTGATCTTTGATGCTTGAGAAATTTTTGTGTTTATATGTTTAGAATATTGCTATTGGATGTTTATTGAAGATCTATGATGATCCATAATGGATCCATAACATCAAAGTTGATAAAAATCGAAGTTTTTGAAAACTGTTCTTAAGCAGTTTTTGTGGTCTGACAAGTAATGTCAGTCGCCACAGATCCTTGCTCGTTTAAGCATTTTGCTGTTTTAAGTTTTGATTTTGTAGATTGGTATGCGTTCTTTAGTCTGCAAAAGAAATAAGAGCTATTTGATGTCAGGATCAGTAGTTATTAACGGTCAAAACCCGTTGACCAGGCTTGACCGAGTAAAAATCTGGGTAACCCAGAAAGTGAAAAACCGAACCTGACAAGTATTTTGAAGGCCTTTATCTGACAGAATTTACATGATATGTTAGTGTTCTTATAACCATGTTGTAGAATGTACACTGGACTATAGATCTGGATCTTTAGGTATTTTAAAACATCAACAGACCGAACATAAAAGATGGTCAAACTAGACCATCCGTTCACGGGAATAGTTTCTGGAAAACCCAGAAACGGTAGAATCAGCTTTTCTGACAGCCTTTGACCATGTGATAAGTTATTGATATGTTGTTTTTAGACTGAAATATTGTTATCTCGTTGTTCCTTGTCATGATTACTATAGTTATGGACCAAATATTGAGCCATTTGATAAAGGGAACATAGAATAATTTGAGCGTGAAAGTGCTTACTCGCACTGTCTGGGTTTCTGGAAAACCCAGAAACCGTCTGGCAGGATGTTTGACAGCCCAGATCATCTTGTTGTGTTGTTGTTTGACCTAAGTGTGAGTTGCATGTTGTAGTGTTACATTTTGGCTACACGATCACACTTCAAACAAGTCCAGAAACCATTTTGGCTGAGAATTAAAGGCAGTCAAAGTAGCACCTTGAAGCTGCCGGCTGTCAGTGTTCTTGAGCTCAAGAACACCAACAGCGACGCTTTGTGTCGCTAAAGGCCTATAGCGACAGTTTTAATTAATTTTATTTCCAGAATTTCCGGTAATTAATTAAAAATTAGAAAAAATTCTAAAAATTACCAAAAAATGGTTTTAAAAATTATTTTAAATTATGAAAAATAATTTTTGACCAATTGGAATATTTTTCTTTAATATTTATAATTATTTAAATATTATAGGTATTTAATTTATTTAATTAGTGTATTAAATAAATTAGAGAAAAATGATTTAATATTATGAAAAATCATTTTAAATAAGAATAATGTATTTAAAAATATTTTGAGTTATAAAATATAACTTTTAATATTTTTGGAGAATTTTCATTAATAATTTAATATTAATGATATTAGATTTATTTGATTATTAAATTAAATAAATAAGATAAAAATAATTTTAATGATTTAAAAATCATTTTAATTGAGAATAAAGTGTTAGAAAATATTTTAAATTATAAAATATAATTTTCAATATTTTTGGAGAATTTTCATTAATAAATTACTATTAATGATGTTTGATTTATTTAATTATTATATTAAATAAATGAATTAGAAATGGTTTTATTTATTTAAAAATCATTTAAAAATGAGAAAATGATTTAAAAAATATTTTAAGTTATAAGTTATGACTTTTAATATTTAGATAATAATTTCATTAATATTTATATATTAATGGTGATGATTTAAAAATGATTTTAAAAATCATTTAAGTAGAATATTGATGGTTTAAAAATATTTTAAGTTATTGATAATAACTTTAATATTTTGAAAAGTATGTTATTAATATTTTGATATTATTAAATATTAATAATTATACGATTAATTGAAAATTAAATCATTTAAAAATGACTCTGATATTTGAAAAATTATTATAAATTATAATAATTGCTTGATAATTATTAAAAGCTTTCGAGAAATATTATTAATGATAATTGACTTATCTAAATTAATATTGAAGCTTAGAGACCAAGTTTAATTGACAGATAAATGTGTTAATTGTCGAATAAGGTGACCAGAACACTAAGAATGGACCGAAGTCCAACCAGACTGAACTAGTTTGATTTGTTAAGTGTTTATATGGGTTATAAACACTGTTGTGGCTATGTGGTAATGTGTTTAGGAGAAGTTTGACTGTGAATTACAGTGTTGTGTGTTATGTGAATTATTGTGCTAATTGTTAGACCGATATCATTGGTTATAGGTCTTTCGAAAGCAGATAAGTATTTTGTGTAGCTGTAATCAGCGGAAGAGGCAAGTTCCCTAACTCAACCTTGAGTTATTTCATTCAATTATTATTGGTGGATAATTATTGCTAATTATGCCACGTCCAGGGAATTATTGTTGATAATTCGCAGTTAGTGCATGCTTAATAATTCAAATTGAATTACTGATTCATAAATATACATTTGTAGAATAACTGTTATTGGATATTCATATCTGTAGAAGTTAGAATTGACAGTACAGATAATTCCTGTTTATTGTCAAATTACACTGAGAAATGTCTTAGCTAATTATTCTAGCTAGACGAACATTTGTTTGAATTTGATAGGTTTGGAAAGAGAATTCAATTATTATTGACAGATCGAAACCAATTATTCTGGCTCGACCGAGAAGTAAATAAAATTTGAAATACCAGTATTTCGTTGTAAAATCAAAATCTTGATTCTAAGACTGAGAAGAACAACCTTTTATATAAAGGGAACATTTTGTTGGTCGTGAATTCGACCTTTGCGCGCGTTTTGAGTATTATGCATAATATATGGTATAATAAGCTGATCACTTGTTGTACTTGCAGAGGGGTATGATTTAATCTTTATGGTTATCTGATACACCTGAGTATTTATCAAAGTAAATCTTTGATATCTACCCGAGAAAATAAGTTCAAAGATCTTGTGTGATCGCTCAGTATAAATTTGGAAAACATTCCACTTTGATATTTCGTAGAATTGATTCTTGATTATTCATTAGAATATCGTAGAAACTTTGAAAGCGTTGTACTCTTTCATTATTGAATTATTGTATTGTATAGAATACGAGAAAACTTGTTATTGAATAACAATTTGTTCAGCTATTTCAAAGTTCCCCGAACTTTGATTTCATTCTATCAAAATAGATAGACTGTTGTTTTGAATTCTTATACATTTACTGTATATCTTAATTTACGGAGCAAATTAGTTGCTCACCCTTGCTAAATAAAATTTTTCAGCTAGGGACGAAGTTGCAGGAGGTGCTGCAAATGACAAAGGAAAAGGCGTAGTTATAAATTAGTTATCTTGAACATATTTATTATGTTGTATTGTAAACCCTTTTTGTATAACTAAAGGGTATGTTTGTAAAGTTAAGGTTAGAAAACCTGGGTGATGTATTAAGAAATTCTGATAGAAAACTTATGTAAGATACTATCTATATATAATATGGGTAGTTAAATGTTATCTGTACTGTCAATTCTAACTTCTACAGATATGAATATCCAATAACAGTTATTCTACAAATGTATATTTATGAATCAGTAATTCAATTTGAATTATTAAGCATGCACTAACTGCGAATTATCAACAATAATTCCCTGAACGTGGCATAATTAGCAATAATTATCCACCAATAATAATTGAATGAAATAACTCAAGGTTGAGTTAGGGAACTTGCCTCTTCCGCTGATTACAGCTACACAAAATACTTATCTGCTTTCGAAAGACCTATAACCAATAATACCGGTCTAACAATTAGCACAATAATTCACATAACACACAACACTGTAATTCACAGTCAAACTTCTCCTAAACACATTACCACATAGCCACAACAGTGTTTATAACCCATATAAACACTTAACAAATCAAACTAGTTCAGTCTGGTTGGACTTCGGTCCATTCTCAGTGTTCTGGTCACCTTATTCGACAATTAACACATTTATCTGTCAATTAAACTTGGTCTCTAAGCTTCAATATTAATTTAGATAAGTCAATTATCATTAATAATATTTCTCGAAAGCTTTAAATAATTATCAAGCAATTATTATAATTTATAATAATTTTTCAAATATCAGAATCATTTTTAAATGATTTAATTATCAATTAATGGTATAATTATTAATATTTAATAATATCAAAATATTAATAACATACTTTTCAAAATATTAAAGTTATTATCAATAACTTAAAATATTTTTAAACCATCAATATTCTACTTAAATGATTTTTAAAATCATTTTTAAATCATCACCATTAATATATAAATATTAATGAAATTATTATCTAAATATTAAAAGTCATAACTTATAACTTAAAATATTTTTTAAATCATTTTCTCATTTTTAAATGATTTTTAAATAAATAAAACCATTTCTAATTCATTTATTTAATATAATAATTAAATAAATCAAACATCATTAATAGTAATTTATTAATGAAAATTCTCCAAAAATATTGAAAATTATATTTTATAATTTAAAATATTTTCTAACACTTTATTCTCAATTAAAATGATTTTTAAATCATTAAAATTATTTTTATCTTATTTATTTAATTTAATAATCAAATAAATCTAATATCATTAATATTAAATTATTCTTGTTGGTCGTGAATTCGACCTTTGCGCGCGTTTTGAGTATTATGCATAATATATGGTATAATAAGCTGATCACTTGTTGTACTTGCAGAGGGGTATGATTTAATCTTTATGGTTATCTGATACACCTGAGTATTTATCAAAGTAAATCTTTGATATCTACCCGAGAAAATAAGTTCAAAGATCTTGTGTGATCGCTCAGTATAAATTTGGAAAACATTCTACTTTGATATTTCGTAGAATTGATTCTTGATTATTCATTAGAATATCGTAGAAACTTTGAAAGCGTTGTACTCTTTCATTATTGAATTATTGTATTGTATAGAATACGAGAAAACTTGTTATTGAATAACAATTTGTTCAGCTATTTCAAAGTTCCCCGAACTTTGATTTCATTCTATCAAAATAGATAGACTGTTGTTTTGAATTCTTATACATTTATTGTATATCTTAATTTGCGGAGCAAATTAGTTGCTCACCCTTGCTAAATAAAATTTTTCAGCTAGGGACGAAGTTGCAGGAGGTGCTGCAAATGACAAAGGAAAAGGCGTAGTTATAAATTAGTTATCTTGAACATATTTATTATGTTGTATTGTAAACCCTTTTTGTATAACTAAAGGGTATGTTTGTAAAGTTAAGGTTAGAAAACCTGGGTGATGTATTAAGAAATTCTGATAGAAAACTTATGTAAGATACTATCTATATATAATATGGGTAGTTAAATGTTATTTATATTATGGATCGTGAACACCAAACTCGGGAGTCAGGTAACCCGGATTTGGGGGTGTCACAGGTTGGTATCAGAGCTATAGTGACCAAGGTATCACCAGCTAGTAGTGGAGCTGTAGGTTATAAACCTTAAGTGGGGTGGGGGGGAAAACCCTAGGATTATGACCATAGCGAGATAGAAATACTCATTTAGAGTACTAAGTGGGGGATCGTTGAAGTGTATCGATAGTGAGATAAGTAAATTCGTAGTGTGAGAAATTTGTACTGGTAAAGTACTAATCAAGTTCTTTAAAACTGATTGTAGGATGTCGGGAAAAGATTAAATGAATACGGAGAAGCCAACGGCTGTCGCACCAATGCTAGTAGCCGAGGTGCCAGCACAAAGCGAATCGGTTGAAGAAGTGGGGAAAGATGAACCAGGATCAATCTTGGGAGTGATCATGACGATTATCCTGAGATGTATCTAAGTGGTGATGAGGAGGCGGAGTCTGAAGAAGCTAGGGTGGAACTAAAGAATAAGATCAAGGTTGGTGAACAAGATCAGCTATCTGTGGAAGTCCAAGAACTCCGAAACAAAGTATTTCTTTTAGAGGAGTTGTGGAAGACAGAGCGGGCATTACGTGAAATGACAGAAGAACGGAATGAGTTGAAAGCGCAGGTGGAGAAGATGAAGGCTGAAGGTGGTGGATCATCTGAAGGAACCGGCAAGAAGGACAAGAAGAAAAGAAGGAGGAACAATAACAGTGACAACTCTGGAAATTCGAACCCGAAGAAAAAGAAAGCTTGCAGTAAGTGTGGTAAAACTCACGTGGGGGAATGCATGATGTGGAAGAACGTGTGCTTCAACTGTAAGCAGGAAGGACATATCTCTTTGCATTGTCCTAAACCGAATATGAGGAAGTGTTTTTCCTGTGGGCAAACGGGTCATGGATTTAGCAAGTATCCCAACAAGAAGAAGATTGGTGAAGGAAGTGGTCGGTAGATAACTTAGATATATGTAATAGTATCTTTTGGTAGAAGTTTCTGATATTAAGATATGTAATATCAAGAACGATGTTTGAACATATGTAAATATATGTTTGTATGAATAAAATCTTTATTTTCTATATGAATATAAGATTAAAATGAATTTGTGTGTTCTTAAAACTCATACTTATGGTATGTTCATGACTCATAATTATATGAAATGTCCTGAACCCCTCAGCGAATGGATGTCAAACGTCTGACTAGGATAAGTTCATACACTCATATGATTGTGGCAAGTTACTGAACTCCTAAGTGTGGTAAGTTTGATGAACTGGAAATAGTAATGTGAAATTGGAGAATGCCAACTTTTTGTGTAAAGTTGTGGTATTGCAACTTTTGTAAAGTTGTGTGTGTTAACCCTAGTATTATTTTAAAAAGGGATAGTTATATGTGTTAAGTACTATAGGTACTATGTGCTATTTGAATAAATGTGTGATTACTTGAGAATTATGTGTTGAATTATTATTGTGTTAAGAATTTGTGTAGAATAAGAGTATTAATATAAGATTTTCATTTAAATCAGATCATGCCACCTAGACGACAGAATCAAAACCAAAGAAAAGAACAATCAGTGAATAACGAAGAAGGTCAAGTGGACCCGATGCAGAATTTTGTGGATATGCTGGCCCAATCTATGGAAAATAGGGCTCCAGCCAGGGGAAGACCAGGGAATCAGTCAGCCGACAGATTGGCTAATTTTAAGGATTTTAAAGCGGTAGGACCGCCTTAATTCAAGGGGACTACGGATCCGATCGAAGCCCAAACTTGGGTGAAGGAGATGGAGAAAGCGTTCGTGATTGCGCGTGTGGCGGAAGAGCAAAAGACGGCTTTTACGACATACTTAATGAAGGGAGAAGCCAACTATTGGTGGGAGACGAATCAAACGAGAGCGAGTACGGCGGTAGTAGCATGGACAAGATTTAAGGAGTTGTTCTTTGAGAACTACTTCTCCCCGAGTATGCAAGCTCGGATGGAAGTTAAGTTCTTGGAACTTAAGCAGGAGAACATGTTTGTTTCTGAATACGCAGCTAGATTTAACGAATTGGCAAGATTTGCCCCTCATCAAGTGGATACAGAAGCAAGAAAAGTAAGAAAATTTGAGAACGGATTGAAGCCGGGGATTTACAACAAAGTAGCGGTGCTACAGATCAACACTTTTGCGGCTTTATTGGAGAAGGCATTAATTGCTGAAGGAGGAAGCGAGGCTGCATCTCGTTTTCACCAGGAGAAGAAGAAGAGTACCAATGATGGTGGAAGCAGTGGTGGTAGTAATCCGAATAAAAGGAAGTGGAGTGAGATTACCCAATCGGGTAGCAAAGCTGAAAGGAATAGGAAAGGAGGAGGGCCTTGTGCAAATTGTGGGAAAAATCATGTGGGAGTTTGTTTGAAGAAGAAGGGGGTCTGTTACAACTGCGGACAAGAGGGGCATATGTCGCCAAATTTTCCCAGCCCGAAAAAGATTCAAGGTTGCTATGCGTGTGGATCGACTGATCATCTGGTGCGGTACTGTCCGAAGAAGAATGCAGAAAAAGAAAGTGCCAACAAGGGACCTGGTGGTGGAACCTTGGTGATTC
The DNA here is from genome assembly GCA_020205505.1 of Panax japonicus. Taxonomy (NCBI): domain Eukaryota; kingdom Viridiplantae; phylum Streptophyta; class Magnoliopsida; order Apiales; family Araliaceae; genus Panax; species Panax japonicus. The sequence goes on along the minus strand of CM035107.1, from coordinate 17,738,928 downwards.
GAGGACCTGCTCAGCCAAGAAGACCAACAGCCCGTACATTCAACATGACGGTGCTAGATGCAGTGGCTACTCAGGAGGTAGTAGCAGGTAATGATTTCGTTTAGAAATTTAATTACGCGAGTATTATGATTTTGATAATTCTGTGAACTGTTTTCTTTTATAGATTTAAGTCACAGGTTAGAATTTGAAACACAATGTAATATTGTGTTGATCAAAATAAATTGATGATACAACTTTAAAAGATTGTAGAGAATAAGAAAGCGGTGATTCCGAGGACGGAATCCTTTTAAGGAGGGGTGAATGTGATAACCTTGGATTTCGAATAATCCAAAATTTGAGAATAATTTTTTTTAATTAATATTAATATTAATTATCAATTTGGTGACAAGTATCTGTGATACGAGGCTCGAGAAAGTCAATTTGTGTATTGACTAATAAATTTAGAGTAGAGTTGTGCTTAACAACTTTAGAAAACCCTAACCCTAATTTTCGGATAGGGATTCAATAGAAAATACAATTAAAATAATTGTATTATTGATTATGTGTTTGTACTGTTTAGAAATGTTGACCAATAGTTGACTGAATGGGGTTTATAATTAATAAACCTTAATAAGGGATTTAAAACCCTAATCTTAAATTTAGAAAATAAATTGTACAATTAAAACCCTAATTGTACGCCGGGAAACCCTAATTTCAAAACCGGGAATTTTAAACCCTAATTAGGCAACCATAATTTTTATTAGCATGCCTAAAGTGTTTGTTAAACTTAAATATGATTAGAAAACACTAATTATATTTTTGTAAGTTAAATTTCTATTTTAGAAACCCTAATTTTTATTTTAGAAAATTTATTTTTCTAATTAAACCCTAAATTTGAAAATTGTGGGAACTAGAATTTTTAATACCTAAATGGTTCAAATCTTAAACCCTAATCCAAGCCCCAAACCCTAAGAATTTGTACAAATTCCATGTTTACCATTTAATTTAAATTGCAAATTACAAAATTGCCCTTTATGGGATTTTTATAAGATTGCTTGCAAAAATGGCTATCACTTTAGTAGTTCACCAACTATGTTGACTTAAGAGACATATAAATCCTAGCAAATCAGCTCCATGTGCTAGCAAGATCAGATCTATCAACTAAATATGCTATATAAAGAATCAAGAGAGAGAAAATGCAAAGAATTTGCCCTATTTCTAACCAAGCTCTCACCAACTCTCTCTTTCTCTCTCTATCCTAAACCCACAAAAATCATAAGTGAATCAGTCTTAATACCAGCCCTAGATCAATCATAAACAAATTGGAGAAGAGCATAGATCAAGAATCAAAAGCTAGAAATGTATAACCCTATTTTTATTTTTGATCTTTGATGCTTGAGAAATTTTTGTGTTTATATGTTTAGAATATTGCTATTGGATGTTTATTGAAGATCTATGATGATCCATAATGGATCCATAGCATCAAAGTTGATAAAAATCGAAGTTTTTGAAAACTTTTCTTGAGCAGTTTTTGTGGTCTGACAAGTAATGTCAGTCGCCACAGATCCTTGCTCGTTTAAGCATTTTGTTGTTTTAAATTTTGATTTTGTAGATTGGTATGCGTTCTTTAGTCTGCAAAAGAAATCAGAGCTATTTGATGTCAGGATCAGTAGTTATTAACGGTCAAAACCCGTTCACCGGGCTTGACCGAGTAAAAATCTGGGTAACCCAGAAAGTGAAAAACCGAACCTGGCAAGTATTTTGAAGGCCTTTATCTGACAGAATTTACCTGATATGTTAGTGTTCTTATAACCATGTTGTAGAATGTACACTGGACTATAGATCTGGATCTTTAGGTATTTTAAAACATCAACAGACCGAACATAAAAGATGGTCAAACTAGACCATCCGTTCACGGGAATAGTTTCTGGAAAACCCAGAAACGGTAGAATCAGCTTTTCTGACAGCCTTTGACCATGTGATAAGTTATTGATATGTTGTTTTTAGACTGAAATATTGTTATCTCGTTGTTCCTTATCCTGATTACTATAGTTATGGACCAAATATTGAGCCATTTGATAAAGGGAACATAGAATAATTTGAGCGTGAAAGTGCTTACTCGCACTGTCTGGGTTTCTGGAAAACCCAGAAACCGTCTGACAGGATGTTTGACAGCCCAGATCATCTTGTTGTGTTGTTGTTTGATCTAAGTGTGAGTTGCATGTTCTAGTGTTACATTTTGGCTACACGATCACACTTCAAACAAGTCCAGAAACCATTTTAGCTGAGAATTAAAGGCAGTCAAAGTAGCACCTTGAAGCTGCCAGCTTTCAGTGTTCTTGAGCTCAAGAACACCAACAGTGACGCTTTGTGTCGCTAAAGTCCTATAGCGACGGTTTTAATTAATTTTATTTTCAGAATTTCCGATAATTAATTAAAATTAGAAATAAATTCTAAAAATTAAAAAAAATGGTTTTAAAAATTATTTTAAATTATGAAAAATAATTTTTGACCAATTGGAATATTTTTCTTTAATATTTATAATTATTTAAATATTACAGGTATTTAATTTATTTAACTAGTGTATTAAATAAATTAGAGAAAAATGATTTCATATTATGAAAAATCATTTTAAATAAGAATAATGTATTTAAAAATATTTTGAGTTATAAAATATAACTTTTAATATTTTTGGAGAATTTTCATTAATAATTTAATATTAATGATATTAGATTTATTTGATTATTAAATTAAATAAATAAGATAAAAATAATTTTAATGATTTAAAAATCATTTTAATTGAGAATAAAGTGTTATAAAATATTTTAAATTATAAAATATAATTTTCAATATTTTTGGAGAATTTTCATTAATAAATTACTATTAATGATGTTTGATTTATTTAATTATTATATTAAATAAATGAATTAGAAATGGTTTTATTTATTTAAAAATGAGAAAAATGATTTAAAAATATTTTAAGTTATAAATTATGACTTTTAATATTTAGATAATAATTTCATTAATATTTATATATTAATGGTGATGATTTAAAAATGATTTTAAAAATCATTTAAGTAGAATATTGATGGTTTAAAAATATTTTAAGTTATTGATAATAACTTTAATATTTTGAAAAGTATGTTATTAATATTTTTGATATTATTAAATATTAATAATGGTACGATTAATTGATAATTAAATCATTTAAAAATGATTCTGATATTTGAAAAATTATTATAAATTATAATAATTGCTTGATAATTATTAAAAGCTTCCGAAAAATATTATTAATGATAATTGACTTATCTAAATTAATATTGAAGCTTAGAGACCGAGTTTAATTGACAGATAAATGTGTTAATTGTCGAATAAGGTGAATAGAACACTGAGAATGGACCGAAGTCCAGCCAGACTGAACTAGTTTGATTTGTTAAGTGTTTATATGGGTTATAAACACTGTTGTGGCTATGTGGTAATGTGTTTAGGAGAAGTTTGACTGTGAATTACAGTGTTGTGTGTTATGTGAATTATTGTGCTAATTGTTAGACCGATATTATTGGTTATAGGTCTTTCGAAAGCAGATAAGTATTTTGTGTAGTTGTAATCAGCGGAAGAGGTAAGTTTCCTAACTCAACCTTGAGTTATTTTATTCAATTATTATTGGTGGATAATTATTGATAATTATACCACGTCCAGGGAATTATTGTTGATAATTCGCAGTTAGTGCATGTTTAATAATTCAAATTGAATTACTGATTCAGAAATATACATTTGTAGAATAACTGTTATTGGATATTCATATCTGTAGAAGTTAGAATTGACAGTACAGATAATTTCTGTTTATTGTCAAATTACACTGAGAAATGTCTTAGCTAATTATTCTAGCTAGACGAACATTTGTTTGAATTTGATAGGTTTGAAAAGAGAATTCAATTATTATTGACAGATCGAAGCCAATTATTTCGGCTCGACCGAGAAGTAAATAAAATTTGAAATACCAGTATTTCGTTGTAAAATCAAAATCTTGATTCTAAGACTGAGAAGAACAACCTTTTATATAAAGGGAACATTTTATTGGTCGTGAATTCGACCTTTACGCGCGTTTTGCATATTATGCATAATATAGGGTATAATAAGCCGATCACTTATTGTACTTGCAGAGGGGTATGATATTATCTTTATGGTTATCTGATACACCTGAGTATTTATCAAAGTAAATCTTTGATATCTACCCGAGAAAATAAGTTCAAAGATCTTGTGTGATCGCTTAGTATAAATTTGGAAAACATTCCCCTTTGATATTTCGTAGAATTGATTCTTGATTATTCATTAGAATATCGTAGAAACTTTGAAAGCATTGTACTCTTTCATTATTGAATTATTGTGTTGTATAGAATACGAGAAAACTTGTTATTGAATAACAATTTGTTCAGCTATTTCAAAGTTCCACGAACTTTGACTTCATTCTATCAAAATAGATAGACTGTTGTTTTGAATTCTTATACATTTATTGTATGTCTTAATTTGCGGAGCAAATTAGTTGCTCACCCTTGCTAAATAAAATTTTTCAGCTAGGGACGAAGTTGCAGGAGGTGCTGCAAAGGACAAAGGAAAAGGCGTAGTTATAAATTAGTTATCTTGAACATATTTATTATGTTGTATTGTAAACCCTTTTTGTATAACTAAAGGGTATGTTTGTAAAGTTAATGTTAGAAAACATGAGTGATGTATTAAGAAACTCTGATAAAAAACTTATGTAAGATACTATCTATATATAATATGGGTAGTTAAATGTTATTTATATTGTGGATCGTGAACACCAAACTTGGGAGTCAGGTAACCCGGATTTGGGGGTGTCACAGGTTGGTATCAGAGCTGTAGTGACCAAGGTATCACCAGCTAGTAGTGGAGCTGTAGGTTATAAACCTTAAGTGGGGTGGGGGAAAAACCCTAGGATTATGACCGTAGCGAGATAGAAATACTCATTTAGAGTACTAAGTGAGGGATCGTTGAAGTGTATCGATACTGAGATAAGTAAATTCGTAGTGAGAGAAATTTGTACTGGTAAAGTACTAATCAAGTTGTTTAAAACTGATTGTAGGACGTCGGGAAAAGATGAAATGAATACGGAGAAGCCAACGGCTGTCGAACCAATGCTAGTAGCCGAGGTGCCAGCACAAAGAGAATCGGTTGAAGAAGTGGGGAAAGATGAACCAAGGATCAATCTTGGGAGTGATCATGACGATTATCCTGAGATGTATCTAAGTGGTGATGAGGAGGCGGAGTCTGAAGAAGCTAGGGTGGAACTAAAGAATAAGATCAAGGTTGGTGAACAAGATCAGCTATCTGTGGAAGTCCAAGAACTCCGAAACAAAGTATTTCTTTTGGAGGAGTTGTGGAAGACGGAGCGGGCATTACGTGAAATGACAGAAGAACGGAAGGAGTTGAAAGCATAGGTGGAGAAGATGAAGGCTGAAGGTGGTGGATCATCTGAAAAAACCGGCAAGAAGGACAAGAAGAAAAGAAGGAGGAACAATAACAGTGACAACTCTGGAAATTCGAACCCGAAGAAAAAGAAAGCTTGCAATAAGTGTGGTAAAACTCACGTGGGGGAATGCATAATGTGGAAGAATGTGTGCTTCAACTGTAAGCAGAAAAGACATATCTCTTTGCATTGTCCTAAACCGAATATGAGGTAGTGTTTTTCCTGTGGGCAAACGGGTCATGGATTTAGCAAGTGTCCCAACAAGAAGAAGATTGGTGAAGGAAGTGTTCGGTAGATAACTTAGATATATGTAATAGTATCTTTTGGTAGAAGTTTCTGATATTAAGATATGTAATATCAAGAACGATGTTTGAACATATGTAAATATATGTTTGTATGAATAAAATCTTTATTTTCTATATGAATATAAGATTAAAATGAATTTGTGTGTTCTTAAAACTCATACTTATGGTATGTTCATGACTCATAATTATATGAAATGTCCTCAACCCCTCAGCGAATGGACGCCAAACGTCTGACTAGGATAAGTTCATACACTCATATGATTGTGGCAAGTTACTGAACTACTAAGTGTGGTAAGTTTGATGAACTAGAAATAGTAATGTGAAATTGGAGAATGCCAACTTTTTGTGTAAAGTTGTGGTATTGCAACTTTTGTAAAGTTGTGTGTGTTAACCCTAGTATTATTTTAAAAAGGGATAGTTATATGTGTTAAGTACTATAGGTACTATGTGCTATTTGAATAAATGTGTGATTACTTGAGAATTATGTGTTGAATTCTTATTGTGTTAAGAATTTGTGTAGAATAAGAGTATTAATATAAGATTTTCATTTAAATCAGATCATGCCGCCTAGACGACAGAATCGAAACCAAAGAGAAGAACAATCAGTGAATAACGAAGAAGGTCAAGTGGACCTGATGCAGAATTTTGTGCATATGCTGGCCCAAGCTATGGAAAATAGGGCTCCAGCCAGGGGAAGACCAGGGAATCAGTCAGCCGACAGATTGGCTAATTTTAAGGATTTTAAAGCGGTAGGACCGCCTGAATTCAAGGGGACTAAGGATCCGATCGAAGCCCAAACTTGGGTGAAGGAGATGGAGAAAGCGTTTGTGATTGCGCGTGTGGCGGAAGAGCAAAAGACGACTTTTGCGACATACTTAATGAAGGGAGAAGCCAATTATTGGTGGGAGACGAATCAAACGAGAGCGCGTACGACGGTAGTAGCATGGACAAGATTTAAGGAGTTGTTCTTTGAGAACTACTTCTCCCCGAGTATGCAAGCTCGGATGGAAGTTAAGTTCTTGGAACTTAAGCAGGAGAACATGTCTGTTTCTGAATACGCAGCTAGATTTAACGAATTGGCAAGATTTGCCCCTCATCAGGTGGATACAGAAGCAAGAAAAGCAAGAAGATTTGAGAACGGATTGAAGCCGGGGATTTACAACAAAGTAGCGGTGCTACAGATCAACACTTTTGCGGCTTTATTGGAGAAGGCATTAATTGCTGAAGGATGAAGCTAGGCTGCAACTCGTTTTCACCAGGAGAAGAAGAAGAATACCAATGATGGTGGAAGTAGTGGTGGTAGTAATCCGAATAAAAGGAAGTGGAGTGAGATTACCCAATCGGGTAGCAAAGCTGAAAGGAATAGGAAAGGAGGAGGGCCTTGTGCAAATTGTGGGAAAAATCATGCGGGAGTTTGTTTGAAGAAGAAGGGGGTCTGTTACAACTGCGGACAAGAGGGGCATATGTCGCCAAATTGTCCCAGCCCGAAAAAGATTCAAGGTTGCTATGCGTGTGGATCGACTGATCATCTTGTGCGGAACTGTCCGAAGAAGAATGCAGAAAAAGAAAGTGCCAACAAGGGACCTGGTGGTGGAACCTTGGCGATTCGAGGACCTGCTCAGCCAAGAAGACAAACAGCCCGTACATTCAACATGACGGCGCTAGATGCAGTGGCTACTCAGGAGGTAGTATCAGGTAATGATTTCGTTTAGAAATTTAATTACACGAGTATTATGATTTTGATAATTCTGTGAACTGTTTTCTTTTATAGATTTAAGTCACAGGTTAGAATTTGAAACACAATGTAATATTGTATTGATCAAAATAAATTGATGATACAACTTTAAAAGATTGTAGAGAATAAGAAAGCGGTGATTCCGAGGACAGAATCTTTTTAAGGAGGGGTGAATGTGATAACCCTGGATTTCGAATAATCCAAAATTTGAGAATAATTTTTTTTTAATTAATATTAATATTAATTATCAATTTGGTGACAAGTATCTATGATACGAGTCTCGAGAAAGTCAATTTGTGTATTGACTAATAAATTTAGAGTAGAGTTGTGCTTAACAACTTTAGAAAACCCTAACCCTAATTTTCGGATAGGGATTCAATAGAAAATATAATTAAAATAATTGTATTATTGATTATGTGTTTGTACTGTTTAGAAATGTTGACCAATAGTTGACTGGATGGGGTTTATAATTAATAAACCTTAATAAGGGATTTAAAACCCTAATCTTAAATTTAGAAAATAAATTGTACAATTAAAACCCTAATTGTACGCCGGGAAACCCTAATTTCAAAATCGGGAATTTTAAACCCTAATTAGGCAACCCTAATTTTTATTAGCATGCCTAAAGTGTTTGTTAAACTTAAATATGATTAGAAAACACTAATTATATTTTTGTAAGTTAAATTTCTATTTTAGAAACCCTAATTTTTATTTTAGAAAATTTATTTTTCTAATTAAATCTTAAATTTGAAAATTGTGGGAACTAGAATTTTTAATACCTAAAGGGTTCAAATCTTAAACCCTAATCCAAGCCCCAAACCCTAAGGATTTGTACAAATTCCATGTTTACCATTTAATTTAAATTGCAAATGACAAAATTTCCCTTTATGGGATTTTTATAAGATTGCTTGCAAAAATGGCTATCACTTTAGTAGTTCATCAACTATGTTGACTTAAGAGACATAAAAATCCCAGCAAATCAGCTTCATGTGCCAGCAAGATCAGATCTATCAACTAAATATGCTATATAAAGAATCAAGAGAGAGAAAATGCAAAGAATTTGCCCTATTTCTAACCAAGCTCTCACCAACTCTCTCTCTCTTTATCCTAAACCCACGAAAATCATAAGTGAATCAGTCTTAATACCAGCCCTAGATCAATCATAAACAAATTGGAGAGCATAGATCAAGAATCAAAAGCTAGAAAGGTATAACCCTATTTTTATTTTTGATCTTTGATGCTTGAGAAATTTTTGTGTTTATATGTTTAGAATATTTCTATTGGATGTTTGTTGAAGATCTATGATGATCCATAATGGATCCATAACATCAAAGTTGATAAAAATCGAAGTTTTTGAAAACTGTTCTTAAGCAGTTTTTGTGGTCTGACAAGTAATGTCAGTCGCCACAGATCCTTGCTCGTTTAAGCATTTTGCTGTTTTAAGTTTTGATTTTGTAGATTGGTATGCGTTCTTTAGTCTGCAAAAGAAATAAGAACTATTTGATGTCAGGATCAGTAGTTATTAACGGTCAAAACCCGTTGACCGGGCTTGACCGAGTAAAAATCTGGGTAACCCAGAAAGTGAAAAACCGAACCTGACAAGTATTTTGAAGGCCTTTATCTGACAGAATTTACATGATATGTTAGTGTTCTTATAACTATGTTGTAGAATGTACACTGGACTATAGATCTGGATCTTTAGGTATTTTAAAACATCAACAGACCGAACATAAAAGATGGTCAAACTAGACCATTCGTTCACGGGAATAGTTTCTGGAAAACCCAGAAACGGTAGAATCAGCTTTTCTGACAGCCTTTGGCCATGTGATAAGTTATTGATATGTTGTTTTTAGACTGAAATATTGTTATCTCGTTGTTCCTTGTCATGATTACTATAGTTATGGACCAAATATTGAGCCATTTGATAAAGGGAACATAGAATAATTTGAGCGTGAAAGTGCTTACTCGCACTGTCTGGGTTTCTGGAAAACCCAGAAACTGTCTGACAGGATGTTTGACAACCCAGATCATCTTGTTGTGTTGTTGTTTGATCTAAGTGTGAGTTGCATGTTGTAGTGTTACATTTTGGCTACACGATCACACTTCAAACAAGTCCAGAAACCATTTTGGCTGAGAATTAAAGGCAGTCAAAGTAGCACCTTGAAGCTGACGGATGTCAGTGTTCTTGAGCTCAAGAACACCAACAGCGACGCTTTGTGTCGCTAAAGGCCTATAGCGACGGTTTTAATTAATTTTATTTTCAGAATTTCTGGTAATTAATTAAAAATTAGAAAAAATTCTAAAAATTACCAAAAATGGTTTTAAAAATTATTTTAAATTATGAAAAATAATTTTTGACCAATTGGAATATTTTTCTTTAATATTTATAATTATTTAAATATTACAGGTATTTAATTTATTTAATTAGTGTATTAAATAAATTAGAGAAAAATGATTTAATATTATGAAAAATCATTTTAAATAAGAATAATGTATTTAAAAATATTTTGAGTTATAAAATATAACTTTTAATATTTTTGGAGAATTTTCATTAATAATTTAATATTAATGATATTAGATTTATTTGATTATTAAATTAAATAAATAAGATAAAAATGATTTTAATGATTTAAAAATTATTTTAATTGAGAATAAAGTGTTAGAAAATATTTTAAATTATAGAATATAATTTTCAATATTTTTGGAGAATTTTCATTAATAAATTACTATTAATGATGTTTGATTTATTTAATTATTATATTAAATAAATGAATTAGAAATGGTTTTATTTATTTAAAAATGAGAAAAATGATTTAAAAATATTTTAAGTTATAAATTATGACTTTTAATATTTAGATAATATTTTCATTAATATTTATATATTAATGGCGATGATTTAAAAATGATTTTAAAAATCATTTAAGTAGAATATTGATGGTTTAAAAATATTTTAAGTTATTGATAATAAGTTTAATATTTTGAAAAGTATGTTATTAATATTTTGATATTATTAAATATTAATAATGGTATGATTAATTGATAATTAAATCATTTAAAAATGATTCTGATATTTGAAAAATTATTATAAATTATAATAATTGCTTGATAATTATTAAAAGCTTCCGAGAAATATTATTAATGATAATTGAATTATCTAAATTAATATTGAAGCTTAGAGACCGAGTTTAATTGACAGATAAATGTGTTAATTATCGAATAAGGTGACCAGAACACTGAGAATGGACCGAAGTCCTACCAGACTGAACTAGTTTGATTTTTTATGTGTTTATATGAGTTATAAACACTGTTGTGGCTATGTGGTAATGTGTTTAGGAGAAGTTTGACTGTAAATTACAGTGTTGTGTGTTATGTGAATTATTGTGCTAATTGTTATACCGGTATTATCGGTTATAGGTCTTTCGAAAGCAGATAAGTATTTTGTGTAGCTGTAATTAGCGGAAGAAGCAAGTTCCCTAACTCAACCTTGAGTTATTTCATTCAATTATTATTGGTGGATAATTATTGCTAATTATGCCACGTCCAGGGAATTATTGTTGATAATTCGCAGTTAGTGCATGCTTAATAATAAAAATTGAATTACTGATTCAGAAATATACATTTGTAGAATAACTGTTGTTGGATATTTATATCTGTAGAAGTTAGAATTGACAGTACAGATAATTCCTATTTATTGTCAAATTACACTGAGAAATGTCTTAGCTAATTATTCTAGCTAGACGAACATTTGTTTGAATTTGATAGGTTTGAAAAGAGAATTCAATTATTATTGACAGATCGAAGCCAATTATTCCGGCTCGACTGAGAAGTAAATAAAATTTGAAATACCAGTATTTCGTTGTAAAATCAAAATCTTGATTCTAAGACTGAGAAGAACAACCTTTTATATAAAGAGAACATTTTGTTGGTCGTGAATTCGACCTTTACGCGCGTTTTAAGTATTATGCATAATATAGGGTATAATAAGCTGATCACTTGTTGTACTTGCAGAGGAGTATGATTTAATCTTTATGGTTATCTGATACACCTGAGTATTTATCAAAGTAAATCTTTGATATCTACCCGAGAAAATAAGTTCAAAGATCTTGTGTGATCGCTTAGTATAAATTTGGAAAACATTCCACTTTGATATTTCGTAGAATTGATTCTTGATTATTCATTAGAATATCGTAGAAACTTTGAAAGCGTTGTACTCTTTCATTATTGAATTATTGTGTTGTATAGAATACGAGAAAACTTGTTATTGAATAACAATTTGTTCAGCTATTTCAAAGTTCCCCGAACTTTGATTTCATTCTATCAAAATAGATAGACTGTTGTTTTGAATTCTTATACATTTATTGTATGTCTTAATTTGCGGAGCAAATTAGTTGCTCACCCTTGCTAAATAAAATTTTTCAGCTAGGGACGAAGTTGCAGGAGGTGCTGCAAAGGACAAAGGAAAAGGCATAGTTATAAATTAGTTATCTTGAACATATTTATTATGTTGTATTGTAAACCCTTTTTGTATAACTAAAGGGTATGTTTGTAAAGTTAAGGTTAGAAAACCTGGGTGATGTATTAAGAAACTCTGATAAAAAACTTATGTAAGATACTATCTATATATAATATGGGTAGTTAAATGTTATTTATATTGTGGATCGTGAACACCAAACTCGGGAGTCAGGTAACCCGGATTTGGGGGTGTCACAGCATAAGCACACAACCAAGTCCTCTATGCGAAGCATCACTATACACTACAAAATATCTTGTGTCATCTGGCAATGACAAAATAGACGCTTTACTTAATCTTTTCTTCAGTTCTTGAAAACTGTTTTCACATTTATCCGCTCGTACGTATTTCACCGTCTTCCTTGTTAAATTAGTCAATGAGGTAGCTATCTTCGAAAAATCTTGGATAAATCTTCGATAGTACCCTGCTAAACCTAGGAAACTCCGCACCTCAGTCGGCATTTTCAGTTGTTCCCAATTCATTACTGCTTTCACCTTCGCTGGATCCACTGAAATCTCATCTTGGTCAATGACATGACCTAAAAATTGCACCTTTTCCAACCAAAATTCATATTTGGTGAATTTCACATATAAATTCTCCTTCCTTAGTGTCTCCAACACTAATCTTAAGTGTTCAGCATGATCTTCTGGCATCTTAGAATAGACTAGAATATCTTCGATAAACACCACAATGAACTTGTCCAAATATAGTTTGAACACTCTGTTAATCATATCCATAAATGCAGCAGGTGCATTCGTCAACCCAAATAACTTCACCAGAAACTCGTAATGACCATAACGAGTCCTGAATATAGTCTTTGGTACATCTTCTTTCCTAACCTTCAACTGATGATACCTAGTCCGCAAATCTATTTTGGAAAAATACTTCGTCCTTTTTAATTGATCAAAGAGATCATCGATCCTGGGCAATGGATATTTATTCTTTATCGTTAAATTATTCAACTCCCGTTAGTCGATACAAAGCCTTAACGATCCGTCTTTCTTCTTGACAAACAACACTGGTGCCCCCCACGGAGAAACACTTAGTTGAATGTACTTTCTGTCTAATAGTTCCTGTACCTGAACCATTAGTTCTTTCATTTCCATAGGCGTCATACGGTACGATGCCCTTGAGACTGGTACCGCTCCTGGCACAATGTTTATCACAAATTCGATCTCCCTATCCGGCGGTAGACCCGGTAACTCACTTGGAAATACATCCATGAACTCGTTTATTATTGGTATTTATTCCATGGTTGCTCCTACTCTCTGGGTATCAACAACATGGCATAGGTAACCTACACAACCCTTCCTTAAAAGTTTTCTAGTTTGTGTCATCGTAAGGCAACACGGACGTCCCGGTAATTTACTACCGTAAAATACTACATGAGATTGCTTCAACGTCCTGATGCTCACACATTTCTTTTGGCAATCTATAATTGCTCCATGGTTAATCTACCAATCCATTCTGAGAATTACGTCGAATTCTCCTAATTTTATCGGTATTAAATCTACCGATAACTTATGACCATGTAAATCTACGCAACAACTCCTATGAATATCTTCAACAGGAATTGTCTCTTCATTTGCTACCTTAATGTTCAAAGGTATAGGCAATTTTTTGGGAAATAATTCTAGCCGTCTAGCAAAATCACATGCTATAAACGAACAAGTAGCACCCAAATCAAATAGCACGTATACATTTATATTGTTGATCGGAATAATACCTGCAACTACATCCTCTGATGCCACCGCATCTTGGACATTCATATTAAAAGTGCGGGCCATTGATTTCCCCGGCTGAGCTGGACCACTAATAGCTAACTTAACGCTATTAGTTCTCTTATTTCCTTCTGTCCCCTTCTTCGGGTAGTTCTTCGCTATGTGGTCAGTTGATCCACATACAAAACATCCGTGATTTTTCTTTGGATTTGGACAGTTAGGCAAAATATGCCCTTCCTGTCCACAATTATAACATACTGCCTTTCTTTTGAGACAGACTCCCAAGTGAGTCTTCCCGTAAGTTTTACAGGCCTCCATCATCCTCTTAGAATCCCCTTGTTTTACTCCGGTATTCCCAGAGTTAAAGCCCTTCCTCTTCTGACCGTTGACAATTCCACTGGCTCCTTCGGTCTTGGTTCCTCCATCAACCTTGCCCTTGTTTTTCTTATCCTTGTGGTACTGGCTGAGAGCCTCATTCCCACTTTCGGCAATTATTGCCTTTTCTAGTATGGTTCCAAAGGAAGTACTTTGGAACACAGAGATTCGGCTATAGAGCCAGGGTTTCAAGCCCTGCTCGAACCTTCTAGCCTTTCTCACTTCAGTGTCCACTTGATGTGGAGCAACTCGTGCCAGTTCATTAAACTTGACAGCATACTAGGGAAATGTAATATCCCCTTGTCTCAATTCAAGAAACCTCATTTCCATCCTCCCTTGCATACTCGTGGTAAAATAGTTCTCGAAGAAAATCTCCTTGAACCTCTCCCATGTTAGGTTTCCTATATCAGCCCTAGCCTGGTTTGCCTCCCACCAGAAGTTGGCCTCTCCTTTCATCAAATAGGTTACAAAGGTAACCTTTTGACCCTCCTCAACATTTGCTATTATAAATGCTTTCTCGATTTCTTTTACCCACGTCTGGGCTTCTATAGGATCCGTAGTTCCTTTGAACTTCGGCGGACCTACACTTTTAAAATCCTTAAAAGTAGTAGCTCGTACTACTCCAGAAATCATTGGTACATTAGCCCCCATTCTATTAAATGCAGCCGTTAAAAGATTAACGAACTCCTGCATTGGATTAACTGGACCACCCTCCGGTTGGTTAACATTAGTGCCCTGATTTCGTTGTCTCTTTCTTGGCGGCATTTTACTGTTAAGAAAATAACACATCATTTTTACTTTATTCTTGTTGGTTTGTTATTATTTGTAATAAAATAACAACTCATACTCATTACTCAATATATTCCATAAAAAGACTTATATTGATTCATAACTTGTAGTTTAACACTACATTGTTTACATTACTCAACCTTAGCTGATTACATTACCATCCCGCAATTACTTTCCAAAAATTTGGATTTACAAAAGACTACCCTTTGTTATACAAAATAGGGTTTTACATCACTACTAGATACATAATATTTATATATCTAATCTACTCTAGCTATTTCTAGATTACATCTGACGTAGGGCATTCTCAAAATCTTTGCTGGCCAGACCAGCAATAACATCTCTACTGATAGTGTGTCGGGTCTGTCCTGCTTCTATCTGATACCCAGCTACCTACTGCTGGAAATCTACATGAGAACTCCTATTATATAGGACATCCTTTCCAACTTCCGCTGTTTAGTCTTTAGCTCCTGCTTGATCTCAAAGACTTCACATTTCAGCTCTCAGACCTTGTCCTTAGCTAGAACTCTATCATCATGCGCCTCTTCCCACATTCCCTCCATGCTAGCCTTGTCCTCACGGACAGCTTAGAGTTCCTTTTTCAACTCCTTAACCTCTTGGCATTAATGGACATTCCTATCCAATACAGACATAAACAGTGCCTTCATTGATTCCCCCGTAGACAACTCCTCTGTAGGTGGAACCTGGTCAAAGGACATCATGTCCACCTCCTCCTCTAGCATGCCATCAAATATAGACATGTAGTCTAAATCGTCCGAGTCTCCCGACTCGAATGTCACTAACTCTGGTTCTATTGCTACGGGATTTTCTAGTATCTCTACCCGATTAACATAATCCTCACTCACTACATGTATATCTCTATATATATCATTTTCTCCGGACATCTACAATAAAATAATATAGTTTGATTAGTACACGTCAGTAAAATAATAGAAATACATAACATAAGATAATGCATTTTTTATAGGGTTACTTTCCATCTTTTACTTCTTTATTCTTTCTTAAGGTTATGACTGAAGGTTCTACTTTCCCCCCTTAAGTTTTATAAACTAGGCTTTGATACCAACTTGTAGCGCCCCCAAATCTGGGTATCTTCCAACCCGACATATGGTGCTATACTGTACAACATTCATACATTCATTCAATTGAAAAATCTCAAAGAACGAACATAAATTGTATATATTTAAAGTAATATTTACATTTACCAGGTTCTATTCCCATTACAAAGGTTCTTTGTCATAATATCAGTTACATTACAACAATAGACCTATACAATTACAAGACAACTTAACAATCTGCCTTAGCTTTTCCTTTATCCCTTTTTGATCCTTCGGGACGTTCAGTCTTAGCTGCATTCATATGGTTCAAGCAAGAGTGAGCATAACTAGCTCAACAAGTATAACAATTTTATAACAACATGTTTGACACATACGAATCGTATATCTTCAATAACTGAACAATAGTTATGAAGTACTATTGATAATTCAAAATAGCAATTCATCTTTTCTTTCAAAATATTTTACAATAATAACAATATTTAGTAAAACATTAACTCTGGTCAAAGACCTCGAGTATTCATTCTTTATTGGAAAAGGACAACCCGAAAGCAAGTCTGTAAGCCCGATATTACTTACGAGAACTTCTAGGTGATCATCCTATTGTACTCTATGTTGATCAACACTACATCCATTAAACGTATGCACGTTTAATCATTTGGCAACCTCACGTGCCTGTCGTTTTACCGATAAAACATTTGTTTAACATTTCAATCTTCTTTTGAAAACCATATCAAGTAGTTGACAAAAGATAGAAAAAATTGATAATAAATGATTAGATTATCAATACATTAAGTTTAGCCAAAGGAATTGGCTTTAACTTCAACATACTTCAATTCATGTGAAAGAATACATGAACTTCAAAACTTGTTCAGATTGAACTGAGACAAGAGTTAGAATACTTGCCTTTAGCGTCTGCTACGGTATATTAACTTTATGTTCAAGTTTTTCAAGTCTCTACAATACATGATCACATAAGGCCTTACATTAGGTCACATATAATCAAGTATGTATATGACTATTTCATACCTTAATCTCAATATAATTGTGTATTAGATTCAGTTATTATCTGTTCTGGTTTATCATTATCCTTGCATTTATATTCGACTAGGTTATCTCAACCTTTATACAACATCCTTAAGGTTTAACAAAGTTTAAACAATGTTACATTACATTCCTTAAGTTGTGTCAACTTTTAAATCAATTAGCTTTCCTTTCTTTGTACTTTGAAACATTCATTACCATCCTTGTTCTGAGACTGGCACTGCAGCGCGAGTCCTTACTAAATGGGTCGCGCGGCGGCGCCACACTCCAGAAAATTTTTGTACTGTACATGGCACTGCGGCGCCACAAATTGTACTATGGTCCGCGCTGCGGTGAACTCTTGCAGTGTACTCGGACACTGTTACACGCTGCGGCGCGACTCATTTAGCCTAGGGTTGGCGCCGCGGCGCCAGCTCTGTGCACCAGAAAAAAAATTCAGTCTTTGAATTTTGTGAACTTCCCGAACCCATAACTTTTTCGTTATAAGTCCGAATTGGCTCGTTCAAAAGTCTATAGTTCACAAATTACGTAATCTACGCGTTAATTCAAGAATTTTATCTATTTGACTTCATTTGCTAAAAATTCACCTATTGGTTTATTTTTAACGAAAACGATAAACGTTCGTGAACGTTCAACGCTCGTTTCTTCGTTCAAAGTCAGAATCCGGTCATTTTCGAGTCCGCAACTCTTAAATGCCAAATATGACTTAACTCCATTAGAAAACAATGGTTCCGAGTTCAAACACAAAATTTGACTTCTATTCCGAGAATTTTACGAATTCGACGGTTATCGTCCGATCGTGCAAATTTCGGCAATTCTTCATTCTTATGATTTGTTCAACAATAAAAATGAATTCCATTCATCATGTGAACATCTCAACATACTTATTACAGCAACCTATATTTATTGTTGGATTTTTGACTTATTCTTTATGAGCTTATAACTTGTCAAATTATAAACTACTTAAGATTTTATTATTCATGACTTATGACAATTAAAGTTTCTTAATCATCATACTTTACATGTTCTTCATATATAGCTTTACTTATGTACATATGATACATATGATCATATAATTTCTTGTATCACTTCTCTTAATAAACTCATTACAAGTTCATAATTTTCATACTAACATTCAAGGTTAACTTATAATAAGTTTATAACTTTTATAAGTTCAAATGACTTATTGCCAACTTATGTGGCTTAAGTTCATGACTTACATATTCTTCTTGCTTCTTATCATTCATGTTTCTTAATCCATCTTTTCTTATCAACCTATCGTGGTAGAGATAGAAAATATTGGAGAAGAAGTCTTACTTTTGAATTCTTGATAAGGTAGCTTTCTTCTTATTTTTACAAATGAAAGTGACTTATTTGTAGCTTATTCTCTCTAACACTTGAGCACTTTGAAATGTTGGATTGTTATAACAACTAGCAAATGGCTTGCAAGGCTTCTATATTTATAGAATTTGCAAAGCTGGGGTAGTTTAGTCATTAAATCTCCTCACCTCCTTTAAGCCGCCTCCTTTCTATTCATTACTTGTTAATCACAACTCTTATCCTATGCTTGGCCATTACTTCTATTACTTGGTCATTACTCCTAACTTGGTCACCACATTAACTTGGTCACCATACTTACCATATTAATATGGTTTGCCCCATGGGTCCTTACAACTCATGGATTCTAGTTTGGGCTTGGATTAAATAAATCCTTGGCCTTTACATTTTATTCACTTGGACATGTAGTAAATTCAATCAACCTTTGAAAGTCCATTAGCATTACTTAATACATATAGTTTATGTATTATTTTTGTATTCTAATTCATATAGAATTTATATACGATATTTCATCCTTCATACAAACTCGTATAATACTTCGTATTATACTCGTTTTTATTACTTTGTACAATACCAAAGTATCATACCATTATCACTTATTAATTACTACTTCGCCTTCCTTAACGTTTATAAATTAAGTCCGCAAGCGAAATATTACATTTTCCATAACTAGATTTTTATTACATAATCCATCTTACCTTGTTATTCCATCATTACGTATTTCTCAGAAATTTAAAAATATATCCCGAGCAAATACCCATGAATAGTATTTTTCAGAAAATCTCTCGGAAAACTTTTATTTTTGTCTTAGAAATTCAAACACTTTAATTCGTTCACGTAGCTCAAATACTGCAACATTCTAACATCAATAAGTTATATAATGACAACCATCTTGATAACACATAAAATAATATTTCATTATTATTTAATTTAATAAAAATCATTTTACAATAAGATTCGAATTTCTCGGTCGTTACAGAAATTAGTAACAATTATCATACAAAGAAGTGAATTTGTCCTTCAAATCCAGTTTTATCAACTTCATGAAATTATGATTCAGTTCTACGTAAAGTGAGTATCGACAAGAAAACTCTAGCACACAGTTGAACATTTTCCTGTGTACATGAGTGTAGATTAGTCCCATCTTCCTATGGACTTGTCTGTACATTAGTCTTATTTTCAGCCTCCTTTTCGCCCTCCTCTTGCAACTCATGTAAATCAATACCACCAGCATCATAAGGATCTCCAACCTCTCTCATTTGTTTAGTATACTCCTTAAATTTTGTTCTTGCATTTTGGTACTCTTCATTGCTGCTTAATTGTTCATCATCACCAGTCAAGTCAGCATCAGAGTCCTTAAAACTTTCATCACTAGTGAAGTCACCTGTGACAACTCGATATTTTCTATATAAATAAATCATAAATTTCACGTATAATTTTTTTTTATTTATTAAAATAAATATGAATGATATGTGCCAAGGTAATGTGTAATTATAATTATATGTGTGATAAATACATTAATTATTACAGATAAATTTATTTTAGAAATATTGATTATTATAAATTATATTCTTATAATAATTAATTTTATATTAGAAATGTTTTATTAATTATTTTTCCATGAAATTATACGTTTATATTATTTAAATTATATATGAAAGGATTTTAGAATAAATATAATGATTATTTTATTATATGAAGTTTGTTCAGTTTATTAAGTAAATTACTTTTACTTAATTAATAAGGTTATTTATGGCAGATAAATCAGATATGGAATCCAAACCCTAATTCTGGAATTTGATCAAGGAATGATAAAAATATTATAATATTATAATATTTTGATTTTTCAGTGCTATGAATATGTACTGTAAAAATTATACTGTTGATGGTTGGTCAATTATGGTATATTGACCAAACCCTAGCATCAATTGATTTAATCCTATTTATCAATTTAAATGGGAAATTTAAGATTATTAAATATTTGTATTATATGATATATGTTGTGTGTAATTTCATGATATGCTAATAAGGAAACCCTAATTTGAAAATCAAAACCCTAACTAATATTTGGGAACCCTAATTGATAATTGTAAACCTTAATTGCTTAGGTGGCAAGGTTAATTATGTTATTTAAACTCTAATGATCATGATTAATGTAATTAGAAACCCTAATTACAAGTTGTTAACCCTAATTATTAAATTGTTAATCCTAATTAGTAGATTATTAACCCTAATTACCAAATTGGTGCCTTAATTGCTAATTACGGATCTTAATTATAATTAGTAAATCGTTAAACCTAATTTTTAAGTATATTTGATATTAGGAAATCTAAACTAATTTAGAAATCCTAATTTGTGAATTTTAGAAACTAAAATTTTAGTTTATAATTTTATTTTTGTTCAAACCCTAGTTGCTAAATTCTGTATTTGCTAAGTGCTAAACCTTAGGGTTAAACCCTAAGGGTTTAGTAAGTTACTAAAATGCCATTAAAATGATTTATCAAAAGACCATTTTGCCCCTAATTGAATTATTGAATGCTAGGCTAGGTTTTGACATTTGTGGTGAGTTGGTTGCCAACCCTAACAACTCCACATGCTGTAAATTGACAGCATTCAGCTCATTTAATAGCAATACATGCATCTAACATGGATATATATAGATTGGAGAGAGAAATAATTCATTTGTTCACTAAAATTTTTCCAACTCTCATCCTTGAGCCTCTCTCTCTCTAAAGCCTACGAATTTCTTAAGTGTTTCAGTCCCCAATCCAAGCCCCACCATCAACCATACCAAATCAGAAACACAAAATCAAAAATTTGGACATCAAAGGTATAAACCGTAACCCTAAAATTTTTCCAATGATCTCTTGTTAGATCTTGTAATTTGTTGTTAAAACATGTTATTTATAAGTTATTATGATGATCTGGGTTGGTATTTATCAAATTCATAACATTAAAGTACTTGAATTTGCATTTTTTTCAAAATCTCGAAAATTCATTTTCTGGTGATTTTTTAGTGAATGTCAAGCCTTATAACTCTGTGATCTTTAATGTGTTTTGTGTTATAAAAGATTTTATATGTAGCTTATTATGTGGTATTTAATCTCCAAAAAGAATCAGGTCCATATCTATTGTGGATCAAAAGTTATTTAAGGTCAAAGTAGGTTGACCAGCATTGACCGGCTGTTCTTCAAGCCAAGAATTTTTCCAGATTATTTTTTTGCAAATGTCAGGCCTTATATCTAGGTTATCTTTAATGTATTTTGTGTTATGAAAGTTGTTATGTGTATATTGTTATGTTGTATTTAATCTGCAAAACGAATCAGGTCCATATCTATTGTAGATCAAATGATATTTAAGGTCAAAGTGGGTTGACCGGCATTGACCGGACAATTTCTAGGCAGCCCAGAATTTTGTAAGTGTTGATTTTTCTGACAAGGTTTGACCATACCTTAGCTACGTGATTTCTTGTTTTTATGATGATTTTACGTGTTAGGGTTGTAGTCCTACATGTTATTTACACACTGTAATTTATAGATCACACAAACAAAACACGGATTGCAAGTTATAAGAATCCAAAGTAGGCACCTTGACTGTTCTTCAGTTGAATAACAACCTTGTCAGACTTTTGATGGCTAATAACTCTTAGATATGATGTTTTTTTAGCCATGATGTTTGTTTGTAATTGTAGTCTTATATGAGTACTACAATATGTATGTGTTAGATTGCCCAGAAATATCACGATCCGATCTAAAATCGTGGTCAAACTAGTGCTCTCGAAACTGCCTTGTCAGTGTTCTTGAGGCTCAAGAACACCTATGGCGACAGATAACCGTCGCTAAAGCCTTTAGCGACGGGTTTTAATTTTTTTTATTTTCAGTAATTTCCGAAAATGATTTAAAAAATTAGAAAAATTAGTTTTTAATTATTAAAAATACATAATAAATTATTAAAAATTATTTTAAATTCCGAAAATTATATTTTAATTATTTTAAATATATTTCATAAATATTTAATATTTTTGGAATATCAAAAGTATTTAATTTATTTAATTATAATATTAAATAAATTATTTAAAAATGATTTTAATTCATGAAAAATCATTAAAAATTATATTATGATATATGAAAATATTTTAAGTTATTTAAAATGACTTTTAATATTTTATGATAATTTTCATTAATAAATTAATATTAATGATAATTAAGTTATTTAATAAATGAATTAAATAAATGAATTTAAAATCATTTTATTATTTTAAAAATCATTTTAAATAATAATAAGATATTTAAGAATATTTTAAGTTATAAAATATAACTTTTAATATTTAAAGGTAAAATTCATTAATTAATTATTAATTAATGATATTTAATATTTATTAAATAAATTAGTTTAAAAATGATTTTTATTATTTTAAAAATCATTTTAAATAAAAATAAAGTGTTTAAAGATATTTTAAGTTATAAAATATAACTTTTAATATTTAAAGAATAATTTCATTAATAATTTAATATTAATGATATTTATTTAATGATTAATGATATTAAATTTATTTAATAATTATATTAAATAAATAGTTTAAAAATGGTTTTATTAATTTAAAAATCATTTAAAAGGGATATAAATGAAATTAAAAATATTTTAAGTTATAATTAATGACTTTTAATATTTTTATAAATAGTTCATTAATATTAAATATTAATGGTAATTATTTTATAATGATTTTTAAATATTTAAAAAATCATTTAAGGGTAATATATGTATTTTAAAAAATATTTTTAAGTTATTATTAATGACTTTAATATTTTGGCAATGGTTTCATTAATAGTTTATTATTAATTAAATATTAATGATAATAGATGTGACACCCCCAAAATAGGTATACATCACCCATTCTGTGTTGTCAATACATGGTTCTGAAATAACTACAACTTTATTATTACAACATGTAAACTATGAGTTTAAATACAGATATTGCCATCTAGACAATATCCACATACAAATAAATCCCCATCATAATTATTGATACATTATTTTACAAAAATGGTGAGGACTACTAAACAACTTTCTCTAGAACCTTCATTCCATACCCCGACTTGTACTCGCTATATTCTCACCTCCTGAGAAGAAAAAAATGGAACAAAAAGGAAAAGGGTGAGCTCAACTAGCCCAGTAAAAAATATTATGACTAAGATAATATACAATAAATTATCATTAGTCTTCAACAGGGAAAAATATAATAGAATACAATAGACAACAAATTTTAAATCAATATTCGCAGCGGAAAATATTAATCCATAGAAGAGTTACGTAGAGGATGAAATATACTAATGTCTATGAATTTAACAGTCCATCAATAGTATTTGTTTTTATCCCTGTAACATCAATCAATGAACCTCTTGATTCATATATTCATCCTTGCACTACAGGCCAAGGATATTCATCAGTTGGTCATGTTCATCTAAACACTTGTTCATCTTTGCACTACGGGCCAAAGATATTCATCAGAAATCATTCATCTTTGCACTACAGGCCAAAGATATTCAATAATATCATCATTTAAGACTGAGGATGATGAAAAATATTTTTAAAGAACCGAATCCAGTGAAACAAAATGACAAAGATTAAGGATTAAGGATTCGTACTTTGTTTTACCCATGTCCAAAAATACCTCAAAAATAATCATAGTGGTGTAAAATTCAAGAATGATCAAAACATGGATACAATCAAAGCTAGTATCCACAATAGATATTTTAGACGAAAAGGGAAAATTTTCATTTTTCGATTAATAATGTCGTATACGTGAATAGTAACTCCGACACCAAAAGTTCCAAATTTGATAAAAACTTCAGATCAATATTTCAACATAATGATATTGAAGAAATAATATCATTACGAAAAAAATAATATCCCTTACCTCGGAAGATCAGTACTTCTAGTTGAAACACCGGATATAGGCTATGACTTGAACTTACTCCGTATAGCAATACTCAAAGTATACTCAAAATACTCACAAGAATACGCTCGATATTATAGAGAGAGAAAACTTCAGTTTCTGGTGTGATTTTCAATTCTAACCTAAGCACCTATTTATAGGAAATTGCTTAGAACACCAAAACAGAAAATTTAATAAAATATTAATATTTATAAAAATATTATACGCATTCTTTGAAATCTGAATTTCAGCCATTCACACATGCTAACCTTCTAGAAAAAGTAAGAAAAAAGTTTTTGTTAATATAAATATTTAAAACTTCCAAAAATTAATTATTTTGGAACTCCGAAACTTCAATAATTCATAATAAATAGCCCTTTTCTCAGAAAATTTGAATCTCGCTAGTTTTTATAAGAAATTCAATTCTCTACAACTTTGCAGAAGAAAGTTTTTCCAAATTCCAAACAGAAATTAACCTAAATCCACAAACGGGTGATTTTAGAGGCTATAATCAAATTTCAATCAATAAATGGGGTTCACCGACATGTTTAACATGTTTTAAACATTTATTGCAACAAAAATACTCTTCTTCCTCGTATACTCATATATCCCACAATCGTTGTAAAAATATCACCATTATTATATTATTAAAATATAATATATATATATATATATATATATTTAAATGAATTATTTTATCAGAAAAAGATAAAATTTCAATTTTCAACAATTGTCACATTAAAAATTTTCTCCATCTATATCCACATAAAATCAATATTTTCCTCATCATATGAATCAATAATTAATTATTCACAAATAATATTACAGAATTACAATATTGACAACCAGACAGTTCCCCAGGAAAGAGGGGGCTTTCCAATAAGAATTTCTCCCTACTGGCGCGCAATTAGATGACCAAACCTCTCCTTAGACAGAACTTTCTAGACATTGCCAATAATGTTATCTAATAATATTATTCAGATAATATGAATTATTGCTTCGATAATGAAAAATACTGTGTAATGACAATTATTAAAACAACAACAATATAAAATATCAACGCAACAGTTATAAAATAAAATACTGAACAGTAATTACTATAACAATTATTGAGTAGTGCCTTCTTACGTAAGAATCAATAATTGGTGCAATATCGTGTACTACTGTGTTTTAGCCGCCGAGTATTTTAACAGTATTAACGGTAATAACTACGCCGTTATTTTTAAACAACTTATATTTGTCGTTTTCTTCCTCCAATCGCTTTCCGTTATGTGGCCCACACATGGCTGTGCCGTCGTACGAATATTCCCCGACAGTACGAATATTCCACGACCAAACGAATATTCCCCGACAACAATGAATATTTTATAACCACTTGCTTATTTTGAAATATTTGCGTATTTTACCTATAACTATCCACATTAATCACATCAACCCTTACTATTTCAAAATAATAATTAGAAGAAATTAAATTTCATTTATTAATTATTTGGGGTCATACAACCTCCCCTCCTTATGAAATTTCATCCTCGAAATTGACATACGTACCTGGTGTTTCGAAAAGATGAGGATACCTCGCTTTTATTTCTGTTTCCAACTCCCAGGTCATTTCCTCTATAGCATGGTTTCTCCACAAAACCTTAACTTGTGGTATTACCTTCGTGCATAGGACATGCTCCTTCCTATCCAAGATCTTTATAGGTACCTCCTCATACGTTAAGTCTTCGGCTATCTCGTCCGGTTCTAACTCAATGACGTGGTTCGGGTCTTTCACATATTTACGAAGCACAGATATATGAAAAACATTATGAACACGAGACATACTTGGAGGTAACGCGAGTCTATAGGCTACATTTCCTACTCGGTCAAGAATTTGAAATGGGCCAATAAATCGTGGACTGAGTTTTCCTCTCTTCCCAAATCTTGTAACTCCCTTCCATGGAGCAACTCGCAATAATACATGATCCCCTATACTAAATTCCACGTCCTTTCGATGAAGATCCGCATAACTCTTTTGTCGATCTTGTGCCGTTCGTATACGTTGTCGAATCATTTGGATCTTTTTGGTAGTCATACGTACTAACTCGGGTCCCAACAATGTTGTTTCACCCACCACATCCCAACATATTGGAGAGCGACACTTTCGTCCATATAATGCTTTAAATGAAGCCACACCTATACTTGCCTGATAACTGTTGTTGTAGGAGAATTCCACCAATGGTAAATACTTATCCCAACTGCCCTTTAAGTCTAGGACATAGAGTCTTAATAGATCTTCCAGAGTTTGAATAGTCCTCTCTGATTGTCCGTCCGTTTGAGGATGGTATGCCTAACTGAATCGTAAATCCGTACCCATAGCTTTTTGCAAGCTAACCCAAAATCTTGAAGTGAATCTTGGGTCACGATCCGAAACTATAGATACTGGCATGCCATGCAACCTCACAATCTCATTTACATACATACTAGCAAGACGTCCAAGAGAATAAGTCTCCCGTATCGGCAAGAAATGTGCAGACTTGGTTAATCTATCAACAATAACCCAAATAACATTTATGCCTTGAGAAACCGTGGGAAGACCCGTAACGAAATCCATGGTAATGTGTTCCCACTTCCATTTCGGAATCTCAAATGGTTGCAATGGTCCCTTAGACACTTGATGCTCCGCCTTTACACGTTGACAAGTTAAACATGTTGAGATAAACTTTGCAATCTCTCTCTTCATATTGTTCCACCAAAATGTATGTCGAAGATCACGATACATTTTAGTACTTCCAGGATGGATTGCAAATGGTGTATTGTGTGCCTCCATCATGATCTAGTACTTCAAATCAGAATCGTTAGGAACACAAAGTCTGGAGTGGACTAGAAGTATTCCTTCTTCATCAATTCTCGCTTCTGGAATAACACCTTCTTGTACTTTCTTCTTCATATGCATTAGCTCCGGGTCGGTGGCTTGAGCAACCTGAACTTTTTCTATTAAAGTTGGCTCTATGCGTATACTTGACATCATCGTACTTGTTCCTGTATATGATCTTCTACTCAACGCGTCAGCTACCACGTTTGCTTTTCCAGGATGGTATTGAATAGTGTGGTCGTAGTCTTTTAATAGCTCGAGCCAACGTCGCTGCCGCATGTTGAGTTCTTTTTGAGTGAAGAAATATTTGAGACTTTTATGATCTAAATATATCTCCACTTTCTCCCAGTATAGATAGTGCATCCAGATCTTTAGCGCGAAAATGACTGCTGCCAATTCTAGATCATGAGTAGGATAATTCCTCTCATATTCTTTAAGTTGTCGTGAGGCATAGGCTATAACTTTCCCATGTTGCATGAGAACACATCCTAACCCTTTGCCCGAAGCATCGTTGTAGATAACAAATCCATCCGAACCAGATGGTATTGTTAGAATAGGTGCCGAAATAAGTCTCCTTTTAAGCTCTTGGAAACTCTTCTCGCATTCCTTGCTCCAAATGAATTTTGTATCCTTCCGAGTTAGATGAGTTAACGGAGTAGCAATTCGAGAAAACCCTTCCACGAATCTCCGATAATAACCAGCTAAGCCCAAAAAACTACGTACTTCAGTCACCGTCTTAGGTTGCTCCCAACTTTGTATTGCTTCAATCTTCGCCGGGTCCACAGATACTCCATGTTTTGACACCACGTGCCCAAGGAATGCTACTTCCTCAAGCCAGAACTCGCATTTCTTCAACTTAGCATATAACTTGTTTTCACGAAGCCTTTGGAGTACCAGCTTCAAATGGTGCTCATGATCTTCACGGCTTTTGGAATATATAAGGATGTCATCAATAAAGACAACAACGAACTGATCCAAATAATCCTTGAATACTCGGTTCATCATATCCATGAAAGCCGCAGGAGCATTAGTCAATCCAAAAGACATGACTAAGAATTCATAATGCCCATACCGAGTTCTAAAGGCAGTCTTTGGAATTTCCTCAATTCTAATTTTCAGCTGATGATATCCAAAACGAAGATCGATTTTTGAAAAGAATTGTGCTCCTTACAACTGGTCAAACAAGTCATCAATACGAGGTAGAGGATACCTATTCTTGATGGTGACATGGTGTAATTCTCGATAGTCAATACAAAGTCGCATACTCCCGTCTTTCTTCTTTACGAATAAAACAGGAGCACCCCAAGGAGATGTACTAGGACGAATGAAACCTATGTCCAATAACTCCTGTAGTTGGACTTTTAACTCCTGAAGTTCAATACGAGCCATTCGATTTGGGGTTTTAGAAATGGGCTTTGTACCAGGTTCAAGATCAATAAAGAATTCAACTTCACGTTCTGGGGGTAGACCGGGAAGTTCTTCAGGAAATACGTCAGGAAAGTCAATAACAACAGGAATATTATTCAAATTTGACGTGTCTTTATTCAAATCCATAACATGAGCTAAGAAAGCTTGACATCCGTTTTTTAATAAACGAATAGCTTTATGATTAGATATGAAAGTGATTGATTTTAATGGTTTAGTTGCCTGAATTCGAACAACAGGTTGATTAGGAATATGAAAACTAATAACCTTACGAAAACAATCAATTTTGGTATGATGAGTAGTTAACCAATCAATCCCTAAAATCACATCAAAAGCAAGTATCTTTAAAGAGATTAGGTCAACAGGTAAGGTGATGGTGCCAACTTGAATCAAACAAGATTTATAAACAGTGGATGTGATGAAAGTTTCTCCTAACGGAGTCTCCACAGATAGGTCAAAGTCTAATTTCTCCGGAGTCAAGTTTAAACGTTGAGCGCAAGCAGGAGATATAAATGAATGGGTAGCACCGGTATCAAGTAAGGTATAAACTTCGCAAGAATTTATAAATAGCTTACCCGTGATCACCTCGTTTGGGTTCCTCGTATTTTGACCAGTCACAACAAACGCTCTTTCAGGAACTATTGACTTTGACTTTTCTGGAACAGTCTTCTGAGTCATCGTCCCCGCTGGAATTGGTTTCGCTACCGTACAATCTCGAGCGATATGTCCTTCCTTCCCATAATTATAACATACCTTGAACTGTTGTGGGCAGTTTGGACTGATATGTCCCTCTTTCCCGCACTTATAGCATATGACCGGTGGTCGTTCAACTCCCTTAGAACCAGTTACTACTGGTGCTGATGTCTTCACATGGTCATTGTTGAATTTCCTCTTCTTGAAATCTCCTCCCGACTCGCTTCTTCTATTTTCATGGCCATAATTACCACCAGAGTGGTTACCATTTTTGTCCATCTTTTTCTTTCTCCACTGGTTGTCGTGTTTTGTTGACTGTTATCTCTGGTATGATCCTGATTGTGGTACCTCGATTGACCGTACTCGTTATCTCGCTCCAACAATTGAGCCATATTAACAACATCTGAATAGAGAGAAAATTTATGAGAAATGAGATATTGCCATATACCGGGTTTCAAACCTCTCAGAAACATCCGCGTCATATGTTCCTCATTCTCCACCAAATGAGGTGCAAACCTGGATAACTCTGCAAACTTTGCCTCGTACTGAGACACCGTCATGTTATTTTGTTCTAATCTGATGAACTCCACTTCCTTCATATGACGAACACTTTCAGGAAAGTATTTGTCATTAAATAGTTTCTGAAACGTCTCCCAAGACATGCTGAGTGCAGCTGGATGGGTACGCTTCACAGACTCCCACCAGTAGTCTGCCTCGCCACGAAACATAAAGGTGGCGAACGGAACCTTCTGTTCCTCCGTGCATCCCAAGACATCGAATATCTTGGTAATTTGCTTGACCCATGTTTCCGCAATGATCGGATCTGGCTTTCCCTTAAATTCTGGTGGTCCCAACTCTTTGAACTGCTTGGCTGTGACAACTCGTGAATTGCTATCATTTCCTACTGTATTTTGAACACGAGTCTCCCTCGTCTGATTTTGCATGAACTGCAAAAAGCTTCTAAACATTGCGTCGTTCATCGTCTGATCGGTGGTGTTGTTCACAGGAGGAACATTGTCAGCCTGTTGCACGTTCTCCTCGTTGGTAAGTACAGGCATCTCCACGGTCTCATTAACTCCACTGTTAACATTCTCGGTTTCCATTCTTAAATACTGCCATAAAACAAGGGTTAATTAAGCAAATCACATATCACATAATATCCCTATATACTGACCAACTAACAAATAAACTTAGGTAGGACACACTAGCGAAGGAATTACTCGTCTCTCCCCTCCTAGTTCTATTCCCCGATCTCCGCCAGAGATCATATCCCTAAGCTCTGATACCAACTGTGACACCCCCAAAATAGGTATACATCACCCATTCTGAGTTGTCAATACATGGTTCAGAAACAACTACAACTTTATTATTACAACATGTAAACTATGAGTTTAAATACAGATATTGTCATCTAGACAATATCCACATACAAATAAATCCCCATCATAATTATTGATACATTATTTTACAAAAATGGTGAGGACAACTAAACAACTTTCTCTAGAACCTTCATTCCATACCCCGACTTGTACTCGCTATATTCTCACCTCCTGAGAAGAAAAATGGAACAAAAAGGAAAAGGGTGAGCTCAACTAGCCCAGTAAAGAATATTATGACTAAGATAAAATACAATAAATTATCGTTAGTCTACAACAGGGAAAAATATAATAGAATACAATAGACAACAAATTTTAAATCAATATTCGCAGCGGAAAATATTAATCCATAGAAGAGTTACGTAGAGGATGAAATATACTAATGTCTATGAATTTAACAGTCCATCAATAGTATTTGTTTTTATCCCTGTAACATCAATCAATGAACCTCTTGATTCATATATTCATCCTTGCACTACAGGCCAAGGATATTCATCAGTTGGTCATGTTCATCTAAACACCTGTTCATCTTTGCACTACGGGCCAAAGATATTCATCAGAAATCATTCATCTTTGCACTACAGGCCAAAGATATTCAATAATATCATCATTTAAGACTGAGGATGATGAAAAATATTTTTAAAGAACCGAATCCAGTGAAACAAAATGACAAAGATTAAGGATTAAGGATTCGTACTTTGTTTGACCCATGTCCAAAAATACCTCAAAAATAATCATAGTGGTGTAAAATTCAAGAATGATCAAAACATGGATACAATCAAAGCTAGTATCCACAATAGATATTTTAGACGAAAAGGGAAAATTTTCATTTTTCGATGAATAGTGTCGTATTCGTGAATAGTTTCGTATACGTGAATAGTAACTCCGACACCAAAAGTTCCAAATTTGATAAAAACTTCAGATCAATATTTCAACATAATGATATTGAAGAAATAATATCATTACGAAAAAAATAATATCCCTTACCTCGGAAGATCAGTACTTCTAGTTGAAACACCGGATATAGGCTATGACTTGAACTTACTCTGTATAGCAATACTCAAAGTATACTCAAAATACTC
Source organism: Panax japonicus (assembly GCA_020205505.1). Classification (NCBI taxonomy): domain Eukaryota; kingdom Viridiplantae; phylum Streptophyta; class Magnoliopsida; order Apiales; family Araliaceae; genus Panax; species Panax japonicus. The sequence continues at coordinate 17,707,203 of CM035107.1, read as the reverse complement.
ACAAGAATACGCTCGATATTATAGAGAGAGAAAACTTCAGTTTCTGGTGTGATTTTCAATTCTAACCTAAGCACCTATTTATAGGAAATTGCTTAGAACACCAAAACAGAAAATTTAATAAAATATTAATATTTATAAAAATATTATACGTATTCTTTGAAATCTGAATTTCATCCATTCACACATACTAACCTTCTAGAAAAAGTAAGAAAAAAGTTTTTGTTAATATAAATATTTAAAACTTCCAAAAATTAATTATTTTGGAACTCCGAAACTTCAATAATTCATAATAAATAGCCCTTTTGTCAGAAAATTTGAATCTCGCGAGTTTTTATAGGAAATTCAATTCTGTACAACTTTGCAGAAGAATGTTTTTCCAAATTCCAAACAGAAATTAACCCCTAAATCCACAAACGGATGATTTTAGAGGCTATAATCAAATTTCAATCAATAAATGGGGTCCACCGACATGTTTAACATGTTTTAAACATTTATTGCAACAAAAATACTCTTTTTCCTCGTATACTCATATATCCCACAATCGTTGTAAAAATATCACCATTATTATATTATTAAAATATAATAATATATATATATATATATATATATATATATATATATATATTTAAATGAATTATTTTATCAGAAAAAGATAAAATTTCAATTTTCAACAATTGTCACATTAAAAATTTTCTCCATCTATATCCACATAAAATCAATAATTTCCTCATCATATGAATCAATAATTAATTATTCACAAATAATATTACAGAATCACAATATTGACAACCAGTCAGTTCCCCAGGAAAGAGGGGGCTTTCCAATAAGAATTTCTCCTTACTGGCGCGCAATTAGATGACCAAACCTCTCCTTAGACAGAACTTTCTAGACATTGCCAATAATGTTATCTAATAATATTATTCAGATAATATGAATTATTGCTTCGATAATGAAAAATACTGTGTAATGACAATTATTAAAACAACAACAATATAAAATATCAACGCAACAGTTATAAAATAAAATATTGAACAGTAATTACTATAACAATTATTGAATAGTGCCTTCTTACGTAAGAATCAATAATTGGTGCAATATCGTGTACTACTGTGTTTTAGCCGCCGAATATTTTAACAGTATTAACGGTAATAACTACGCCGTTATTTTTAAACAACTTATATTTGTCGTTTTCTTCCTCCAATCGCTTTCCGTTATGTGGCCCACACATGGCTGCGCCGTCATACGAATATTCCCCGACAGTACGAATATTCCACGACCAAACGAATATTCCCCGACAACAATGAATATTTTATAACTACTTGCTTATTTTGAAATATTTGCGTATTTTACCCATAATTATCCACATTAATCACATCAACCCTTACTATTTCAAAATAATAATTAGAGGAAATTATATTTTATTTATTAATTATTTGGGGTCTTACAATAGAATTGTTTATTATTTAAATCATTTAATAATGATTCTGATATTTCAAAAATTATAATAAATAGTAATAATTGTTTAAAATTATTATAAGGCCATGAAAAATAGTGCAACTGGTGTTTAAGTTATCTAATGAATATTGAACTACAATATAGAGTTTTAGAATCAATAATTACCTGATAAAGATGTCGGTAGACCGACATGTTTCAGAAATTGATCTGGACTTAGATAGGTTGACTGGATAACTGTTTATTTGTGATTCAATGGTGTTAAAGTTATGTGACAATGTGATTAGGAATGTGTTGACTGCAATAAGTAGTATTATATGATATGAGATGTTATTCTAATCAGACCAATGATTTATTTAATGATAGGGATTAATAGAAAAGATAACTTTAAGTTGTGTAAGCAGCTGACAAGGCAAGTATCTAACCCTTTTGCATTTACTTTATGCTAAGGACATGCCTAAGATAATTTCTTAATTGTTCATATCAATTGTTCAAATATTTCAACCTTTGTATATACTTATGCAATGATTCTGTATAAGTAAGCTATTAAGCAATAATTGTTGTACAATTTCCTTTATCCTGTTAATATTGATCAAGTTATTTATTCTGTTCGTTAATTTCTATAACATGGTTATACAAGTGTCCCCACTTGGATAATCATTATATTTTATCACATGTTGATACATACTTATAGTTGCCTGGTATGTATACGTTGAAATAAAATTCGTCTAAGCTATTTGATCCAGCTAGACATAAAATTTAAAGTTGTTGTTGAACAAGATAAAAACTTTACTTATCCAACCGAATTGTTTTGGTTTGGATTCAAGACTGTTATGAACATCCCAATTATGGGAAATTTTTATGCGCTAAGGCGGACAAAGGATGAACGATAATATCGTTCTAGCAATGTAGTATTGATCAATACAGAGCATAACGGGCTGATCACCCCCGTGCCCGTAAGCAATGACGGTTTACAGATGAATTTCTGTTTAAAACTTTTTGAAAATAGAAAATAATGTTCATAGTCTGTCAACTGATCATTATTTTTAGACAATACGTAGTTTCAAAAATTTTAAATAGAAATGACATGTTGTTGATTATTGGTTCAGCTTACTTCACAACTATTGATCCGTTGTAGAAGAATCTTTCAAAGAAAACATTTAATCCTTTCAGTTAACTATTATTGTTGCTATTACTTGCTGGGCACTCGAATGCTCATTCTTGCTTAATCTTAAATGTTTTCAGCTAAGTGTGAACATCCCGAAGGATCTTCCAAGAACAAGGGGAAAGGGAAAGTTGTTGACTAAATGTTTAAGCTATTCTATGTAATAGTCTGACTTTATGATAAGGATAATAAATATTATTATTATTATCATGTAACGAATGTTTAAAGGTTTTGTACTTGGGAACTAAACTCTGATAATATGTAAATTAAGTTTGAAAATCTATATTATTGTTATTATTATTAGTATTATTCCGCTCATAGAAATGGTATCGTGAAGCACCGAGTTCGGGTTTCAAGTATCCGAATTCGGGGGCGTCACAGAATGGTATCAGAGTTATAGGGTTAGAAACCTTAGGTGGGATAGACCTTAGGCTATAACCTTAAAACAGAGGGAAACGTTGAAAATATAAATAAGTCCTATAGATTTTAAAGATAGATGAATCGAATAAATTCATCGTCAAACAAACTAAAAGATAACTTATATAAAACCTTTATGTGTTATGTGTATATATTTTATGCTAATCAGGATAATTTGTGTGTGTAGATGTCAGGTGAAAAAGGATTAGGATACCCTTGGATCGTAAAGAAGAAGTCGATACCAAAGCCAATAGCTGAAATAGAGGCTCAAAGTGAAAGTAACCTCGATGAGGTGGTTATTCTGGAGAATGTCGTACCAGATCCAGAAATGGTGGAACTAACCGACAGTGATTCAGACACTGAAGTTGGAGCTGACCAAGCATCAACCGAAGTGCAGAATCTGAGGGACCAGGTTTCCTCTTTGAAACAGTTGTGGGAAATAGAAAAATTACTAAATAGCCAACTGCGGAAAACATTAATTGAAACAATGGAAGAATAAGATAAGCTTAAAATCCAAATTGACCTAATAGGAGCTAAAAGCAACAAATCATGTGCAGCTCTAAACCAGAAGGAAAAAAGAAAAATGAATGATCGTGATCCTGATAACAACCAAGGAAACTTTAAACACATAGAAAAGTGTACAAAATGTGACAAGAAGCATGAAGGCATATGCAGGAAAGGCGAAAATGTTTGCTACAATTGCGGACATGGGGGACATTTTTCTCGTCAGTGTCCCAATCCTAGCAGTGTGTTTGTTTTATCTGTGGGATAGAAGGTCATCAAGCAAAAAGTTTTCCACGATCAAGAAAAAGGCGTAGTGAATAGGTAGTGTAGGTTCTGTGGTGTAGGTTTGTTTAATATTATATGTGTGCTTAGTATATTTGTAATATAATATTTTAAACTTTTGTATGGGTAAAAGCTGTAAATCCCGACTCTTGTGGTCACAAAGGGATAGTATTATGGGCTATGTTATGAAAATTACTTTGAATTAATGAAAATGGACTTATGTTTGGGTAATGAAACAAGTTTAATATATTAAAATTATATGATAAGATTTAGAATGTATGTTAAATTATGTTTTATTTAATCAGATAATGCCGCCTCGACGACAAACTCGTAATCAAAGGGCAGAAGAATCTGTCAACAACGTTGATGGACAACCACAACCAGATCCAATGCATCAATTTGCAAATATGATAGCTCAAGACATGCAACAAGGAACGGCAGCCGCTGGAAACCAACAGGATAATCGATTGGCAAATTTCAAGGACTTCAAAGCTGTATGACCTCCCGAATTTAGAGGTACAACTGACCCTGTAGAAGCCCAAACTTGGGTTAAAGAAATAGAAAAGGCGTTTGTAATAGCTAGGGTAGCTGAGGAGCAGAAGACGGCTTTTACTGCCTATATGATGAAGGGTGAGGCAAATTTTTGGTGGGAAGCTAATCAGGCAAGTGCTGAGGAAGGTGTAGTTGCTTGGGAAAGGTTTAAAACCCTGTTTTTCGAAAACTATTTTTCATCTAGTATGCAGGCTAGAATGGAAGTAAAGTTTCTTGAATTAAAATAAGATAATATGTCTGTTGCAGAATATGCCGCAAAATTTAATGAATTGGCTACGTTCTCCCCGCATAAAGTTGATACGAAGGCTAGAAAGGCGCGAAGGTTTGAGCTGGGATTAAAACCCTGGCTCTACAACAAGGTGGCAGTGTTGCAAATCTCTACATTTGCAGCACTCATTGAGAAAGCACTTATTGTTGAGGAGGGAAGTGAGGCCGTGAGCCTTTACAACAAAGAAAGGAGGAACAAGGGTAAAGTTGAGGGAATTGAGAAGGTGGAAGCAAGTACTGGGAATAGGAGTGATAAGAGGAAAGGGAACAACTTTGGTGGGGTGCAGGTAAAACAAGAAGGTGTAAAGAAAAGGCCGATGGTGCAATGTGTTAATTGTGGGAAAAACCATTTGGGAGAATGTCTGAAGGGAAAATCCGCATGTTTCAAGTGCGGGCAGGAGGGCCATATCTCTCCCAACTGCCCCAATTCTAAGACAATTGGTGGGTGTTTTCTGTGTGGATCAAAGGACCATAAGGTGAAAGACTGTCCGAAAAGGAAAGCGGAGGCAGCAAGTGTGAACATGGGTAAAAGCGGCGGAACTTTGGCAATCACGAGACCAATTCCATCCAGCAAGCCGACGAAATATACTGCATGAGTCTTCAACATGACAGTCCAAGAAACGGTGGGAACTGGCAGTGGAACTCCAGGTACTTTTCTTATAACTTTTATTTTCTTATATATGATTTTCCTATTTATAGTAAATTATTTTATAAGGAAATTTTGAAGGAGGAATTTGAGTTTCTTTAGAAATCAAATTTCCGTATAATCAGAAAGGCAAGCTTTAAGTAAATAGTTAAAGATTAGTCTGATCAAAGTTGATTGACGTCTACCTGCAACGATTGTGAATGTCATGTACCTGGTAGGTATAGGTTTTAAAGTGGTGATTCCGGTGACGGAATCTTTATAAGGGAGGGTGAATGTGACAACTCGATATTTTCTATATAAATAAATCATAAATTTTACGTATAAATTTTTATTTATTTATTAAAATAAATATGAATGATATGTGTCACGGTAATGTGTAATTATAATTATATGTGTGATAAATACATTAATTATTACAGATAAATTTATTTTAGAAATATTGATTATTATAAATTATATTCTTATAATAATTAATTTTATATTAGAAATGTTTTATTAATTATTTTTCCATGAAATTATACGTTTATATTATTTAAATTATATATGAAAGGATTTTAGAATAAATATAATGATTATTTTATTATATGAAGTTTGTTCAGGTTATTAAGTAAATTATTTTTACTTATTTAATAAGGTTATTTATTGCAGATAAATCAGATATGGAATCCAAACCCTAATTCTGGGTTTTGATCAAGAAATGATAAAAATATTATAATATTATAATATTTTGATTTTTCAGTGCTATGAATATGTACTGTAAAAATTATACTGTTGATGGTTGGTTAATTATGGTATATTGACCAAACCCGAGCATTAATTGATTTAATCCTATTTATCAATTTAAATGGGAAATTTAAGATTATTAAATATTTGTATTATATGATATATATTGTGTGTAATTTCATGGTATGCTAATTAGGAAACCCTAATTTGAAAATTAAAACCCTAACTGATATTTGGGAACCCTAATTGATAATTGTAAACCTTAATTGCTTAGGTGTCAAGGTTAATTATGTTATTTAAACTCTAATGATCATGATTAATGTAATTAGAAACCCTAATTACAAGTTGTTAACCCTAATTATTAAATTGTTAATCCTAATTAGTAAATTATTAACCCTAATTAACAAATTGGTGCCTTAATTGCTAATTACTGATCTTAATTATAATTAGTAAATCCTTAAACCTAATTTTTAAGTATATGTGATTAGGAAATCTAAACTAATTTAGAAATCCTAATTTGTGAATTTCAGAAACTAAAATTTTAGTTTATAATTTTATTTTTGTTCAAACCCTAGTTGCTAAATTCTATATTTGCTATGTGCTAAACCTTAGGGTTAAACCCTAAGGGTTTAGTAAGTTACTAAAATGCCATTAAAATGATTTATCAAAAGACCATTTTGCCCCTAATTGAATTATTGAATGCTAGGCTAGGTTTTGACATTTGTGGTGAGTTGGTTGCCAACCCTAACAACTCCACATGCTGTAAATTGACAGCATTCAGCTCATTTAATAGCAATACATGCATCTAACATAGATATATATAGATTGGAGAGAGAAATAATTCATTTGTTCACTAAATTTTTTCCAACTCTCATCCTTGAGCCTCTCTCTCTCTCTCTAAAGCCTACGAATTTCTTAAGTGTTTCAGTCCCCAATCCAAGCCCCACCATCAACCATACCAAATCAGAAACACAAAATCAAAAATTTGGACATCAAAGGTATAAACCCTAACCCTAAAATTTTTCCAATGATCTCTTGTTAGATCTTGTAATTTGTTGTTAAAAAATGTTGTTTATAAGTTATTATGATGATCTGGGTTGGTATTTATCAAATCCATAACATCAAAGTACTCGAATTTGCATTTTTTTCAAAATCTGGAAATTTCATTTTCTGGTGATTTTTCAGTGAATGTCAAGCCTTATAACTCTGTGATATTTAATATGTTTTGTGTTATAAAAGTTTTTATATGTAGTTTGTTATGTGGTCTTTAATCTCCAAAAAGAATCAGGTCCATATCTATTGTGGATCAAAAGTTATTTAAGGTCAAAGTAGGTTGACCAGCATTGACCAACTGTTCTTCAAGCCCAGAATTTTTCCAGATTATTTTTTTGTAAATGTCAGGCCTTATATCTAGGTTATCTTTAATGTATTTTGTGTTATGAAAGTTGTTATGTGTATATTGTTATATTGTATTTAATCTCCAAAACGAATCAGGTCCATATCTATTGTGGATCAAATGTTATTTAAGGTTAAAGTGGGTTGACCGGCATTGACCGGACAATTTCTGGGCAGCCCAGAATTTTCTAAGTGTTGATTTTTCTGACAAGGTTTGACCATACCTTAGCTACTTGATTTCTTGATTTTATGATGATGTTACGTGTTAGAGTTGTAGTCCTACATCTTATTTACACACTGTAATTTATAGATCACACAAACAAAACACGGATTGCAAGTTATAAGGATCCAAAGTAGGCACCTTGACTGTTCTTCAGTTGAATAACAACCTTGTCAGACTTTTTGATGGCTAATAACTCTTAGATCTGATATTTTTTTAGACATGATGTTTGTTTTTAATTGTAGTCTTACATGATTACTACAATATATATGTGTTAGATTGCCCAGAAACATCACGATCCGATCTAAAATCGTGGTCAAACTAGTGCTCTCGAAACTGCCTTGTCAATGTTCTTGAGGCTCAAGAACACCTATGGCGACAGATAACCGTCGCTAAAGCCTTTAGCGACGGGTTTTAATTTTTTTTTTATTTTCAGTAATTTCTGAAAATGATTTAAAAAATTAGAAAAATTAGTTTTTAATTATTAAAAATACATAATAAATTATTAAAAATTATTTTAAAGTCCGAAAATTATATTTTAATTATTTTAAATATATTTCATAAATATTTAATATTTTTGGAATATTAAAAGTATTTAATTTATTTAATTATAATATTAAATAAATTATTTAAAAATGATTTTAATTCATGAAAAATCATTAAAAATTATATTATGTTATATGAAAATATTTTAAGATAAATAAAATGACTATTAATATTTTGTGATAATTTTCATTAATAAATTAATATTAATGAAAATTAAGTTATTTAATAAATAAATTAAATAAATGAATTAAAAATGATTTTATTATTTTAAAAATCATTTTAAATAATAATAAGATATTTAAGAATATTTTAAGTTATAAAAGATAACTTTTAATATTTAAAGGTAAAATTCATTAATTAATTATTAATTAATGATATTTAATATTTATTAAATAAATTAGTTTAAAAATGATTTTTATTATTTTAAAAATCATTTTAAATAACAATAAAGTGTTTAAAGATATTTTAAGTTATAAAATATAACTTTTAATATTTAAAGAATAATTTCATTAATAATTTAATATTAATGATATTTATTTAATGATTAATGATATTAAATTTATTTAATAATTATATTAAATAAATAGTTTAAAAATGGTTTTATTAATTTAAAAATAATTTAAAAGGGATATAAATGAAATTAAAAATATTTTAAGTTATAATTAATGACTTTTAATATTTTTATAAATAGTTCATTAATATTAAATATTAATGGTAATTATTTTATAATGATTTTTAAATATTTTAAAAATCATTTAAGGGTAATATAAATATTTTAAAAAATATTTTTGAGTTATTATTAATGACTTTAATATTTTGGCAATGGTTTCATTAATAGTTTATTATTAATTAAATATTAATGATAATAGAATTGTTTATTATTTAAATCATTTAATAATGATTCTGATATTTCAAAAATTATAATAAATGGTAATAATTGTTTAAAATTATTATAAGGCCATGAAAAATAGTGCGACTGGTGTTTAAGTTATCTAATGAATATTGAACTACAATATAGAGTTTTAGAATCAATAATTACCTGATAAAGATGTCGGTAGACCGACATGTTTCAGAAATTGATCTGGACTTAGATAGGTTGACTGGATAACTGTTTATTTGTGATTCAATGGTGTTAAAGTTATGTGACAATGTGATTAGGAATGTGTTGACTGCAATAAGTAGTATTATATGATATGAGATGTTATTCTAATCAGACCAATGATTTATTTAATGATAGGGATTAATAGAAAAGATAACTTTAAGTTGTGTAAGCAGCTGACAAGGCAAGTATCTAACCCTTTTGCATTTACTTTATGCTAAGGACATGCCTAAGATAATTTCTTAATTGTTCATATCAATTGTTCAAATATTTCAACCTTTGTATATACTTATGCAATGATTCTGTATAAGTAAGCTATTAAGCAATAATTGTTGTACAATTTCCTTTATCCTGTTAATATTGATCAAGTTATTTATTCTGTTCGTTAATTTCTATAACATGGTTATACAAGTGTCCCCACTTGGATAATCATTATATTTTATCACATGTTGATACATACTTATAGTTGCCTGGTATGTATACGTTGAAATAAAATTCGTCTAAGCTATTTGATCCAGCTAGACATAAAATTTAAAGTTGTTGTTGAACAAGATAAAAACTTTACTTATCCAACCGAATTGTTTTGGTTTGGATTCAAGACTGTTATGAACATCCCAATTATGGGAAATTTTTATGCGCTAAGGCGGACAAAGGATGAACGATAATATCGTTCTAGCAATGTAGTATTGATCAATACAGAGCATAACGGGCTGATCACCCCCGTGCCCGTAAGCAATGACGGTTTACAGATGAATTTCTGTTTAAAACTTTTTGAAAATAGAAAATAATGTTCATAGTCTGTCAACTGATCATTATTTTTAGATAATACGTAGTTTCAAAAATTTTAAATAGAAATGACATGTTGTTGATTATTGGTTCAGCTTACTTCACAACTATTGATCCGTTGTAGAAGAATCTTTCAAAGAAAACATTTAATCCTTTCAGTTAACTATTATTGTTGCTATTACTTGCTGGGCACTCGAATGCTCATTCTTGCTTAATCTTAAATGTTTTCAGCTAAGTGTGAACATCCCGAAGGATCTTCCAAGAACAAGGGGAAAGGGAAAGTTGTTGACTAAATGTTTAAGCTATTCTATGTAATAGTCTGACTTTATGATAAGGATAATAAATATTATTATTATTATCATGTAACGAATGTTTAAAGGTTTTGTACTTGGGAACTAAACTCTGATAATATGTAAATTAAGTTTGAAAATCTATATTATTGTTATTATTATTAGTATTATTCCGCTCATAGAAATGGTATCGTGAAGCACCGAGTTCGGGTTTCAAGTATCCGGATTCGGGGCGTCACAGAATGGTATCAGAGTTATAGGGTTAGAAACCTTAGGTGGGATAGACCTTAGGCTATAACCTTAGAACAGAGGGAAACGTTGAAAATATAAATAAGTCATATAGAGTTTAAAGATAGATGAATCGAATAAATTCATCGTCAAACAAACTAAAAGATAACTTATATAAAACCTTTGTGTGTTATGTGTATATATTTTATGCTAATCAGGATAATTTGTGTGTGTAGATGTCAGGTGAAAAAGGATTAGGATACCCTAGGATCATAAAGAAGAAGCCGATACCAAAGCCAATAGCTGAAATAGAGGCTCAAAGTGAAAGCAACCTCGATGAGGTGGTTATTGTGGAGAATGTCGTACCAGATCCAGAAATGGTGGAACTAACCGACAGTGATTCAGACACGGAAGTTGGAGCTGACCAAGCATCAACCGAAGTGCAAAATCTGCGGGACCAGGTTTCCTCTTTGAAACAGTTGTGGGAAATAGAAAAATTACTAAATAGCCAACTGCGGAAAGCATTAATTGAAACAATGGAAGAACAAGATAAGCTTAAAATCCAAATTGACCTAATAGGAGCTAAAAGCAACAAATCATGTGCAGCTCTAAACCAGAAGGGAAAAAGAAAAATGAATGATCGTGATCCTGATAACAACCAAGGAAACTTTAAACACATAGAAAAGTGTACAAAATGTGACAAGAAGCATGAAGGCATATGCAGGAAAGGCGAAAATTTTTGCTACAATTGCGGACATGGGGGACATTTTTCTCTTCAGTGTCCCAATCCTAAGCAGTGTGTTTGTTTTATCTGTGGGATAAAAGGTCATCAAGCAAAAACTTTTCCACGATCAAGAAAAAGGCGTAGTGAATAGGTAGTGTAGGTTCTATGGTGTAGGTTTGTTTAATATTATATGTGTGCTTAGTATATTTGTAATGTAATATTTTAAACTTTTGTATGGGTCAAAGCTATAAATCCCGACTCTTGTGGTCACAAAGGAATAGTATTATGGACTATGTTATGAAAATTACTTTGAATTAATGAAAATGGACTTATGTTTGGGTAATAAAACAAGTTTAATATATTAAACTTATATGATAAGATTTAGAATGTAAGTTAAATTATGTTTTATTTAATCAGATAATGCCGCCTCGACGACAAACTCGTAATCAAATGGCAGAAGAATCTGTCAACAACGTTGAAGGACAACCACAACCAGATCCAATGCAGTAATTTACAAATATGATAGCTCAAGCCATGCAACAAGGAAAGGCAGCCGCTGGGAACCAACAGGATAATCGCTTGGCAAATTTCAAGGACTTCAAAGCTGTAGGACCTCCCGAATTTAGAGGTACAACTGACCCTGTAGAAGCCCAAAAATGGGTTAAAGAAATTGAAAAGGCGTTTGTAATAGCTAGGGTAGCTGAGGAGCAGAAGACGGCTTTTACTGCCTATATGATGAAGGGTGAGGCAAATTTTTGGTGGGAAGCTAATCAGGCAAGGGCTGGGGAAGGTGTAGTTGCTTGGGAAAGGTTTAAAACCCTGTTTTTTGAAAACTATTTTTCATCTAGTATGCAGGCTAGAATGGAAGTAAAATTTCTTGAATTAAAACAAGAGAATATGTCTGTTGCGGAATATGCCGCAAAATTTAATGAATTGGCTAGGTTCGCCCCGTATAAAGTTGATACAGAGGCTAGAAAGGCGCGAAGGTTTGAGCTGGGATTAAAACCCTGGCTCTACAACAAGGTGGCAGTGTTGCAAATCTCTACATTTGCAGCACTCATTGAGAAAGCACTTATTGCTGAGGAGGGAAGTGAGGCCGTGAGCCTTTACAACAAAGAAAGGAGGAACAAGGGTAAAGTTAAGGGAATTGAGAAGGTGGAAGCAAGTACTGGGAATAGGAGTGATAAGAGGAAAGGGAACAACTTTGGTGGGGTGCACATAAAACAAGAAGGTGTAAAGAAAAGGCCGATGGTGCAATGTGTTAATTGTGGGAAAAACCATTTGGGAGAATGTCTGAAGGGAAAATTCGCATATTTCAAGTGCGGGCAGGAGGGCCATATCTCTCCCAACTGCCCCAATTCTAAGACAATTGGTGGGTGTTTTCTGTGTGGATCAAAGGACCATAAGGTGAAAGACTGTCTGAAAAGGAAAGCGGAGGCAGCAAGTGTGAACATGGGTAAAAGCGGCGGAACTTTGGCAATCACGAGACCAATTTCATCCAACAAGCCGACGAAATCTACCGCATGAGTCTTCAACATGATAGTCCAAGAAACGGTGGGAGCTGGCAGTGGAACTCCAGGTACTTTTCTTATAACTTTTATTTTCTTATATATGATTTTCCTATTTATAGTAAATTATTTTATAAGGAGATTTTGAAGGAGGAATTTGAGTTTCTTTAGAAATCAAATTTCCGTATAATCAGAAAGGCAAGCTTTAAGTAAATAGTTAAAGATTAGTCTGATCAAAGTTGATCGACATCTACCTGCAACGATTGTGAATGTCATGTACCTGGTAGGTATAGGTTTTAAAGTGGTGATTCCGGGGACGGAATCTTTATAAGGGAGGGTGAATGTGACAACTCGATATTTTCTATATAAATAAATCATAAATTTTACGTATAAATTTTTATTTATTTATTAAAATAAATATGAATGATATGTGCCAAGGTAATGTGTAATTATAATTATATGTGTGATAAATACATTAATTATTACAGATAAATTTATTTTAGAAATATTGATTATTATAAATTATATTCTTATAATAATTAATTTTATATTAGAAATGTTTTATTAATTATTTTTCCATGAAATTATACGTTTATATTATTTAAATTATATATGAAAGGATTTTAGAATAAATATAATGATTATTTTATTATATGAAGTTTGTTCAGGTTATTAAGTAAATTATTTTTACTTAATTAATAAGGTTATTTATTGCAGATAAATCAGATATGGAATCCAAACCCTAATTCTGGGTTTTGATCAAGAAATGATAAAAATATTATAATATTATAATATTTTGATTTTTCAGTGCTATGAATATGTACTGTAAAAATTGTACTGTTGATGGTTGGTCAATTATGGTATATTGACGAAATCCTAGCATTAATTGATTTAATCCTATTTATCAATTTAAATGGGAAATTTAAGATTATTAAATATTTGTATTATATGATATATATTGTGTGTAATTTCATGGTATGCTAATTAGGAAACCCTAATTTGAAAATTAAAACCCTAACTGATATTTGGGAACCCTAATTGATAATTGTAAACCTTAATTGCTTAGGTGTCAAGGTTAATTATGTTATTTAAACTCTAATGATCATGATTAATGTAATTAGAAACCCTAATTATTAAATTGTTAATCCTAATTAGTAAATTATTAACCCTAATTAACAAATTGGTGCCTTAATTGCTAATTACTGATCTTAATTATAATTAGTAAATCCTTAAACCTAATTTTTAAGTATATGTGATTAGGAAATCTAAACTAATTTAGAAATCCTAATTTGTGAATTTTAGAAACTAAAATTTTAGTTTATAATTTTATTTTTGTTCAAACCCTAGTTGCTAAATTCTATATTTGCTATGTGCTAAACCTTAGGCTTAAACCCTAAGGGTTTGGTAAGTTACTAAAATGCCATTAAAATGATTTATCAAAAGACCATTTTGCCCCTAATTGAATTATTGAATGCTAGGCTAGGTTTTGACATTTGTGGTGAGTTGGTTGTCAACCCTAACAACTCCACATGCTGTAAATTGACAGCATTCAACTCATTTAATAGCAATACATGCATCTAACATAGATATATATAGATTGGAGAGAGAAATAATTTATTTGTTCACTAAAATTTTTCCAACTCTCATCCTTGAGCCTCTCTCTCTCTCTAAAGCCTACGAATTTCTTAAGTGTTTCAGTCCCCAATCCAAGCCCCACCATCAACCATACCAAATCAGAAACACAAAATCAAAAATTTGGACATCAAAGGTATAAACCCTAACCCTAAAATTTTTCAAATGATCTCTTGTTAGATCTTGTAATTTGTTGTTAAAAAATGTTGTTTATAAGTTATTATGATGATCTGGGCTGGTATTTATCAAATCCATAACATCAAAGTACTCGAATTTGCATTTTTTTTAAAATCTGGAAATTTCATTTTCTGGTGATTTTTCAGTGAATGTCAAGCCTTATAACTCTGTGATATTTAATATGTTTTGTGTTATAAAAGTTTTTATATGTAGCTTGTTATGTGGTCTTTAATCTCCAAAAAGAATCAGGTCCATATCTATTGTGGATCAAAAGTTATTTAAGGTCAAAGTAGGTTGACCAGCATTGACCAGCTGTTCTTCAAGCCCAGAATTTTTCCAGATTATTTTTTTGTAAATGTCAGGCCTTATATCTAGGTTATCTTTAATGTAATTTGTGTTATGAAAGTTGTTATGTGTATATTGTTATATTGTATTTAATCTCCAAAACGAATCAGGTCCATATCTATTGTGGATCAAATGTTATTTAAGGTTAAAGTGGGTTGACCGGCATTGACCGGACAATTTCTGGGCAGCCCAGAATTTTCTAAGTGTTGATTTTTCTGACAAGGTTTGACCATACCTTAGCTACTTGATTTCTTGATTTTATGATGATGTTACGTGTTAGAGTTGTAGTCCTACATGTTATTTACACACTGTAATTTATAGATCACACAAACAAAACACGGATTGCAAGTTATAATGATCCAAAGTAGGCACCTTGACTGTTCTTCAGTTGAATAACAACCTTGTCAGACTTTTTGATGGCTAATAACTCTTAGATCTGATATTTTTTTAGACATGATGTTTGTTTTTAATTGTAGTCTTACATGATTACTACAATATATATGTGTTAGATTGCCCAGAAACATCACGATCCGATCTAAAATCGTGGTCAAACTAGTGCTCTCGAAACTGCCTTGTCAGTGTTCTTGAGGCTCAAGAACACCTATGGCGACAGATAACCGTCGCTAAAGCCTTTAGCGACGGGTTTTAATTTTTTTTTATTTTCAGTAATTTCCGAAAATGATTTAAAAAATTAGAAAAATTAGTTTTTAATTATTAAAAATACATAATAAATTATTAAAAATTATTTTAAAGTCCGAAAATTATATTTTAATTATTTTAAATATATTTCATAAATATTTAATATTTTTGGAATATAAAAAGTATTTAATATATTTAATTATAATATTAAATAAATTATTTAAAAATGATTTTAATTCATGAAAAATCATTAAAAATTATAATATGATATATGAAAATATTTTAAGTTATTTAAAATGACTTTTAATATTTTGTGATAATTTTCATTAATAAATTAATATTAATGATATTTAATTTATTTAATAAATGAATTAAATAAATGAATTATAAATGATTTTATTATTTTAAAAATCATTTTAAATAATAATAAGATATTTAAGAATATTTTAAGTTATAAAAGATAACTTTTAATATTTAAAGGTAAAATTCATTAATTAATTATTAATTAATGATATTTAATATTTATTAAATAAATTAGTTTAAAAATGATTTTTATTATTTTAAAAATCTTTTTAAATAAAAATAAAGTGTTTAAAGATATTTTAAGTTATAAAATATAATTTTTAATATTTAAAGAATAATTTCATTAATAATTTAATATTAATGATATTTATTTAATGATTAATGATATTAAATTTATTTAATAATTATATTAAATAAATAGTTTAAAAATGGTTTTATTAATTTAAAAATCATTTAAAAGGGATATAAATGAAATTAAAAATATTTTAAGTTATAATTAATGACTTTTAATATTTTTATAAATAGTTCATTAATATTAAATATTAATGGTAATTATTTTATAATGATTTTTAAATGTTTTAAAAATCATTTAAGGGTAATATAAATGTTTTAAAAAATATTTTAAGTTATTATTAATGACTTTAATATTTTGGCAATGGTTTCATTAATAGTTTATTATTAATTAAATATTAATGATAATAGAATTGTTTATTATTTAAATCATTTAATAATGATTCTGATATTTCAAAAATTACAATAAATTGTAATAATTGTTTAAAATTAATATAAGGCCATGAAAAATAGTGCGACTGGTGTTTAAGTTATCTAATGAATATTGAACTACTATATAGAGTTTTAGAATCGATAATTACCTGATAAAGATGTCGGTAGACCGACATATTTCAGAAATTGATCTGGACTTAGATAGATTGACTGGATAACTGTTTATTTGTGATTCAATGGTGTTAAAGTTATGTGACAATGTGATTAGGAATGTGTTGACTGCAATAAGCAGTATTATATGATATGAGATGTTATTCTAATCAGACCAATGATTTATTTAATGATAGGGATTGATAGAAAAGATAAATCTAAGTTGTGTAAGCAGCTGACAAGGCAAATATCTAACCCTTTTGTATTTACTTTATGCTAAGGACATGCGTAAGATAATATCTGAATTGTTCATATCAATTGTTCAAATATTTCAACCTTTGTATATACTTATGCAATGATTCTGTATAAGTAAGCTATTAAGCAATAATTATTGTATAATTTCCTTTATCTTGTTAATATTGATCAAGTTATTTATTTTGTTCGTTAATTTCTATAACATGGTTATACAAGTGTCCCCACTTGGATAATCATTATATTTTATCACATGTTGATACATACTTATAGTTGCCTGGTATGTATACGTTGAAATAAAATTCGTCTAAGCTATTTGATCCAGCTAGACATAAAATTTAAAGTTGTTGAACAAGATAAAAACTTTACTTATCCAACCGAATTGTTTTGGTTTGGATTCAAGACTGTTATGAACATCCCAATTATGGGAAATTTTTATGCGCTAAGGCGGACAAAGGATGAACGATAATATCGTTCTAGCAATGTAGTATTGATCAATACAGGGTATAACGGGCTGATCACCCCCGTGCCCGTAAGCAATGACGCTTTATAGATGAATTTCTGTTTAAACCTTTTCAAAAATAGAAAATAATGTTCATAGTCTGTCAACTGATCGTTATTTTTAGACAATACGTAGTTTCAAAAATTTGAAATAGAAATGACTTGTTGTTGATTATTGGTTCAGCTTACTTCACAACTATTGATCCGTTGTAGAAGAATCTTTCAAAGAAAACATTTAATCCTTTCGGTTAACTATTATTGTTGCTATTACTTGCTGGGCACTCGAATGCTCATTCTTGCTTAATCTTAAATGTTTTCAGCTAAGTGTGAACAACCCGAAGGATCTGCCAAGAACAAGGGGAAAGGGAAAGTTGCTGACTAAATGTTTATGCTATTCTATGTAATAGTCTGACTTTATGATAAGGATAATAAATATTATTATTATTATTATCATGTAACGAATGTTTAAAGGTTTCGTACTTGGGAACTAAACTCTGATAATATGTAAATTAAGTTTGAAAATCTATAATATTGTTATTATTATTAGTATTATTCCGCTCATAGAAATGGTATCGTGAAGCACCGAGTTCGGGTTTCATGTATCCGGATTCGGGGGCGTCACATCACCATTCACAACATTGTTCCCCTCATCATTCACCCCATTGTTCTCCTCATTTTCATTTTCTTCGAGCTTACTAAGTAGATAAAGGTTCTTCAGATAATCAGGGTGATCCTTGTCAAGTTTATGATCCACAAAAACTTCTATAGTCATGAAATTCAGATATGGCACACTTAGAAGGGGGGTTGAATAAGTGTGGGAGCAAACTATGATCAATTTTTAAACTTTAAATTCAAATTATTGAATATAGCCTACTGTATCAAATGATGCAGCTTTCTGAATGAATGCAGTCTACCGAATTAAATTTTTATTTAAAAAAATATCTTGGTGAATTTATAAGTCAGATACTTGATGTAAATATACTATCTCAAGATGAAGCAAAAGTTTATATTTTAAATATTAAGAAAACTAATTATCTTGAGAAATATTAAAGAAAATAAAGCAATAAAATAACACCAAGATTTTTTATGTGGTTCAACTATTACCCTCTATAATAATAGCCTAGTCCACGTCCAATACCAACTAGTATTGGAGACTCGCTTTTATTTCTTTAAAAATGACCCTTATTACAAAACAGATTCTATCAAATTGAATTACAATAATTCACTAGAGCACACTTGCTCCTTGTACACTAATGCACCCCTTAAGCACATATGTTTCCTTGAACCTATTTGTAAACAAACCTTAATCCACCTGGATTAAATTCCTTTAGACAACACTTAGTCTAAAAATATAAGATTACAATTTATAGAGGTCTAATGATCAAAGCAAATAAACAATTTAACAATGCAAGGCTCAACTAATGTATGCAATGATCAATTAAATATAGAAAGATATTACCGATTTGTAGCCCACGAAAATATGCTAAAAATAATCAGAATTATAATATCACAGCAGCTGGAAATTTTGCACAGAAGATAAAATTGCTTTTCAAGTATATGAGTACAATAATTGATTTAAGTGTTGTGTATTATCACTGATCTCAGTTCTTCTTATATAGCTCAAATATATTATCGTTGCTAATTTTATTAAACATTGTTTACGTTACAAACTGATAAGAACCAATCCAACAATATAACTGTTTAAACGTAAAATCTATTATCTTTGATAGTTATACATATATGTTGGGTTCTTCAAACATTTATCCATAAAGAGACCAAGTCAAATAAATCTCTTTCTAGACTTTTCAAATACCACGGCAAAAAGTCTGCCGCCAATTGTTATGCCAATCATGATAGAAATTGCTTAGCATTTCCAACTCTTAAAGATAATCATGATATGTGAGTACCGAGACTTATGTAAGCAAATCACTTTAATTGATAGTAATCATGACAACCGCTACATATATAAATATCATACGCCTTTTCGAATAACTCATCATATATGAATTTCACAATATTTAAAATCGGACATTAAAACCATTTAGCATTATATTATAAAAACTCTAAGCATGCACAAAATATTAATCACCTTTAATGCACACATTAAATGTCCTAGAGCCTTGTATCGAAAAATCAAATATTTGCAATGATCTTATATATTTTTCTTAGGACTCAAATCTTCAAAGTCTTTCAACAATGATCTTTCATCAATTTCCTGAAATTTCACAATAGACAAATTAGTCTGTAATATTAAGTCATCATCAAAACAAAAAGATTATAATATTAACAAACTAACATTCTCCCCCTTTTTGATGATGACAACACCAAAAATTATAACTCCCCCTGAATTCATGCATATTAACTATTTCAGGAAAAATTTCGTCCAACCTGCATCTGTTAATATTATACCAAATAGAGTAATTCAACCCATATCATATTTAAACAATCAGTCTTAACAATTTAAACCATAGTCTTTAAAACAAAAATTTTTAAAACAGAATATGACATTTCTCCCCCTTTGGCATCATGCAAAAAGACTTCAATCAATCAATATCTTCGAGATTGGCCCTCTGTTCAGCACGATTGGTAAAGTATGGGCGATGACGAAGACGATGTAAGCGCTCTTCCAAGGTGTAATCGTTGGCAAGTTGAGGTGGTCTAGGAATAAAGGTTGCAGGAGGAAGCTCCATATCCAGAAAGTCACCCTTGTACTCATCCATCCAATTATTCATTGGCCATTCAGGAATTGGAGAATACATTGTTGGAACATGGAATCTTTGGCCAATAGCATTGAACCTGGTGGCCATAAAATCTGCAAGCTCCCCAATTTGATAACTGACAAATTTTACCTCTTAACGTAATTGACAGGTGTTCCGATGAAACTTCCGTTGAAGTGCTTCAAACATATCCAGTGTCTGAATCTCAAAACCCGCCTGAAGATCGATAAATTCATCTTCAATATGATGATACAATTTGTTAATTTCTAGAGCGTCCATCGATAATTTCCCTTTCTCTAGGATCACAAGTCGATTTCTTATTTCGACCAAATCAGCCTTCACAGAATTTTGATTTTGTTAAATCTCATTCAAAACAGTCATAACATCATACCCATGAGCATTTGGTAAAGAAGATGAAGATGAGTCAGGAGTATGAGAAATAGGAGGAGGACGGGTAATACGAGGATCAGGGACAAGACGAACAAATTCACCAGCATGAAAAGTAATGTAACGCCCTGAGAAAATCGGATTTTTGAGAATTAAATTTTTATTTTTATTAAATGAATTTAATTAATTATTTATGGAGCAAGCTAATCGAACGTCGTTCTCTGACCTATAGATGTCAGAATGTCGTAGGATTTTGGCTACATGGTAGAATTAAAGTGTTTGAATTTTTAAGATGAAAATAAAAGCTTTTCGAGAAAATTTTCGAAAAACACTATTCATGCATTTCTGCTCGGGAATTATTTTTGAACTTCCGAGAAATACTTAATGATAGAATATCTAGGTGAGATGGAATATCCAATAATATTTCAGTTATGAAAAATGTAATATTTCGCTTATGGACTTAAAACCTAACTTTTAAGGAAAATGATTTACGAGAAGGAAATGTAATGCGGTTAATGAATTATGAGATGATTGTATAATACGTAGGTATTGTACGAGGTAGAGAATACGAGTATGATACGAGGTATTATATAAGTACGTATGAATGATGGTATATCGTATATATTGAGTAAATATACGAGGGGAATACGAGATGAATACGTGATTATACGTTATAATGCTTTAAGCTCAATGTATTGAATTTGTAGAATTGGTAGGATTTGTTAAGTATTATGTGAGCCAAGTATTGAATGGTTAAGTCCAATGTGAATTTATTAATGTAAGCCCAATGTTTGTTTAATTACAAGCCCAAGGTAATTTAATGTGCAAGACCCATGATTAAGTAAGTTAATTAAGCTAAGGCCCAAAGTAAATATCCAATGGGTAAGAACCATAGAGCAACCCATGGGTGATTCAAAGTGATAAGCAAGTAACTTAGTGGCTAAGTTATGTGATTAGTAAGAATACTTAAGGGTTAAGTAAATGTGGTGATCAAGTATTGGATATATGTTGTAATGACCAAGTATTTTAAGTGGGGAGCAAGATAACTTAGAGGCTAAGTGTTGTGGTAACCAAGTTTACTTAAGGGCTATGTAATGAATAGTAAGGAGGTGGAGGATTTAATGACTAATCTACCCTCACTTTGAGATGCCTATAAATAGAGAGCTTTGCATTCATTTGTTAGTTGTTCAAATTCATCCAACTCCTCTCAAGCTAAACAACTTATTTGGTTGAGAGAATAAGCACTTATAAAGTTAGACTTTCTTTGTTAGCCTTTCCACCTATAACTTATAGCTTATTGGTTAGAGAGAGTAAGTGAGAATAAGCTAATAAGTTAACCTTTGAAGTTAAAGAATCAAGAAGGAGATTAAAGATTTACCAAGTGTTATTCAAAAGTAAGTGATCTTAAACCATGTTTCTTTCTCTCTTCCATTGATAGAGAAGGGGGTATTGGTAGAACAAGCATGCTAAGAAGGGGTTGAAATGACCAATCAAATGGCTTAAGTCTTAATAAGCGGTATACGTAATGAATAAGAAATCCAAACCAAGAATAAGTTATGAATTCATAAGGAACTTATATGAACTTTTCATATGTTTTCTTAAAAAGATGGTATGATAATAAGAAGCAAGGATGGTGGTTAAAAGATTGAAGCCATAGGAAATCATGAGAAAAGAAGTCATAATTTATGAGAAATGGAAATATAAGTAGTTTATATTTTCATAAATTACAAATTCACAATGAACTAGTAATAACTTATCATGTTTAGAAGTTAATGAAGCATGAATGTCAAGATATTAATATGATTGATTGAATCCAAGTGAAATGGTCTATAAATCTCAAGTAACAAAGTTTCGCCGGAATTCACACGATTAGACGACAATCGTCGAATTCGTGAAATTCTCAGAATGGAAGTCAAATTTTGATATTGATCTTGGAAACATTGGTTTTCCATGGAGACAAGTCGTATTTGTCATTATAGAGTTGCGGACTTGAAAATGACCGGATTCTGAGTTAGAACGAAGAAACGAGCGTTGAACGTTCACGAACGTTTATCGTTTTCGTTTAAAATGGACTAATAGGTGAAATTTTAGTAAACAAAGTCGAATAGATAAAATTCTTGCATGACCACGTAGAGTATATGATTTGTAAACCGTAGGCTCTTGAATGAGCCAATTCGGACTTATAACGAAGAAGTTACGAGTCCGGAAATCTCGCAAAGTTGAAAATCTGTCAAAACTATATGTGGCTCAGAGTCCGCGCCGCGGCGCGACTCCAAGCTTAAATGACCGGCGCCACAGCGCCAAAGTGAGCTTTAGACCCTGCAAACTCGCGCCGCAGTGCAATAGTTAACAAAGGGACTCGCGCCGTAGCGCCGAGTCCGGTCTCCAATCCCTAATGGGCGACGCCGCAGCGCGGCACAACAAAGGATCACCAGCGCCGCAGCGCCAGTCTTAAAAGCTAGACAATAAAGAAATGTTTACAAGTAGAAGATGAAGGGAAATTGTTGAGTAACGAACTAACGAACTTAATTAAACATTATCAAGTCATAATTGAACCACATGTATGATCACTTAGGGTTAAAAGAAAGTTAATTGAAGATGAACGCAAATGATATTCAATGTTAATACTTCACCAATGACGATCGAGTTTCGATTAATAACGTATGGACGTTAGTAAGCCGTGAGGAAGGATAATTAACTCGAACCGAGTTGTATTAATGAAATAATTTCACTTAAGTATAAGAGAACGAAGTTAGTAAAAATGATGTAAAAGAACGACGAAAAGTCGGAACCAATAAATAACAAATCTAATACGGGATTAGATTGAAAAGAAGGGTAAGATTATTTAGGAACTAAGTATGTTCATTCATGACCTAATGTGGTATGTTATGTGCTTATGTGTTGTAGAAACTGTAAAGGCTCAAAGGAAACGTAATTGTACTGTAGCAGACGCTGAAGGAAAGTTTTTCTTAAACGCTTGTCTAACCTTCGTGTTAGCCAGGTTTTCAAAATGATTCACGTTATAAGATGCATGTATGATTTCAAATAAAGGGTCAAAGCCAGTTTTAACTCGGCTAGACTAATCTTGATAGATTGACTAATTTCTTTATAAGTCTTTCAATATAGAATTGCTAACGCTATCCTATGCCAACTCTTTGGTACGGATTCAAGGTAAGCCTGAATATGTATAAACAAATGTATTTTCATCAAGTATTCGATGGGCACGTGAGGTTGCCACAACTTAAACGTACACACGTTTAATGGATGTAGTTTTGATCAACATAGGATACTATAGGTTGATCACCTAGATGTACTCGTAACTTACGGACTTCGTGCCGGGTTGTCCTTTTCAAAGAAACTATAAGACGTTCACGTCTTGAACTAGAATTGATGATTCATGAAATATTGTTATTAAAAAACGTTTTGAAGGAAAAGGAAAGCTATTTTGAATTATTGATTGTACTTCGTAACTATCATCCAGTTATTGAAGATATACAATTCCTATATTTCAAGCATGCTTTTAAAGATAAAATTGTTGTACTTGTTAAGCTTGTTATGCTCACACTTGCTTGAACCATATGATTGCAGCTTAGACGATATGACCAAAGGACTAGACAAGGATAAAGTGAAGGCTAAAGCGAACTTGTAGTTTACCTATGTAATAGTATAGGTTTGAAATGATATATTTGATATTATGACAAAAACAAATGTAACGGTTATAAAGAACCTGGGGAATGATAGTATTGTTTTGGAATATATATAAGGCATATTCGTTCTTTTGAGGCATTTCAATTGAATGTTTGTGTGAACTGTAGCACCGTGGAGCACCATCTGTCGGGTTGGAAGAGACCCAGATTTGGGGGCGTCACAAGTAATGTGAGATTTTGTCAAATTGGCAGTGTCAATAAGCTCATGATTTGTGACAGAAATTTCATCATCCAAAGAGATTTTAAAATGTGTAAAAAAATTTGTTAAAAACTTGTTGTAAGGCAGACACTTCATTGTTTGACGAATACAACTTTGCATATGTGACAACATCATTTCAGACAAATTGAAACTTTTACCCTTAAGAATCATAGCCACAACAACTAAATCCTGATAAGTGAAATCTGCTCCACCACCTAGTCGTGGGAACAAATTATATCGAACCAACTTATGTAAAACACATGCAGTAGGACACACACTCACAGTTTTTGGTAGAGACAGAGACGAAAGAGAATAATCATTCATAACTATATGAAGTTGTTCCAAGGGATGGAAAGGAATATTAACAGCACCTTTGAGACTGAAGGACAAGGTCCAACAGAAGAAATACCAAGAATGCTACCAAAATCAATACTTGTAAAAAATAAGGACTTACCCTTGACAAATGTGGTAAAACAGTCCCCATTACATTCAAGATTAGTGTAAAATTGTTGGACTAACCGAGGATAAGCAATATTAGGAGGAAACAACTTAGAAGAAATGTTGCAATCAGTGAAGAGTTTTTCCAGAACAGAGTGTTTTAGACAAAATAGATCTAGAGATTTTTCATACGCAAATTGTTTTATTGCAATGGAGTTTTAAAACGAGTTTCGAAACTAGGTGTGACGCCCCCAAAATTAGGTATACATCACCCATCTTGGGTCGCCAGATACATGGTACAAAATTCAAATACAACTTACTAATACAACTGTCGTGTACAATACGACAAAACATAAACTGTGAGTTTGAATACAAATATTGTCTACTAGAGATTATACAAACTCAAAAGGAGTCCTCATTATAATTATTATCACACTATTTCATAGAATAGTGAGGACTACTAATGCTATCCTCTGGACCATCACTCCGTTCCCCGACTCGTCCCAGCTATATTCTCATTTCCTGAAGAGAACAGTGAAAGAAAGGGTGAGCTCAACTAGCCCAGTAAGAAATATTATGACTAAGATAATGCAAAATAAATTATCATTAGTCTCCAACAATGTTAAACTGATAAAATATAATAGACATCAAGTTTAACTGCAGCGGAACAAGCAGTCCATTAAAAGAGTCAAGTAGAAAATAAAATCTACTATCTTTTATGATTAAAAAGGTTTTTCATCACTGTTATCGTTGAGACTCTGCTTAATAAATAATCCACATCATCGAATCACCCCTACACTACGGCCAAGGATATTTTTTAGTATCACGATCACAATTATCCATGCACTACGGGCCAAGAATATTTGTGTATTTATTAATGGTCATGATCATGCCAACAACTGTCCATCAATGCACTACAGGCCAATGAGAACTTTTATCACATCATTTGTAACATTACGGTCATGATTACACCGAATAATCCCTGGTCATAATCATACCAAGTCCGTCTATGCACTACAGGCCACAGATGACTTTCAACAAAATATAAACATGAGGATGATGACAATGATATAAGAATTCAATAAAACAAGTTCAAGAATTAATTTATCTAGGAACTGATAACGTCCAAATGGTCAACATGATACTGCTTTGTAGAGTAAAATTCAAGAATGCTTAGAAGAATATTTCCATGAAAAGATACTAGGTGAAGCGCAAATATCAAGGATATTCCACTAATTTCATGGAGTATAGAAGTCAAAGTTTTAACCAACTGAGTATAATAAAGAATGGAATAACAAAAGAAATCATTAGGCATGCGATAGACCGCACAGGCAGGTTATTCCAACAGAATAATAAATAACGGAACCAGGTCCAGCGTAAAACGCACAGAGAGGATATTCTGACAGAATAATAAAGGATGGAACCAAGTCCAGCATAAACGCACAGACAGGATATTCTGACAGAATAATAAATAATGGAACTAGGTCCGGCGTAAACGCATAGACAGGATATTCTGACAGAATAATAAAGAACAGAATATTAGAAGAATGTCACCATGTATAGGGTAGCCCGCGTATACAGGTTATTCCAACAGAATAATAAATAATGGAATAACATAAGTTCTCTTCATTAAGACAAAAGAAAGAAATAACACCCCATACCGTAAAAGAATTGAATATAAGA
Organism: Panax japonicus; assembly: GCA_020205505.1. Classification (NCBI taxonomy): domain Eukaryota; kingdom Viridiplantae; phylum Streptophyta; class Magnoliopsida; order Apiales; family Araliaceae; genus Panax; species Panax japonicus. Next base: position 17,680,546 of record CM035107.1, on the reverse strand, counting down.
GTAGTTAAGTAGCAGAAATCTTTTCTATAGTTTCTCTATAATTTTTCTCTCTAGAGTTTCAGTGAATACGTAAGAAATAATGAAGGAATGAGCTTTTATTTATAGAAGAATGGATTGCATAGTAACTAATTCCTGAACGATCCAGATTGATTCACTTTTAATAGGACGGTCCATAAAACTTTTGAATATAATATAATATAATATATATATATATATATAATAAAACTTTCTCCACCAAAATCCACTATCAAATATATATATATATAATAAAACTTTCCTCCACCCAAAATCCACTATCAAATATATATATATATATATATATATATATATATATATATATATATATATAAAATAATAAAACTTTCCTCCACCCAAATTTCACTATCAAATATATATATATAAAGAGTGGAATAACAAAAGAAATCACCAGGCATGCGATAGACCGCACAGGCAGGTTATTCCAACAGAATATTAAATAACGGAACCAGGTTCAGCGTAAAACGCACAGAAAGGATATTCTGACAAAATAATAAAGGATGGAACCAGGTCTGGCATAAACGCACAGACAGGATATTCTGACAAAATAATAAATAATGGAACCAGGTCCGGCGTAAACGCACAGACAGGATATTCTGACAGAATAATAAAGAACGCAATATTAAAAGAATGTCACCATGTATAGGGTAGCCCGTGTATACAGGTTATTCCAACAGAATAATAAATAATGGAATAACATAAGTTCTCTTCATTAAGACGAAAGAAAGAAATAACACCCCTTACCGTAAAAGAACTGAATATAAGAGTAGTTAAGTACCAGAAATCTTTTCTATAGTTTCTCTATAATTTTTCTCTCTAGAGTTTCAGTGAATTCGTAAGAAATAATGAAGGAATGAGCTTCTATTTATAGAAGAATGGATTGCATAGTAACTAATTCCTGAACAATCCAGATTGATTCACTTTTAATCGGACGGTCCATCAAACTTTTAAATATAATATATAATATATATATATATATATATATATATATATATATAATAAAACTTTCCTCCACCCAATATATATATATATATATATATATATATATATAAAATAATAATGTTTATACTCCCTCCACGTGAATATCAAATCCCCACCCAATTTTCAAATTTCATACATCACATGTGGGCCCCATATATGGTCCGCACATGTGGGCCCCACCTTTATAAAAAAAATTACCGAATATTTTGAAAAATGGGTAAATAGGAATCCATAAAATAAGCAAACTTTATAAAAAAATCACCTTAATAATTTTAACAACATTTATCATCTTTATTATAATTCACAATATTAATCGACTAGGTGACCAAGAAAGAGGGGGGTTTTCCAATAAGGATTTTTTCCTATTGGTGCGCAATTAGGTGACCAAACCTCTCCTTGACAGAACTTCTAGACATCGTTAATATTGCAAATAATAATACTAATAACTTTGTCGTCTCAATTATTGATTTTAACAATATATAAATTATCGATAATAATTGAATCAAATAACGTGAGATACTATGCAACAATTACTATAGCAATAATTGAACAAGACTGAATGACTTCTCACGTAAGCGTCAATAATCAATACCGCGTGCTACTATGCAACCATGCGTATTACTGTACTTTTACTACCGAGTAGTTCAACAGTATCAACGGTAAAACTTCCGCCGTTATTTTTATAAAAATACTTTTGTCGTTTTCTCAATCAGACAATAATTCTGTTGTGGGGTCCACCAATGATTGCGCCGTTGTACGAATATTCCCTACTAAAACGAATATTCTCCAACCAATCGAATATAATATAACAACTTGCATACTTTGCAGAATTTATAAATACTACCCATAACTATAACATTATATTAAATTTATTCCATAATATTCAAAAAGGATATAAATAGAAAAATTCATCTTTATTCAAAAAGTTGGGGTCTTACACTAGGTCCTTTAAAGAAATTTTCTTGCAAATCAAAGGAGGATGAGAATGGATTTACCAGATTTGAGGGAGACTCTGGCTGTGAGAAAAAATGTTCTTCATCCATTGGTTGTTTCAACTTCTCTTGGTGAGACGGTTCGACGTCTGAAGCTTTTAGGAAAGAGAAACTAGAGTATGAATCGTCGAATAAGATTGTGGCATCAAACGCTACATGCATAGAGGATTTCTTATGTACGCGTTTCGACTTCATCTTTGTTCCCGTAAGATTCTTCAATGAAGATCCTTCTTCATTTAATTTTCCAGAAACTCGTTTGCTAGCTCTAGTTTTCATGATGATTCAAAGTAGTGATAATGAAACCGAAGAGTTTTTGATAAGTGATGGAGATGTTGTGACGCCCCCAAATTTGGGTATCTTCCAACCCGACAGATGGTGCTCTACTGTACCAACATCCATACAATCATTCCATTGAAATACAACAAAATGAAGGTAATTACTATCTTCTTATTACAATCAAAGTATAATTCTTTCCAGGTTCATAAATCAGTTACATTGTTCATTGCTCATAATGTATAATACATACAAACTTATTAAACTATTACACAATGCCTAAGTATCCATCTTAGTTTTGCCCTTATCTCTCTTGGCATTCACATTACGTTCATCTTTAACTGCAGTTATATAATTCACGCAAGAAGTGAGCATAACAGCTCAGCAAGTTTAATCAAGGATAACAGGAATACCACATTCATGAATTATATAAAAATTCCAACATAACTGAACAATAATTATGAAGTATTATGAATCAATAATACTTTAACAGTTCATAACATCAATTTCCAAAGTATAGAATAGATTAGGGATTCTGAACCGGTCGATAGACCATGAACAGTAAATTTCAGTTTTCATACTTGAAAAGGAGTCCACAGCACTAAGGTCGTTAATCCATATAACTTACGAGCACTTCTAGGTGATCAGCCTATAGTACTCTATGTTAATCAACACTCATTCATTAAACGTATTTACGTTTAATATTTTTGGCAAACTCGTGTGCCCATCCAATAATCGATGAAAAATACTTTTGTTTGTTCATAGACAAACCTTACCTTCACGTCCGTACCAATTAATTGGCATAGGACAGCGTTAACATTTCTATATAGAATGATATATATAATAATCAATCTATATATTACGAATTGTCTAGCCGAGTTAAAATCTGGCATCGACCCTTTCTTTAAAACAAGTCTTACAATTCAGTTCAACGAATCACATAAAACTTGGCTAACATGGAATTTAGACAAGCGTTAAGAAAACTTTCCTTTCAGTATCTTCAAATAACTTACTCGACTGACCACAGCCTTTACAGAATCTACATAATATATTCACATAGCACACTGTAATTAGCTATCAAACAACTATTCACATTGTTCCTACAAGCTTCTTTCTCTTCTATGTCTTTGTTAACTTAATATTTTTATTAAAGTCAACAGGACTTATTACCCTTCATCCTGGTTTATCACTTAACTGACATTTTATTAACCGGACTCAAACATCGTTGATAAGGTACCAACTTTTTTCATTGTACATATCTTGTTAACATGCATTACATTCCTAAGTTTCATACCCTATACCTTAGTATAGGTAATATAGGATTAGTCTTAGTATATTTATTGAGTATATAAACTCAACTCGGGTAGGTCTCTAAACAACTGAAGTTTAAAACCTAACTTGGTTAACTTTTTTCCACTGCCGGCGCTGCGGCGCGACATCCTTTGTATTTTAGTGGTGCTGCGGTGCGAGTTAGCAGGGTACTCGGGCGAGTCTGGCGCTGCGGTGCCACCACTTTGTTCTAGTTTTGGTGCTACGGCGCCGAGTCTGTGCACCAGTTGGCCAAACCAGTTTTGGTTTTCTAACAAAACTCCCGGCTTCCTAATTTGTTCGTTTTACATCCGAATTGACCCATTCGAATTCCTACAAGTCAGGAATTACATCCTGTACGTGTTCATATAATAATTCAACACTTTTGAAACTGTTAACTCAAAATTCACTAGTGAGTTCATTTTATATACGTTCGTAAACGTTAATGAGCGTTCAATGCTTATTTTCTTCGTTCTAAGTCGGAATCCAACGATTCTCGAACCCACAACTCTTAATTACCATATCTCACGTGTTGACATTGAAAACTAACATTTTCAAGTCTCACAAGAACTTTCGACTACCATTTCGAAATTTCTACGTTTTCGACGTTTAACGTGTATTTTCGTAAAATTCGCCATAACTTCGTTACTAATGTTCTCTATGCCAAATCACATGGAATACTCCATGGATTTCCTATCTACATCCTAACCAAACAAGATGCATATACTAACGTATTGATGGAGCTCAATTGTTTATCAACAATCGATCTCAACTATCAATATTTTCATGGTTCAAAAACCTTATTATTTGTTGTAATCTTATGACTTATAGAGATTGAATTTATGGTAAGTCATCTTTAAATCCTTATTCAAGACATATACCACCCCTTCATGATTCTCTAAAATAAAAGAAAATCTAAAAGAGATAGAGATGAGAAACAAGAAGTATTACCTCAAGAACTCTTATGAAATCTTTTGGAAAAATAGAAGTTAAAGCTTCCAAAGTGTATGCTTGCAAGTATGGCTCTCTTTCTCTCTCAAATAATATAGGTTGGCAAGTTGAAAAACTCCCAAATGAATCAACCTAGCTTCTTATTTATAGAAAACTAGAATGGAGGGTATAATTGTCAAAGAACCATCACATCCTTACTATTCATGTGTGGTCACCAAGTAAAACACTTGGTGACCAAGACTTATGCTTGGCTTCCACACCAAGGTGGTCGACCCACTACCCCATGTGACATCCCATGGGTTGCCCCATGGGTTTTACCCATTCGGTGACCCACCGGTTCGATCCACGGTTCGGTTTTAATGAATTAGGCTTAACTAAATTTGCATTGGGCCTTGGTCATTCAAATGATTGGATTAATTAATAATCCAACTCAAATGAATTAGCCATTAAGTCTTAACTTAATTCTATAATACTAATCGTGCCACATACGTACAATTCACGTATTATCTCCGTATATTACCCGTACAATAATCGTATTGTACTTCGTATTTACCCAATGTATTATACATAGATACTAAATAGTATCACCTAATGTACAACACTCACATTAACCCTAACGCCATTCCTTTTACGCATATTATTTCCTTCTCGAAAATCAATATACTTAACCCTTAGGTTTTAAGTTCGCAAGCAAAAACTGCGTTTGTCATAAATGAAATATTATCAGATATTCCATCTTATCACGATATTCTATTATTACGCGTTTCTCGGAATCTCAAAATAATTCCCCGAACAGAAACAGACGAATAGTGTTTTTACGGAAATTTCTCGAAAAACAATTATTTTCGTCTTGGAAATTCCAAACAATTATTTCTAACAAGTAGCTAGAATACTAACCACATTAGCACATTCTAGGTCATAGAACGAACTTCACATAGCTTACTCACAAAGAAATCAATTAAATTCATTTAATTCACATAATCAAATAAAAATTTAATTGTCATAAAAATTCGATTTTCTCAGGCGTTACATTCTCTCCCCCTTATAAGGATTCTGTCCCCAGAATCTTAGCTTATAATTACATAAACAAATGAGGAAAGTCTTCCTTCATTTTACTTTCGAGCTCCCACGTTACTTCTTCAGTATTGTGGTTTCTCCATAACACCTTCACTGAAGGTATTACCTTATTTCTTAAAACATATTCCTTCCTATCAATAATTTTAATTGGAAGTTCCTCATAAGACAAGTACTTCTCTATCTAAATAGATTCATATTCTATCATGTGTTTATAGTCCGGTTTATAAGGACGCAACACTGACACATGAAGCACATTATGAATGCGTTCCATCTCTAGAGGTAAGGCTACTACATAAGCTACCTCCCCTATCCTTTTTAAAATCTCAAAAGGTCCTACAAACCTTGGACTTAACTTCCCTTTCTTTCCAAAACGTATCTTCCCTTTCCAAGGCGATACTTTTAGAAAAACAAAAGATCCTACATCGAATTCTCTATTCTCTCTGTGAGGATCTGCATACTTCCTTTGCCGGTCTTGAGCCGCAACTAATCGAGTACGTATTAACTCTACCATGTCTGCCGTCTGCTGAACCATTTCAGGTCCCAACATCCAACGTTCACCCACTTCATCCCAACACAATGGAGTTCGGTACTTCCTCCCATACAACGCTTCGTAAGGCGGCATGCCTATACTAGCGTGAAAACTATTGTTATATGAAAATTCCACCAACGGTAGATATTCGTCCCAACTCCTATTGAAATCCATAACACAAGATCTTAACATATCTTTAAGCGTTTGAATTGTTCACTCACTCTGACCATCCGTCTGAGGATGATACGCCGTACTCAATCTTAACTGTGTTCCCATTTTCTCTTGTAAACTTCTCCAAAAGTTTGATGTGAATCGTGGATCACGATCTGACACAATCGAAACAGGAACTCCATGTCTGGAAATAATTTCCTTGACATACAGCTTAGCTAACTGATCTAGGTTATACCTAACTTCTATTGGTAGAAAATGAGCCGATTTCGTCAATCGATCCACTATCACCCAAATAGCATCGTATCCTTTCCTTGTTGTTGGAAGTCCCACCACAGAGTCCATCGTGATGTGCTCCCACTTCCACTCTGGAATTTCTAATGGTTGTAACAACCCACTCGGTCGTTGATGTTCAGCCTTAACTTTTTGACAAGTTAAGAACCTACTAACATATTCTGCTATTTCCCTCTTCATATTCGGCCACCAAAAGTTCTGACGGAGGTCTTGATACATCTTCGTACTACCGGGATGTATCGAGTACCTCGAACTATGGGCCTCCATCATAATTTCTTCTTTTAATTTGGGATCATTAGGAACCCATATTCTTCCCTCAAAACGAAGTAATCCCTCCTTATCGAGGTTATACTCAGTCTTTTCTTTGTCTTCTATCCTCTTTTGCATCTGCTTGCACTCCTCATTGCTCAGTTGTACTCCCCTAACCCGCTCCACTATGCTAGGTTGGGTTTCCATGGAAAATAACTTCTAGCTCCATTCATCCCCCGCTTCCTCCGGTAACTTAACTTCTAGCTCCATTTTGCCATCGCTGTTACCAACTCATTCTGAGTCGTTAACATTGATAATTTCTCCCTACCCTTCCTGCTTAGCGCATCGACTACTACATTTGCTTTTCCCGGATGATATAAAATATCACAGTCATAATCTTTTATTAACTCTTACCACCTTCTCTGTCTTATGTTCAACTCCTTCTGTGTGAAGATATATTTCAGACTTTTATGGTCCGTGTATATCTCACACTTCTCCCCGTATAAGTAATGTCTCCATATTTTTAAAGCAAACACCACAGCTGCCAGTTCTAGGTCGTGAGTAGGATAGACCTTCTCATAATATTTTAACTGACGTGATGCATACGCAATGACCTTGCCATGCTGCATGAGCACGCAACCCAGTCCTTTATGTGATGCATCGCTATACATTACAAAATTTCCTGTATCGTCTGGTAAGGACAATACAGGTGCCTCACTTAACCTCTTCTTCAACTCCTGAAAATTGTTCTCACATTATTCAATCCACACATTCTTCACCGACTTTCTTGTCAGATTCGTTAACGGAGTAGCTATTTTAGAAAAGTCTGGAATGAACCTTCTATAGTATCCCACTAACCCTAGAAAACTCCGAACCTTAGTTGTCGTTTTCAGTTGCTCCCATTCGTTAACTGCTTCTACTTTTGCCGGATCTACGAAAATGCCATCCTTATCAATAACATGCCCTAGAAACTGCACCCTCTCAAGCCAAAATTCACACTTTGTGAATTTTGTATACAACTTCTCCTTCCATAGTGTCTCCAGCACTATTCTTAAATGTTCTGAATGATCTTCTGGCGTCTTTGAATAGACTAGAATATCATCAATGAACACTACGACAAAATTGTCAAAATATTGTTTGAACACTCTGTTCATCATATCCATAAATGCGGCTGGCGCATTAGTCAACCCAAACGACATTACCAGAAACTCGTAATGACAACAACGAGTTTTGAATGCCGTCTTAGGTACATCTTCCTTCCTCACCTTTAACTGATGATACCATGTGCGCAAGTCTATTTTAGAAAAATACTTTGCCCCTTTCAACTGATCAAATAGATCATCGATCCTAGACAAAGGGTATCTATTCTTAATCGTTAACTTGTTTACCTCTCGATAGTCGATACAAAGTCTTAACCACCCATCCTTCTTCTTTATAAACAACACCGGTGCTCCCCAATGAGACACACTTGGTTGAATGTACATCCTGTCTAATAGTTCTTATAATTGAACCATTAACTCCTTCATTTCAACTGGCTCCATTCGATATGGTGCCCTTGAAACTGGTGTTGTTCCCGGTAACAGATCAATTACAAACTCCACCTCCCTGTCCAGTGGAATACCCGGTAACTCCTCTGGAAATACATCCGCGAACTCTTGCACAACAGGTATCTGATCCAAGGATATTCCCACTCTTTGGGTATCCACCACATGGCATAGATAACCTACACACCCTTTTCTCAACATCTTCCTAGCTTGTGTCATTGATAGACAACAAGAGTGTCTCGGTGAATTACTACCGAAGAACACTACCTTGGTTTTCTTAGAAAGCCGAAGGTTTACACTTTTCCTATGGCAATCTATAATCGCCTCATGGTTCACCAACCAATCAATACCAAGAACTACGTCGAATTCTTTTTGCCTTATCGGTACCAAATTTACCGATAACTTATTCCCTCTAATTTCCACACAGCAATTCTTATGAATATGTTCAATGGGGATTATCTCTTTGTTGGCTACCTTAACGTCTAAAGGTATAGGTAACTTCTCAGGGATTAAACCTAATCGCTTAGCAAATTCACATGCTATAAAAGAACAAGTAGCACCCGAGTCAAATAGCACATAAGCATTTATCTCATTGACCGGAATGATACCTACTACCACATCTGTTGATGCAACCGCATCTTGAACAGTCATATTAAACATACGAGCTGAGGGTCTACCCACTGATGGTGTTGGTCCAGTAATGGCTAATTTACCACTACTAGAACTCTTATTCCCCTCTAAACCCTTCTTCGGGAAATTTCTTTCCATGTGGTCCATTGACCCACATACAAAACACCCATGGTTTTTCTTATGGTTAGGACAGTTGGGTGAAAAATGCCCTCCTGCCCACAGTTGTAGCATACTTTTTTCCCCTTTAAACAGACTCCCATGTGAGATTTTCCGCATGTCTTACATGCTTCCATTCTCCGTTTGGGATCTCCCTGCTTTACCCCGGTATTCCCAGGGTTAAAACTCTTCCTCTTTGGTAAGTTTCCACTTTCGCTTGCAACTTCAGCCTTATTACCTCCTTCTAACTTACTCTTAATCTTCTGCTCTTTGTGGTACTGAGACAAAGCCTCACCACCACCTTCAGCTATTATCGCCTTCTCCAGAATGGTCCTGTAGGAAGCACTCTGGAAAACCGATATCCTACTATAGAGCCAGGGTTTTAAGCCCTGCTCAAATCTGCGTGCCTTCCTTTCCTCTGTATCCACTTGATGTGGAACAAATCTTGCCAATTCGTTAAACTTGGTGGCATACTGGGGAACTGTCATATCCCCCTACTTAAGTTCTAAGAACTTAATTTCCATCCTACCCCTGCATGCTAATAGGGAAATAGTTCTTGAAGAAAACATTCTTAAACTGTTCCCACGTAACAGTCTCTGTTCTAGCCCAACCCTGGTGAGCTTCCCACCAATAGTTGGCTTCCCCCTTCATCCTGTAAGTCGCAAAAGAAGTCTTTTGCGCCTCACCTACATTTGTTATCACAAACGCCTTTCCAATCTCTCACGAGTACATCCTTCATCCAACATACATCATTATATACTAAAATATAATGACATACACTCTCAAATCCCAGGTTCTGGAAACCTTATAACCTTTTTCATTACAAATAATAATAAATACATTATTCATCTCATCTTACAAGATCGACTTTTATCCGCCACCAAGGATACATAATAGTTCATTAAACTAGTTTATAATTCAATTTCAACTTTTTACATTACAAGTCTTCACTTGATCTTCTCGCTCCTTCACATTCTGAATGACAATTCGTCTGGATACCGTCAGCTTGATCTTTACGAGATCCTTAAGTTCTTCTAACCTTGTTCGCTGAAAATTATTTTTTATTTAAAGCAAGTGTGAGCATTCAATTTCCTAGCAAGTCATAACAGTTGAATAAACAACTTCAGAATTAAAACATTTATTTAGAACTTCTATAACCGAACAAATGTTAAGAAGCAGCTTGAATAATAGGAATAGTCTTGATTCCTATCATCTTAAAACATCAATCATTTTCACTTTGAAATACTTTCATCCCTCTACCTTTTTCATACACATCCTGTCTGGCTAGAATCATTAGCACAGACTTAACAATAACAGTTCATGTATAAACAGAACATAATTATATTGAAAAGCTCAATCACAGAACAATGCGTATCATAGAATCACCGAAGTGTTCAAATTGTGGCTCAAGGACTCATACGTTCTACCACATTGTACAAATATCGCACATTCGCACATAGACATAACTTCTCAAGTACAACATCTGAGAAGTTTAAGAAACTAGCATTCATGTAATATAAATGAAGTTAGGAAACTTGCCTTACGCCCAGCTACAGCTTACGCTGATCTGCTCATTTCAATTCCTATATCACATATATGGAGAAAACATAAACACCAATTGTTATATATTGAACTTACGCATTGGTTTACTTAACTTTACTTCTTAGAGTTCACGTTCTTGCAATATAAGTTTACCCGACTAACTTCTTTTACCAATTTACGGCTTTATGACATACGGAGATGTCTTACTCAAAACGTTCATCATCTTGGATGATTTATATTCTTATCTTATTCTTATAACTTCTCTAGGACTCAGCACACATCGCGTCTCTGCTAGTAGTCCATATGGTACTCTGAGTGGTTTCCCACAAATAACCAACAAACAAGTTCCATTCTCATCTACACTACCATCACAGTGAGTTAGATCGGTTGCCAATTTTTTATATACCTTCACTCACTGAAGGAATTGTTTAGTCCAGCTCCCATATGTCAACCATAAAAGGTTACAATTGTACCACAACCTAACTTCTCTTAACTTATACGAACTATTAAACTATAATGTTCGATTAAATCAATTTCTTATTCCTTATGGCTTTCTGACAACTAAATGTCATCCCTCCGGATTCATTCTTTATCGAATCACATTCGGCTTTCATTAATCTTATTACCGTTAGTTACGGTTTTCTTGATAATTCATATATTATTTAATACGTTCGTTATCCATTATATGAACCCCATTTTCATTACTCGTTCTTAGTGTCAAATCCATACCAATTATTGTAAGCTAAGACCAAGCGTCCATCGCAACGACGTTGCGTTCACAGCGTCTATACGCTTCACACTTATCTCTCATTATCATGATGTATGTTGGATGAAGTATGTACTCGTGACGTATGGAATCCGGGTGTTTTTTTATTAATAATTAATTCTTTAAACCTAAATTCTGGACAACACGAATTTTCGGGTTGTCACATTCTTCCCTCCTTATAAAAATTCCGTCCTCGAAATTTCTTAAAACCACACCCTTACCCGGGTCATCACACTTCTACACCTCGGAACTCGGGAGGACCCACACTTTTAAAGTCCTTAAAGGTAGTTGTTCTTGCTACCCCAGGAGCTACAGGAATCCCACCCCCCACCCCCCCCCCCTCTTGGTTAAATGCAGCCGTTAATAAATTAACAAACTCTTGCATAGGGTTGTTAGGACCCCCCTGATTTTCATTATGAGACTCGGCCTCTTGGTTCCGTTGTTTCCTTCTCGGCGGCATAATTCTGATTAAATAAATATAGCTTCGTTATTATTTATTTAACTACTCGATTATCATTTTAAATTAACAACAACCATTCATACCACAACAAGCATGTTAAATAAAAACTTCATTATATAAATACGTTTTCATAGTCAAAACTATTTACATCATGTTCCCTTAGCCAAAAGCTATTACATACTATCCCGTGACTGCCTTCTATAAAAGTTGGGATTTACAAAAAGACTACCCTTAGTTATACAAAAGAGGGTTTTAAGTCACTAATTATATACAAAAAGATCTAATGATCTCTTAACACTATCGAACAGCATTCTCATATTTCTGATTTGTCAGAATCGACACTATATCTCGGCTTATGGTATGTCGAGTCTGCCCGGACTCAATAGAATAACAAGTAATTTTCAGCTTGAAATCCTCGTGAGCGCATTCATGGATGTATGACATCCTAGTTATTTTCTGGTCTTTCTTAACCAGTTTCTTTTGTAGCTCAAGGACCTCATCCTTATAGTTACGAGCCTTATCAGTCATAAGCACTTTTTCATCGTGCTCTGACTCAAAGTCTGCCTCTGCAGATTCTTTCGCCTCATATAAGGCAGTTATTTCCTCAATCTGTGCCTCTACATGAGTACGCAAATGCACATTCCTATCCAACACTGCCAGATACAATGCTCTAGTTGCATCCAGAGATCCTGGCTCCTGAGTAGGTAACACCGTGTTAATCGATGTCACCTCCATTTCCTCCTCCACATCTAGCATATCGTTAAGGTATGATGTTAATCCCATAGTCTCCTCAGAGTATTCCTCCTCAGAGATGTACTCCTCAATGTCTGAGTTATCTAGTACAACTATCAGTACCTCCGCCACTGGCATTGGTACTACCTCAACTTGGTTAACTGAGTCCTCACTTATCATTTCCATGTTTCTAAACATCAAGCTATCGGTTGACATCTACAAACACATAACACATTGATTAGTACATAATACACAATAGTATAAGCATAAATCACATTTAATATTTTTAAGATTAATTTCCATCTTTTAATCCTTTTGATACTGAGTTGTCTCAATATCTTATTAATTCAATGGACTTGAATTTCATTCCTTGGACTTTACCTTCCTTACGAGTTTATTAGCCTAAGGTTCCCCCCCCCCCTTAAGTTTTATAACCTAAGGCTTTGATACCAACCTGTGACGCCCCCAAATTTGGGTATCTTTCAACCCGACAGATGGTGCTCCACTGTACCAACATCCATACAATCATTCCATTGAAATACAACAAAATGAAGGTAATTACTATCTTCTTATTACAATCAAAGTATAATTCTTCCCAGGTTCATAAACCGGTTACATTGATCATTGCTCATAATGTATAATACATACAAACTTATTAAACTATTACACAATGCCTAAGCATCCATCTTAGCTTTGCCCTTATCTCTCTTGGCATTCACAGTACGTTCATCTTTAACTGCAGTTATATAATTCACCCAATAAATGAGCATGACAGCTCAGCAAGTTTAATCAAGGATAACAAGAATACCACATTCATGAATTATATAATAATTCCAACATAACTGAACAATAGTTATGAAGTATTATGAATCAATAATACTTTAACAGTTCATAACATCAATTCCCAAAGTATAGAATAGATTAGGAATTCTGAACCGGTCAATAGACCATGAACAGTAAATTTCAGTTTTAATACTTGAAAAGGAGTCCACAGCACTAAGGTCGTTCATCTGTATAACTTACGAGCACTTCTAGGTGATCAGCCTATAGTACTCTATGTTGATCAACACTCATTCATTAAACGTATTAACGTTTAATATTTTTGGCAAACTCGCGTGCCCATCAAATAATCGATGAAAAATACTTTTGTTTGTTCATAGACAAACCTTACCTTCTATTCCGTACTAATTACTTGGCATAGGATAGTGTTAACATTTCTATATAGAAGGATATGTATAATAATCAATCTATATATTACGAATAGTCTAGCCGAGTTAAAATCTGGCATCGACCCTTTCTTTAAAACAAGTCTTGCAATTCAGTTCAATGAATCACATAAAACTTGGCTAACATAGAAGTTAGACAAGCATTAAGAAAACTTGCCTTTCAGCGTCTTCAAATAACTTACTCGACTGACCACAACCTTTACATAATCTACATGATATATTCACATAGCACACTGTAATTAGCTATCAAACAACTATTCACATTGTTCCTACAAGATTCTTTCTCTTCTATGTCTTTGTTAACTTAATATTTTTATTAAAGTCAACAGGACTTATTACCCTTCATCCCGGTTTATCACTTAACTGACGTTTTATTAACCGGACTCAAACATCGCTGATAAGGTACCAACTTTGTTCATTGAACATATCTTGTTAACATGCATTACATTCCTAAGTTTCATACCCTATACCTTAGTATAGGTAACATAGGATTAGTCTTAGTATATTTATTGAGTATATAAACTCAACTCAGGTACGTCTCTAAACAACTGAAGTTTAAAACCTAACTTGATCAACTTTTTTCCACTGCCGGCGCTGCGGCGCGGCATCCTTTGTATTTTAGTGGTGTTGCAACGCGAGTTAGCAGGGAACTCGGCCAAACCAGTTTTGGTTTTCTAACGAAACTCCCGGCTTCCTAATTTGTTCATTTTACATCCGAATTGACCCATCCGAATTCCTACAAGTCAGGAATTACATCCTTTACGTGTTCATATAAGAATTCAACACTTTCAAATCCGTTAACTCAGAATTCACTATTAAGTTCATTTTATATACGTTCGTAAACGTTAATGAGCGTTCAATGCTCGTTTTCTTCATTCCAAGTCGGAATCCAACGATTCTCGAACCCACAACTCTTAATTACCCTATCTCACGTGTTGACATTGAAAACTAATGTTTTCAAGTCTCACAGCAACTTTCGACTACCATTCAAAAATTTCTACGTTTACGACGTTTAACGTCTATTTCCGTAAAATTCTGTAGGGTTTCGGCATAGAAAACGCAGCGAAAATTGAACAATTCAAAGCAATTTCTGAAACCTAAAAACAGGATCCATGCGAAGATCAATTAATTCAGAGGGTAGAAATTTTACCGATTATCAAAGCTAGAATCGATCCGGTCGAATCTCCAACAAAATTCAAGCGAACTGCGTCTCTACGGTATCCACACGAACGCTCTGCACAAATCGTCCTACGATCTTCAGAAGAAGGAAGTGTGGTACTAGCCACCAAGGATGGATTTCAGAACTTTTCTCTCTAGTTTCTCTCTCAAGAGCGGCTAGGGTTTGGTTATGAATGAGTTGTGTTGCTTAATGGAGGCTACATATCATATATATAGCGAACCAAAAAGACTATTCAAAACCCTAGTTTTATAAAATCCGAATTTATATATATATATATATATATATATATATATATATATATATATATATCTTAATTAAGTCTTACTTAATTAATATACCTATATATATAAATTATCCTATTAATTTAAATTCATAATTTAAATACTATCAATCATATTGATATATTTAAATCCTTTAGATTAATTCCCTTTTTAATAACGTTCTATGTGTGTGACCCTATAGGTTATTATTACGTTGGCAATAATTTTAAAATCATATTATAAAATTATAAACAATGAGCGGCATCTAGTAATGCATCACTGCTACCCAAGTAATAATAAGATCGATGATTCGATGAAACCTTTTCGTGACCAATGTTTCAATGTAATCTAATCCTTTTAACCTTAATATCCAAGATTAAACTCGAGTCATGGAATCTGTCACACTCTTCATAATTTAATCTAATTTTTCTTGATCAATGAGTAGACTATATGAAACAAATCACTATTTGAGCATGGCCATGCATTTCATAGTCCTACTCAATCAAGAGGCCTATGGATATCATCCCTAATATATAGGAGGGTTAAATTCCATCTAGATCACTCATATTCCTCACACGATTCATGATGTACCCAATAATCACCTTTATAGTCCACCCTGTTAAAGGTGACATTTGATGATATCAAAGTACATAAATTCCTGTGTAGTAATATAGTGATTTCAGGTCGGAGGACCATTACATCATTGTCACTGTGAGAATTGCCAATGACATTTTACAAAATGTTCCACATAAAATTCTCATGGTGGGTCTGTCCAGTACATCGTTCTCTAACATGTACCTATGCATTGACTTAATATCTCATATATTTATGACCATTGAGATTTGGCCATCAGTCAATCCACATATTAGTCTCAATGCATTATTGTTGTCCCATCAACAATGATACTCGACTAGGGACATTTAAGAACAATGATACTAATAGTAATTATATAATCTCATGTTCAAGTCACATACTTGAAACTATATAATTTGTATCACTATTCTAAGGATTTTTATTATGCTGACATTTATATAACGCAGTAAATATATCATAATAAAAGCATTCATTTATGCAATCAAATATAATATCAAAACGTTAATCAATTATATCAAATAATTGGCCTCTAGGGCACAATCTCTAACAGTCTCCCACTTGCACTAGAGCCAATCACTCATGTATCTAATACCCATGGAACTAGTGTGACCGTCGTGCTTCTGTTGCGACAAAGCCTTGGTCAGTGGATCTGCAATGTTATCATCCGTTGGTACTCTTCCTATATGTACATCTCCTCTATCAATGATTTCACGGATGAGATGGTACCGCCTAAGTATATGCTTGGATCGTTGGTGAGATCTGGGTTCCTTAGCCTGTGCAATGGCTCCATTGTTATCAGAGTATAGCTTAACTGGATCAACAATAGTTGGAACAACACCTAGTTCAGTGATGAACTTTTTAATTCATACAGCCTCCTTGGCCGCACAAGAAGCAGCAATATACTCAGCCTCTGTTGTAGAATCGGCTACTGTCTCCTGCTTAGAACTTTTCCAGCTAACAACACCACCATTAAGGCAAAATACAAAACCTTACTGAGACTTATAATCATCATTATCAGTCTGGAAACTAGCATCTGTGTAACCCTTTACTGCTAGTTCGTCTTCACCTCCATATACCAAGAATGAATCCTTAGTCCTTTTAAGGTACTTGAGGATATTCTTGACTGCTGTCCAGTGACCTTCACCTGGATTCGACTGGTATCTTCTCATCATGCTTAAAGCATAAGAGACATCTGGATGAGTACATATCATTGCATACATGATAGATCCAATTGCCGAAGCATAAGGGATTTTTCTCATACGCTCCTCATCAACTTGTGATTGAGGACATAGGGCCTTAGAGATCTTTACACCATGAGTCATGGGTAAGTGTCCTCTTTTTGCCTCTTGCATGCTGAACCGTTTCAGCACTTTATCAATATATGTACTCTGACTTAGGCCGATCATTTTTCTCGATCTATCTCGATAGATCTTGATACCTAAAATATAAGCTGCATTGCCTAAATCTTTCATGGAGAAACATTTTCCTAACCATGTTTTTACAGCATGTAATGAAGGAATGTCATTCCCAATAATTAATATGTCGTCAACATATAATATTAGTAATACAATGTGACTCCCACTAACCTTTTTATATACACAAGGTTCATCTTCATTTTTAATGAAACCAAACTCTTTTATTGCCTCATCAAATCAAAAATTCCAACTCCGAGAGGCTTGCTTCAATCCATAAATGGATCGTTGCAGCTTACATACCTTTCCAACATCCTTTGGAATGACAAAACCCTCAGGTTGTGTCATGTACACATCCTCAAGGAGATTTCCGTTAAGGAAAGTAGTTTTGACATCCATCTGCCAGATTTCGTAATCATAAAAAGCTGCAATAGCAAGTAAGATCCTGATGGATTTAACCATTGCCACTGGAGAGAAGGTTTCATCATAGTCAACACCTTGAATTTGTTTGAAACCTTTTGCTACCAGTCGGCCTTTATAGGTTTGTACATTACCATCCATGTCGGTTTTCTTCTTGAAAACCCATTTGCACCCGATTGGTTTTACCCCTTCGGGTGGATCAACCAAAGTCCATACTTGGTTAGTATACATGGATTCCATTTCAGATCTCATGGCTTCAAGCCATCTCTCAGAATCTGGTCCATTCATAGCTTCTTGGTAGGAAGCAGGCTCATCCTGATCTATGAGCATCACATCACCATTTTGAGTCACAAGATATCCATAATATCTCTCAGGCTCATGGCGTGTCCTACCAGATCTACGAATTTCTTGTGTAATTTGAGCAGGTTCACTTTCCACAACATCTTGTGGTTCCTGCTCATGTTCCAACTCAGGTTCAATGATATTCTGTTGTTCTTGAATTTCTTCGAGTTCTACTTTCCTCCCACTGTTTCCTTTAGAGAAAAATTCTCTTTCTAGAAAAATACCAGTTCGAGCAACAAACACTTTGTTCTCAGAAGGTTTGTAGAAATAATACCCTTTTGTTTCCTTTGGGTATCACACAAAATTACATTTGTCAGATTTGGGTCCGAGCTTGTCAGAATCCAGACGTTTTACAAACGTCTCACAACCCCAAATCTTCATGAACGACATACTAGGACGTTTCCCAGTCCACATCTCATATGGTGTCTTCTGAACCATTTTTGTAGGAACACGGTTTAGTGTGAATACAGCTGTCTCTAGGGCATGACCCCAAAAGCTTATTGGAAGATCTGCATAACTCATCATTGATCGTACCATGTCCAACAAGGTTCGATTCCTCCTCTCAGACACACCATTCCATTGTGGTGTTCCAGGTGGAGTGAGTTGTGATATAATACCACACTCCTTTAGAAGGTCATCAAAGTCTTGGCTTAAGTATTCACCTCCTTGATCAGATCGAAGGGCTTTTATGCTTTTGCCAAATTGGTTTTGAACTTCATTCTTGAATTCCTTAAACTTTTCATAGGATTCGAATTTGTGTCTCATAAGATATACATATCCATATCTACTGAAGTCGTCAGTAAATATAATGAAGTAATAAAACCTACCTCTTGCTAACGAACTCATGGGTCCACATACATCACTATGTATAAGTCCCAATATATCGCTAGCCCATTCACTGTGTCCAGTGAAAGGGGCTTTAGTCATCTTGCCTAATAAACAAGATTCGCATTTTTCATATGATTCAAAATCAAATGAATCCAAAAATTCATCTTTATGGAGTTTTGATATGTGTTTCTCATTTATATGGCCCAAACGACAATGCCAGAGATATGTCGGATTTGAATCATTTGATTTAAATCGTTTTGTATTTATGTTATAGATAGGCATTTCAAAATCAAGAATATAAAGATCGTTAAACAATTGTGCAACACCATAGCAAATATCATTTAAGTAAAACGAACAACGATTGTTCTTAATTATAAATGAAAAACCTTTCTTGTCCAAACAAGAAATAGAAATAATTTTTTTGCTTATAGCAGGCACAAAATAACAATCCTCTAATTCTAATACTAGCCCAGTGGGCAAAGATAAATGATAAGTTCCTACGGCCAGTGCAGCAACTTTTGCTCCATTCCCAACACGTAGGTCAACCTCGCCTTTTCCCAAAGTCCTACTTCTTTGAAGTTCCTGCACATTTACACATATGTGAGAACCACATCCAGTATCCAATACCCATGATGTCGAAGTAGACAAGTTAATTTCTATAACATATATACCTGGATCAGAAGTCACACTTCCTTTAGATTTCTTCACTTCTTCCAAATAAGCATGACAATTCCTCTTCCAGTGTCCCGGTTTTCCACAAAAGAGACAATCACCTTCTTTAGCCACCCCACCTTTAGGCTTTAAAGCCTGTTTGGTTCTGGGATTAGGTTTAGCACCAGATTTAGATCCTATCTTCTTCTTGGCTTTTAAATTTCCCTTAGCATTACCCTTTTGCACCATTATTATGGTAGCGGGTCCTACCTTTTTCATGTTGTTCTCAACAGTTCTTAACATGCTCAACAACTCAGTAAGGGGTTTCTTAATTTCATTCATTAGATAATTCATTACAAATTGAGAGTAGCTGTTGTTCAATGATTGTAAGACAAGATCAGTTTGGGCTTCTGCAGTGATTGGAAAACCCAACCTATCAAGGTACTCAATATACCCAATCATATTTAGCACATGTGGACCAACTGGGTCACGTTCACCCATCTTGCAGTGATACAAAGCTTTGTTTGTATCATACCTTTCCTGTCGAGCATGGCCTTGAAACAATTTCTTGAGATGCTCGATCATCTCATAAGCATCCATCAACTCATGTTGCTTCTGAAGCTCAGGGGTCAAGGTTGCTGGCATGAGACAACTCATGTCCAGAGCATCATCTTGATGCTTCTTGTAAGCATTATGCTCTGCACGTGGTGCAGTGACAGCTGGTGCTTCAGGAATGGGCCCATCAAGGACATATAGCTTACGCTCCTGTTTGAGGACAATCCTCAAATTCCTGTGCCAGTCTAGGAAATTAATTCCACTTAGCTTGTCCTTCTCAAGGAATGATCGTAGTGAAAGACTACTTGTATTGTTGATGTTTGCCATTGATATCTACAATTTATAAGTGCCAAAATGATAAGTCGAATTGCAGAGTTGATATTATGTAATTGATAATAGTATATTCAAAATATACTCCCACTATTTTATTCAAATTAATAGCCCTCACCATTAACTCGGAAAGCTTTTTCTATTAAATCTTTCTAGTGAGCCAAGATCCATATTTCATTATGACTTAAGTTAGCTTTGGCTAATCTCTTAAAACATAATTATTTAGGTAGACAATGCTTTTGTCAATTATATCATATATAACTCTTGGATAGTTTGGTAAACAACATTTGTTTCTAGTCCATCTAATGGTACCCACCAAACTCTATGCCTCTAAGTCCTCAATCCTATTAAGATAACTTAGTTAAGTCGGGCCCAATGATTTTAACAGTTTGGATATCACAATTATCCTATCGCATCTTACCAAGATAAATAGGGTACTTTGCTTTGGCAAACCTACATCTATTGATCAAGGTCTTGATGAGTGTTTTTCATTGGAAGGCATCTGATTTAGACTTAATAATTTAATGAGGGATTTTATAAATTAATTCAGATCTCACCAATTTTAATCTCATTAAACATGCACATTATTTATCATATCATATCACATACAAGCATAAATAAAGTGCAAAATTAAATGTGTCACAGTTATGGCCCAATCCACTGTCAATCTTTTTAAGCAATGAAAGATTGAAGGTCAATCTAAGGTGGTAAAAGACGTTAAAATAAATAGCTTCCTCAAGCATGTGCCTCCTCTCCATCAACATCTTTTCATCGTGTTCTCCATCTTAACATCTTCATCGATTACAGATTATTACATGACATAAAGAAACCTCGAGTTACATTCGAGGGGATTTAGATGAGAAGAGAATATTATATTAGAGTTTATAGAAAGGCACGACATGCAAGCCGTATTTTAAAACCAAAAACCACTAACCTATGGGTCAAAAGGCCATAACTGTGCACCATGCATATCACAATAAGCACATAACAATTTATATATAATTAAAAAAAATTATATATAACATATAGGGGGTGTAACGCCCCCAAATCCAGGTTCTCCAACTTCAGATTTAGTGCTCACGATCCAAGGTAAAAATCCAATTTTTCAAACTTTTTCTTATGAGATTACCATAAATTGAAAAAATTAAAATAAATCAAAACCATATATCGTTATTTTTTTGAATTACAATCTGTATTGCAGAATTTTTTCATATATTTAATCCACCAAAACCGTCACAATAATAATATACTCGGTACATATCATATATGTCTAGATTCAATGAATCATATTAAACCGAATCTGCAAAACAGAATATCATATACTCAATTTTAGATCGGTAAAATGTTATCATCATAAATCATATATATATATATATATATCAAAATCCAATTTCAGATCGGTAAAATTAGATCATCATATATCATATATATTGATTCCAATTTCAGATCGGTAAAATCAGATCGGAAAAATCAGATTGGAAAAATTTCAGATCAGAAAAATTTTAGATCGAAAACAAAATATATCAAATATATCGTAATCAATAAAACACGCAATCTGAATCAATCGTTTCGCAAGTAGCTTTGATACCACTGTAGGGTTTCGGCATAGAAAACGCAGCGGAAATTGAACAATTCAAAGAAATTTCCGAAACCCAAAAACAGGATCCATGCGAAGATCAATTAATTCAGAGGGTAGAAATTTTACCGATTATCAAAGCTAGAATCGATCCGGTCGAATCTCCAACACAATTCAAGCAGACTGCGTCTCTACGGTATCCACACGAACGCTCTGCACAAATCGTCCTACGATCTTCAGAAGAAGGAAGTGTGGTACTAGCCACCAAGGATGGATTTCAGAACTTTTCTCTCTAGTTTCTCTCTCAAGAGCGGCTAGGGTTTGGTTATGAATGAGTTGTGTTGCTTAATGGAGGCTACATATCATATATATAGCGAACCAAAAAGACTATTCAAAACCCTAGTTTTATAAAATCCGAATTTATATATATATGTATATCTTAATTAAGTCTTACTTAATTAATATACCTATATATGTAAATTATCCTATTAATTTAAATTCATAATTTAAATACTATCAATCATATTGATATATTTAAATCCTTTAGATTAATTCCCTTTTTAATAACGTTCTATGTGTGTGACCCTATAGGTTATTATTACGTTGGCAATAATTTTAAAATCATATTATAAAATTATAAATAGTGAGCGGCATCTAGTAATGCATCACTGCTACCCAAGTAATAATAAGATCGATGATTCGATGAAACCTTTTCGTGACCAATGTTTCAATGTAATCTAATCCTTTTAACCTTAATATCCAAGATTAAACTCGAGTCATGGAATCTGTCACACTCTTCATAATTTAATCTGATTTTTCTTGATCAATGAGTAGACTATATGAAACAAATCACTATTTGAGCATGGCCATGTATTTCATAGTCCTACTCAATCAAGAGGCCTATGGATATCATCCCTAATATATAGGAGGGTTAAATTCCATCTAGATCACTCATATTCCTCACACGATTCATGATGTACCCAATAATCACCTTTATAGTCCACCCTGTTAAAGGTGACAATTGATGATATCAACGTACATAAATTCCCGTGTAGTAATATAGTGATTTCAGGTCGGAGGACCATTACATCATTGTCACTGTGAGAATTGCCAATGACATTTTACAAAATGTTCCACATAAAATTCTCATGGTGGGTCTGTCCAGTACATCGTTCTCTAACATGTACCTATGCATTGACTTAATATCTCATATATTTATGACCATTGAGATTTGGCCATCAGTCAATCCACATATTAGTCTCAATGCATTATTGTTGTCCCATCAACAATGATACTCGACTAGGGACATTTAAGAACAATGATACTAATAGTAATTATATAATCTTATGTTCAAGTCACATACTTGAAACTATATAATTTGTATCACTATTCTAAGGATTTTTATTATGTTGACATTTATATAACGCAGTAAATATATCATAATAAAAGCATTCATTTATGAAATCAAATATAATATCAAAACGTTAATCAATTATATCAAATAATTGGCCTCTAGGGCACAATCTCTAACAAATTCGCCATAACTTTGTTACTAATGTTCTCTAAACCAAATCACATGGAATACTCCATGGATTTCCTATCTACATCCCAACTAAACAAGATGCATATACTAACGTATTGATGGAGCTCAATTGTTTATCAACAATCGATCTCAACTATCAATATTTTCATGGTTCAAAAACCTTATTATTTGTTGTAATCTTATGACTTATAGAGATTGAATTTATGGTAAGTCATCTTTAAATCCTCATTCAAGACATATACCACCCCTTCATGATTCTCTAAAATAAAAGAAAATCTAAAAGAGATGGAGATGAGAAACAAGAAGTATTACCTCAAGAACTCTTATGAAATCTTTTGGAAAAATAGAAGTTAAAGCTTCCAAAGTGTATGCTTGCAAGTATAGCTCTTTTTCTCTCTCAAATAATCTAGGTTGGCAAGTTGAAAAACTCCCAAATGAATCAACCTAGCTTCTTATTTATAGAAAACTAGAATGGAGGGCATAATTGTCAAAGAACCATCACCTCCTTACTATTCATGTGTTGTCACCAAGTAAAACACTTGGTGACCAAGCCTTATGCTTGGCTTCCACACCAAGGTGGCAGGCCCACCACCCCATATGACATCCCATGGGTTGCCCCATGGGTTTTAGCCATTCGGTGACCCACCGGTTCGACCCATGATTTGATTTTAATGAATTGGGCTTAACTAAATTAGCATTGGGCCTTGGTCATTCAAATGATTGGATTAATTAATAATCCAACTCAAATGAATTAGCCATTAAGTCTTAACTTAATTCTATAATACTAATCGTGCCACATACGTATAATTCATGTATTATCTCTGTATACTACCCGTACAATAATCGTATTGTGCTTCGTATTTACCCAACGTATTATACATAGATACTAAATAGTATCACCTAATGTACAACACTCATATTAACCCTAACGTCATTCCTTCTACGCATATTATTTCCTTCTCAGAAATCAATATACTTAACCCTTAGGTTTTAAGTCCGCAGGCAAAAACTGTGTTTGCCATAAATGTAATATTATCATATATTCCATCTTATCACGATATTCTATCATTACGCATTTCTCGGAATTTCAAAATAATTCCCTGAACAGAAACGGACGAATAGTTTTTTTACAAAAATTTCTCGGAAAATAATTATTTTCGTCTTGGAAATTCCAAACAATTATTTCTAACAAGTAGCCAGAATACTAACCACATTAGCACATTCTAGGTCATAGAACGAACTTCACATAGCTTACTCACAAAGAAATCAATTAAATTCATTTAATTCACATAATCAAATAAAAATTTAATTGTCATAAAAATTCGATTTTCTCGGGCGTTACAGATGTGAAGTCTGAGTTAAAAAAACGGAGGATATAAAGGCACAGAAAATACAGATCAATTAAGAGTCTGTCACCGAAAGACGTGCGTCTTTTCAATTCGAAAAATTGTTCGGCTATTGTTCCGTGTTTCAAGATAGAAATCCTTACGTTTCCCAATTTAAATGTTATCCGGCGATAGACATTGATCATTAATAGAAACATGTATCTAGAATATAGTTTAAACTGATAAAGATAAATGATAAATATTTGTATAGTATAATCTGCACATAAGATTTTAAATACGTGATCACATTAAACCATACGCATTCCAAGTTCTCTTCTTAACATGCAGAACATTTCTTCACTTAAGGGTTTAGTAAAAATGTCAGCCAACTGTTTTTCTATTGGAATAAAAATTAATTTAGTTAATCCTTTTGAAACATTATCCCGTAGAAAATGATGTCTGATTTCTATATGCTTTGTACGTTAATGTAACACAAGATTTTGAGAAATATCTATAGCACTAGAATTATCACAGTATATAGGTACATTTTTCACATAAAATATCAAAGTCACATGGAGTTTGTTTTAACCATAAAATTTGAGAGCAAAAACTCCCTGCAGCTAGATATTCACCCTCAGTGGTTGATAAAGCAATTGAAGTTTGCTTTTTACTATGCCTCGTAACAAGACTGTGACCTAAAAATGTACAAGCACCACTGGTACTTTTTCTATCAATTTGACACCCTGCATAGTCAGCATCTGAATAACCCATTAGTTCAAAATGATTGCAGATTGGATAAAATAACCCCAAATTTATTGTACCACTTAAATATTTAAAAATCCTTTTAATAGCTTGTAAATGAGATTCTTTAGGTTTTGCTTGAAAATGTGCATATAAACAAACACTATACATAATATCCGGTCTAGATGCGATTAAATATAATAAACAACCAATCATGCCTCGATATTTAGTTACCTCCACATCTATACCTTTTTCGTCAGACGTAAGCTTTATTGAAGTGCTCATTGGTGTAGCCTTTGAATTAGATCCTTCAAAACCAAACCTTTTGAGAAGTTCTTTTGTATATTTGGTTTGATGGATGTACATACCATTATTTGTTTGTTTGATTTGGAGTCCCAAAAAGTAATTAAGTTCTCCCATTAGACTCATATCAAACTCCCTGTGCATGCACTTAGAAAACCACTTACAAAGAAAATTATTAGTAGCACCAAAAATTATGTCATCTACATATATTTGTATAATAATAATATCTTTATTTTCATGCTTAATAAATAATGTAGAATCAATTTTTCCTCTAATAAAACCATTTGAAAGCAAATACTTACTCAACATGTCATACAATGCCCTTGGAGCTTGTTTTAGCCCATAGAGAGCTTTCTTTAGCTTGTAGACATGATTTGGATACCTCTCATGTTCAAATCCAGGAGGCTATTTTACATACACCTCTTCATTGATGTATCCATTGAGAAAGTCACTTTTTACGCCCATTTGATAAAGTGTGAACTTCTTGTAACATAAAAATGCTAATAAGATGCGGATGGACTCTAGTCTGGCGACTGTAGCGTAAGTTTCTTCATAGTCTATCCCTTCTTGTTGATTGTATCCTTGAGCTACTAGTCGTGCTTTGTTACGAGTGATAGTTCTATGCTCATCAAGCTTGTTCTTGAAGACCTACCTTGTTCCAATAATAGAAACATTTTAGGAGGTGGCATAAGTTCCCAGACTTGACATCGTTCAAATTGTTGAAGTTCTTCCTGCATTGCCATTAGCCAGCTTTCATCTAGGATAGCTTCCTTAGCATTCTTTGGCTCAACTTGGGATAGAAATGCTGAAAAGGCACATTGATTTTGCAATCCTCTTCTTGTAGTGATTCCTTTGTTTATATCTCCAATGATGTTTTACGGTGGATGGTTCTTGAGATATCTTGCAGTCTTTGGCATTTGTACATCATGTATTACTTCTTCTTGTTGAGGAAAGTCTGATTCAAGTTCTTCTATTGTATCTTGTTCTACACCTTGTCAGTTTTCTAATTCAACTTGATGGATTTGTTCATTCGGTTCGCTGAATAGGTTCTTCCGATTTGCTGGATTTACTAAGATCTCCAAGGTACCTGCATCCTCATCTCTTTCTTTTGGAAGATCATTGTGAGTTTCATTAAAATGAATATGAACAGATTCTTCAACACTCAATTTGTTAATGTTAGATACACGATATGCTTTACTATTCTGTGAATATCCAATGAAAATTCCTTCATAAGATTTAGCATCAAATTTTCCTAGGTTATCACTAGTATTTAGAATAAAACATTTAGATCCAAAAACTTTGAAATAACTAATATTAGGAATCTTATTATTTAACAGTTCATAAGGAGTCTTCAAAATTATTGGACGAATAAGTACTCTATTCAAAACATAACAAGATGTGTTTACAGCTTCGGCCCAAAACTTTTTAGGAAGTTTACTTTCTTGTAATAAAGTTCAAGCTGTTTCTTGTAATGTCCTATTCTTTCTTTCTACAACTCCATTCTGTTGACGGGTTCTAGGAGCAAAAAATTCATGACTAACACCCTTTTGATCACAAAATATTTTAAAGTCTTTTAGAAACTCAGTACCATGATCACTTTTTATCCTTACAAGTTTTAGACTATATTTTGTTTCCAAGTTTCTGATTAATTTCTCAAATTCCTTAAATGCTTCATCTTTAGTTCTTAAAAATAATACCCATGTATATCTAGAGAAATCATCTACTATTACAAAAGCATAAAACTTACCATTTATACTAGAATGTCTTTCTGGTCCAAATAGATCAAGATGGAGTAGTTGTAAAGGAGAAGAGGTTGATATCATGTTCTTTGTCGTAAATGATGTTCTTACTTGTTTCCTGAGTTGACAAGGAACACAAATTCCCTTCTTTTCATATTTTATTTTTGGCAAACCTTTGACGAGATTCTTTGAGGATAATTTCTTGATTAAATCCATGTGAGCATATCCCATCCTCTTGTGCCACAAATTAGCCTCGTCTTGTACAGATGCTAGACATAATTCTTCTTCCTGTTGCTCAAATTCAATGGTATATATATTTCCTTCTCTTTATGCAACTAGAGTAATATTGTTAGTACCATGAGAAATAGTGCATTTTTCTTTATCAAAACTAACTTGGTGACCATTATCCATTAATTGACTGATACTAATAAGATTAAATTTAAGTCCATTAACAAGATGTACATTATCAATATTTACCTTACCATTTCCAATTTTACCTTTTCCGATTATCTCGCAGGTTCAATTATCTCTGTGACGCCTCCAAAATAGGTATACATCACCCATCTTGAGTCGTCAAATACATGGTACAAAATTCAAAAACAACTTAATTATACAACAGTCGTGTAAAATACGACTAAACATATGCTGTGAGTTTTAATACAAATATTGTCAGCTAGACAATATACAAACTCAATGGGGGGTCCTTATTACATTTATTGTCACATTATTTAACAGAATAGTGAGGACTACTAATACTATCATCTGGTCCATCACTCCATTCCCCGACTCATCCCAGCTATATTCTCATTTCTTGAATAGAACAGTGAAAGAAAGGGTGAGCTCAACTAGCCCATTAAGAAATATTATGATTAAGATAATGCAGAATAAATTATCATTAGCCTTTAACAGTGTTAAACTGATAAAATATAATAAACATCAAGTTTAACTGCAGCGGAACAAGCAATCCATTAGAAAAGTCAAGTAGAGAATAAAATCTACTATCTTCTATGATTTAAAAGGTTTTTCTTGACTTTTATCGCTGAGACTCAACTTAATAAATAATCTACATCATCGAATCACCCCTTCACTACGGCCAAGGATATTCTTTAGTATCACGACCACAAATTATGCATGCACTACGGACCAAGGATACTTGTGTATTCATTAATGGTCATGATCATGCCAACAACTATCCATCAATGCACTACGGGTCAATGAGGACTTTTTTCACATCATTTATAACATTACGGTCATGATTACACTGAATAATCCCTGGTCATAATCATACCAAGTCCATCTATGCACTACAGGCCACAGATGACTTTCAACATAATATAAACATGAGGATGATGACCATGATATAAGAATTCAATAAAACAAGTTCAAGAATTAATTTATCCATGAACCAATAACGTCCAAATTGTCAACATGATACTGCTTTTTAGAGTAAAATTCAAGAATGCTCAGAAGAATATTTTCATAAAAAGATACTGGATGAAGGGCAAATATCAAGGAAATTCCACAAATTTCATGGATTATAGAAGTCAAAACTTTAACCAACTAAGTATAATAACGAATGGAATAACAAAAGAAATCACCATGCATGCGGTACTTCGCATAGACAGGTTATTCCAGCAGAATAATAATTAACGGAACCAGGTCACGCGAAATCCGCACCGACAGGATGTTCCAACAGAATAATACAGACGGAACCAGGTCCAGCGTAAAACGAACAGACATGATATTCCAACAGAATAATACAGACGAAACCAGGTCCAGCGTAAAACGCATAGACAGGATATTCCAACAGAATAATACAGACGAAACCAGGTCCGGCATAAAACGCACAGACAGGATATTCCAACAGAATAATAATAAAAATGGAATAATAGAATAATGTCACCAAGTATAGGGTAGTCCGCGTATAATGGTTATTCTAGCAGAATAATAAATAATGGAATAACAGAAGTTCTCTTTATGAATACAAAAGAAATAACACCCCTTACCGTAAAAGAAACTGAATATAAGAGTAGGGAAGTAGCAGAATACTATTCTGTAGTTTCTTTATAATTTCTCTCTCTAGAGTTTCAGTGAATTCGTAAGAAATAATGAAGGAATGAGCTTCTATTTGTAGAAGAATGGATTTCATAGTAACTAACTCATGAATGGTCCAGATTGATTTACTTTAATCTGACGGTTCATATTTAAAGCAAAATCTTTTAAATAAAATATAATATATTCTATTTATAATCTAATAAAACGAATAATTTTATAAAAGATTTTACGATGCAGACACTATGCAACACTATGTATAATAAAATATAATGTATATAATATAATATATATATATATATATATATATATCACTTGAATTCACGGGGGATGAATCCCGTGATCCATACTAAATATAATATATATATATATATATATATATATCTTATAAAACCAAACCCCCCCCCCACCACCTGTGATTCCCAGGAAACTTTATATATATATATATATATATATATATATATATATATATATATATATATATATATATATATATATTATATTACATATATATATATACGAATATAAATCTATATATATATATATATATATATATACTGATTATTTTGAAAAACGGGTAAATGGGGGTCCACAAAATAAATAAAATTTTACATCAAATACTTCATAAAAATTACCTCAATATTTTTAACAACATTTATCATCATTATTATAATTCGTAATATTAATCGACCAGGTCATTCCCAGGAAAGAGGGGGCTTTTCAATAAGGATTTCTCCCAATTGGCGTGCAATTAGGTGACTAAACCTCTCCTTGTCAAAAATTCTAGACATCGTTAATATTGCAAATAATAATATTAATAACTTTGTCGTCTCAATTATTGATTTAATAATATATAAAATATTGACAATAATTGAATCAAATAACGTGAGATACTATGCAGCAATTACTGTAACAATAATTGAAAAAACTGAGTGACTTCTTACGTAAGCATCAATAATCAATACCGTGTGCTACTGTGCAACTACGCGTATTACTGTACTTTTAACACCGGGTGTTTCAACAGTTAACAGTAAAACTTCCGCCGTTATTTTCATAAATTATTTTTTCGTTTTCTCAATCCGACAATAATTTCGTTGTGGGGTCCACCAATGATTGTGTCATTGTACGAATATTCTCTGTTAAAACGAATATTCCCCGACCAATCGAATATTATATAACAACTTGCGTACTTTGCAAAATTTATAAATATTACCCACAACTATAACATTATATCAAATTCATTCCATAATATTCAAATATGATATTTATAGAAAATTCATCTTTATTCATAAAAGTTGGGGTCTTACAACCTCCCCTTCTTATGAAATTTCGCCCTCGAAATTAGGGTACGTACCTGGTATGTCAAAGAGGTAGGGATACCTTGATTTCATTTCAGATTCTAACTCCCAAGTCATTTCCTCAACATCGTGGTTTCTCCATAAAACTTTGACTTGAGGTATAACCTTGGAGCGTAGAATATGTTCCTTTTTATCCAAGATTTGAATAGAAACCTCTTCATACGTCAAATCTTCCGTTATTTTGTCCGGTTCTAACTCAATAATGTGGTTCGGGTCTTTCACATATTTACGTAACATGGATATTTGAAAAATGTTATGAACACGAGACATACTTGGCGGTAAAGCGAGTCTATAGGCCACAGTTCCTACTCGATCGAGGATTAAAAATGGGCCGATGAATCGAGGATTGAGCTTTTCTCTCTTTCCAAATCTCGTAACTCCTTTCCATGGAGCAACACGTAATAACACATGATCTTCTATATCAAATTCCACATCCTTTCGATGAAGATCAGCATAACTCTTTTTTCGATCTTGTGAGGTTTTTATACATTGCCAGATCATTTGAATCTTTTCCGTAGTCATACGTACCAACTCCAGTCCTAATAACGTTGCTTCACCCACCTCATCCCAGCATACTGGAGAATGACACTTTCTTCCATACAACACTTTGAATGGAGTCATGCCAATACTTACTTGATAACTGTTGTTGTAGGAAAACTCCACCAACGGTAAGAACTTGTCCCAACTTCCCTTGAAGTCAAGGACACAGAGTCTTAACAAATCTTCTAGAGTTTGAATAGTCCTCTCCGATTGTCCGTCCTTCTGAGGATGATATGCCGAACTAAATCATAAATTCGTGCCCATAGCTTTTTGCAAACTAACCCAAAATCGTGAAGTGAATCTTAGGTCTCGATCAAAAACTATAGATACTGGCATACCATACAGTCTTACAATCTCGTTTATGTACATACGAGCAAGACATTCAAGTGTATAAGTTTCTCGTATTGGTAAGAAGTGAGCAGACTTGGTCAATCTATCAATAATGACCCAAATCGCATCTATGCCTTGAGAAACTTTGGTAAGTCCGGTAACAAAATCCATGGTAATGTGCTCCCACTTCCATTCTATAATTTCAAGTGGTTGCAATGGACCTTTTGGTACTTGATGCTCCGCCTTGACTCGTTGACAAGTTAGACACCTTGAGATAAACAACGCTATCTCTCTCTTCATATTGCTCCACCAAAATGTATGACGAAGATCATGATACATTTTGGTACTCCTGGGATGGATTACAAACAGTGTGTTGTGCGCCTCCATCATGATTTTATACTTTAAATCCGGGTCGTTAGGAACACAAAGTCTGGAGTTGACTCGAAGTATTCCTTCTTCATCGATTCTTGCTTCTGGCATAGCCCCTTCTTGTACTTTCTTCCTCATATGCATCAGCTCCAGTTCTGTAGCTTGAGAAGCTTTAACTTTATTAATTAAATCCGGTTCTACTCGTATATTCGTCATCCTCACATGGGTCCCTGGAGTCTTGCAAGTCACACAAAATTGGCCTTTCCGTTGACAATATGGCACTCGTACCTGCATATGATCTTCTGCTTAATGCGTCAGCTACCACGTTCACTTTTCCAATATGGTATTGGATGGTATGATCATAATCTTTCAACAGTTCAAGCCAACATCGTTGTCGCATGTTGAGTTCCTTTTAAGTGAAGAAATATTTGAGGCTTTTATGATCCGTAAAGATCTCCACTTTCTCCCCATACAAGTAATGCCTCCAAATTTTAAGTACAAAGACAACAGTTGCTAACTCTAGGTCATGAGTAGGATAATTCCTCTCATATTCTTTGAGTTTTCTTGAGGCATAGCCTATGACTTTCCCATGTTGCATGAGAACACATCCCAACCCTTTGCCCGAAGCATCACTGTAGATGACAAATCCCTCCAAGCCAGATGGTATTGTTAGAACAAGTGCTGAAATGAGTCTCCTCTTGAGTTCTTGAAAACTCTTCTCACATTCTTCGCTCCAACCAAACTTTGTATCTTTATGAGTTATCTGAGTTAATGGAGTAGCTATTCGAGAAAATCCTTCCACGAATCTCGGATAATAACCAGCTAAGCCGAGAAAGCTACGTACTTTGGTCACTGATTTAGGTTTCTCCCAGCTTTGAATTGCTTCAATCTTTGCCGGGTCAATAGATATTCCATAACTTGATACTACGTGCCCAAGGAATGCTACTTCCTCAAGCCAGAACTCACATTTCTTCAACTTGGCTTGTATTCACGAAGTTTTTGGAGTGTCAGCCTCAAGTGTTGTTCATGATCTTCACGGCTTTTGGAATAAATAAGGATGTCATCAATAAAGACGACTACAAAGTGATCCAAATATTCCTTAAATACTCAGCTCATCGTATCCATGAAGGCAGCAGGAACATTAGTCAATCCAAAGGATATGACTAGGAATTCATAATGCCCGTACCGAGTTCTGAAACCCGTCTTTGGAATGTCATCTGTTCTAATCTTCAATTGGTGATATCCGGAATGAAGATCAATCTTTGAAAAGAATTTGGCTCCTTGTAGCTGGTCAAACAGGTCATCAATACGTGGCAATGGGTACCTATTTTTTATGGTGACATGATTCAACTCCCGATAATCAATACAAAGTCGCATACTCCCATCTTTCTTCTTCACGAATAGAACAGGAGCACCCCAAGGAGAAGTACTAGGACGAATAAAGCTAATGTCACAATTCATGCAGTTGGGTCTTTAACTCCTAAAGTTCAATAGGAGCCATTCGATATGGGGCTTTGGAAATGGGTTTTGTACCGAGTTCAAGGACGATACAAAATTCAATTTCACGCTCTGGGGCTAGGCCAGGAAGTTCTTCAGGGAATACGTTAGGGAATTTATTAACAATAGAAATATCATTCAAAACTGACGTATTTTTGTTTAGATCCGTGACATGAGCTAAGAAAGCTTGACATCCATTTTTCAATAAACGAATAGCTTTATGGCTTGAGATGACCGTGATTGATTTTAATGGTTTGGTCGCTTGAATTCGCATAATAGGTTGATTAGGAATATAAAAGCTAATAACCTTATGAAAATAATCAATTTTTGCATGATGAGTAGTTAACCAATCAATCCCTAGAATTATGTCAAATGCAAGTATTTTCAATGAAATAAGATTGACAGGTAATGTGAGGGTACCGATTTGAACCAAACAAGACTTATAAACAGTGGATGTAATGAAAGTTTCTCCCAACGGAGTTTCCACAGATAAGTCAAAGTCTAATTTCTCTGGAGTCAAATTTAATCGTTGAGCGCAAGTAGGAGAAATAAAAGAATGGGTAGAACCGGTATCAAATAAAGTATAGACTTCGCTAGAGTTTATGATAAGCTTACCTGTGATGACCTCATTCGAGTTCCTTGATTTCTGGGAGGTCACAAAAAACGCTCTCCCTTGCACTACTGGCTTTGACTTTTCTGGGACGGCCTTTGGTGCCTTCATCCTGGCTAAACTTGTCTTCAATGAACGACGAAATCGGGCTAAGTCACCTTCTCTTCCACAATTATAACATGCTTTAGACGACATCGCGTAGTTTGGACTGATGTGTCCCTCCCCTCCGCATTTGAAGCATATGATAGGTGGTCGTTCTCCTTCAATAACAATGGGTACTGGTGCTGACGTCCTTCCACCATTGTTGAATCTCCTCTTTTTGAAATGTCCATTCTTATTGTTTTGGCACTGACTACCACCAAAGTGGTTACCACTTCTGGCCTGTTGATTCCCTCCACGCTTGTTGTCACCGCTTCGATGACTGCTCTCATTAGTATTAACATTTTGTCGGCTGCTCTCTTTTGGTTACGTTGACTCGTTATAGCGCTCTACTAACTGAGCCCTATTTACAACATCTGAATACAAACACATTTTATGAGAAATAAGATGTTGACGTATCTCCGGCTTTAAACCTCTTAAAAACATTCGCGTCATTCTCTCTTCATTATCCACCAAGTGGGACGCAAACCGGGACAACTCGGCAAACTTTGCTTTGTACTGCGACACAGTCATATTATTTTGTTCCAACTTGATGAACTCCACCTCCTTCATGTGATGAATACTTTTGGGAAAGTACTTGTCGTTGAATAGTTCTTGGAACTTCTCCCAAGTAATTTTCAGTGCGGCGGGTTGAGTACGCTTTACCAATTCCCACTAGTAATCTGCCTCTCTTCGCAACATAAAGGCGGCAAAGGGAACCTTTTGCTCCAAGGAGGATCCCAAGACATCAAATATCTTTGTGATCTGCTTTATCCATGCTTCCGCTTTAAGTGGTTTTGGCTCTCCAATAAACTCTGGTGGTCCCAGCTCCTTGAACTGTTTAGCGGTGACCGTCCGAGAGTTTCCAGTGTTTCCACCTATATTTTGGACAGGAGCCGCTCTCGCTTGCTGTTGCATGAATTTCATAAAGCCTCTGAACATTCCATCATTCATCATTTGGTTAGTGTTGTTGTTTGCATGAGGATTGTCGCCTTCCTGATGCACATTATCCTGATTATTGATATGTGGTGAATCAATTGTCGCCTGTGCTCCATTGTTATTTTCAACATTCTCGGATGTCATTTTCAGATACTGCCACAAATCAAAAGTTAATTAACATATAACATATTATCCCAATACTTTGACCGACCAATTAAATACCAAATAATCTTAGGTAGGTCATACTAGCGAAGGAATTCCCCGTCTCTCCCCTCCTAGTTCTAGTCTCACATCTTAGCCAGGGATCATATCCCTAAGCTTTGATACCAACTGTGACGCCCCCAAAATAGGTATACATCACCCATCTTGAGTCGTCAAATACATGGTACAAAATTCAAATATAACTTAATTATACAACAGTCGTGTAAAATACGACTAAACATATGCTGTGAGTTTTAGTACAAATATTATCATCTAGACAATATACAAACCCAATGGGGTCCTTATTACATTTATTGTCACATTATTTAACAGAATAGTGAGGACTACTAATACTATCATCTGGTCCATTACTCCGTTCCCCGACTCGTCCCAGCTATATTCTCATTTCCTGAATAGAACAGTGAAAGAAAGGGTGAGCTCAACTAGCCCAGTAAGAAATATTATGACTAAGATAATACAGAATAAATTATCATTAGCCTTCAACAGTGTTAAACTGATAAAATATAAAAAACATCAAGTTTAACTGATGTAGAACAAGCAATCCATTAGAAGAGTCAAGTAGAGAATAAAATCTAATATCTTCTATGATTTAAAATGTTTTTCATGACTTTTATCGTTGAGACTCAGCTTAATAAATAATCCACATCATCAAATCACCCATGCACTACGGCCAAAGATATTCTTTAGTATCACGACCACAAATTATCCATGCACTACAGACCAAGGATATTTGTGTATTCATTAATGGTCATGATCATGCCAACAATTATCCATCAATGCACTACGGGCCAATGAGGACTTTTTCCACATCATTTGCAATATTACGGTCATCATTACACCGAATAATCCCTGGTCATAATCATACCAAGTCCATCTATGCACTACATGCCCCAGATGACTTTCAACATAATATAAACATGATGATGATGACAATGATATAAGAATTCAATAAAAACAAGTTCAAGAATTAATTTATCCATGAACCAATAACGTCCAAATTGTCAACATGATACTGCTTTGTAGAGTAAAATTCAATAATACTCAGAAGAATATTTCCATGAAAAGATACTTGACGAATCGCAAATATCAAGGATATTCCACTAATTTTATGGAGTATAGAAGTCAAAATTTTAACCAACTAAGTATAATAATGAATGGACTAACAATAGAAATCACCATGCATGTGATACTTCACATAGACAGGTTATTCCAACAAAATAATAAGTAACGGAACCAGGTTAGGCGAAATTTACACCGACAGGATGTTCCAACAGAATAATACAGACGGAACCAGGTCCGGCTTAAAACGCACAAACAGGATATTCCAACAGAATAATACAGACGGAACCAGGTCCGGTGTAAAACGTATAGACAGGATATTCCAACAGAATAATACAGACGAAACCAGGTCTGGCATAAAACGCACAGATAGGATATTCCAACAGAATAATAATAAAGACAGAATAATAGAATAATGTCACCAAGTATAGGGTAGTCCGCGTATACTGGTTATTCTATCAGAATAATAAATAATGGAATAACAGAAGTTCTCTTTATGAATACAAAAGAAATAACACCCCTTACCTTAAAAGAAACTGAATATAAGAGTAGGGAAGTAGCAGAATACTATTCTATAATTTCTTTATAATTTCTCTCTCTAGAGTTTCAGTGAATTCGTAAGAAATAATGAAGGAATGAGCTTCTATTTATAGAAGAATGGATTGCATAGTAACTAACTTATGAACGGTCCAGATTGATTTACTTTAATCTGACGGTCCATATTTAAAGCAAAATCTTTTAAATAAAATATAATATATTCTATTTATAATCTAATAAAATGAATAACTTTATAAAAGATTTTACTATGCAAATACTATGCAGGCACAATGTAACACTATGTATAATAAAATATAATATATATATATATATATAATATATATATATATATAATATATATATATATATATCACTTGAATTCACGGGGGATGAATCCCGTGATCCATACTAAATATAATATATATATATATATATATATATATATATATATATATCTAATAAAATCGAACCCCCCCCCCCCACCACCTGTGATTCCCAAGAAACTTTATATATATATATATATATATATATATATATATATATATACTGATTTTTTTGAAAAACGGGTAAATGGGGGTCCACAAAATAAATAAAATTTTACATCAAATATTTCATAAAAATCACCTCAATATTTTTAACATTTATCATCATTATTATAATTCGTAATATTATTCAACCAGGTCGTTCCCAGGAAAGAGGGGACTTTTCAATAATGATTTCTCCCTATTGGCGCGCAATTAGGTGACCAAACCTCCTCTTGTCAGAACTACTAGACATCGTTAATATTGCAAATAATAATATTAATAACTTTGTCGTCTCAATTATTGATTTAACAATATATAAAATATTGACAATAATTGAATCAAATAACGTGAGATACTATGCAGCAATTACTGTAACAATAATTGAACAAAACTGAGTGACTTCTCACGTAAGCATCAATAATCAATACCATGTGTTACTGTGCAACTACGCGTATTACTGTACTTTTAACACCGGGTGTTTTAATAGTTAACGGTAAAACTTCTGCCGTTATTTTCATAAAGTATTTTGTCGTTTTCTCAATCCGACAATAATTTTGTTGTGGGGTCCACCAATGATTGTGTCGTTGTACGAATATTCCCTGTTAAAAAGAATATTCCTCGACCAATCGAATATTATATAACAACTTGTGTACTTTGCAAAATTTATAAATATTACCCACAACTATAACATTATATCAAATTCATTCCATAATATTCAAAAATGATATTTATAGAAAATTCATCTTTATTCATAAAAGTTGGGGTCTTACAATCTCCAAATGTAACTGTACCATTTTTCTTCTTGATTTTTAGCTCTATGAACTTTGTTTTGTCACAAGTCATGTGACATGAGCATCCACTATCAAGAATCCATTTTTGAGATGGAACCCTTGCCTTGAGACATACCTGTCAAGAAAAAGTAATTTATCCTTTTGGTACCCACATCTTTTTGGGTCCTTTTGTGTTAATTGCAGGTAAATCATCATTTTTAACCCAAACCTTTTTAATCTTATTTTTCTTAAAGCAATTTATGTCCAAATAACCTTTAATGCCACAATTTCTACACGTTGTAAAGGGTGAGCAATAATTTAATCTAAAACGTGATTTTGACTTTAGCATTTTCATATTACCCTTTTTATGCATAGAATTATAACCAATTCCTTGTCTTTCAAAAGTAGGTCTTTGTTTACCCAATATGACATTTAAATTTTCTTCACCTTGAACAAATTTAGAAAGAGATAATTTTAGTGAAGCTATTTCTTTTTGAAGTTCATCATTAGGACATGTTTTAATAGGAGATTTATCACTAAATGCATCAATACACACATCTCTCATTTTTAACTCATTAGTCAATTTTTGGACTTCATTATTTAAGAATTTCACCTTATTGAAAAGTATTTTATTAAAGTTGTCTAAATAGCCAATCTTTGCAATCAAAACCTTTTCTTCATTACATGTAGATTCTTTTTCAATATCTTTCTTTTCATCTATTAAAGAGTCTACTTCGCTCATTAATGTATTTACCAAGTCTTTCAAATATGCATTCTTTTCTTTCAATTTATCATTTTCTTGTTTCAAAGAATTAAACTCAAAATTAAATACCTCATTTGATTCACCTTCTATTCCCATGAAGCATACTTGAGCTATCTCATCCTTGGCATCAACTTCATCTTCTTCTTCATCACTCCAAGTGACCAGTGGCTTGTTTCTTTTATAGTCCTTGAAGCCTGTTTTTCCTTTATTCTTTAGTTGAAAACACTCTTTCTTGAAGTGCCCTGGGCGTCCACATTCAAAACATGTCTCCTCAGTTTGTTTTCCTTTGCCTTTATTTGAGTTGAAGATATTCTTTGGTTTATTCTTTCTTTGAAGAAGTCCTTTGAGTCTCCTTGTCATCAAGAATTCCTTTGAGTCTCCTTGTCATCAAGGCTATCTCTTCATCAGAATCATCATCAAGCTCTTCTTCATTTCCTGCATTAAGAGCTAAAACCTTTTTTCGAGGAGTTTCATCCTCATCGTCATACCTCTTTAACTGATGTTCATATTCCTCAAGTTCACCAAAAAGGGTTAATGTATCCATGGTAGATATAGTAGAGGAATCTTGAAGAGTAGTGATTTTGGAAGCAAACCTCTTGGGATAGCCCGAAGTAACTTACGGTTAATCTCACTTTATGGAATAGATTTGTCCAGTAGCTTTAATGAGTTCATAAGAACAAGGAACCTTGCTTGAGCCATCTTTATAGTTTCATCTTTCTCGAATTTGAAAATTTCATAATTATGCATGAGCATGCTTAGCTTAACTTCTCGAACTTTTGATGTTCCTTCATAGCTCACCACTAAGGTATCCCATATTTCTTTGGAAGTGTTGCATGAAGAGACTTTATCTATTTCGGATTGAACCATTCCGCTAAGAAGTGTGTTCATTGCCTTTGAATCATAGGAGACCATGTAGATCTCGGTTGAATCCATTTCTAGCAGAATCTTTGGTGTCCCATCATCTCTTCGTGGAACAACTGGTCCATTTTCCACAACCCACCATTCCCAAGGATCTCTTTTAAGATAGATCCTCATTCGAAATTTCCAGAAGTTGTAATTTTCTGTTCCATACAGCAAGGGAGGTCTATTGGTTGATTGACCTTCTTGATTGTTGTTCACGAACTGTGCCATGTCAGAATCTTTCCCTACAAGTCACCTTTAAGACCAAGTAAGTAGAGCCTTGCTTTGATACCAAATGAAATTCAGATATGGCACACTTAGAAGGGGGGTTGAATAAGTGTGGGAGCAAACTA
Source organism: Panax japonicus (assembly GCA_020205505.1). Classification (NCBI taxonomy): domain Eukaryota; kingdom Viridiplantae; phylum Streptophyta; class Magnoliopsida; order Apiales; family Araliaceae; genus Panax; species Panax japonicus. The sequence continues at coordinate 17,639,872 of CM035107.1, read as the reverse complement.
TGACCAATTTTTAAACTTTAAATTCAAACTATTGAATATAGCCTACTGTATCAAATAATGCAGCTTGCTGAATGAATGCAGTCTACCGAATTGAATTTTTGTTTAAGAAAATATCTTGGTGAATTTATAAGTCAGATACTTGATGTAAATATACTATCTCAAGATGAAGCAAAAGTTTAAATTTTAAATATTAAGAAAACTAATTATTTTGAGAAATATTAAAGAAAATCAAGCAATAAAATAACACCAAGATTTTTTACGTGGTTCAGCTATTACCCTCTATAATAATAGCTTAGTCCACGTCCAATACCAACTAGTATTGGAGACTCACTTTTATTTCTTTAAAAATGACCCTTATTACAAAACAGATTCTATCAAATTGAATTACAATAATTCACTAGAGCACACTTGCTCCTTGTACACCAATGCACCCCTTAAGCACCTATGCTTCCTTGAACCTGTTTGTAAACAAACCTTAATCCACCTGGATTAAATTCCTTTAGACAACACTTAGTCTAAAAATATAAGATTACAATTTATAGAGGTCTAATGATCAAAGCAAATAAATAATTTAACAATGCAAGGCTCAACTAATGTATGCAATGATCAATTAATAATAGAAAGATATTACCGATTTGTAGCCCACGGAAATATGCTAAAAATAATCAGAATTATAATATCACAGCAGCTGGAAATTTTGCACAGAAGATAAAATTGCTTTTCAAGTATATGAGTACAATAATTGATTTAAGTGTTGTGTATTATCACTGATCTCAGTTCTTCTTATATAGCTCAAATATATTACCGTTGCTAATTTTATTAAACATTGTTTACGTTACCAACTAATAAGAATCAGTCCAACAATATAACCGTTTAAACGCAAAATCTATTATCTTTGATAGTTATACATATATGTTGGGTTCTTCAAACATTTATCCATAAAGAGACCAAGTCAAATAAATCACTTTCTAGACTTTTCAAATACCACAGCAAAAAGTCTGCCGCCAGTTGTTATGCCAAATCATGATAGAAATTGCTTAGCATTTCCAACTCTTAAAGATAATCATGATATGTGAGTACCGAGACTTATGCAAGCAAATCACTTTAATTGATAGTAATCATGACAACCGCCACATATATAAATATCATACGCCTTTTCGAATAACTCAGCATATATGAATTTCACAATACTTAAAATCGGACATTAAAACCATTTAGCATTATATTATAAAAACTCTAAGCATGCAGAAAATATTAATCACCTTTAATGCACACATTAAATGTCCTAGAGCCTTGTATCGAAAAATCAAATATTTGCAATGATCTTATATATTTTTCTTAGGACTCAAATCTTCAAAGTCTTTCAACAATGATCTTTCATCAATTTCCTGAAATTTCACAATAGACAAATTAGTCTGTAATATTAAGTCATCATCAAAACAAAAAGATTAGAATATTAACAAACTAACATTCTCCCCCTTTTTGATGATGACAACACCAAAAATTATAACTCCCCCTGAATTCATGCATATTAACTATTTCAGGAAAAATTTCGTCCAACCTGCATCTGTTAGTATTATACCAAATAGAGTAATTCAACCCATATAATATTTAAACAATCAGTCTTAACAATTTAAACCATAGTCTTTAAAACAAAAAATTTTAAAACAGAATCTGACATTTCTCCCCCTTTGGCATCATGCAAAAAGACTTCAATCAATCAATATCTTCGAGATTGGCCCTCTGTTCAGCACGATTGGTAAAGTATGGGCGATGACGAAGACGATGTAAGCGCTCTTCCAAGGTGTAATCGTTGGCAAGTCGAGGTGGTCTATGAATAAAGGTTTCAGGAGGAAGCTCCATATCTAGAAAGTCACCCTTGTACTCAGCCATCCAATTGTTCATTGACCATTCAGGAATTGGAGAATACATTGTTGGAACATGGAATCTTTGGCAAATAGCATTTAACCTGGTGGCCATAAAATCTGCAAGCTCCCCAATTTGATAACTGACAAATTTTACCTCTTGACTTAATTGACAGGTGTTCCGATTATACTTCCGTTGGAGTGCTTCAACCATAGCCAGTGTCTGAATCTCAAAACCCGCCTGAAGATCAATAAATTCATCTTCAACACGATGATACAATTTGTTAATTTTTGGAGCGTCCATCGGTAATTTCCCTTTCTCTAGAATCACAAGTCGATTTCTTATTTCGACCAAATCAGTCTTCACATAATTTTGATTTTGTAAAATCTCATTCAAAACAGTCATGACATCAGACCCATGAGCATTTGGTAAAGAAGATGAAGATGAGTCAGGAGTAAGAGAAATAGGAGGAGGACGAGTAATAGGAGGATCAGGGAGAAGACGAACAAATTCACCAGCATGAAAAGTAATGTAACACCCCGAGAAAATCATATTTTTGAGAATTAAATTTTTATTTTTATTAAATGAATTTAATTAATTATTTATGGAGTAAGCTAATCGAACGTCGTTCTCTGACCTATAAATGTCAGAATGTCGTAGGATTTTGGCTACATGTTAGAATTAAAGTGTTTGAATTTTCAAGACAAAAATAAAAGCTTTCCGAGAAAATTTTCGAAAAATACTATTCATGCATTTCTGCTCGGGAATTATTTTTGAACTTCCGAGAAATACGTAACGATAGAATATCGAGGTGAGATGGAATATCCAATAATATTTCAGTTATGAAAAATGTAATATTTCGCTTATGGACTTAAAACCTAACGTTTAAGGAAAATGATTTACGAGAAGGAAATGTAATGCGATTAATGAATTAAGAGATGATTGTATAATACATAGGTATTGTACGAGGTAGAGAATACGAGTATGATACGAGGTATTATACGAGTACGTATGAATGATGATATATCGTATATATTGAATAAATATACGATGGGAATACGAGAAGAATACATGATTATACGTTATAATGCTTTAAGCTCAATGAATTGAATTTGTAGAATTGGTAGGATTTGTTAAGTATTATGTGAGCCAAGTATTGAATGGTTAAGTCCAATGTGAATTTATTAATGTAAGCCCAATGTTTGTTTAATTACAAGCCCAAGGTAATTTAATGTGCAAGCCCAATGATTAAGGCCAAAGATATCATCAACAATTCATCTTTGCACTACAGGCCAAAGATATTAATATCTCAAAGAAATATATAATCACTTCAGAATTTATATAAACAATAATTATAACCATGTTGATCAATTCAAATTTGCACTTAAGCTAAAGATATTCAATTATAAATTCAATGGTCATGATCATACCAGTCACAATTCAACTTTTCACTACTGGCCAAAGAGAACCCTAGTCATGATCATACCAATAATCTACTCATCTTTACACTCCAGTGAAAGAGAATTTCAACATCAGGGTTATAAAAATGTTATATATGATAATAAAATCAATATAATCAATATATAGTTTTAATCTCCAGAGTAATATTCATAAATCAACGATAATTTGGTCAGAAAAAGAAACCAACTTTGTCGTGAATAGTACCCGTGAATAGTAACTCGTAAATAGTAACTCGTGAATAGTAACTCATGAATAGTAACTCGTGAATAGTAACCCCGACTCAAAAAGGTAGAAATTTTACAATAAAATCCATACCAATATTTCGGTATAATGATATTGAAAGAATAACATTTCTTAAATTTATAAACAATTTATTTTAGTTATTTACACTTTACTAAATAATGCATTTAATCATCCTAAAATTCCAAACTCATAAGATTTCATCACCAATAACCAAAACCCTCATCAAAATCTGCATATACCTCATTTAGGATTCTCAAGCCATAAAGTACTATTTTCCAATTTTCTTTACTTCACATAACATATTTAATTCATTTATTCATAACTAGTCCATTTTCATTAAAAATACCAAATCAGTTCCAAAAATATTTCTTTTCTGGGATTTAGCATAATATAGTCCCATAGTGAACATATATTTTCTCAGAATTTTTAAAATTCATTTACTATTTTTCATATAGCCAAAACCGCCGAATATTTAGACATTTATCATAAATTGTACTTTTATCCAAAAAATTCCGAAATTCACAAAGTACACTAATATTATATAGATGTACTTCCAATAAAAATTTTATCAATTTTGGAGTTAACCACAAGGAATTATAAGTGGTTACTTTTAAAATAGTCTTTTCTCATAAAATTCATAACTCTTAATCTATACATCCAAAAATCACCATTTTTGGACACAATCAATAAAACTCATCAAAATATCATTTCAACTTTTTCCAGAATTTTTGAAGGTCAGAAAAATTACGAAACTGAAAAACATAACAACCCTTAAAATTCTTTACTATCCCTTACCTCAAAAGAGCAGCACTTCTGACTGGATATCGGATATGACGCTGAAGGAAACTTGCACTGATGAATATCAACTCACCAAGTATCTAAATACTCACAAAATACACTCAATAATCTAGGGAGAGAAAGAGAGAAAGCTTATGTTTTTGGTGTAATTTTCAATTCTAACTTAGCCCTCTATTTATAGGAAAATTTTAGCAGACTTAACCTACAACCTGATGGCTTTACCTGCTACTATTCCCACCCACCACATTTGAAATAAAATTCAGCACATTTCTTCACCAACCAAAAGTGGGGCCCACTCAATTCTATAATTTTCCACCAAAATGCTAAATTCGGATACTTCAACAATTTCTGAAACATTCACCTCTTAAAATTCATAACAAATCATACGTTCATTTTTAACTGTTCAATATTTGTGGACATATACTCAACTTATATATGTATAACATATCCAAAAATTACAACGATCCAACGGTCGGATTAAAAATTATAACTCACGCAATATATCTCAAAAACACTGGTTTAATTTTTAATACCTTCATTCCGACAAAAATACTGATAAAATACCTCAACATTAATTCCTTCATTTATAACCACATAAATAAATCCATCATTTATATCTACATCAAATAAATATTTCCTTATCATATAAATCAATAATTAATTATTCACAAATAATATTACAGAATCACAATAATGACAACCAGGCAGTTTCCAGGAAAGAGGGGACTTTCAGATAAGAATTTCTCCTTACTGGCGCGCAATTAGGTGACCAAACCTCTCCTTGACAGAACTTTATAGACATTGCCAATAATGCTATCAAATAATACTATTCGAATAATATGAATTATTGATCTGATAATGGGAAATAATGTGCAGTGATAATTATTAAACAACAATAATATAAAATTTTAACGTAGCAATTATTGAATTAATAAAATAAAATATTGAAAAGTAATTACTGTAACAATTATTGAGTAGTGCCTTCTTACGTAAGAATCAATAATTCAAAAATACTGTGTAATACCGTGTGCTACTGTGCAACAACGCGTATTACTTTATTTTACCAACCGGATATTCCAACAGTGTTAACGGTAACGATTATGTCGTTATTTATAAAAACTTAATTTTGTCGTTTTCTTCATCCGACAGTTATTCTGTTATGGGGCCCATAAATGGTTGCGCCATCGTACGAATATTCCCCGACAGAAAGAATAGTCCATGACCAAACGAATATTCCCCGACAATAATGAATATTTTATAACCACTTATGTATTTTGAAAAAAAAATCATATATCACCCATAACTTTAACTTTTATCAATTTAACCATTTACTGAATAATAATTATAAGAAAATTTGAATACTTTTATTTCATAAAATTCGGGGTCTTACAATCTCCCCTCCTTATGAAATTTCGTTCCCAAAATTTACGTACCTGGTATTTTGAAAAGTTGAGAATACCTTTCTTTCATTTCAGATTCTATCTCCCCGGTCATCATGATTTCTCCATTGCTCATCTCTCGTGATAACTTCATTTGGGTTCCTCATTTGTTGGGAAGTCATGACAACTGCCATCCCTCGAACTACCCGGCTTTGACTTGTCTGGGGCAGCATTTGGCGTCATCACTACCGTTAGAATATACTTTTCTATAGGGCATATTCCTCCCTCAACTGCCTCGTCGTACTCCTGATTCATGATTTGAATCATCAATCTTTGATCCATATCAAATTCAGGTTGACCACTCTGTACAGGGTAATTCAAAAATCGATGTTGGGTTCTCCCAATTGCTTTCCAAAAAGAGAAATTCATGTCATCTATTTTAGCCTTCTTAGATCGGACATCTCTTTCCACAATATCCACGTGTCGTGTGGCTTTTACCCATGCATCACTCATTCTTACTCGTTCAGTTTTTTCTTCTTTCAGCTCAGATTCCATCTTTATCATCTTATACTCTGCCAAAGAATGCTTCTGTTCAAGCATCACATATCGGGTAACACAAGCTTGAATTGTTGCATCCTTTTGTTCCACGACAGCCTGTCATTCTTCAGCATGCTCTTCTAACTCATGAATACGATTTTAAAATTATACATTTTGATCATATAATACCTCTAATAAACTCTCCTCGGGTACCTCTTCTTCCTCTTCTTTCTCACTCTCAGTTGTTACCTCTGCGACTATCTCGGGTGCAACTATCAATTCTTCACTCACCATATGGATTTCTCTAATTCTTTCTTCGCCTGATATCACATTATCCTGGTTGGTGATTAAAGGTATCCCCACGTTCTCATTCACTCCATTGTTAACATTCTCAGCAGCCATTCTCAAATACTTCCATAAAACAAGGATTAATTTAAACAAATTAACATATCACATAATATCCCGATATTATGACTAACCAACAAATAAGCTTAGGTGGGACACACTAGCGAAGGATTTACTCATCTTTCCCCTCCTAGTTATATTTCCTGATCTCCGCCAGAGATCATATCCCTAAGCTCTGATACCAAATGTGACAACCCCAAAATAGGTTCATTCCATCCAACCCATTCTGAATCGCCAAATACATGGTACAAAAAATAACTACAACTTTATTACAATAATTGTCATGCAAAATACAACAACACATATACTGTGAGTTTGGATACAAATATATACCAAATGTGACACATGTCCCAACCGTGGACAGCACCTCACAGTGACACCTTACATAAAGGTATAGTCAAAAACTGTTTTAGAAATTAAAATCTTTGGGAAGTGCTCAAGGAAACCTTCGTACATGGGAGGCCATACATCTAGGTTATGATAGATATCATATGGCCACAGAATTATCCTTGGTTGACCCAATAGACCCCAAAGAAAAACGAGAAGATTACTATCATATTCTTCCCAATGGTGAGTCTTCTCTTGACTTATCATTATCTCCACTGTCTCAAATTGAGAATTATACTTCAAACAAACACCAAGATTATATTAGTGGTTCTCGTAAATATACTCAGCAAGTGGATGAGCACAACCATATCTTATGATGACACGAGGTTGTATGTCATTAGACATCTTGTATGATAGTGGCAAAACACCCTTCCAACGTTGGGTTCGCCTCTCCCTATATGATTCACCAAATATATCTACTAAAAGATGTATACAACACACTTGTCTATACTGTTTAGGGAGAACTCCACAGCTAGAGACCACCGTTCTATTCCCTTGTTACCCCCGCTCGACCCAGCTACACTTTTATTACCTGAAAGGAATTGTGAAGCAAAAGGGTGAGCACAACTAGCTCATTAAAGAATATCATGACTAAAGATAATTAAATTATCAATAGCCTTCATCAATAAAAAATCAGAGATTTAGAACATATGTTAGATGATAAAAATTTCAACCATAGTTGCAGCGGAACGAGCAATCCATTAGAAGAGTCAAATAGACAATACAGTCTATTATTTTCACCATGTTAAAAGTCCACCAACAATGTTTTATCCCTGTAACATCAATCAACAGTTCCTTTCCACAATCATATGAATATCTCATAATCATAATTGTGATTCTAAATTCCTCTTCGTACCCAGGACGAATATAATTTTCATCACATGTCTTTACCTGAAACATCAAAGATCATGGTTATACCAAATCACAGTTCCTGTTCATAATCATACTAATAAATTCATCTTTGCACTACGGGCCAAAGATATTCATCCACAGTTCATCTTCGCACCACTGGCCAAAGATATTCAACAACAGGTCATCTTTGCACTACGGGCCAAATATATTCATCAACAATTCATCTTTGCACTACAGGCCAAAGATATTAATATCTCAAAGAAATATATAATCACTTCAGAATTTTTATAAACAATAATTATAACCATGTTGATAATTTACATTTTCACTTAAGCTAAAGATATTCAATTATAAATTCAATGGTCATGATCATACCAGTCACAATTCAACTTTTCACTACTGGCCAAAGAGAACCCTAGTCATAATTATACCAATAATCTACTCATCTTTACACTCCAGTGAAAAAGAATTTCAACATCAGGGTTATAAAAATGTTATATATGATAATAAAACAAATATAATCAATATACAGTTTTAATCTCCAGAGTAATATTCATAAATCAACGATAATTTGGTCAGAAAAAGAAACCAACTTTGTCGTGAATAGTACCCGTGAATAGTAATTCATGAATAGTAACTCATTAATAGTAACTCGTGAATAGTAATCCCGACTCAAAAAGGTAGAAATTTCACAATAAAATCCATACCAATATTTCGGTATAATGATATTGAAAGAATAACATTTCTTAAACTTATAAACAATTTATTTTAATTGTTTACACTTTACTAAATAATGCATTTAATCATCCTAAAATTCCAAACTCATAAGATTTCATCACCAATAACCAAAACCCTCATCAAAATCTACATATACCTCATTTAGGATTCTCAAGCCATAAAATCCTATTTTCCAATTTTCTTACTTTGCATAACATATTTAATTCATTTATTCATAACTAGTCCATTTTCATGAAAAATACCAAATCAGTTCCAAAAATATTTTTTTCTGGGATTTAGCATAATATAGTCCCATAGTGAACATATATTTTTCTCAGAATTTTTAAAATTCATTTACTATTTTTCATATGGCCAAAATCGCCGAATATTTAGACATTTATCATAAATTGTACTTTTATTCAAAAATTCCGAAATTCACAGAGTACACTGATATTATATAGATGTACTCCAAATAAAAATTTCATCAATTTTGGAGTTAACCACAAGGAATTATAAGCGGTTACTTTTAAAATAGTCTTTTCTCATAAAATTCATAACTCTTAATTTATACATCCAAAAATCACCATTTTGGACACAATCAACAAAACTCATCAAAATATCATTTTAAATTTTTCCAGAATTTTTGAAGGTCAAAAAAATTACGAAACTGAAAAACATAACAACCCTTAAAATCCTTTATTATCCCTTACCTCAAAAGAGCAGCACTTCTGACTGGATATCGGATATGACGCTGAAGGAAACTTGCACTGATGAATATCAACTCACCAATTATCTAAATACTCACAAAATACACTCAATAATCTAGAGAGAGAAAGCTTATGTTTTTGGTGTGATTTTCAATTCTAACTTAGCCCTCTTTTTATAGGAAAATTTTAGCAGACTTGACCTGCAACCTGATGGCTTTACCTGCTACTATTCCCACCCACCACATTTGAAATAAAATTCAACACATTAATTCACCAACCACAAGTGGGGCCCACTCAATTCTAGAATTTTCCACCAAAATGCTAAATTCGGATACTTCAACAATTTCTGAAACATTCACCTCTTACGATTCATAACAAATAATACGTTCAGTTTTAGCGGTTTAAAATTTGTGGACATATACTCAACTTATATATGTATAACATATCCAAAAATTACAACGATCCAACGATCGGATTAAAAATTATAACTCACACAATATATCTCAAAAATACTGGTTTAATTTTTAATATCTTCATTCCGACAAAAATACTAATAAAATACCTCAACATTAATTCCTTCATTTATAACCACATAAATAAATCCATCATTTATATCCACATCAAATAAATATTTCCTTATCATATAAATTAATAATTAATTATTCACAAATAATATTACAAAATCACAATAATGACAACCAGGCAGTTCCCAAGAAAGAGGAGGCTTTCCGATAAGAATTTCTCCTTACTGGCGCGCAATTAGGTGACCAAACCTCTCCTTGACAAAACTTTCTAGACATTGCCAATAATGCTATCTAATAATATTATTCGAATAATATGAATTATTTATCTGATAATGGGAAATACTGTGCAGTGACAATTATTAAACAACAATAATATAAAATTTCAACGTAGCAATTATTGAATCAATAAAATAAAATATTGAACAGTAATTACTGTAACAATTATTGAGTAGTGCCTTTTTACGTAAGAATCAACAATTCAAAAATACTGTATAATACCGTGTGCTTACTGTGCAACAATGCATATTACTTTATTTTACTAACCGTGTATTCCAATAGTGTTAACGATAACGATTACGCCGTTATTTATAAAAACTTAATTTTGTCATTTTCTTCATCCGACAGTTATTCTGTTATGAGGCCCACAAATGGCTGCTCCGTCATACGAATATTCCCCGACAGAAAGAATATTCCACGACCAAACGAATATTCCCCGACAACAATGAATATTTTATAACCACTTGTGTATTTTAAAAAAAAATCATATATCACCCTTAACTTTAACTTTTATCAATTTAACCATTTACTGAATAATAATTATAAGAAAAATTGAATACTTTTATTTCATAAAATTCGGGGTCTTACATTCTCCCCTCCTTATGAAATTTCGTCCCCGAAATTTATGTACCTGGTATTTCGAAAAGTTGAGAATACATTGCTTTCATTTCAGATTTTATCTCCCCAGTCATCATGATTTCTTCATTGCTCATATCCCATGATAACTTCATTTGGGTTTCTCATTTGTTGGAAAGTCATGACAACCGCCATCCCTCGAACTACCCGACTTTGACTTGTCTGGGGCAGCATTTGGCGTCATCACTACCGTTGGAATATACTTTTCTATAGGGCATATTCTTCCCTCAACTGCCTCGTCGTACTCCTGATTCATGATTTGAATCATCAATCTTCGATCCATATCAAATTCAGGTTGACCGCTCTATACAGGGTAATTCAAAACTCGGTGTTGGGTTCTCCCAATTGCTTTCCAAAAAGAGAAATTCATGTCATCTATTTTAGCCTTCTTAGATCGGACATCTCTTTCCACAATATCCACGTGTCGTGTGGCTTTTACCCATGCATCACTCATTCTTACTCGTTCAGTTTTTTCTTCTTTCAGCTCAGATTCCATCTTTATCATCTTATACTCTACCAAAGAATGCTTCTGTTCAAGCATCACATATCGGGTAACACAAGCTTGAATTGTTGCATCCTTTTGTTCCACGACCGCCTGTCATTCTTCAGCCTGCTCTTCTAACTCATGAATACGATTTTAAAATTATACATTTTGATCATATAATACCTCTAATAAACTCTCCTCAGGTACCTCTTCTTCCTCTTCTTCCTCACTCTCAACTGTTACCTCTGCGACTATCTCGGGTGCAACTATCAATTCTTCACTCACCACATGGATTTCTCTAATTCTTTCTTCGCCTGATATCACATTATCCTGGTTGGTGATTAGAGGTATCCCCACGGTCTCATTCACTCCATTGTTAACATTCTCAGCAGCCATTCTCAAATACTGCCATAAAAGAAGGATTAATTTAAACAAATTAACATATCACATAATATCCTGATATTATGACTAACCAATAAATAAGCTTAGGTAGGACACACTAGCGAAGGATTTACTCATCTCTCCCCGCCTAGTTATATTTCCTGATCTCCGCCAGAGATCATATCCCTAAGCTCTGATACCAAATGTGACAACCCCAAAATAGGTCCATTCCATCCAACCCATTCTGAGTCGCCAAATACATGGTACAGAAAACAACTACAACTTTATTACAACAATTGTCGTGCAAAATACAACAACACATATACTGTGAGTTTGGATACAAATATATACCAAATGTGACACATGTCCCAACCGTGGACAGCACCTCACAGTGACACCTTACATAAAGGTATAGTCAAAAACTGTTTTAAAAATTAAAATCTTTGGAAAGTGCTCAAGGAAACCTTCGTACATGGGAGCCATGCGTCTAGGTTATGATAGATATCATATGGCCACAGAATTATCCTTGGTTGACCCAATAGACCCCAAAGAAAAATGAAAAGATTACTATCATATTCTTCCCAATGGTGAGTCTTCTCTTGACTTATCATTATCTCCACTGTCTCAAATTGAGAATTATACTTCAAACAAACACCAAGATTATATAGGTAGTGCTCGTAAATATACTCAGCAAGTGGATGAGCACAACCCTGTCTTATTATGACATGAGGTTCTATGTCATTAGACATCATGTATGATAGTGGCAAAACACCCTTCCAACGTTAGGTTCGCCTCTCCCTATATGATTCACCGTATATATCTACTAAAAGATGTATACAACACACTTGTCTATACTGTTTAGGGAGAACTCCACAGCTAGAGACCACCGTTCTATTCTGTTGTTACCCTCGCTCGACCCAGCTACACTTTTATTACCTGAAAGGAATTGTGAAGCAAAAGGGTGAGCACAACTAGCTCAGTAAAGAATATCATGACTAAAAATAATTAAATTATCAATAGCCTTCATCAATAAAAAATCAGAGATTTAGAACATATGTTAGATGATAAAAATTTTAACCATAGTTGCAGCGGAACGAGCAATCCATTAGAAGAGTCAAATAGACAATACAGTCTATTCTCTTCACCATGTTAAAATTCCACCAACAATGTTTTATCCATGTAACATCAATCAACAGTTCCTTTCCACAATCATATGAATATCTCATAATCATAATTGTGATTCTAAATTCCTCTTCTTACCCAGGACGAATATAATTTTTATCACATGTCTTTACCTGAAACATCAAAGATCATGGTTATACCAAATCACAGTTCATGTTCATAATCATACTAATAAATTCATCTTTGCACTACGGGCCAAAGATATTCATCCACAGTTCATCTTCGCACCACTGGCCAAAGATATTCAACAACAGGTCATCTTTGCACTACGGGCCAAACATATTCATCAACAATTCATTTTTGCACTACAGGCCAAAGATATTAATATCTCAAAGAAATATATAATCACTTCAGAATTTTTATAAACAATAATTATAACCATGTTGATAATTTACAATTGCACTTAAGCTAAAGATATTTAATTATAAATTCAATGGTCATGATCATACCAGTCACAATTCAACTTTTCACTACTGGCCAAAGAGAACCCTAGTCATGATTATACCAATAATCTACTCATCTTTACACTCCAGTGAAAAAGAATTTCAACATCAGGGTTATAAAAATGTTATATATGATAATAAAACCAATATAATCAATATACAGTTTTAATCTCCAGAGTAATATTCATAAATCAAAGATAATTTGGTCAGAAAAAGAAACCAACTTTGTCGTGAATAGTACCCGTGAATAGTAACTCATGAATAGTAACTCGTTAATAATAACTCGTGAATAGTAACTCATGAATAGTAACCCCGACTCAAAAAGGTAGAAATTTCACAATAAAATCCATACCAATATTTCGGTATAATGATATTGAAAGAATAACATTTCTTAAACTTATAAACAATTTATTTTAATAGTTTACACTTTACTAAATAATGCATTTAATCATCCTAAAATTCCAAACTCATAAGATTTCATCACCAATAACCAAAACCCTCATCAAAATCTGCATATACCTCATTTAGGATTCTCAAGCCATAAAATCCTATTTTTCAATTTTCTTACTTCACATAACATATTTAATTCATTTATTCATAACTAGTCCATTTTCATGAAAAATACCAAATCAGTTCCAAAAATATTTCTTTTCTGGGATTTAGCATAATATAGTCCCATAATGAACATATATTTTTCTCAGAATTTTTAAAATTCATTTACTATTTTTCATATAGCCAAAACCGCCGAATATTTAGACATTTATCATAAATTGTACTTTTATCCAAAAATTACGAAATTCACAAAGTACACTGATATTATATAGATGTACTTCTAATAAAAATTTCATCAATTTTGGAGTTAACCACAAGGAATTATAAGCGGTTACTTTTAAAATAGTCTTTTCTCATAAAATTCATAACTCTTAATCTATACATCCAAAAATCACCATTTTTGGACACAATCAATAAAACTCATCAAAATAACATTTTAAATTTTTCCAGAATTTTTGAAGGTCAAAAAAATTACGAAACTGAAAAACATAACAACCCTTAAAATCCTTTATTATCCCTTACCTCAAAAGAGCAGCACTTCTGACTGGATATCGGATATGACGCTGAAGGAAACTTGCACTGATAAATATCAACTCACCAAGTATCTAAATACTCACAAAATACACTCAATAATCTAGAGAGAGAAAGCTTATGTTTCTGGTGTGATTTTCAATTCTAACTTAGCCCTCTATTTATAGGAAAATTTTAGCAGACTTGACCTGCAACCTGATGGCTTTACCTGCTACTATTCCCACCCACCACATTTGAAATAAAATTCAGCACATTAATTCACCAACCACAAGTGGGCCCACTCAATTCTAGAATTTTCCACCAAAATGCTAAATTCGGATACTTCAACAATTTCTGAACCATTCACCTCTTAAAATTCATAACAAATCATACGTTCATTTTTAACGGTTCAAAATTTGTGGAAATATACTCAACTTATATATGTATGACATATCCAAAAATTACAACGGTCCAACGATCGGATTAAAAATTATAACTCACGTAATATATCTCAAAAACACTGGTTTAATTTTTAATACCTTTATTCCGACAAAAATACTGATAAAATACCTCAACATTAATTCCTTCATTTATAACCACATAAATAAATCCATCATTTATATCCACATCAAATTAATATTTCATTATCATATAAATCAATAATTAATTATTCACAAATAATATTACAGAATTATAATAATGACAACCGGACAGTTCCCAGGAAAGAGGGGGCTTTCCGATAAGAATTTCTCCTTACTGGCGCGCAATTAGGTGACCAAACCTCTCCTTGACAGAACTTTCTAGACATTGCCAATAATGTTATCTAATAATATTATTCGAATAATATGAATTATTGATCTGATAATGGGAAATACTGTGCAGTGACAATTATTGAACAACAATAATATAAAATTTCAACGTAGCAATTACTGAATCAATAAAATAAAATATTGAACAGTAATTACTGTAAGTCCCCAACTTATTATAAATAAAATGGAATTTTTCTTTATTCATTATTCTAAATTAATAAGGTTTAATTTGATATAATGCTTTGATTATGGGTGAAATGTGAAAATTTTACAAAAATAAGCAAGTGGTTACAAAATATTCTTTTTATCGGGGAATATTCATTTGGCCGTGGAATATTCTTATTGTCGGGAATCTCCGTACGACGGCGCAGTCATTTGTGGGCCCCATAACGGAAAACGGTTGGATGAAAGAAAATGACAAAGATTGAGTTTTATAAATAACGACGTAAATTGTTACCGTTAATACTGTTGGGCTACCTGGTGGTTAAAATACAGTAATATGCGTGGTTGCACAGTAGCACACGGTATTGCACAGTATTTTGAATTATTGATCCTTACGTAAGAAGGCACTACTCAATAATTGCTACAGGAGTTACTGTTCAATATTTTATTTTTTATTGATTCAATAATTGCTATTTTATATTATTATTGTTCAATAATTGTCACTGCACAGTATTTCTATTATCATATCAATAATTCATATTATTTGAATAATATTATTAGATAACATTATTGGTAATGTCTAGAAAGTTCTGTCAAGGAGAGGTTAGGTCATCTAATTGCGCGCCAGTAAGGAGAAATCCTTATTGGAAAGCCCCATCTTTCCTGGGAACGGTCTGGTTGTCATAATTGTGATTCTGTAATATTATTTATGAATAATTAATTATTGATTTATATGATAAGGAAATATTTATTTGATGTGGATATAAATGATGGATTTATTTATTTTATGGGGTTATTAATGAAGGAATTTTCAGCATGAAATAATTATTGAAAGTTTGGCATATTTTTGTGGAGTTATAATTTCTGATAAAATATTCATTTATATATTATTATTATTATTATTATTATAATTGTTTAATAATAATATTATATATATATATATATATATATATATATATATATATATATAAAAACATGTGGTTAACGGACGAAGGTTATCAAAATAATTTTGGAATGCTAGCTTTGTTATTTTCCTAAGTTGGTTGGTGGTGGAGTATTGACTGCAAAACAAACTTGTTTTCAAAAGAAACACAGTAAGCTATCATTTTTCAGAGATAGCTTATTTCTCTTCTTGCAAAATATTTTTCAAAAGGGTGGCCCCTATTGTTGTTTTTTTTTTCTTTTCTGGTGGGTGGTAGGTTTGATGCTAAAACATTTCAAAGTGTGGCCCCAACATATGGAAAATGTAAATTAGGCATATTGTTCCTGCAAGCTAGTTTCAAAGGGTGGCCCTCACCCATTTGAAAATGAGAATACATGTTAGGCAGGATATTAGGTAGAGGAGAAAAAGAAGGAAATGTCAGGCGCGCTATATCTGTTTCTTTCCTCCGCCCTGCACTATAAATAGAGGGTAATCCCTCCTTCCTCATCACACCATTTTCATAATCAGAAAATTTTTCTATAGTATTGTGAGTATTTTCTTGAGTATAAGAATACTTTGAGCGTAGTTTTTCTGTAAGATTTTCTCAGGATAATATCCAATATACCAGTCAAATTCAGTTTCTACTAAGGTAAAGGATATTATTTTGTTGTAATACCCATTAGAAATATTATTTCCTTTCATACTCCATATTATGTAAGCGATATTATTTCATCTCGTATTCCTAAATTTGAACTTACTATTGTAAGTATTGCTTCTATAATTCCTGAAATGATTAGAAATTTCGTTTCATCTAATATCATTTCATAGGAATATTGGTCTGAACTTTTTATCACTGTTCACTGGTACTGTTCACGGGTACTATTCTTGGGTACTGTTCATGGGTACTGTTCATAGGTAATGTTCACACAAAAAAAATTCCAAATTATCTGTTGTGACCCTTATTCTTAAAGTTTAATCCATGTTTTGATTTTTCATCATCCTCAGTCCTAAATGGTGATATAAATGAATATATTTGGCCTGTAGTGCAAAGATGAATGATTAACTGATGAATATCTTTGGCCCGTAGTGCAAAGATGAACAGGTGTTGAGATGAGCATGACTAACCGATGATATAAATGAATATCGTTGGCCTGTAGTGCAAAGATGATTAAAGATGTATATTGATTGTTGTTTCAGGGATAAAATATTGATGATGGACTCTTAAATATTAGAAGATAGTAGAATTCATCCTCTACGTGACTCTTTTAATGGATTGTTGTTTCCGCTGTATTTGTTAATCTAAAACTTGTTGTCGATTATATTTTATCAGTTTTTTTTCCTGTTGAAGACTAACGATAATTTGTTGTATATTATCTTAGTCATAATATTCTTTACTGGGCTAGTTGAGCTCACCCTTTTTCCTTTTTGTTCCATTTTTCTTCTCAGGATGTGAGAACATAACAGGATCGAGTCGGGGTATGGAGTGAGGTTTCTAGAAAGATGTTTTAGCAGTCCTCACTATTTCTGTAAAATAGTGCTTGAATAATTGTAATGAGGACTTATTTGCGTGTGGATATTATCTAGAAGACAATATTTGTATTCAAACTCACAGTATATATTGTCGTATTTTACACGACATTTGTATTTTTGAAGTTGTAGTTTGCTTTATGTACCATGTATTTGACGACTCAGAATGGGTGTTGTATACCTGTTTTGGGGGCGTCACAGCTGGTATCAAAGCTTAGGGATATGGTCTTTGGCGGAGATCGGGGAATAGAACTAGGAGGGGAGAGATGAGTAAATCATTTGCTAGTGTGTCCTACTAAGCTTATTTGTTGGTTGGTCATAATATAGGGATATTATGTGATATGTTTAATTAACCCTTGTTTTATGGCAGTATTTAAGAATGGCTGCTGAGAACGTTAACAATGGAGTGTACGAGACTGTGGAGCAACCTTTAGTCACAAACCAGGAGAACGTGCAACAGGAAGGCAATATTCCTCCTGTAAACAACACTACCGAGCAAACGATGAATGATGGAATGTTTAGGAGCTTTTTGCAGTTCATGCAAAATCAGACGAGGTAGACTCGTGTACAAAATACGGGTGGAAATGATGGCAACGCGTGGTTTGTCATAGCCAAGCAGTTTAAGGAGTTGGGGCCACCAGAATTTAAGGGAAAACCGGATCCAATCATGGCAGAAACATGGGTCAAGCAAATTACCAAGATATTCGATCTCTTGAGATGCACGGAGGAACAGAAGGTTCCATTCGCTACCTTTATGTTTCGTGGTGAAGCAGATTACTGGTGGGAATCTGTGAAGCGTACCCAACCAGATGCACTTAACATGTCTTGGGAAAGATTTCAGAAACTTTTCAATGACAAGTACTTTCCTGAAAGTATTCGCCATATGAAAGAGGTAGAGTTTATTAGACTCAAACAGAACAACATGACGGTGTCTCAGTACGAGGCAAAGTTCGCAAAGTTATCCAAGTTTGCATCTCATTTGGTGGAGAGTGAGGAACGTATGACGCGGATGTTTCTGAGAGGTCTAAAACCCGAGATTCATCAATACTTTATATCTCATAAATTTTCTCTGTATTCAGATGATGTAAACAGGGCTGAATTGTTAGAGCGAGATAGTGAGTATACTCAACCGAGGGACCACAACCAGGGTCATATCGGTGACAACAGTCATCAGAACGATGATAACCAGCGAGGAAGGAAGAATACGGAGAAAGGCGGTAACCACTCAGGTGGTAATCGTGGCCATGATAATAGAAGAGGTGACTCAAGTGGAAATTTCAGAAAGAGAAGATTCAACAATGACGGAAAGATATCAGCAGCAGCACCAGCACTAACAACAAATTCTAGGGGAGGAGAACGACCGCCAGTTAGATGTTACAAATGCGGGAAGGAGGGACATATCAGCCCAAACTGTCCATAACAATCCAAGGTATGTTACAACTGTGGAAAGGAAGGCCACATCGCTCGAGATTGTACTATAGCGAAACCAAGTTCAGCGGGAGTGGTGATTCCAAGGGCTGTCCCGGATAAGTCAAAATCAGCGGTTCCTGGAAGAGCGTTTGTCATGACTGGCCAAAATGTGAGGAACCCAAAAGAAGTGATCACGGGTAAGCTAATCTTGAATTCTTATGAAGTTTATACCTTACTAGATTCCGGTTCTACCCATTCTTTTATCTCTCCTGCTTGTGCTCAACGTTTAAACTTAACTCCGGAGAAATTAGATTTTGATTTATCTGTTGAAACTCCGTTGGGTGAAACCTTCATTACATCTACAGTTTATAAATCTTGCATGATCCAAGTTGGTACTATCACATTACATGTGGATCTTATCTCTTTAAAGATACTTGCTTTTGATGTGATTTTAGGAATTGATTGGTTAACCACTCATCATGCCAAAATTGATTGTTTTTGTAAGGTTGTTAGTTTTCATATTCCTAACCAACCTGTCATACGAATTCAAACTACTAAACCACTAAAATCAGTTAATGTCATATCAAGCCACAAAGCTATTCGTTTATTAAAAAACGGATGTCAAGCTTTCTTAGCCCGTGTTATGGATTTGAATAAAGACAAGTCAGTTTTGAATAATATTTTTGTGGTTAGAGAATTTCTTGATGTATTTCCTGAAGAGCTTCCCGGTCTACCCCCGGAACGTGAAGTTGAATTCTTTATTGATCTTGAACTGGGTACAAAACTCATTTCTAAAACCCCATATCGAATGGCTCCTATTGAACTTCAGGAGTTAAAATTCCAACTACAGGAATTGTTAGACATCAGTTTCATTCGTCCTAGTACATCTCCTTGGGGTGCTCCTGTTTTATTCGTAAAGAAGAAAGACGGGAGTATGCAACTGTGTATTGACTACCGAGAATTAAACCATGTCACCATCAAGAATAGGTATCCACTACCTCGCATTGATGACCTGTTTGACCAGTTGCAAGGAGAACAATTCTTTTCAAAGATCGATCTTCGTTCTGGATATCATCAGCTGAAGATTAAAACTAAGGATATTCCAAAAACTGCCTTCAGAACTCGGTATGGGCATTATGAATTCTTAGTCATGTCTTTTGGATTGACCAATGCTCCAGCTGCTTTCATTGATATGATGAACCGTGTATTCAAGGAATATTTGTATCAATTCGTTGTTGTCTTTATTGATGACATCCTCATCTATTCCAAAAGCCGTGAAGATCATGAGCACCATTTGAAGCTAGTACTTCAAAAGACTTCGTGAACACAAACTTTATGCCAAGCTAAAGAAATGCGAGTTCTGGCTTAAGGAAGTAGCATTCCTTGGGCACGTGGTGTCAAAACATGGAGTATATGTGGACGCGACAAAGATTGAAGCAATACAAAGTTAGGAGCAGCCAAAGTCGGTGACCGAAGTGCGTAGCTTTCTGTGCTTAGCTGGTTATTATCGGAGATTCGTGGAAGGATTTTCTCGAATCGCTACTCCGTTAACTCGGCTGACTCGGAAGGGTGCAAAATTCGTATGGAGCGAGGAATGCGAGAAGAGCTTCTAATAGCTCAAGAGGAGACTCATTTCGGCACCTGTTCTGATAATACCATCTGGTTCGGATGGATTTGTTATTTACAGCGATGCTTCTAGCAAAGGGTTAGGATGTGTTCTCATGCAACATGGGAAAGTCATAGCCTATGCCTCACGACAACTCAAAGAATATGAGAGGAATTATCCTACTCATGATATGGAGTTGGCAGCAGTCGTTTTTGCGTTGAAGATATGGAGGCACTACTTGTACGGGGAGAAAGTGGAGATTTATACGGACCATAAAAGCCTCAAATATTTCTTCACCCAAAAAGAACTCAACATGAGGCAACGACGTTGGCTTGAGCTGTTGAAAGATTACGATCACACTATTGAATATCATCCTGGAAAAGCGAACGTAGTAGCTGACGCATTGAGTAGAAGATCATATGCGAGTACGAGTGCAATATTGTCAACGCAAAGGCCCATTTTGTATGACTTGTAAAGGATGGAGCTAGAATTAAAGACTCCAGGGACCCACATGATGATGGTGAATATACGAGTAGAACCGACTTTAATTGATAAAGTTAAAGTTGCTCAAGCTACGAACCTGGGGCTGATACAAATGAAGAAGAAAGTGCAAGAAGGTGCTATTCCAGAAGCAAGAATCGATGAAGAAGGAATACTTTGAGTCAACTCTAGACTTTGCGTTCCTAACGATTCTGACTTGAAGCATAGAATCATGATGGAGGCACACAACACCCCGTTTGCAATCCATCCTGGGAGTACCAAAATGTATCATGATATTCGACACACATTTTGGTGGAACAATATGAAGAGAGAGATCGCGGAGTTTATCTCGAGGTGTTTAACTTGTCAACGTGTAAAGGCGGAGCATCAAATACCAAAAGGTCCATTACAACCACTTGAGATTCCAGAATGGAAGTGGGAACACATTACAATGGATTTCGTTACAGGTCTTCCCAAAGTTTCTCAAGGCATAGATGCGATTTGGGTTATTATTGATAGATTAACCAAGTCCGCCCATTTCTTGCCGATACGTGAGACTTATTCCCTTGAACGTCTTGCTCGTATGTATGTGAACGAGATTGTGAGATTGCATGGCATGCCAGTATCCATAGTTTCGAATCGTGACCCAAGATTCACTTCAAGATTTTGGGTTGGCTTGTAGAAAGCTATGGGCACGGATTTACGATTTAGTTCTGCAAACCATCCTCAAACGGACGGACAATCAGAGAGGACTATTCAAACCCTTAAAGATCTATTAAGACTCTGTGTTCTAGATTTCAAAGGAAGTTGGGATAAGTACTTGCCACTGGTGGAATTCTCTTACAACAACAGTTATCAAGCAAGTATAGACATGGCTCCATTTGAGGCGTTTTATGGACGAAAATATTGCTCTCCAGTATGTTGGGACGAGGTGGGAGAAGCAACGTTGTTGGGACCAGAATTAGTACGCATGACTACAGAAAAGATCCAAATGATTCGACAACGTATTCAAACCTCACAAGATTGACAAAAGAGTTATGATGATCTTCATAGAAAAGACGTGGAGTTTAATATTGGAGATCATGTATTGTTACGTATTGCTCCATGGAAAAGAGTTACAAGATTTGGGAAAAAAGGAAAGCTCAATCCAAGGTTTATTGGTCCATTTGAGATTCTTGACCGAATAGGAAACGTGGCCTATAGACTCGTGTTACCTCCAAACTTGTCTCGTGTTCATAATGTTTTTTATATATCTATGCTTCGTAAATATGTGAAAGATCCGAACCACATTATTGCGTTAGAACCAAACGAGATAGCCGAAGATTTAACGTACGAAGAGGTACCTGTTAAGATCTTGAATAGGAAAGAACATGTCCTACGCACCAAGATTATACCACAAGTTAAGGTTTTGTGGAGAAACCATGCTATTGAAGAAATGACCTGGGAGTTGGAATCGGAAATGAAAGCGAGGTACCCTCATCTGTTCGAAACACCAGGTACGTACGTCAATTTCGAGGACGAAATTTTATAAGGAGGGGAGGTTGTAAGACCCCAACTTATTATAAATAAAAATGAATTTTCCTTTATTTATTATTCTAAATTAATAAGGGTTAATTTGATATAATGCTTTGGTTATGGGTGAAATGTGAAAATTTTACAAAAATAAGCAAGTGGTTACAAAATATTCTTTTTGTCGGGGAATATTCATTTGGTCGTGGAATATTCTTATTGTCGGAAATCTTCGTACGACGGCGCAGTCATTTGTGGGCCCCATAACGGAAAACGGTTGGATGAAAGAAAACGACAAAGATTGAGTTTTATAAATAACGACGTAAATTGTTACCGTTAACACTGTTGGGTTACCTGGTGGTTAAAATACAGTAATACGCGTGGTTGCACAGTAGCACACGGTATTGCACAGTATTTTGAATTATTGATCCTTACGTAAGAAGGCACTACTCAATAATTGCTACAGGAGTTACTGTTCAATATTTTATTTTTTATTGATTCAATAATTGTTATTTTATATTATTGTTGTTCAATAATTGTCACTGCACAGTATTTCTATTATCATATCAATAATTCATATTATTTGAATAATATTATTAGATAACATTATTGGCAATGTCTAGAAAGTTCTGTCAAGGAGAGGTTAGGTCATCTAATTGCGCGCCAGTAAGGAGAAATCCTTATTGGAAAGCCCCATCTTTCCTGGGAACGGTCTGGTTGTCATAATTGTGATTCTGTAATATTATTTATGAATAATTAATTATTGATTTATATGATAATGAAATATTTATTTGATGTGGATATAAATGATGGATTTATTTATTTTATGTGGTTATTAATGAAGGAATTTTCAGCATGAAATAATTATTGAAAGTTTGGCATATTTTTGTGGAATTATAATTCCTGATAAAATATTCATTTATATATTATTATTATTATTATAATTGTTTAATAATAATATTATATATATATATATATATATATATAAAATGTGGTTAACGGACGAAGGTTATCAAAATGATTTTGGAATGTTAGCTTGGTTATTTTCCTAAGTTGGTTCGTGGTGGAGTATTGACTGCAAAACAAACATGTTTTCAAAAGAAACACAGTAAGCTATCCTTTTTCAGAGATAACTTATTTCTCTTCCTGCAAAATATTTTTCAAAAGGGTGGCCCCTATTGTTGTTTTTTTTTCTTTTCTGGTGGGTGGTAGGTTTGATGCTAAAACATTTCAAAGTGTGGCCCCAACATATGGAAAATGTGAATTAGGCATATTGTTCCTGCAAGCTAGTTTCAAAGGGTGGCCCTCACCCATTTGAAATATGAGAATACATGTTAGGCAGGATATTAGGTAGAGGAAAAAAAGAAGGAAATGTCAGGCACGCTATATCTGTTTCTTTCCTCCGCCTTGCACTATAAATAGAGGGTAATCCCTCCTTCCTCATCACACCATTTTCATAATCAGAAATTTTTTCTATAGAATTGTGAGTATTTTCTTGAGTATAAGAATACTTTGAGCGTAGTTTTTCTACAAGATTTTCTCAGGATAATATCCGATATACCAATCAAATTCAGTTTCTACTACGGTAAATGATATTATTTTGTTGTAATACCCATGAGAAATATTATTTCCTTTCATACTCCATATTATGTAAGCGATATTATTTCATTTCGTATTCCTAAATTTAAACTTACTATGGTAAGTATTGCTTCTATAATTCCTGAAGTGATTAGAAATTTCGTTTCATCTAATATCATTTCATAGGAATATTGGTCTGAACTTTTTATCAAATTTGGAACTTGTCATTACTGGTACTGTTAACTGGTACTGTTCACGGGTAATATTCATGGGTACTATTCACGGGTACTGTTCATAGGTACTGTTCACAAAAAAAATTCCAAATTATCTGTTGTGACCCTTATTCTTAAAGTTTAATCCATGTTTTGATTTTTCATCATCCTCAGTCCTAAATGGTGATATAAATGAATATATTTGGCATGTAGTGCAAAGATGAATGATTAACTGATGAATATCTTTGGCCCGTAGTGCAAAGATGAACATGTGTTGAGATGAACATGACCAACCGGTGATATAAATGAATATCTTTGGCCTGTAGTGCAAAGATGATTAAAAATGTATATTGATTGTTGTTACAGGGATAAAATATTGATGATGAACTCTTAAATATTAGAAGATAGTAGAATTCATCCTCTACGTGACTCTTCTAATGGATTGATGTTTCCGCTGTATTTGTTGATCTAAAACTTGTTGTCGATTATATTTTATCAGTTTTTTTCCCTGTTGAAGACTAACGATAATTTATTGTATATTATCTTAGTCATAATGTTATTTACTGGGCTAGTTGAGCTCACCCTTTTCCTTTTTGTTCCATTTTTCTTCTCAGGATGTGAGAACATAGCAGGATCAAGTCGGGGTATAGAGTGAGGTTTCTAGAAAGATGTTTTAGCAGTCCTCACTATTTCTGTAAAATAGTGTTTGAATAATTATAATGAGGACTTATTTGCATGTGGATATTGTCTAGAAGACAATATTTGTATTCAAACTCACAGTATGTATTGTCGTATTTCACACGACATTTGTATTATTGAAGTTGTAGTTTGTTTTATGTACCATGTATTCGGCGACTCAGAATGGGTGTTGTATACCTGTTTTGGGGGCGTCACAATTACTGTAACAATTATTGAGTAGTGCCTTCTTAAGTAAGAATTAATAATTCAAAAATACTGTGTAATACCGCGTGCTACTGTGCAACAACGCGTATTACTTTATTTTTCCAACCGGGTATTCCAACAGTGTTAACGGTAACGATTATGCCGTTATTTATAAAAACTTAATTTTGTCATTTTCTTCATCCGACAGTTATTCTGTTATGGGGCCCACAAATAACTGCGCCGTCGTACGAATATTCCCCGACAGAAAGAATATTCCACGACCAAATGAATATTCCCCGACAACAATGAATATTTTATAACCACTTGTGTATTTTGAAAAAAAAAATTCATATATCACCCTTAACTTTAACTTTTATCATTTTAACCATTTACTGAATATTAATTATAAGAAAAATTGAATATTTTTATTTCATAAAATTCGGGGTCTTACAGAATGCACCAATCAATTATGTATTTTTAGATTACAGCTTACCTTAATTTAGGACAGTGACATTAATTTGATTCGTAGAAGAAAAGTTACTTAAAATCATAAGCATTTAAAGAAAGAGAAAGCTCTCCTACTGATTTTATGCACACAACAATAAATAATTCAACTCATCAAGAACAGGATACGCTCAAGGGCTTCAAGACATATCATTAATTCAACACAAGATCACAAATTTTGGGGAAAACGACCACAAACATCTAACAAGGTGGGCATTAACCACATAAAGTAAGCATAAACAAAGATTAGGTTCAAAATCGAGTGCACAGAAGAAATCTATAACACTCAAAATAAGGGTTTGGGTGCTTACTTTTTGTTGTCGAACAAATTTGGGGATAAATCTGGTCGAATCCACTGTAAGGCTTGAATCTCTTCGCGTCGACTTCGAAGCGCTTCTCTCTCTGTATTTTGTCTCTCTCGTTGGATCTTTCTGTCCCTAACCCTTATTTCTTCTTCACTTGGTCACGTGAGAAGTATAATTCCCTCCAAAACTGAGGTGTCATGCTCTAATGTACATATCCTTATCCACGTCAGATGAGTAAGTCTCGTCAGAATTTTCTATCTACTCCGTTAGTCAATTTTAACGATTATTTCAAAATTGGAAAGTACAAGCACCAGATGTCAACATTTTTCGAGTACAATCACCAGTTTGTAACGTTTTTCACTTTGAGTACCAAATTATAAGTCGTGTCCCAGAACATGTACCAAAAGTTAATTTATCCCATATATATAGTGTACATTCTTTTCCAAACACTTTTAAATTAAAATTAAGACGATTAGCTAAAAATTATAAAATAATAAAATTTAGTATGAGTAATGATTTTAGATTTTTCAGTATCCAAATAATATCGAACTGAGGGAGTATAATAGATTTGAGGATAAAATAGATAAATCAATAAGTCTACACCGACAGCTTTCTTCCGACCGGGGTAGTGATCGGTCGAAAATTTTATTTTTTTAAAATTTTTATTTTTTGCTTTTGACTACTAAATAATTAATGTGATTTATTGGAACTGAAATTTTTACAAAATACAGTGATTTAAGTGTCATTTGGATATATATAAAAAACATGGTTGTACAGTTTGTGCAACCCTATTTTTTACATATATTCAAATGATACCTAAATCACTGTATTTTATAAAAATTTCAGTTCCAATAAATCACATTAATTATTTAGTAGTCAAAAGTAAAAAAAATTTTAAAAAAAATTCCGACCGGTCACTAATCCGGTCGGTAGAAACTGGTCGGCGTAGAAGAACTCTAGATAATTAATAAATAATTAATTGGTTATTAAGGTAATATAATCTCTCTTTTTTTTTGGTTTGTGGCACGCTGTTCTTTCAGTACTATCCATCTGTTGTTGCCATTTTTTCCCACTAACCCCTCAAAAGCAGGAGCAAAAATGGAGCACTAAACAAGTCCTGAATTAGAGGATCTAACAAAGTAATCAACCAAACAAAGATTTACTAAAATTAACACCCAAAAGAGCAGAGAAATTTCAGACTCTTCATTTCTTGGTAAAAATTACTAACCCTTATCATCATTTCTCAATTCCATTTCCTTCTCACAATTTCTCCTAATTTGTCATAACCAGTGATTTAATAGCTCATTTTTTTAACTTTTGTTTGATCTTGAAATGAGGGTCTTTGTCTATTTCCCATTATTTTTGGTAAATTAGTTTCTTAGAGCTCTTTGAATAATTATGCTGAGAATTATTATTATTTTTTTTATATGGGCTCTAAGTAGCTAGATTTTTTGTTAATATAATATCACATTGATTTAATTTTATAACAATATTCTTTGTTGAAGAGTTAAAGATTGGAAAAGTAATTTTTCCCAAAGAATTGAGATGGCTTTTGATGCAAAGAGTATTCAAGTTTGTTTATGGAAAGCTGTTAATTTTTCAATGAAAATGTGTTATAATTTTGTGAAGAAATATCCAGCTTTTTCTTCACTTTTTATATCCTTTTTCCTTTTGTATATGTTTCTTCCTTCAGTCTTTACTTTTTTAATTTACTCTTTGCTTGTTTTTGCCTCAATTTTTGTTGTTTATAGAGTATTTTTAAGTACAAAGTATAAGAGAACTGAAAATGTCAAAGACTATAAGAAGAATGATGAGAATCCTTCTATTGTTAAAGATAATCACAAAATGGGTAAAAATGGGGTTCATGGTAAGGTGACACGAAGAAATGCAAAAGAGAAAGATAAAGAAGATAAAACACGGATCAACATTGAGGATAAAAGCATGGTTTGTTCAACGAGATTTAATGATGATATGGTTTACAAAAATTATTTGGTAGAGGAAAATCCGAAGGACATTAGGGAGGTGAAAGTAGATTCTGTAATTAATAGTGCTGAAGGGTCTAAAAAAAAATCTGGTGGTAAAGGAGAACCAGAAAGAGAAACTTCAGAAGACTCTGAAGACGAAGAAGATGCACGTGAGGATATAAATAAGTCTGTTGAATGGACTGCAGATGATCAAAAGAATCTCATGGATCTTGGAATTTCTGAGGTAGAAAGAAACAAAAGGCTGGAGAGTCTGATTGCAAGACGAAAAGCAAGGAAATTATTCAGTATCCAGGTTCGAAATACACTAATGAGCATGGGCAACAATGATTCTTGTGATCATATTGCCTCCATATTGGCACCGAGAAGCAATCCATTTCTTGCCAATTCGAATCCAACTTCACCAGTGCCTGGTTCAGCTCCTTCTGTTTTGTTACCAATGCACAATCCTTTCGACCTTCCTTATGATCCGTATGAGGAAAAGCCTAATTTGACGGAGGACAGTTTCCACCAAGAGTTCTTGGAAGATCATCAGAAGGACATGATGTTCTGCAGGCATGAGAGCTTTAGTTTTGGTGCTTTCTTTCCAACAGAAAACAAGCAAGATCGATATGGAACATTCTTTCAGGACTTTCCATTTAAGCAGAGGGCTCCCGGGAAACTTGAAAACTCTGAAATAGGAAGTCACTTAGGTAAAATAAGGTCTATTCCCCTCCTACACAAAGTGATATGTGTAATTCATTTAATTTCTGTTTCATAACTTATTTACTGTAGTTACATTCCCTTGCAGATAAGAAGGATGTTGACGAGGTAATTAAAAAAGAATCATCTCAAGAGAATGTAATTAAAAATGAATCATCCCAAGAGAATGAGGCAATATTCAATGGTGGCAGTGCTGAAGACCATGCCACCGAAGAAGACCAAGCCTCTGAATGGGTATTTGATTTTGCTGACATTCGTCACGAGCAAGAAAATATCAATGATGGATCAAGCTCATCATCTACATCAGAAGAAAATATACCGATCCCCAAGCCAAACAAAGATGCAATTTTAAGATCCCTCACTTCCTTCACTCGGAAGAACACAACTCTAGCTAAAAATGATACTGGTGAAGAAAGCGGAGTTTCCTATGATAGTGATCAATTTATGTTCGACAGGACAAGACCGGTGGACCGGTTCTTTTATGCTGATAAGGAGATGCATCATACTCGTGCCAATTCTTTAGCTTCTGACATGCAGGTGGAGGTCTCAGAAATTAGTTCACCTCGGAGCATTTCATCCCCAGATGAAGAATCTTCTGAGGACATGAAAAAAGAGATTACTTCTGTCGGTGAAGAAATGTGGGCAGATTCTTCTCATGGATCTGGCGTAGACAAACATGAATCAAAATTGAAGGAAGTACCCGAAGTCAGTGAGCAAGATATCACTGAAGTTGATTTGTCAAGAATAAACCACGAGGCAGATGCTAGTACATCAGACATGCTGCTGCCAGAAAACGTGGAAAAGGATTCCATCAGCTCAAGTTCATTGTCACCTTCAAGGAGTGACTTACCCGGGACCAGTCAATCCCATATGGAACATCCTGGTGATTCTGATTTGAAAGATACATTTTCATCTCAAAATTTGGATATTCGGGAACTTGAGAAACCACAACATTTGACAGAAGAATCAGAGGTCAGTGTGTTTTTCTCTTTCAATAATAGGGACTTAGAAGTGGTGAATATAGTTAATCATATAGAACTTGGCCCTTCAGGTAGTTCAAACATCTTAATCATATCATTCTGGGGGTGGGGGGAAAGGTAGCAATAAGGAATGTCGAAATATACCTTGTTTTTTCTACAACTGCACTACCTTTTATTTTATTTTTAAAATTTATTTTTGATAATTAAAAGGAATTGGATTGAGAGAGGATCCAAGTCTTGACCTCAGGGTGACAGAATCTACGAGACCTATGTGCTAGCCACTGTGCTACCACCCCTTAAACTAAACTGCTACTGCGCTACTTAACATCACTTTCTTCAAATTTTCTTTAGCAACTCATATGCGGTGATATCTAATTGAACGTTGTTGCATTTTTTTCTTTTCTCTTCCTCTCAATGTGTGTACTAACTCAACTCAACTCAACTCAACAATGCCTTTTATCCCAAACTAGTCAGCGTAGGCTGAAAAATAAATCTCATGGAAAAAATGAAGCAGAAAGGCAAGATAAAAGGAGAATTAAGAAAACAAATACCTAACAAAAGGAAAAAATAAAACAAGTTAAACCAAAAAAAATAGAAGTGAAAGGTTATAAATGGAATAAAAACACATACACACGCATACATGTATATCGCAGATAAAATGCCAAAAAAAACAAAGCAGAAAACAAAACACCTCTGAAAGTACATTCCGTAGTAATTGGAAAGGATTATGTTTGTACATTTATTAACTCTAGAAGACTTGTATTAAATATTCCTCAGTGAATGATCATGAAGTCCTGTTAATTAAACACATGACAAACTCAAAAAGCATCGCATATATTTGTAGTTAACCTCACATATTTATAGAGCAAGAAAATAACAGGAGCATCTCAAGTCTTTCTGAGGTTTGTTACTCAAAATTTTGGAGCATACTTGTGTAAAAAATATAGAATGAAGTAAGCATATGACAGAGTGATGATCTTCACAAAATGATTCAAGAAGTGAACTAGGTTTTGCTAGACCCGTAAATTATGTGGTAACTGTAAATCTGAAACTTAATGATCTTATTAGACAGAGAAAGAGAGAGGCACACTATCTAAACATTTTCATTTGATCACTCATCATAAATATAATGAGAAATGAAATTTAGGCTGATGTACTCCTGGAAAAGCATTTAATTTTTAAAGATTTAGAAACTCAAACAAAACCATAATTAGCTGTGAACAATCATTACTGTTATGTATTTCCTTATTTGTGTATTTGTTGTTCATGTTTTTGAAGTAATGAATACCACCTACTCTCTCCCTCCCACAAAATAAAAGATGTCTATAGTAAAAAATTCAATTGCAAAATGTTATATATAGTCTTACCCTTAAAAGCACTTAACTATGGTTCACTATTTTTAGGAAAGAGAGAGAGAGAGAATGTTCTGTGTACCATTGATGGTAAAAGGGAGACTTAAATATTCTCTCTCTTCTACTTTAGTTTTTCTATATTGTGTGACAAACATACTCAAGACATCTTTTAGCAGTTCAGATAGATAAACTATCATATTCTATTATTATGTGAAAGTGTGTTACTTGCAGCCATGGAGGGTTCCTTCAATTTTTTGGCGATTTGTTTTTGGTTATGCTCATGCATAAAATGTCTAAAATTGCTGAATATACTGTGTGCACTTATGAGCAACGAGAGAGTAATAAAATGGAACCGATTTATGGACTTAATATTCAACTGGTTTTGATATTGAACAGGAATCCTCTAATCCTCCAGAGAAGGCCGATAGAGACATGGAAGCCAATATCGATGCGAGTGACACAGAAATTCCAATGAACAATGGCATGGATAAGTTAAACACTACAAATAACATGGACAATGAAGCCCAAAATGGAGCAGAAGAACAAGGTGTATCAGAAGTTGATTTCCCCAGGGCATCTATTGATCCCATTGCTTCTGTTGCGGTGCCAGAATTTGCCACTGAGCAGTTTCCTAGTTCCTCAAGTTCGTGCTCGTCTCCTAATTCTGTATTACAAGCAGAGTTCTCAAC
This sequence comes from Panax japonicus, assembly GCA_020205505.1. Taxonomy (NCBI): domain Eukaryota; kingdom Viridiplantae; phylum Streptophyta; class Magnoliopsida; order Apiales; family Araliaceae; genus Panax; species Panax japonicus. The sequence continues at coordinate 17,607,921 of CM035107.1, read as the reverse complement.
TGATCAAGTCTCTTTGTTGGATCTTAGTCAGGCGATATCCATGGAGGCTCAACAATCTGATAATAATCAAATGATTCAAATGGTAGAAAATAATTGGGTTCATTATTCGCCACCAGAAATTTTAAATCATTATGCAACTCAAAATGCACCCCCTAGAATAGAGGATTCGGCTGATCAAGTAACTCATGACATAGAGACGTTTCAGGTTAGATAATATTTCAATTGTAAGAACTTTATATGCAAGAAGTTAACAGGGAATCTAAATTATTTAGATTCATTGAAGCTGAACCGTATTTTTTGGCCGATTTTTCTATGGTTGTACAATAGGTCAATTCGTAGAAATGGTGTAGTGTGAACCCAAATCTCGTGTCACATTCCCTGTCCCATCCCATGTAATCTTGTCAGGTGTAATTTATTTGCATGGTTAAGTTAATTTTGTAAATAGATAAGGATTACTTGGCACTAGTACATGGGATGAGACAGAAGTGACAGGAGATGTCACAGGATTTGGGACAAGTGATCTAAATTCGTCTAGTGGGTCTATAGACCTCTATAAAATTTACACATTTTTATGTGAAGGGTGTATTAGCAATTTAAATTACACTTTGGGGATTAATGACCAAAGTGATCACATGTAGCTTTATTGTGTTAACGTCATAATTTGTTTTGAACCTCAGAGCCCAAGATTCATGGATACTCTCTACTGTGTCCCTTTCTGTCCTACAAACGAAGAACAGTTGCCAGCTTCCTCCAGCAGATTCTTTCAGGAATCACAAGTAATTTTAAATCCCTCACCTTTTCTCTCTCCATCTCTTTGAGGGCATACATATATCAATAGTAAAGCGTTCTAAAAATCACTAGGCGGGCCTACTCGACAGAGGGGGCGCCTAGCACCTAGGCCGTTTAGGCGGTGCCTAGGCATTTTACTAGATGGATTAGGCAATTGTATTCTCATTTATTTATTTTTCTATTGTATATATTTGTTATACTCTCTTCGTTCCATATTATTTTATTATCATTGGCCTTTTAAAGTCAACTTAAGAAATTTTCAAACTCAAAGTTGATATAGATTCTTTTAATTTTAATCAATACAAAGATTAATATTGTACACTATCTAAAAAAAAATATTACTCATTGTAAGTTTTATTGTTTCATAGTTATTAAGGAGTCATCTCAATTTTAAGTTTAAAAATGTCTCAAATTAACTTTCAAAAGTTAATAATGATCATAATTTGGAACGGAGGATACTATACAAAACATATAGTAGATGTAGCTTTTTTAACTTTTTTATTTTACATGAAAAATTATCATAAAAAAATCTTTTAAGGCTTAACAAATCCATTTCAAGAAATATAGAGCTCTAAAGTCTTTATTAAGTCGATGCCAGAGGTCTAATTCTCCCTGGGTGGGGCCTAGCACCCAACCAAATCTAGGTAGTAGAGGAGCGGCCTAGCACCTAGGCGGGGAACAAGCGGACCTAGACTGGAATTTTTAGAACGCTAATATTGATTCATAACATATGATTGAATCTAAATGCTGAAGCACCACACTACTCACATACTATAAGCAAACTTATGTTAAACTAATTCTTATTAGTTATTTGTAGAAATTTGGGGTTTTCCATTCTTCAAGTCTTAAAACGTATAATTTATAATTGCTTATTTTCATTTTCTTTGTTACTTGTTAAATTTATCATATTCCCTTGCTTGAGAGCTGCGTCTCAATGGATGATCATTTTTGCTATTTGATTATTGGATTAATAATTAATCACTTTATTATTTGAGTTGTGTCACAATGAACTTTTAGAAATTCAACTTTTTGGAATACTTTTGAAGGAATATATATATATATATATATATATATATTTCCTTATGAAAATATAGAAGTATTGACTGACTGGCTATTGTAAACTACTGATTATAGGATCCATCTGTTCATCAAAAGAAGCATAGCCAAGAAGCTGTGGTTTTCGAAAATGAAGCGGGAATAAACTCAGAATTTGTTAAAGATACTGAAGGTGAAACCCCATTATCAGTCAAGCAGGAGGCTGTTTTAGATTTGTTGGAACCATCAAATTCTTCCAGTTCAAAATTTATTGAAGATACCGAAGAAAATGCTAGAAAAATTGACGGAGATGAAGGTGTCGTTGGTCCATCAAAAGGTACAGAAGGGAATGAGAACTTCGGCCTTGAAATAAGAACTGAAGAGTCTCAAGAAGCAAATGAAAATGTGGTTTTAAACCAACCAAAGGCAGTTGATGCTAATGATAAATCAGAAGCTATAAAAGCTATTGAAGGTGAATCCCAAACATGGACGCCGCATGAAGCAGACTTTGACCCTAACCAATCAGAGTTTAAGGATGATAGTAGCAATCCTGTGAACTACAAGGAAATAAAGGTAAATTTTTATAATATATATATATATATATATATATATATTTATATGTATGTGGGAAAGAGAATCTAAGGCATGCCAACCAAGTTTGACTACAAAACACTTTAAAAACTATAATATTTAACGTTTCTTTCAAGTCTAATCGTATAGATTATGAAAACATAAAAAATAAGATGCATCGTTGTTTTCTAGAAATCTTTATAATGTAAGATTCTCTAGTTTAAATATTTTTTAAACAAATAAATAGTAAATCTATGCCGTTGAAAGTATTCTGAAATTTCAGTACATAGATTAATGAGTTTCACTACATACAATTACATAAAAACTGATAGGCCCCTTATTTTATTTTTGGCAAAAAACACTTTTTGGCCACTGTGGTTTTAGTGTTTTAAGCAATTAGTCACTGTGCTTTTAAAATATTCAATTAGCCCACTGAACTATTTAAAAATATGCAATCAACCCATTCCGTCCAAATTGAGTAACAGACGTTACAAAATATCAATTAAAAAAAAGATAATGTTTAAAAAACAGATTTTTAAAAAAACGGAACTTTTTTTAAAAAAAATCTACTTTTTAACAAAATCTGTTTTTTTTTAAAAAAATTATATTTTTTTTTATAAAAAATCTATTTTTTAAAAAAACAGATTTTTTAAAAATTTCTGTTTTTTTTACAAATTCTATTTTTTTTAAAATCTGTTTTTAAAAATTCAATTTTTTAAAAATCTGTTTTTTAAAAAATTCTATTTTTTAAAATATATATTTTTTATAGAATTCTGGTTTTTTAAATATGCTTTTTTAATAAATTCTGTTTTAAAAAAAATCCTATTTTTTTAAAAATCTGTTTTAAAAAAAAATCTTTTTTTAAAAAAAATTATTTTTTGTTTTATTTTATTATGTTTTTGTTATTTTTAAAATGTTAATTTTTTTTTAAAATCTGTTTTTGAATTTTTTACAAAATAAGTATTTTTAAAAAATTTTATAAGTATTTTTATATGTATAAAGTATTTTTCAAAACTATTTTAAAAGTATTTTTATACTTTTTTTTAAAACAGATTTTTAAAAAAAGAAATTTTTTTAAAAATTCTGTTTTAAAAAAAATCTATTTTTTAAAAAAAAATTATATTTTTTTAAAAAAATCTGTTTTAAAAAAATTATATTTTTTTTAAAAATTCTGTTTTAAAAAAAATCTGTTTTAAAAAAATTTAATTTTTTTAAAAAACAGATTTTTTAAAATTATAAAGTGCCACGTAATATTTATTTTTTTTTCAAAAAAGGCACGTAAGAAAAGCAGCCCGGTCAGCAAATACACTTAATATTTATTTTTTTTCAAAAAAGCCACGTAGGATATTTTGTAACGTCTGTTACTCAATTTGGACGGAATGGGTTGATTGCATATTTTTAAAAAGTTCAGTGGGCTAATTGAATATTTTAAAAGCACAGTGGCTAATTGCTTAAAACACTATAACCACAATGGCTAAAAAGTACTTTTTGCCTTTTATTTTTTCATGTTTTCATCATCTATAGAGTTGGATTTGAAAGAAAACGTTAACAAATGTCATTTTTAGGGTGCTTTGTTGCCAAACTTGGCTAATATATGCCTTAAATTCCCTTTCCCATATATATTTATAATTATATTCAAACAAGCTCTTTTATGGATGAGGAGGATGGAAAAACTTAAGAGGTGGCCTAGATTTAGTAGTACCTTACTCGGATAGTTTAAGTATCTTTATCAAAATTTAATTTCATTAGCTAGCTTCATAAAGGTGAAACAGATGAAAGATAACATTCTTTATCCTAAAGCATCATCTCTTGCTTCTTTCTTCTTTGTCTGATGCAGGAAAAAAAGTTCTCTCCTTGTCTTGTACATATCACACGGGCTAATTTTTATCCCCTATTAATTAAATTTATTTTTTCGAAGCATTTTCCTTGGAAAAAATATTAGCTTTTAAAATGTATCCTGTGAATAGAGGATAGTAGACTTACATTTTTGTCAACTAAACAGGAACCATTAGATCCTCCATTAAGGTCTATCAAGGAAGACGGTATCATTTTCAATCATATCAAATCAGTAGTCAGTGAATCGGGTGACAAGGAATTAAAAGTTATTATTGGAGACAATGTAGAAGCATCCGAAAGTGTTAAACCCTCGGAAAGTGCTGTTGTAGATTTGCTGGAATCATCAAATTGTTCCAGTTCAAAATATATTGAAAATACTGAAGAACATCCTAGAGAGATCAATGGAGGTGAAGGTTCTGGTGGTCCATCAAAAGCCACAGAAGGGAATGAGAACTCGGACCCTGAAGTAAAAATTCAAGAGTCTCAAGAAGCAAATGTGAATGATGTCACAGACCAATCAAAGACAACTGATGCTACTGATTACTCAGAAGTCATAAAAGCTGTTGAAGGTGAATCGAGAATTTGGACGCCACATGAAGCAACCTTTGACCAGAATCAAACAGAGTTAAAGGGTGATAGTAGCAATCTTGTGATTTACCAGGAAATGAAGGTAAACAACATATTTACAAACACACTACCACACACATGGGATACATACATATATGTGTGGTAAAAGGGTACTAAGATTACACAATTTATTTAACGTAATTTCAAATACAAAGTAATATTGATCTTTATAATGTTTCAACCGTACAGATGCAAAGAGCAAGTGAAAATATGTAAACATGTAAATTTTTGTTTGATTTAAGACCGTGGAGCCCCATTATTATAATTGTAAAATAATCTAATTTGAGCTGTAAAAAATATACTTATTTTACTCCATTATAGCAATAGTGCTCCACAACCTTAAATCACATAAAAATTTATATGTTTTCATATTTTGGCGTGCTCTTTGTATCCGTATGGTCGGAATTAAAAATAAAAATCACTTTATATGTTTCTTGAAGCTCTTTTATGGTTGAAGAGGATGGCAATACTTGAGAGGAAGATATGCTTAGATTTTGTAGTACCTTACTCGGAGAGTTTTAATTTCAATACCCAAAATTAATTTCATTACCTAGCTTCATCTAAAGGTGAAACAGATCAATAAATAAGGCTAGTTTTCCTTTTACATATCACACAGGCTAATTTTTATCCCCTATAAATTCAATTTACCTTTTCGAACCATTTTCCTTGAAAAATGAGCATTTTAAAAATGTATTATGTGACTAGAGGATAGTAGGCTTACAGTTCTTTGTAAATAAACAGGAACCATTAGACCCTCCACTAGGAAAGTCCATCGAGGATAACGATATCATTTTCAATCAGAACAAACCAGAAATTAGTGAATCGGGTGACAAGGAATTAAATGCTATTATTGGAGACAATGTAGAAGCATCCAAACGTGTTGAACCTTCAGAAGGTGTTGTTGGTCCATCAAAATCCTGGGAAGGGAATGAGAATTCAGACCCTGAAGTAAACACTCAAGAGTCTCAAGAAGCAAATGAAAATGAGGTTGCAGACCAACCAAAGGTTGCTGATGCAAATGGTAACTCACAAGCCATAAAAGTTGTTGAAGGTGTATCCAAAACTCAGACGCCACTTGAAGCAGCTTTTGACACGAACCAAACAGAGTTAAAGGATGATAGTAGCAATGTTGTGAATTACAAGGAAATAAAGGTAAATTACATATTTACACCCAAACACCCCCCCCACAGTAATAGATATATGTCCTAAAAGATTTCTAAGATTGTCTTTACATAATTTATTTAACATCATTTCAAATACAAAGTAATTTTGAACTTTACTTAACATTTCAACCGTACGGATGAAAAGAGCAAGTGCACATACAATTTTTACAGCTCAGACTTGATTATTTACATAATTATAAATAGTGGTGCTCCACATTGTTAAATCACATAAAAAATTAGACATTTTTTTTATGTGCTTTTTTCATCTGTATGGTTGGATTAATTCAAAATCAAAATCACTTAATGTTGAGGAGGATGATATGCTTAGATTTAGTACTACCTTACTCGGAGAGTTTTAGTTCCAATATCAAAATTACATATTTATTCCCACACCCACACCCACGTGCATATATACACACATAGACACACACGTGTGTGTGTGTATATACTATATCCGTTCCATATTATATAACTAGTATTTTAGGCTTTTTATGATATTCATAAATGGATTGACATAAACTACCTGAATTTATGTAAATTTTGGGTTTGAAAATATTTGAAATTGTCTCTTGAAAAGTCAATATTGATCTTACGATTCGGAGTGGAGGAGCACCTTCATCTCGGAGTTTTTGCGAAATAAACCCCTCCGGTTAAGACTTCAGAGTTCTAATTCCCCGACTTCGTTCCTATTTTAGTGTTCTTCCCACAATGTACTAAAAGGTTTCTAAGATTGTTCTTACGTAATTTATCTAACGTCTTTTCAAATACAAAGTAATTTTGATCTTTACTTAAACATTCGAACTGTATGAATGCAAAGTGCAAGCGCCAATATGTAAACATATAAATTTTTGTTTGATTGAAGGTTGTGGAGCACCATTATTATAATGATGTAAAATAATCAAATTTGTGTTGTAAAAAATAAACTTATTTTACACCATTACAATAATAGTACTCCGCGCCCTTAAATCACCTAAAAGTTTATACATTTTCATATTTTGGTGTGCTTTTTTTGCATCAGTACAGTTGGATTTGTAATTAAAAGTCAGAATCACTTTAAATGTTCATTGGAGCTCTTTTATGGTTGGGGATGGAAATACTTGGAGGAAGAATATGCCTAGATTGAGTAGTACCTTGGAGAGTAACTTTTGGTATCAATATCAAAATTTAATTTCATTACCTAGCTTCTTCTAAAGGTGAAACAGATCAATATATAAGGCTAATTTTCCTTGTACATATCACACAGGCTAATTTTTATCCCCTATAAATTCAATTTACTTTTTCAAAGCATTTTCCTTGAAAAAATGAGCACTTTTAAATTATTTTTTTAAAGGATAGTAGACTTAAAGATTTTGCAACTAAACAGGAACCATTAGACCCTCCACTAGGAAGGTTCATTGAGGAAGATGATATCATTTTGAAGCGGAACGAACCAGTTATCAGTGAATCGGGTGACAAGGAATTAAAAGCTATCACCGGAGACAATGTAGAAGCATCCAAAAGTCTTGAACCTTCAGAATGTGTCACATCAAAAGCCATGGAAGGGAATGAGAACTCGGGCCCTGAAGTAAAAACTCAAGAGTCTCGAGAAGTGAATGTAAATGAGGTTGCAGACCAACCAAAGGTAGCTGATGCTAATGATAACTCAGAAGCTGTAAAAGATGTTGAAGGTGGATTCAAAACTCGGACGTCACATGAAGCTGCCTTTGACCGGAACCAAATAGAGTTAAAGGTTGATAGTAGCAATGCTGTGAATTACAAGGAAATAAAGGTAAATTACATATTTACACCCAAACACTTACACCCACCCACACACACACACACACACACTATGTAATAGATATATGTTGTAAAAGATTTCTAAGATTGTCTTTACATAATTTATCTAACGTCATTTCAAATACAAAGTAATTTTGATCTTTACTTAACATTTCAACCGTACGGATGCAAAGAGCAAGCGCAAAAATAATGGTTGGATTAATTAAAAATCAAAATCACTTTATATGTTCCTTGAAACTCTTTTAATGTTGAGTAGGATGAAAATACTTGGGAGGAAGAATATATATGTTTTTATTTAGTAGTACCTTTACTCGGAGAGTTTTAGTACCAACATCAAAATTACATATTTATTCCCACACCCACGTGCATACACGCACACACATGTTTGTGTATATACTACATCCGTTCCATAATATATAAGTAGTAGTATTTTTTAGGTTGTTTATGATATTCATAAATGGATTGGCATAAACTACCTGAATTCATGTAAATTTTGGGTTTGAAAATATTTGAAATTGACTCTTGAAAAGTCAATATTGATCCTATGATTCGGAGCAGAGGGAGTACCTGTGTCTCGGAGTTTTTGCTCAATAAACCCCTTCGGTTAAGACTTAAGAGTTCTAATTCCCCGACTTCGTTCCTATTTTAGTGTTCTTCTCACAATGTAATAAAAGGTTTCTAATATTGTTCTTACGTAATTTATCTAACTTCATTTCAAATACAAAAAAAATTTGATCTTTATTAATCATTCGTACTATTTGAATGCAAAGTGCAAGCGCCAATATGTAAACATATAAATTTTTGTTTGATTGAAGGTTGTGGAGAACCATTATTATAATCATGTAAAATAATCAAATCTGTGTTGTAAAAAATAAACTTATTTTACACCATTACAATAATAGTACTCTGCACCCTTAAATCACCTAAAAATTTATACATTTTCATATTTTGGCGTACTTTTTTTTGCATCCGTATGGTTGGATTGGTAATTAAAATTCAGAATTGCTTTAAATGTTCATTGAAGCTCTTTTATGGGTGTGGATGGAAATACTTGGAGGAAAAATATGCCTATATTTAGTAGTACCTTTGAGAGTAACTTTTAGTATCAATATCAAAATTTAATTTCATTACCTAGCTTCATCTAAAGGTGAAACAGATATACATATCACACAGGCTAATTTTTATCCCCTATAAATTCAATTTACTTTTTCAAAGCATTTTCCTTGAAAAAATGATCTTTTAAAATGTTTTCTTTTTATAGAGGATAGTAGACTTACGGTTTTTGCAACTAAACAGGAACCATTAGACCCTCCACTAGGAGGGGCCATCGAGGAAGATGATATCATTTTCAAGCGGAACGAACCAGTTATTAGTGAATCGGGTGACAAGGAATTAAAAGGTATCACCGGAGACAATGTAGAAGCATCCAAAAGTCTTGAACCTGCAGAAGGTGTCATTGGTCCATCAAAAACAGCGGAAGGGAATGAGAACTCAGGTCCTGAGGTAAAAACTCTAGAGTCTCGAGAAGCAAATGTAAATGAGGTTGAAGACCAACCAAAGTCAGCTGATGCTAATGATAACTCAGAAGCCATAAAAGACGTTGAAGGTGAATTCAAAACTCGGACTTCACATGAAGCTGCCTTTGACCCGAACCAAACAGAATTAAAGGATGATACTAGCAATGCTGTTAATTACAAGGAAATAAAGGTAAATTACATATTTACACCCAAACACTTACACCCACACACATTCACTATGTAATAGATATATGTCAGTAAAAGATTTCTAAGATTGTCTTTACATAATTTATCAAATGTCATTTCAAATACAAAGTAAATTTGATCTTTAGTTAACATTCCAACCGTACCAATGCAAAGAGAAAACGCAAATATAATTTTTACAGCTCAGACTTGATTATTTACATAATTATAATAGTGGTGCTCCACATTGTTAAATCACATAAAAAATTATACATTTTCTTATTTTGATGTGCTTTTTTCATCTCTATGGTTGGATTAATTAAAAATCAAAATCACTTTATATGTTCCGTGAAACTTTTTTAATGTTGAGGAGGATGAAAATACTTGGGGAGGAAGAATATATATGCTTAGATTTAGTAGTACATTACCAATATCAAAATTACATATTTATTACCACACCCACGTGCATATATACAAACACACACACACACATATATGTGTGTGTGTATATACTACATCCGTTCCATGTTATATAACTAGTATTTTTTAGGCTTTTTATGATATTCATAAATGGATGGCATAAACTACCTGAATTTATTTAAATTTTGGGTTTTAAAATATTTGAATTTGACTCTTGAAAATCAATATTGATCCTATGATTCGGAGCGGAGGGAGTACCTGCCTCCGGTTAAGACTTGAGAGTTCTAATTCGTTCCTATTTTAGTGTTCTTCTCACAATGTAATAAAAGGTTTCTAAGATTGTTCTTACGTAATTTTTATCTAACGTCTTTTCAAATACAAAGTAATTTTGATCTTTACTTAAACATTCGTACTGTATGAATGCAAAGTGCAAGTGCCGATATGTAAACATATAAATTTTTGTTTGATTGAAGGTTGTGGAGCACCATTATTATAATCATGTAAAATAATCAAATCTGTGTTGTAAAAAATTAACTTTTTTTACACCATTACAATAACAGTACATTGCACCCTTAAATCACCTAAAAATTTATACAGTTTCAATTTTGGCGTGCTTTTTTTGCGTCCATACGGTTGGATTGGTAATTAAAAGTCAGAATCACTTTAAATGTTCATTGAAAGTCTTTTATGGTCGAGGATGGAAATAGTTGGAGGAAGAATATGCCTAGATTTAGTAGTACCTTGGAGAGTAACTTTTAGTATCAATATCAAAATTTAATTTCATTACCTAGCTTCATCTAAAGGTGAAACAGATAAATAAATAAGGCTAATTTTCCTTTTATACATATCACACATGATAATTTTTATCCCCTATAAATTCAATTTACTTTTTTAAAGCATTTTCCTTGAAAAAATGATCACTTTTAAAATGTTTTCTTTTTATAGAGGATAGTAGACTTACAGTTCTTGCAACTAAACAGGAACCATTAGACCCTCCACTAGGAAGGTCCAGCGAGGAAGATGATATCATTTTCAAGCGGAACGAACCAGTTATCAATGAATCGGGTGACAAGGAATTAAAAGCTATCACCGAAGACAATGTTCTTGAACCTTCAGAAGGGAATGAGAACTCAGGCCCTGAAGTAAAAACTCAAGAGTCTCGAGAAGCGAATGTAAATAAGGTTGCAGACCAACGAAAGGCAGCTGAGGTTAATGATAACTCAGAAGCCATAAAAGCTGTTGAATTCAAAACTCGGACGTCACATGAAGCTGCCTTTTACCCGAACCAAACAGAGTTAAAGGATGATAGTAGCAATCCTCTTAGTTATACGGAAATAAAGGTAAATTTACATATTTACACACACACATGTACTCCCTCCATCCCGAATTATAAGATCATTATTGACTTCTGAAAGTCAGTTTAACATATTTTAAGCTCAAATTTATATGACTTATTAACAATTACAAAAATATGAATCTTATAATTATTAGTACTTTTTACATAGTTGCAATATGTCTCATTGTATTGGCTTCAAATGAATCTATGTCAATTTTGAGTTTCAAAATATATCTAGTTGACTTCAAAAAGTCAATAAATGTCTTATATTTTAGAACGAAGGTGGCATATTATAATTATAGTCCTTGAAGCATTTATTTGGTTGAGTAGGATGGAAATACTTAGATGAAGAATATACCTAGATTTAGTAGTACCTTACTTGGATGGTTTTAGTATCAACATTTAATTTCATTACCTAGCTTCATCTAAAGTTGAAATAAAGATAAAATTCTTTATCATAAAGCATTCTCTATTGCTTCTTTCTCTTTTGCCTGATGCAGAAAAAAGTTTTCTCCTAATACCTTAAAAACACTTTTAACCGTATAACTTTTTTAATTTTAGAAACTCTAACCCAATGTTTAATTTTTAAGACATTGGACCTTAAAGTTTCTGAAACTTAGGACATTAAACCTTACTTTCATCGAAAACTGATGTGCTTTTACATGAGACTGTCACATAATGCACTATGGCTTTACAAGAGGATGCCATGTCAGGTTCCGGTGATTGTAAGGTTTTATGTCTCAAAATCCAGAAGTTTAAAGCTCAATGTCTTAATATATTAAACAATCGAGTTCAATTTAAAAAATTAGGAAATTTATGAGGTCAAAAATGTTTTTAAACCCCTATTAACTGTATTTACTTTTTCGAAGCACTTTGTTGAAAAAATGATCACTTTTAAAATGTATTCTGTTGATAGATGGTAGACTTACAATTTTTGTTAACTAAACAGGTACCATTAGATCCTCCACTAAGGTACATCGATGAAGACGATATCAATTTCAGTCGGAACGAACCAGTACTAATCAGTGAATCAGGTGACAAGGAATTAAAAGCTATTACCGGAGACAATGTAGATGCATCTGAAAGTGTTGAACCTTCAGTCAGTGTCGTGATATCTGATTCAAGATCTGTTGAAGGCGGACACATGAATGTAAATGAAGTTGAAACTACAGTTGTGTCATCACGAATAGTAGGGGAGGATCAAACTTTAAATGATAATAAAGCCTAGGAGTTGGGAATATTAGCTTGGTATGAGAAAATAGTTTAGACTATAGAGAATAGCAAAGTCATTTCAAAAGATTTTATTTAAGCTGATGCCGAGTTGAACCGCGATATTCTTATGGAATTTTTCTAGTGAACTAAACTCGGGGCAGGGAGGTCCAGTTGAAGAGATGATAACAGATATAGAGCATGCAAGAAGTAGTTAGCTTTTGCAAGTTCCGAATCCATTTCAATGAAGTCATTTCTGCTTGTGTTTCGATCTTTCAAGCAGGCATTGTGCAGAAAAGAGCTACTTCTTTTCTGAGTTAACATGTTCTTGTGTATTAATTACAGAAAAAAGAGCAAAAAAAGAGCAGAAAAAAGAGCAAAAAAATTACTTTTATAGGACTTATTTTTGCTGGAAAAGTAGGCTTTCCATGCTGCAATGAATTTTCATAGCTTCTTGCAACTATGATGCCTATATATATGCTTATCATGTAGTCGTGTACTTTGCTTAATGAGATATTCTAATGTAGATTTTGGAGCACAAAAAATGGCAGGCAGATTTTGGCATAGACCTTTTTTGTTTCTCTTCTTTTTTTAAAATTTTTTTTGTTTCTTTTCTTTTTTTTATTTTTTATATAATAAAAAAAGAAAAGAAACTTTCAGGTTATCACATTGAAGCCACAAGTTATTTTGGCTAATATATACTTCCACCGTTTTTTATTATTTGTACTTCTTTTTTTAGGTTGTGAAGCACATATTTTTAAACACGTCAAAGTATATTTTAATATTATAGTTACAAAAGTATTTTTAATATAATTTAAAATATAAATTTTATTGTATTAAAATATATAAATATAAATAATGGTTGAATGACCCTTGTCTCTCTCAAAGTAATTGTTCAGCTTTTCATTTTTTCTTGCTACACGTATATGTCGTTACTTAAAAAAAGCTCCATATATACATGGATATGGTTACCATGAAGTTAATTTTATGGTAAGTTTGTAAATTGACTAACAGTGCTTGACACGCAGAGAGAGATCACCTCCCGGCCTGTGCGTCGATATTGTATTGGTCAATTGATCAAAGTTAATTTTATAATAACCACTCCCTATCTACTTGGTTATATACTGTTCACTGGGGAGTCTCTGCACATGATGGCACCTTTCAGCAGGAATCAAGAAGAAGATGGCCTGAGAAGAGAATGGAATGAAGTTGGAGTAGCAACCACTTGAGTGGATCCTACATTTATGTAAGAGACTCGTGTGAAAATATTATTTTTTTTTTCACAAAAATATCAGTTATTGTTGGAGTGTGGTTTGATGGGTCCAGGAGATTTGGTGGGACCCATATCACGTGGTGAAATATTACAGAAGAGGATTTGACATTCTAGAGGGTCTACGATCCAAATTGACTTATGACTTCCACATCCTATTTGACTTCCTATTTTTGAAGAAGTCAAATACTATTCAATTATGCGACTTACACTTATCTTCACATATGACTCCTACTCCTACTCAAGGACAGACGTAATAAATTAAAGCGGCATGGTCAAGATATAAATACACGGTTATAATTCAGTTCCAGGTACGCTAACACTTTATCTATTTTTATACAGACTTATTACTCTTATTCACTAAACCATTTACATACCTCCATTGTTGATATTTTCTGGCATGTACTTGTTATCACACCGGAGCTATATTCTGGCGGCCCCGACCATTAAGCTTTTTGGTGAAATCGTTTGTTCATTGTGCATGTTAAATTTCTTGTTTGGTGATTCAACATTGGCGGACAGATTTTGGCGTTAACATTGGCGGATAGAAGGAGGGCATTGTTCAAGTGTTAAATTGAAATCGCCAATTTACTTTCAAGTTAAACGGATGGCGGGTAAAGGAAAGATAGTTCCTGCACACGCCCAGACTCGCCCCTGCATGCCCAACAACGCTCCATCGCGCCAGCACGTGTGAAACCCCAGATTTTATGAATAAAGAATTTATTTTCTCGAAATAATTTTTTAATATTATGGTGTGAATTTGAGATAATATTATAGTTGTGGATAGTATTTATAAATTTTGTAAAGTATGCAAGTTGTTATATTATATTCGATTGATCAGGGAATATTCTTTGTGTCGGAAAATATTCGTACGATGGTACAATTATTGGTGGACCCCACAACGGAATTATTGTCGGATTGAGAAAATGACAAAAATATTTTATTGAAAATAACAGCGGAAGTTTTACCGTTGATACTGTTGAACTACTGTGTAGTAAAAGTACAGTAATACGCGTTGTTGCATAGTAGCACACGGTATTGATTATTGATATTTATGTGAGAAGTCGCTCAGTTTGATTCAATTATTGTCGATTAATAATATGAATTATTATAGCGATGATGACGTTTTATTTTATTCGTATTATTAACGTAATAAAACAGAAATATCTTTTTATATAAAACAGAATACTTTATTAAAGTTATTCTATAAATAGAATATATTATATTTTATTATGCATAGTGTTGCATAGTGTTTTTCATAGTGTTGCATAGTCTTTGCATAGTAAAAATCTTTTTATATAAATAGAATATATTATATTTTATTTAAAAGATTTTTCTTTAAATATGGACCGTCAGATTAAAATAAATTAATCTGGACCGTTCATGGATTAGTTAC
Source organism: Panax japonicus (assembly GCA_020205505.1). Taxonomy (NCBI): domain Eukaryota; kingdom Viridiplantae; phylum Streptophyta; class Magnoliopsida; order Apiales; family Araliaceae; genus Panax; species Panax japonicus. The sequence continues at coordinate 17,592,794 of CM035107.1, read as the reverse complement.
TATGCATTCTATTTTCCTATAAATAGAAGCTCATTCCATCATTATTTTCTTACGAATTCACTGAACTCTAGAGAGAGAAACTATATAGAGACAGAAGAAAAGCTTTTTGCTACTTAACTTTTCTTTTCCTATATCCAGTTTCTGTTACGGTAAGGGGTGTTATTCTTTCTTATTCATGAAGAGAACTGTTGTTATTCCATTTCTTATTATTCTGTTGGAATAACCTGTATACGCGGTCTACCCTATACTTGGTGACATTCTTCTATTATTCTGTTAGAACATCCTGTCTGTGTGTTTTACACCGGACCTGATTCCGTCTTTATTATTATTCCGTTGGAACATCCTGTCTGTGTGTTTTACACCGGACCTGGTTCCGTCTTTATTATTATTCCGTTGGAACATCCTGTCTGCGTGTTTTACACCGGACCTGGTTCTGTCTTTATTATTCTGTTGGAACATCCTGTCGGTGCAAATTTTGCCTGACCTGGTTCCGTTATTATTATTCTGTTGGAATAACCTGTCGATGCGAAGTACCGCATGCATGGTGATTTCTTTTGTTATTCCATTCTTTATTATACTCAGTTGGTTAAAGTTTTGACTTCTATACTCCATGAAATTAGTAGAATATCCTTGATATTTGCGCTTCATCCAGTATCTTTTCATGGAAATATTCTTCTGATCATTCTTGAATTTTACTCTACAAAGCAGTATCATGTTGACAATTTGGACGTTAGTAGTTCTTGGACAAATTAATTCTTGAACTTGTTTTATTGAATTCTTATATCATTGTCATCATCTTCATATTTATATTTATTGAAAGTCATCTGTGGCCTGTAATGCATGGATGGATTTGGTATGATTATGACCAGTGATTATTCGGTATAATCATGACCGTAATGTTATAAATGATGTGAAAATTAAAAGTCCTCATTGGCCCGTAGTGCATTAATGAACAGTTTTTGGTATTATTATGGCTATGGATTCTCTTTGGCCATGGGAGCAAAGATGAATTATTTTATGGCATGATCAGGACCGTTGATGAAAACACGATTATCTTTGGCCCGTAGTGCATGGATAATTCGTGGTCGTGATACTAAAGAATATCCTTGGCCTGTAGTGCAAGGATGATTTAATGATGTGGATTATTTATTGAGCTGAGTCTCAGCGATAAAAGTGATGAAAAACTTTTTAAATCATAAAAGATAGTAGATTCTATTCTCTACTTGACTCTTTTAATGGATTGCTTGATCCGCTGCTGTTAAACTTGATGTTGTTATATTTTATCAGTTTAATACTGTTGAAGGATAACGATAATTTATTCTGCATTATCTTAGTCATAATATTTTTTACTGGGCTAGTTGAGCTCACCCTTTCTTTCACCGTTCTCTTCAGGAAATGAGAACATAGCAGGGACTAGTCGGGGAACGGAGTGACGGTCCAGAGGATAGCATTAGTAGTCCTCACTATTCTGTGAAATAGTGTATTAATAATTGTAATGAGGACTCTTTTTAAGTTTGTATAATCTCTAGTAGACAATAATTGTATTCAAACTCACAGTTATGTTTTGTCGTATTGTACACGACAGTTGTATTAGTAAGTTGTATTTGATTTATGTACTATATATCTGACGACCCAAGATGGGTGATGTATACCTAATTTTGGGGGCGTCACAGTTGGTATCAAAGCTTAGGGATATGATCTCTGGCTAAGATGTGAGACTAGAACTAGGAGGGGAGAGACGGGGAATTCCTTCGCTAATATGACCTACTTAAATTTATTTTATATTTAATTGGTCGGTCAAAGTATAGGGATAATATGTGATTTGTTAATTAACCCTTTTTTTGTGGCAGTGTTTGAAAATGGAATCCGAGAATGTTGAGATTATCAATGGAGCTCAGGAGACCGTTGAGTCCCCACAGATCAATAATCAGGACAATGTGCAACAGGATGGCGATAATCCTCCTTTAAACAACAACATTGATCAATTGACGAACGACGGTATGTTTAGGAACTTTTTAGAATTCATGCAACATCAGGCGAAGGCGACTCCTGTTCATAATGAAGGTAAAGACAATGGCATCCCACGGTTGGTCACCGCTAAGCAGTTTAAGGAGCTGGGACCACCGAAGTTTTTGGGAAAGCCAGAACCACTTAAGGCGGAGACGTGGTTAAATCAAATCACCAAGATATTTGATGTCTTGGGATACTCCGAGGAGCAAAAGGTTCCTTTTGCCACCTTTATGTTGCGTGAAGAAGCAGATCATTGGTGGGAATCTGTAAAACGTACCCAGACTGACGCACTTAAGATGTCTTGGGAGAAGTTCCAAGAGCTATTCAACGACATATACTTTCCCGAAAGTATTCGTCACATAAAGGAGGTAGAGTTTATCAAGCTGGTGAAAAACAATATGACCGTGTTGCAGTACGAGGCTAAGTTTGCGGAGTTGTCCCGGTTTGCATCCCATTTGGTCGATAATGAGGAGCGAATGGCGCGAATGTTTCTGCAAGGTTTGAAACCCGATATACATCAATACCTCATTTCTCATAAACTTTGTTTATAATCAGATATTGTGAATAGGGCTCAGTTAGTGGAGCGCGAGAATGAGTTATCACAACCAAAAGGTAATGACCAGCAACACGATAATAATCATACCGGTGGCAACGGCCATCGGAACAATGATAACTATCGCGGGGGAAATTATCATGCCAAGAATGGTAACCACTTCGGTGGTAATCATGGACAAAATAATAAGAATGGAAATTTCAAGAAGAGAAGGTTCAACAATGACGTAAAGACGTCGGTACCAGCACCCGTTTTAAAGGAAGAAGAACGACCACCGGTCGTATGTTTCAAATGCGGACAGGAGGGACACATCCGTCCAAACTGTACGCAGCAGTCCAAAGCATGTTTTAATTGCGGAAGAGAAGGTCACCTAGCTCGATTTTGTCGTATGATGAAGTCAATTCCAGCTGGGATAATGATGCCAAAGGATGTCCCAGACAAGCCAAAGCCGGTAGTTTAAGAGAGAGCATTTTTTTTCTCTCGTGACGAGGAACCTGAATAAAATTATCGCGGGTAAGTTAATCATAAGCTCTTACGAAGTCTATACCGTGTTAGATACCAGTTCTACTCACTCTTTTATTTCACCTATATGTGTTCAATGTTTGTACTTAACTCCGGAGAAGTTAAAGTTTGATTTATCTATTGAAACTCCATTGGGAGAAACCTTCGTTACCTCCACTGTTTATAAATATTATTTGATTCAAATCGACACTTTCACGTTACGTGTTGATCTTGTCTCTTTGAAAATACTTGCCTTTGATGCGATTTTAGGAAACGATTGGTTAACTACTCATCATGTTTTTCGTAAGGTTGTTAGCTTTCATATTCCTAACCAACCTATTATGCGAATTCAAGCAACCAAACCACTAAATTTAATCATTGTCATATCAAGCCATAAGTAAAGAGCCCTGATCCTTTTGTTGATGACTTCCTTGTGTGGAATGCACCGAAGCCAGACTTTCTGTAGGCGACGTCATGAATGACGATAACAAGTTGATAGGTATCATTGTGAGGTGCTATCTAGGTTAAGGGATAGAAGTCACAGTTGGTATCAATGTGACGTACTATCCAAGTCTTGGATGTGAGTAACAGTTTTGAATGATATTTTTATCATTAATAAATCTCTTGACGTATTCCTGAAGACTTCTTAGCCTACCCCAGAGCGTGAAATCAAATTTTGTATTGACACCAGTACAAAACCCATTTCTTAAACCCTCAAAATAATTTTTTCAACTAAAACGAAAGTAACATGCACCAAAGACGTTGACTCGAGCTGTTGAAGATTACGATCGTACTATTCAATACCATTATGGGAAAGCGAACGTGGTAGCTGACGTGTTGAGTAGAAGATCGTATGCGTTTAAAAGTACGATGTTGTTAACACAAAGACTCATTTCGTATAACTTGCAAATGATGAAGATAGAGTTAAAGACTCTAGGGACCCACGTGAAGATAACGAATATACGAGTAAAATTGACTTTAATCGATAAAGTTAAAGACGCTCAAGCTACATACCCGAATCTGATGAATGTGAAGAAGAAGGTTCAAGAGGGTGTTATTTTAGAAGCAAGAGTTGCTGAAGAGAGGAAATCTCAACCCTCGATTTAATTGACCCATTTGAAATCCTCGATTGAGTAGGAACTGTGGCTTATAGACTCGTTTTACCGCCAAATATATTGCGTGTTTATAACGTTTTTTTTTTCGTATCGATGTTACGTAAATATGTGGACGACCCGAACCACATTATTAATTTAGAACCGGACGAGATAGAGAATGATTTAACTTTTGAAGAGATACGTGTTACAATCTTGGATAAGAAGAATCGTATTCAACACTTAAAGGTTATATCTCAAGAGTTAGAATTTGAAGTGAAGTCAAGGTATACTCACCTGTTCAGCATACCAGGTACGTACGTAAATTTCGAGGGCGAAATTCCATATGGAGGGGAGATTGTGAAACCCCAGATTTTATGAATAAAGAATTTATTTTCTCGAAATAATTTTTTAATATTATGGTGTGAATTTGAGATAATATTATAGTTGTGGGTAGTATTTATAAATTTTGCAAAGTTTGCAAGTTGTTATATTATATTCGATTGATCAGGGAATATTCTTTGTGTCGAAAAATATTCGTACGATGGTACAATTATTGGTGGACCCCACAACGGAATTATTGTCAGATTGAGAAAACGACAAAGATATTTTATTGAAAATAACGGCGGAAGTTTTACCGTTGATACTGTTGAACTACTGGGTAGTAAAAGTACAGTAATACGCGTTGTTGCATAGTAGCACACGGTATTGATTATTGATATTTATGTGAGAAGTCGCTCAGTTTGATTCAATTATTGTCGATTAATAATATGAATTATTATAGCGATGATGACGTTTTGTTTTATTCGTATTATTAACGTAATAAAATAGAAACATCTTTTTATATAAAACAGAATACTTTATTAAAGTTATTCTATAAATAGAATATATTATATTTTATTATGCATAGTGTTGCATAGTATTTTGCATAGTGTTGCATAGTCATTGCATAGTAAAAATCTTTTTATATAAATAGAATATATTATATTTTATTTAAAAGTTTTTTCTTTAAATATATACCGTCAGATTAAAATAAATTAATCTTGACCGTTCATGGATTAGTTACTATGCATTCTATTTTCCTATAAATAGAAGCTCATTCCTTCATTATTTTCTTACGAATTCACTGAACTCTAGAGAGAGAAACTATAGAGAGACAGAAAAAAAAGCTTTTTGCTACTTAACTTTTCTTTTCCTATATCCAGTTTATGTTACAGTAAGGGGTGTTATTCTTTCTTATTCATGAAGAGAACTGTTGTTATTCCATTTTTTATTATTCTGTTGGAATAACCTGTATACGCGGTCTACCCTATACTTGGTGACATTCTTCTATTATTCTGTTGGAACATCCTGTCTGTGTGTTTTACACCGGACCTGGTTTCGTCTTTATTATTATTCCGTTGGAACATCCTGTCTGTGTGTTTTACACCGGACCTGGTTCCGTCTTTATTATTCTGTTGGAACATCCTGTCGGTGCAAATTTTGCCTGAACTGGTTCCGTTATTATTATTCTGTTGGAATAACCTGTCGATGCGAAGTACCGCATGCATGGTGATTTCTTTTGTTATTCCATTCTTTATTATACTCAGTTGGTTAAAGTTTTGACTTCTATACTCCATGAAATTAGTAGAATATCCTTGATATTTGCGCTTCATCCAGTATCTTTTCATGGAAATATTCTTCTGATCATTCTTGAATTTTACTCTACAAAGCAGTATCATGTTGACAATTTGGACGTTAGTAGTTCTTGGACAAATTAATTCTTGAACTTGTTTTATTGAATTCTTATATCATTGTCATCATCCTCATATTTATATTTATTGAAAGTCATCTGTGGCCTGTAATGCATGGATGGACTTGGTATGATTATGACCAGGGATTATTCGGTATAATCATGACCGTAATGTTATAAATGATGTGAAAATTAAAAGTCCTCATTGGCCCGTAGTGCATTAATGAACAGTTTTTGGTATTATTATGGCTATGGATTCTCTTTGGCCTTGGGAGCAAAGATGAATTGTTTTATGGCATGATCAGGACCGTTGATGAAAACACGATTATCTTTGGCCCTTAGTGCATGGATAATTCGTGGTCGTGATACTAAATAATATCCTTGGCCTGTAGTGCAAGGATGATTTAATGATGTGGATTATTTATTGAGCTGAGTCTCAGCGATAAAAGTGATGAAAAACTTTTTAAATCATAAAAGATAGTAGATTCTATTCTCTACTTGACTCTTTTAATGGATTGCTTGATCCGCTGCTGTTAAACTTGATGTTGTTATATTTTATCAGTTTAATACTGTTGAAGGATAACGATAATTTATTCTGCATTATCTTAGTCATAATATTTTTTACTGGGCTAGTTGAGCTCACCCTTTCTTTCACCGTTCTCTTCAGGAAATGAGAACATAGCAGGGACTAGTCGGGGAACGGAGTGACGGTCCAGAGGATAACATTAGTAGTCCTCACTATTCTGTGAAATAGTGTATTAATAATTGTAATGAGGACTCTTTTTAAGTTTATATAATCTCTAGTAGACAATAATTGTATTCAAACGCAGAATTATGTTTTGTCGTATTGTACACGACAGTTGTATTAGTAAGTTGTATTTGATTTATGTACCATATATCTGACGACCCAAGATGGGTGATGTATACCTAATTTTGGGGGCGTCACAGCGCGGGCCCAACAACCTCCCTCGCTGTAAGACCCCAACTTATTATAAATATATAAAATTGAATTCCCTCTATTTATTATTGTGAATAATAAGGCGATAATTTGATATAATACTTTGGTTATGGGTGAAATGTGCAAATTTTGCAAAATAAGCAAGTGGTTATAAAATATTCATTTTGTCGGGGAATATTCGTTTGGTCATGGAATATTCTTTTTGTCGGAGAATATTCGTACGACGGAACAACCATTTGTGGGCCCCATAACGAATAAATGTCGGATGAAGAAAATGACAAGTTTGAGTTTTTATAAATAACGGCGTAATTGTTACCGTTAACACTGTTGGAATACCTGGTGGTTAAAATACAGTAATACGCGTGGTTGCACAGTAGCACATAGTATTGCACAGTATTGTTGAATTAGTAATTCTTACGTAAGAAGGCACTACTCAATAATTGTTACAGTAATTACTGTTCAATATTTTATTTTATTGATTCAATAATTACTGCGTTGATATTTTATATTATAGTTGTTTCAATAATTATCACTGCACAATATTTTCCATTATCAGATCAATAATTTTTATTATTTGGATAATATTATTAGATATCATTATTGACAATGTCTAGAAAGTTCTGTCAAGGAGAGGTTTGGTCACCTAATTGCGCGCCAGTAAGGAGAAAATCCTTATCGAAAAGCTCACTCTTTCCTCTAAAAATAAAATTTTCTTCTTTTTGTCCAAGATGTCTATTATGGTTACTATCTTTTGATTGTATCCATGTTTTGATCTTTATTTTTAAATTCTGCTTCAAAATTGGTTATTATGGAGTATTATTGAACTTGAATAAAACTGTAATACGAATCCATAATATTTGTTCCTTTATCTCACTGGATTCGTTTTCTTTAAGATATTTTTTATCATCGTCAGTCCTAAATGATGATATAACTGAATATCTTTGGACTGTAGTGCAAAGATGAATGATTACCTAATGAATATCTTTGGCTTGTAGTGCAAAGATGAATGATTACCTAATGAATATCTTTGGCCTATAGTACAAAGATGAATGATTACCTAATGAATATCTTTGGTCCGTAGTGCAAAGATGAACAGGTGTTGAGATGAACATGACCAACTGGTGATACAAATAAATATCTTTGGCCTGTAGTGCAAATATGAATATTTGATTCAAGATATATATTGATTGTTGTTACAGGGATAAAATATTAATGATGGACTTTTAAATCTTAGAAGATAGTAGAACTCATTCTCTACTTGACTCTTCTAATGGATTGCTATTTCCGCTGCAGTTGTTGATCTAAAACTTGTTGTCTATTACTCCCTCCGTCCCATAGTTATAGGATGATTTTCCATTTTGAGATGTCCCAATATATAGGCTACTTACTATTTATAAAATTTAGTTGGTCCATTATTTTACTTTTATGCCCTTATAATAAATATTCAACCATTACTCTTTTTTTTTGAAAAAAAAACTTCAATGTCATTATTTTTATCACCACATTTAATGTTGTTGTATTCTCTTTGGTTAAAGTTATATGGTTATGGACTTTAATGGTCAATACACGTCAATCAATGAAATTGAGAGTATAAGTAATGAGTAATTAACTTATTCATTAATTCCATATTAAGGGGTATATATTGAAAATTATGTTAAAAATTGCCACTTAAACTGATTTTCTTAAACTATGTGCTAAAAGAAATCAGCCTATAACTATGAGACGGAGGGAGTATATTTTATCAAATTATTCCCTGTTGAAGACTAATGATAATTTGTTGTATATTATCTTAGTCATAATATTCTTTGCTGGGCTAGTTGAGCTCACCCTTTTCCTTTTTATTCCATTGTTCTTCTCAGGAGAAGAGAATTTAGCAGGAACTAGCCGGGGTATGGAGTGATGATTCAAGATAGTTGTTTTAGTAGTTCTCACTATTTTGTAAAATAGTGTATCAATAATTGTAATGAGGACTCCTTTTGAGTTTGTATACTCTCTATTAGACAATAGTTGTATTCAAACTCACAGTATATGTGTTGTCGTATTTTGCACGACAATTGTATTACTAAAGTTGTATTTGTTTCTATACCATGTATTTGGCGACTCAGAATGGGTGATGTATACATATTTTGGGAGCGTCACAATTGGTATCAAATCTTAGGGATATGATCCCTGGCTGACATGTGAGACAAGAACTAGGAGGGGAGAGACGGGAAATTCCTTCGCTCGTATGATCTGACTAAGTTTATTTGGTATTTATTTGGTCGGTCAGAGTATAGGGATAATATGTGACATGTCAATTCACCCTTGTTTTGTGACAGTATTTGAGAATGGCATGTGCAAATATTAACAATGAAGTGAATCAGACCGTGAAGACACCTTTATTCACCACCCAGGGGAACGTGCAACAAAAGGCAATATTTCTCCTGTAAACAAAACTACCGCACAAACGATGAATGATGGGATGTTTAGAAGCTTTTTGCAATTCATGCAAAATCAGACGAGGGAGACTCGTGCACAAAATACGAGGGAGACTCACAGCCAAGCAGTTCAAAGAGTTGGGACCACCAGAATTTATTGGAAAGCCGGAACCGATCAAGGCGAAAACGTTGGTCAAACAAATTACCAAGATATTCGATGTCTTGGGATGCGCGGAGGAACAGAAGGTTCCATTCGCCACCTTTATGTTCTGCGGAGAGGCAGATTACTGGTGGAAATCTGTGAAGTGTACCCAGCCTGCCGCACTCAACATGTCTTGGGAAACGTTTCAGAAACTATTTAATGACAAGTACTTTCCTGAAAGTATTCGTCATATGAAGGAGGTAGAGTTTATCAGACTGGAACAAAACAACATGACAGTGTCCCAGTACGAGTTGAAGTTTACAGAGTTATCCAGGTTTGCATCTCATTTGGTCGAGAATAAGGAACGAATGACGAGGATGTTTATGAGAGGTCTAAAACCCGAGATTCGACAATATCTTATCTCTCATAATTTTTTTTAATATTCAGATGTTGTAAACAGGGCTCAATTATTAGAGTGAGATAATGAGTATGTTCAAGGCGGTAGTCATCGGAGCAATGAAAACCAGCAGGGAGGAAAACATTCGGACAAAAGCGGTAACCACTCTGGTGGTAATCGTGGCCGTGATAATAGAAGGAGCGAGTCGGGAGGAGATTTCAAGAAGATAAGGTACAACAATGACAACGTAAAGACGTCAACTGTGATAACCCGAGATTTTGAATAATAAAAAAAAATTGCAAATAATTTTTTTATTTAATATTAATATTAATTATCAATTTTGTGACAAGTATCTGTGATACGAGTCTCGAGAAAGTCAATTTGTGTATTGACTAATAAATTAGAGTAGAGTTATGCTTAGTAGAGAATAGAAACCCTAACCCTAATTTCTGGAACGGGATTCGATAGAAAATATAATTAAAATAATTATATTGATAAGTGCGTGTTTGTACTGTATGATTTTATTGATCAATGATTGATCGGGTAGGGTACAATATTAGTAAACCCTAGTAAGGGATTAAAAATGCTAATCTCAAGATTAGAAACCCTAACGCTAGTTAGGAACCCTAATCAAAAGTCGAGAAACCCTAAAATTTAATTCGAGAATCCTAAACCCTAATTAGGAAACCCTAATCCTAATTAGTAAGCCCTAAAGTGATTAGTAAACATTAATGTGTTTAGTAAACTTGTAATATAATTAGGAAACACTAATTATATATTTGAAATCTTGATTTTTTATTTTTAAAGTCCTAATTTCGAAAATCCTAGAAGTTAAGAGTGTAAAACCTAAGGATTAGAACCTTAGGGTTTTAAACCCTAAGGGTTTGGTAAATTCCAAGTATGCCATTAAAATTACATGTACAAAGTCCAAAATACCCTTTTTCTTAGATTTTTAGTAAAAAGATTTGCAAATTTAGTGAGTCATCACTTAAGGATTATCCCATGTGCTAGAAATAAGCTCCAATCTTATCCAAATGGACACCTAGCATGCTTAGATTCTTTGCACCAAATGATTATAAGAGATTAAGAGAGAGAAAGTTACTAAAGTTGGCTAAGTTGCTATCTTACTCTCAACAAACTCTCTCTCTCTCTCCCAACCTTCGAAATTCTTAAGTAAATCAGTCACTAAGTAGCCTCCTAGAACATCAAGTTCAATTTATGAAGATCAAGATCAAGATTTGGACAAGAGAGGTATAAACCCAAACTCAACTTTGATCTTGTATACAAAGAAAGATTTTGTGTTTACATGTTTAGATTTATGTTAGAAGTTGTTTTTAGATGATCTATGATGATCCATCATAGATCCATAGCATCAAAGTTGGTAAAAATTGATTTTTCTCAAAACTGTTCTTGAGCTCGAAAAGTGGTTTGACAACTTAATGTCAGTGATCACAGATCCTTGCTCGTTTATGATTTTTGTTGTTTTAAGTGTTGGATTTGTAGCCTGGTATGTTGTCTTTAATCTGAACGTGCTAGTATAGCCATTAGATGTCTTGATCGTGTGTTATTCATGGTAAAAGTGCGTTGACCGAGCTTGACCGGCTAAAATCTGGGTAACCCAGAAAGTAAGAAACAACGTCTGACAACTATTTGTGAGGTCTTGATCTGACAGGTTTTCGGTTGTGTGATGTTGTGTTTGTAACCATGTTGAAGCCTGATATATGTTATTTCATTACATGGCTTTAGATCATATAAATGAATAGCTAGTAGATAGTGACAGGTGGTCAAAGTAGACCACTTGGTCTGTTTTTGATATTCTAGAATTTCCAGAAAACGTATGAACCGAGTTTTTGTCAGAGATTGACCGAGTCATAAATTTTGATTCTGTTAGTGTTAAAATTTTCTACTAATGTATACACGTTCCTTGACATGAGAAATATAGCTATGAACCAAGAAATAAATAAACTAATGAACAGAACATGTATATAATCGAGCCACAAGGTAGTACCCTGAAGCTGCCTGGGTTTCTGGGTTACCCAGAAAGCCCAGGAGCTGTCTGACAGTCATTTTGAATGGTCGGATCTTGCTGTGTTGTTATGTTAGGACTCTGTTAATGATTGATAGTTGTAGTATTATATGTGTACTACGATATTGAACCTTAAATTAGCCCAGAAACGATTTTTAACTGAGCATTTAAGCTGGTCAAACAAGGCAGGTTGATAGCAAAGCTGTCAGTGTTCTTGAGCTCAAGAACACCAAAAGCGACGCTTTGTGTCGCTAAAGACCTATAACGACGATTTTATTATTTTTGAATTTCTGAATATTCCAAAAATTATTTAAAAATAGAAATAAATTATTAAAATTACTAAAAATGGTTTTAAAAATCATTTTAAATTCTGAAAAATAACTTTTAATTATTTGGGACATTTTTCATTAATATTTATAATTATTTGAATATTAATGATATTTAATTTCTTTAATTAGTGTATTAAATAAATTACAAAAAAATAATTTAATATTATAAAAAATCATTTTAAATAAGAATAATGTATTTAAAAATATTTGGAGTTATAAAATGTGACTTTTAATATTTTTAGAGACTTTTTATTAATAATTAATATTAATGATATTAGATTTATTTAATTATTATATTAAATAAATGAATTAAAAAAATGATTTTATTGATTTAAAAATCATTTAAAAATGAGAAAAATATTTTAAGTTATAATTAATGACTTTTAATATTTTGATAATAATTTCATTAATATTTAAATATTAATGGTGATGATTTAAAAATGATCTTAATTACTTTAAAAATTATTTAAGTAGAATATTAATGATTTAAAAATATTTTAAGTTATTAATAATAACTTTAATATTTTGACAAGTATGTTATTAATATTTTTATATTATTAAATATTAATGATAATAAGATTATTTGATAATTAAATCATTTAAAAATGCTTTAAGTATTTGAAAAATTATTATAAATTATAATAATTATTTATTAAAAGTTTCCAAAAAATATTATAAACGATATTTGACTTATCTAAAATAATATTGAAGCTTAGAGAACAAGTTTAATTGACAATCAATTTGTTAATTGTCGGATAAGGTGACCAGAACATTGAGAGTGGACCGAAGTCCAACCAGAATGAACTAGTTAGACTTGTTAAGTGTTTATATGGGTTATAAACACTAATGTGACTATGTGGTAATGTGTCTAGGAGAAGTTTAACTGTAAAATACAGTATTACGTGTTATAAATGATTGTGCTAATTGTGAGACTGATATTGTTGATTATAGGTCTTACGAACGCAGTTAATTATATTGTGTAGCTGTAATCAACGCGGAAGGCAAGTTTCCTAACTCAACCTTGAGTTATATTCATTCAATTATTATAATGGTTAATTATTGCTAATTATATCATGTCCAAGAAATTTATTGTTGATTATTCGCAGTTAGTGCATGGTTAATAATTCAAATTGAATTACTGATTCAGAGAATATACAATTGTAGAATAACTGTTGTTGGAAATTCATTTTCGTAGAAGATAGAATTGACAGTACAGATAATTCCTGTTTATTGTCAAATTATGTTGAGAAATGTCTTAGCTAATTATTCTAGCTAGACGCATATTTGTTAGAACTTGATAAATTCGAGAAGAGAATTCAATTGTTATTGATAGATCGATGCAAATTTTTTTTGGCTAGATCGATAAGTAAATAGAATTTGAAATCATAGTATTTCGTTGTTAAATCAAAATCTTGATTTTGAGACTGAGAAGAACAACCTTTTATATAAAGGGAACAAAACTTTTAAGTCGTATATCGACCACTGCGCGCGACCTAAGTATTATGCATAATATCGGGTACAAGGAGTTGGCCGGCTCTAAGTACTTGCAGAGGGGTATGATTTAATCTTTATGGTTATCTGATACTCCTGCGTATGTATCAAAGTAAATCTTTGATAGGTACCCGAGAAAGTAGAAGTTCTAAATCCAATGGATCGTTCAACATAAATCTGGAAAACATTCCACTTTGCTATTTCGTAGAATTAATTCTTGATTATTCATTGAATATCGTAGAAAACCTTGAAAGCGTTGTACTCTTTCATTATCAGATTATTGTTGCGGAGAATGTTAGAAGACTTGATATTGATTTCTATATCTTTATTGTATGTCTTAACTTGCGGGGTAAACTTGTTGCTCACCCTTGCTATAAATAAAAGTTTTCGGCTAGGGACAAAGTTGTAGAAGGTGCTTCGAAGAAGAACAAGGGAAAAGGCATAGTTATAAATTAGTTATGATGAACAATATTATTATGTTGTATTGTATTGTAAATCTTTTTTGTATATCTAAGGGGTATTTCTGTAATGTTAAGGTTAGTGGACCTGGGACTTATATATTAACAACTTATGGTAATGAGTTATGTATTCTTATTTATATTTAAATAGGACCCCAAACTCGGGAGTCAGGTAACTCGAATTTGGGGGTGTCACATGTTGGTATCAAAGCTATAGTGACCAAGGTGTCACCAGTAAGTAGAGGAGCCGTAGGTTATAAACTTTAAGTGGGGTGGGGGAAAACCTTAGGATTATAACCATACGTGAGATAGAGAAAACTCATTTAGAGTTCTAAGTGAGAGATTGCCGAAATGCATGAATAATGCGATATGTGGACACTTAGTTTGAGAAGTTTGTACTGTTGAAGTACTAATCAAGTTGTTTAAACTGATTGTAGGATGTCTAGAGAAGATAAAACGAGTGCGGTGATGCTAGTGGCTGTTGCACTAGTGCCAGGAGCCGAGGTACCAGCGCAAAGTGAATCGGTTGAGAAGGTGAGAGAAGATGAACCCATGGTCAATCTAGGGAGTGATCATGATGATTATCCCGAGATGTATCTGAGTGGAGATGATGAGGCAGAGTCTGAGCAAGCTAAGGTGGAGAAAAAGAATAAGACTAAAGTTGAAGAACAAGATCAACTAGCTGCAGAAGTTCAAGAACTCTAGAGTAAGGCATTTCTCTTGGAGGAACTGTGGAAGACGGAGTGAGGGTTACGCGAAATGACTGAAGAAAGGAACGAGCTCAAGGCGCAGATAGAAAGGATGAAGGCGGAAGGTGATTGATCGTCTGAAGGGACAATCAAGCAACAGAAAGATAAGAAAAAGAGAAAGAGGGACAACGACAACCCTAATTCTGAAAAGTCAAGCCCGGAGAAGAAGCAAGCCTGTAGCAAGTGTGGAAAGACTCACACGGGAGAATGCATGATGTGGAAGAATGTCTGTTTCAACTATAAGAAGAAAAGACATATTTCTCTGCATTGTCCTAAGCCGAATTTGAGGAAGTGTTTTTTATGTGGGAAGACGGGTCATGGATTCAACAAGTGTCCCATCAAGAAGAAGACTGGTGAAGGGAATGGTCGGTAGACAACTTAGATATATGTAATAGTATCTTTTGGGTAGAAGACTATGATATTAAGTGTTGTAATATCAAGAATGATGTTTAAGCATATGTAAATATATATGTTTTATGAATGAAATCTTTATGTTCTATATGAATATAAGATTAAGATTAATTTGTGTGTTCTTAAAACTCATACTTATGGTATGTTAATGACTCATAATTATATGAAATGTTTTGAACCCCTCAGCGAATGGACGCCAAAGGTCTAACTAGGATAAGTTCATACACTCATATAATTGTGGCAAGTTCCTGAACTCATAAGTGCGGTAAGTTTGACGAACTGGTAATAACTATGTGTGAATGGAGAATTGCAACTTTTTGTGTAAAGTTGTGTCGTTAATCCTGATATGATTTAAAAAAGGGATAGTAAATGTGTTAAGTATTATATGTACTATGTGTTATTTTAATAAATATGCGATTATGTGTTGAATTCTAATTGTGTTAAGAATTTGTGTAAAGAAAGAGAATTAATATAAGATTTTTATTCAAATCAGATCATGCCGCCTAGATGACAGAATCGAAACCAACGAGAAGAACAGTCGATAAGTAATGAAGTAGGTCAAGCTGACCCGATGCAAAACATTACAAATATGATAGCCCAAGCTATGAAGAATAGAACTCCAGCTGCAAGAGGGAGAGGGAGGAATCAACCAGCCGACAGATTGGCTAACTTTAAAGACTTTAAAGCGGTAGGACCGCCTAAATTCAAAGGAACCACGGATCCGATTGAAGCCCAAACTTGGGTAAATGAGATGGAGAAAGCATTCGTTATTGCGCGAGTGGCAGAAGAGCAGAAGATGGCTTTTGCGACATATTTGATGAAAGGAGAAGCCAATTACTGGTGGAAGACAAATCAGGACAGAGCTGGTACATCGGTGGTTTTGTGGACAAGATTCAAGGAGTTGTTCTTTGAGAACTACTTCTCACCAAGTATGCAATCCAGGATGGAAGTCAAATTCTTAGAACTTAAGCAGGAGAACATGTCGGTAACAGAATACGCTGCCAAATTCAACGAGTTGTCTAGATTTGCACCTCATCAGGTGGACACAGAGGCAAGAAAGGCGAGAAGATTTGAGAACAGACTGAAGCCGGGAATATTACACAAGGTAGCGGTATTGCAGATCAATACGTTCGCGGCTTTGATGGAGAAAGCGTTAATTGCTAAAGGAGGGAGCAAAGCTGCATCTCGATTTCATCAGGATAAGAAGAAGAAGATAAATGATGGTGGAAGCAGTGGTAATAGTAACCCTAATAAGAGGAAATGGAGTGAGAATACCCAATCAGGTGGTAAAACAGAGGACAATAGGAAAGAAAGGGAGCTATGTGCAAATTGTGGGAAGAACCATGCAGGAGTTTGCCTGAAGAAGAAAGGAGTCTGTTATAATTGCGGGCAAGAGGGACACATGTCACCCAATTGTCCTAGTCCGAAGAAGATACATGGTTGCTTTGCGTGCGGATCGACGGATCACCTGGAACGGAACTATCCAAAGAGGAATACTGAGAAAGAAAGTGGCAACAAGGGACCCAGTAGCGGAACCTTGGCAATTCGAGGACCTGCACAACCAGGAAGACCAACAGCCTGTACATTCAACATGACGGCACATGATACAGTGATTGCTCAGGAGGTGGCAGCAGGTAATGATTTCGTTTAGAAATTTAATTACGCTAGTAATATGAGTTAGATATTGTTGTGGATTGTTTCTGTTATAGATTTAAGTCACATGTTAGAATTTGAGACACAATTTAATATTGTGTTAATAAAAATGAATTGATGATACAACTTTAAAAGATTATAGAGAATAAGAAAGTATTGATTCCGAGGACGGAATCCTTTTAAGGAGGGGTGAATGTGATAACCCGAGATTTCGAATAATCAAAAAAATTTGCGAATAATTTATTTATTTATTTAATATTAATATTAATTATCAATTTTGTGACAAGTATCTGTGATACGAGTCTCGAGAAAGTCAATTTGTGTATTGACTAAAAAATTAGAGTAGAGTTGTGCTTAATAGAGAATAAAATTAGCTAGAGATTGTCTAGTTGCAAAATCAAGTTCAATGGGGATGGTGACTCCAAAAGCTGTCCCGGACAAGTCAAAGTCGGTGGTTCCAGGAAGGGCGTTTGTTGTGACTACTCAAAATGCGAGGAACCCAAACGAGGTGATCACGGGTAAGCTAATCATAAACTCTTGCAAAATTTATACTTTATTTGATACCGGTTCTACCCATTCTTTTATCTCTCCCTGCTTGTGCTCAACGTTTAAACTTGACTCCATAGAAGTTAGACCTTGACTTATCTGTTGAGACTACGTTAGGAGAAACTTTCATTACATCTACTGTTTATAAATCTTGCTTTATTCAAGTTGGTACCATCACATTACCTGCTGATCTTATTTTGTTGAAAATTCTTGCATTTGATGTGATTTTAGGGATTGATTGGTTAACCACTCATCATGTTAAAATTAATTATTTTCGTAAGGTTGTCAATTTTCATATTCCTAACCAACCTGTTATACGAATTCAAACAACCAAACCACTAAAATCAATCACTGTCATATCAAGCCATAAAGCTATTCGTTTATTAAAAAACGGATGTTAAGATTTCTTAGCCCATGTCACGGATTTGAACAAAAACACGTCAGATTTGAATAATATTTCTGTTGTTAGTGAATTTCCTGAAGAACTTCCTGGTCTACCCCCAGAACGTGAAGTTTAATTCTTTATTGACCTTGAACCTGGTACAAAGCCCTTATCTAAAACCCCATATCGAATGGCTCCTATTGAACTTCAGGAGTTAAAGGTCCAACTATAGGAGTTGTTGGACATCGATTTCATTTGTCTTAGTACATCTCCTTGGGGTGCTTCTGTTTTATTCGTAAAGAAGAAAGAAGGTAGTATGCAAGTTTGTATCGACTACCGAGAATTGAATCATGTAACTATCACGAATAGGTATCCGTTACCTCGCATTGATGACTTGTTCGACCAGTTGCAAGGAGCACAATTCTTTTCAAAGATCAATATTCGTTCTAGATATCATCAGCTGAAGATTAAAACTGAGGATATTCCAAAGACTGCCTTCAGAACTCGGTACGGGCATTATGAATTCTTAGTCATGTCTTTTGGATTGACTAATGCTCCTGCTGCTTTTATGGATATGATGAACCGTGTATTCAAAGAATATTTGGATCAGTTTGTTGTTGTCTTTATTGATGACATCCTCATCTATTCCAAAAGCTGTGAAGATAATGAGCGGCAATTGAAGCTGGTACTGCAAAGGCTTTGTGATAAAAAGCTATATGCCAAGCTGAAGAAATGCGAGTTCTGGCTTGAGGAAGTAGCATTCATTGGGCACGTGGTGTCAAAACATGGAGTATATGTTGACCCGACGAAGATTGAAGCCATAGAAAGTTGGGAGCAACCGAAGTTGGTGACCAAAGTACGTAGCTTTTTGGGCTTAGGTGGTTACTATCGGAGATTCGTGGAAGGATTTTCTCGAATCGCTACCTCGTTAACTTAGCTGACTCGTAAAGATACAAAATTTGGTTGGAGCGAGGATTGTGAGAAGAGTTTTATAGACCTCAAGAGAAGACTCATTTCGGCACCTATTTTGACAATACCATCTGGTTCGGATGGATTTGTTATCTACAACGATGCTTCAGGCAAAGGGTTAAGATGTGTTCTCATGTAACATTGGAAAGTCATAGCCTATGCCTCGCGATAATTTAAAGAATATGAGAGGAATTATCCTACTTATGATTTGGAGTTGGCAGCAGTCATTTTCGCATTAAAGATCTGTAGACACTACCTGTATGGGGAGAAAGTGGAGATCTATACAGATCATAAAAGCCTCAAATATTTCTTCACCCAAAAAGAACTCAACATGCGGCAACGACGTTGAGCTGTTGAAAGATTATGATCACACCATCCAATATCATCCTGGAAAAGCAAACGTGGTAGCTGACGCATTGAGTAGAAGATCATATGCGGATACGAGTGCAATGTTGTTAACACAAAGGTCCATTTTGTATGACTTGTAAAGGATAGAGATAGAGGTAAAGGCTCCAAGTACCCACGTGATGATATCAAACATACGAGTAGAACCAACTTTAATTGATAAAGTTAAAGCTGCTCAAGCTACGGACATTGAGCTAATGCATATGAAGAAGAAAGTGCAAGAAGGTGCTATTCCAGAAGCAAGAATTGATGAAGAAAGAATACTTTGAGTCAACTCCAAACTTTGTGTTCCTAACGATTTTGACTTGAAGCATAGAATCATGATGGAGGCACACAACACACCGTTTGCAATCCATCTTGGTAGTACCAAAATGTATCATGATCTTCCACATACATTTTGGTGGAGCAATATGAAAAAAGAGATCGCGGAGTTTATCTCGAGGTGTTTAACTTGTTAACGTGTAAAGACGGAGCATCAAGTGCCAAAGGGTCCATTGCAACCACTTGAGATTCTAAAATGGAAGTGGGAACACATTACTATGGATTTCGTTACAGGTCTTCCCAAGGTTTCTCAAGGCATATATGCGATTTAGGTTATTATTGATAGATTAACCAAGCCTGCCCATTTCTTGCCTATACAGAAGACTTATTCCCTTGAACGTCTTGTTAGTATGTACGTGAATGAGATTGTAAGATTACATGGCATGCTAGTATCCATAGTTTCGGATCGTGACCCAAGATTTACTTCACGATTTTGGGTTAGCTTGCAGAAAGCTATGGGCAAGGATTTACGATTCAGTTCGTCATACCATCCTCAAACGGACGGGCAATCAGATAGGACTATTCAAATTCTTGAAGATCTATTAAGACTTTGTGTCCTAGATTTCAAAGGGAGTTGGGATAAGTACCTACCATTGGTGGAATTCTCCTACAACAACAGTTATCAGGCAAGTATAGGTGTGGCTCCATTTGAAGCATTGTATGGACGAAAGTGTTGCTCTCCAGTATGTTGGGATGATTTGGGTGAAACAATGTTGTTGGGACCAGAATTGGTACGCATAACTACAAAGAAGATCCAAATGATCCGACAATGTATATAAACAGCACATGATCGACAAAAGAGTTATGCGGATCCTCATCGGAAGGACTAAGAATTTAATATTGGGGATCATGTATTGTTATGTGTTGCACCATGGAAGGGAGTTACAAGATTTGGGAAGAGAGGAAAGCTCAATCCACGATTTGTTGGTCCATTTGAGATTCTTGACCGAATAGGAAATGTGGCCTATAGACTCGCATTACCTCCAAGTATGTCTCGTGTTCATAATGTTTTTTTTCATATATCTATTCTTCGTAAATATGTTAAATACCCGAACCATATTATTGAGTTAGAAACAGAAGAGATAGCCGAAGATTTAACGTACGAGGAGGTTCTTGTTAAGATCTTAGATAAGAAAGAGCATATCCTACGCACCAAGGTTATACCACAAGTTAAGGTGTTGTGGAGAAACCATGCTATTGAAGAAATTACACGGGACTTGGAATCAGAAATGAAAGCGAGGTATCCTCACTTTTTCGAAACACCAGGTACGTATGTCAATTTCAAGGACGAAATTTCATAAGGATGGGAGGTTGTAAGACCCCAACTTATTATAAATAAAATCTAATTTCCTCTATTTATTATTGTGAATAATAAGGTGATAATTTGATATAATACTTTGGTTATGGGTGAAATGTGCAAATTTTACAAAATAAGCAAGTGGTTATAAAGTATTCTTTTTTTTTCAGGGAATATTCGTTTGGTCGTGGAATATTCTTGTTGTCGGGGAATATTCGTACGACGGCGCAACCATTTGTGTGCTCCATAACGGATAAATGTCGGATGAAGAAAATGACAAGTTTGAGTTTTTATAAATAACAACGTAATTATTACCGTTAACACTGTTGAAATACCTGGTGGTTAAAATATAGTAATACGCGTGGTTGCACAGTAGCACACGGTATTGCACAATATTGTTGAATTATTGATTCTTACATAAGAAGGCACTACTCAATAATTATTACAGTAATTACTGTTCAATATTTTATTTTATTGATTCAATAATTGTTGCGTTGATATTTTATATTATTGTTATTTCAATTATTGTCACTGCATAGTATTTTCCATTATCAGATCAATAATTCACATTATTTGGATAATATTATTAGATAGCATTATTTGCAATGTCTAGAAAGTTCTATCAAGGAGATGCTTAGTCACCTAATTGCGCGCCAGTAAGGAGAAATCCTTATCGGAAAGCCCCCTCTTTCCTGGGAACTGCCTGATTGTCATTATTGTAATTCTGTAATATTATTTGTGAATAAATAATTATTGATTTATATGATAAGAAAATATTTATTTGATGTGGATATAAATGATTAATATATTTATTGTAGTTATAAATGAAGGAATTAATGCTGAGGTGTTTTATCAGTAATTTGTCGGATTGAAAGTATTAAAAATCATACGTTTATGGATTTCAGATATTTTCTTTCTGGAGATTGGAAAAACTTTCTTCTGCAAAGTTGTAGATAATTCGATTTCATGTGGAATGGGCATATAATTCTTATTTTTCTGATAAACAGGCTATTTTCTATGAATTACTGAAGTTTCAAAAAATAATATGATTTTTATTAAATTATGGGTGGGACCCACTTTTGGTTGGTGTTGAATAAACATGTGGGCTGCTACTATTTTTCAGATTTGGCATGCTAGAGTTTTCAACAAAGTGTGCGTAGAATGAAAGAAATGAAATATTATTATTTTATTATTTAGTCTCCTTTGGCGTTTCAGCATTTTCCTATAAATAGGCGCTTAGGTTAGAATTAAAAATTACACCAGAAACAAGTTTTCTTTCTCTCTATATTGACGAGCATATTTTTGTGAGTATTTAGATACTTTGAGGGTTGCTATTCAGTGCATGTTTCCTTTGGCTTTACGTCCGATATTCCGATCAGAAATATTGTTATTTTGAGGTAAGAGATGTTATTTTATTCGCAAATGATATTATTTATTTCAATATCATTATGTCAAAATATTGGTCTGAACTTTTTATCAAATTTGAAACTTTTTGTGTTGGGGTTACTATTCACGTATACGACACTATTCACGAATACGACACTATTCACCGAAAAATGAAATTTTCTTCTTTTTGTCCAAGACGTCTATTATGGTTACTATCTTTGATTGTATCCATGTTTTGATCTTTATTTTTGAATTCTTCTTCAAAATTGGTTATTATGGAGTATTATTGAACTTGGATAAAACTGTAATACAAATCCATAATATTTGTTCCTTTATCTCACTGAATTCGTTTTCTTTAAGATATTTTTCATCATCGTCAGTCCTAAATGATGATATAACTGAATATCTTTGGACTGTAGTGCAAAAGATGAATGATTACCCAATGAATATCTTTGGCCTGTAGTGTAAAGATGAATGATTAACTAATGAATATCTTTAGCCTGTAGTGCAAAGATGAATGATTACCTAATGAATATCTTTGGCCCGTAGTGCAATGATGAACAGGTGTTGAGATGAACATGACCAATTGGTGATACAAATGAATATCTTTGGCCTGTAGTGCAAAGATAAATATTTGATTCAAGATATATATTGATTATTGTTACAGGGATAAAATATTGATGATGGACTTTTAAATCTTAGAAGATTGTAGAACTCATTCTCTACTTGACTCTTCAAATGGATTGTTATTTCCGCTGCAGTTGTTGATCTAAAACTTGTTGTCTATTATATTTTATCAGATTATTCCCTGTTGAAGACTAATGATAATTTGTTGTATATTGTCTTAGTCATAATATTCTTTGCTGGGCTAGTTGAGCTCACCCTTTTCCTTTTTGTTCCATTGTTCTTCTTAGGAGGAGAGAATTTAGCAGGAATTAGCCGGGGTATGGAGTGATGATTCAATATAGTTGTTTTAGTAGTCCTCACTATTTTGTAAAACAATGTATCAATAATTGTAATGAGGACTACTTTTGAGTTTGTATACTCCCTATTAGACACTAGTTGTATTCAAACTCACAGTATATGTGTTATCGTATTTTGCACGATAATTGTATTACTGAAGTTGTATTTGTTTCTATACCATGTAGTTGGCGACTCAGAATGAGTGATGTATACCTATATTGGGGGCGTCACACTCGCCCTTGAGTGCCTAATGCATATCACCTGCGCCCAACACCTACCACCTGCGCCCCTGCATGCCCAACAACTACCTTCTGTGGCCTTGTGTGCTCAGAGTGCCCTCGTGCTCCCAGCGTTTGTTGCCTATGTCCGTGCGCGCCCAACGCCTGCCTCACGTGCCTTGTTTGCCTAGCGCCTGCCTCCCGCGCCTTTGCGCTTCTAGCGCTTACCTCCCGCGCCTTTACGTGCCTAGCGCCTACCTCAAGCGCCCTTGCTAGCCTCGTGCACCCGCGTGAGCCCATCATTTGCTACCTACGCCTCCGCACGCCCAACACCTTCCTTTCGCACCCTTGCATGCCTAGTGCGCCCAAGACCTGTGCCCACGCTCCCTAACGCCCGCGCTCTTCAGTGCTTGGTGCACTCTTTCCATGTACACCTGCACCCTATCTCTACAAATAGCAAAAACACTAATGCATTTTCTTTAAGCTTTCCGAAGCCAACCAAAACAATCCAAACCCATCGGCAGTGTACCATTGTATTTTTCCCTAGACTCATGATTTATTTTTATTTTGTTAAACAATCCTCGTCATCATAAGCAACAACAACCAATCTTACTTGATCCTGGTCTTTCATTTATTGACTGGTTTACACAAAGTCTATCCCCAATGACTTCAGCACACCGATTTGAGAATGACTCCAGATTCAAAGGATAAGATTTCAGACAATAAGTAAGACCAGAACCAAAACCAATAAAGTGGGACTTCAAGCTTCTGAGTTTGGACATTCTTTGGCAACTATCAGATGCACCATAATTTGTTTTGATCAGTTAATCAGACTTCAGCTTAGCGAGAGATCTCAAACTTCCGCCTTCAAAGTTAGGTTCTCTCATGGCTTCTGAACCACTTTGGGTCCCTCCCAGGACTTTGGAAGAACTTTTTGTTGAAAAATTTCCAGTGACGCCATCAGACATCTTCTCCATAAGCATTCTGAGTAATCTTAAGAGCTTCGACCATGTTTAATTGGACTTCAACATCGTAAATTGAGCAACTTTGGACTTCAACTTTTGCACCAAGATCACAATTAGATGTGACGCCCCCAAAATAGGTCCACACAACACATTCTGTGTGACACACCCAAAATAGGTATACACAACCCATTCTGAGTCGCCAAATACATGGTACAAAATTCAAATATAAACTTAATTTACACAATTATCAAATGTCGTGCAGAATACGATAAAACATAAGCTGAGAGTTTTAACACAAATATTGTCTTATAGACAATATCCAAACTCAAATAGAGTCCTCATTACAATTATTATCACACCATTTTATAGAATAGTGAGGACTACTATAACCACCATCTTGGACCATCACTCCATTCTCCGACTAGTCCCAGTTATATTCTCATTTCTTGAAGAGAAATTGAAAGAAAAGGGTTAGCTCAACTAGCCCAGTAAAGAATATTATGACTAAGATAATGTAGAATAAATTATCCTTAGCCTTCAACAGTGTAAAAACTGATAGAATACAATAGACAACAAGTTTAACTGCAGTGGAACAACAATCCATTAGAAGAGTCAAGTAGAGTATTATGTCTACTATCTTCTATGATTTAAAAGTTCATCATCAATATTTTATCTCAGTAACACATCTCAATAAATAATCCACATTACCAAATTATCCATGCACTACGGGCTAAGGATATTCGTTAGTATCACAAATGGTCATGATCATGCCAAAAAATTGTCCATCAATGCATTACGAGCCAATGAGGACTTTTACCACATCATTTGTAACATTGCAAGTCATGATTATATCGATAAATAATTCCTGGTCATAGTCATACAAATCAATAGTCCATCTATGCACTACGGGCCAAAGATTACTTTCATCACAATTTAAGCATGAGGATGATGACAATGATATAAGAATTCAATTAAGTGAAAGCAATGATAAATTTTAAAGATTTATAATTTAATTTATCCAAAGTTCAAGAATGTCTAAATTTTCAACATGAAAACTACTTTATGGAGTAAAATTCAAGAATAATATTCATGTATCAAAAATAATCTGGACATAAAAGAAATCAATTTTTGTCGTGAATAGTACCCCGGGTGAATAATACCCGAATGAATAATACTTAGTGAATAGTATCCCATGAATAGTACCGTATGTATGAATAGTGTCGTATGTATGAATAGTACTCTGGCATGAAAATATTAAAATTTAACAAGAATGTTCAGAAAAATATTTCTGTGAAATGATACTAGATGAAGCGCAAATTTCAAGGATATTCTACTAATTTCAAGGAGTATAGAAGCAATACTTATCAAAATAAGTGTAGAATTAGGAATATGAAATGAAATAATATTACTTACATACTACAGAGTATGGAAGAAAATATTATTTCTTACGAATATTGACCAAAAATAATATCCATTTTACCTTAAAAGGAGAATATTTCTGACTGGTATAGCGGGGATATTCTTGAAAAAAAACTTGTATTGTTTTGTTTTGTATTGTTTTCTACGCTCAAAGCTTCCTTAAACTCAAAAGAAATACACTCTATATTATAGAAGAAGAATTCTCTGATTCTGGTGTGATTTTCATATCTAAACTAAGCATCCTATTTATAGGAGAATGACATGGTACTATTTGAATTAGAAAATCACGGGTGCACATAAGAAAATCACCGACGAATTTGACGAATTCGTCTGATTTTACTATGCAGCACTATGCAAATACTATGTAAGCACTATGCAGTACTATGCAATAAAATAAAATAAAATATATTCTATTTATGAAAAGTATTATATTTTATATAAAAAGTTTTTTGTTTTATTACTATTATAATAAAAATAAAACAAAAACTGAGATAACTTTCTATCGACGCTTTTGAAAAATGAATAAGTGGGGGTCCATGTAATAAGCCAAACTTACAACAAATACTTCATAAACCCCCCCCCCTCTATTTATCACCAATCACTAGTCTTCAATAAACACATTTTTAATTATTCATCATTAATATTATAGCTCACAATATTAACAACCAGATCATTTCTAGGAAAGAGGGGACTTTCCGATAAGGACTTCTCCTTATTAGCACACAATTAGATGACCAAACCCATTTAATCGACAGAACTATCTAGACATTGTCAATAATGCAAATAATAATATGAATAAATGTGTCGTCTTAATTATTGATTTAATAATATAAAATATTGTGCAGATGATACTGTGACAATAATTGAATCAATAATATGAGATACTATGCAATAGTTATTGTGGTAATAATTGAATAAAACTGAGTGACTTCTCACGTAAGCATCAAAAGACACTATATAATACCGTGTGCTATTGCGCAAACACGTGTATTACTGTACTTTTATCACTGGGTATTTCAACAGTTAACGGTAAAAGTCTTGCCATTATTTTTATAAAAAAGTTAATTTTGTCACTTTTAAAATCCGACAGTAATTTTGTTGTGGGGTCCACCAATGATTGTGCCATTGTACGAATATTTCCTTATAAAACGAATATTCCCCGACCAACCGAATAATTTATAACAATTTGATTACTTTGCTAAATTTGTAAATATTACCCACAACTATAGCATTATATCAAATCCACACCTTATTATTCAAAATAATATTTAAAGAAAATTAAATTTTATTCATAAAAAGTTGGGGTCTTACAACCTCCGCTCCTTATGAAATTT
The DNA here is from genome assembly GCA_020205505.1 of Panax japonicus. Lineage (NCBI taxonomy): Eukaryota > Viridiplantae > Streptophyta > Magnoliopsida > Apiales > Araliaceae > Panax > Panax japonicus. The sequence continues at coordinate 17,565,671 of CM035107.1, read as the reverse complement.
CATCCTCAAAATTGGGTACGTACCTGGTATGTCGAAGATGTGAGGATACCTTATTTTCATTTCAGATTCTAACTCCTAGGTCATTTCCTCAATATCGTGGTTTCTCCATAAAACTTTGACTTAGGTATAACATTTGAGCGTAGAATATGTTCCTTCTTATCCAAGATTTTAACAGGTACCTCTTTATACGTTAAATCTTCCGCTATCTCGTCTGGTTCTAATTCAATAATATGGTTCGGGTCTTCCACATATTTACGTAACATAGATATGTGAAAAATATTATGAACATGAGACATACTTGGCGGTAAGGCGAGTCTATAGGCCACAGTTCCTACTCGGTCGAGGATTTCAAATGGACGAATAAATCGAGAGTTGAGATTTTCTCTCTTCATCGACTCTTACTTTTGGAATAACACATTTTTGTACTTTCTTCTTTATATTCATCAGCTCTGAGTGTGTAGCTTAAGCGGTTTTAACTTTATCGATTAAAGTTGGTTCTACTTGTATATTTGACATCATCACGTGGGTCCTCGGAGTCTTTAACTCTATCTCCATCATTTGTAAGTCATACGAAATGGGTCTTTGTGTTAACAACGTCGCACTCATAACCGCATACGATTTTCTGCTCAACGCGTTAGCTACCACGTTCGCTTTTCCAGGATGGTATTGAATGGTATGATCGTAATCTTTCAATAGGTTGAGCCAACGTCTTTGGGGCATGTTACGTTCATTCTGGGTGAAGAAATATTTGAGGGTTTTGTACTGGGTTTAAGGTCGATACAAAATTCGAGTTCACGCTCTGGGGGTAGGTGATACGTGGGTTTTATACCTGCGAATCGGTTCCTAATCCAAACTTAATCGGTGTTAATTCCTTGTTTTTATGTTTTGTTTTACTTATTTAGTGTTATTTTGTGTATAGGTTTGGTGGTGTTGCAATTGATCAAAAAGGGTGGACTTAAGGTGCATTGTGGCAAGAAAAGGAGCAAAAAAAGTCCTATTAAAGTAGCCATGCCCGCCGGGGCGGGCATATTTAAGTTTAACACCCCCCGCCGGGGCGGGGGGTCTTGAAGTCAGATAGTAGGAGCCATAGAGCAGTCCTAGTTGGTTCCTAATACTGTAATCACAGAGCTTAAGTGTTTGTGTTGGCTTAGGATTCATAATGGCGTGGATTTACAGTTGGAATGCATGTCTTAGCTAGTTATATTACATCTAATAACAAGATTTGAAGAGAGATCGACACAAGGCAATTAATTTTGATTGAAGACAAATTTTACAGTAAAAGCATTGGAGTGAAGATTTTGAAGAGGATTTTCATATCAATTGCAGATTAAGGCTAAAAGGAAAGGGTGTTCTGAATTTATTATTCTTCTCTAGTTTTATATTTTTAATTGGAAGGATGTTATCTTTGATCAATTCAGTTTTTAATTCCATGATGATGAACTAAATTACTTTTTAGGCTTATGATGGATCTTTAAGTGGAATGATGATTGTGTAATCTTTGATTTTCAGTTTAATAAGCTATTATTAAGTTTATCTATATTAATTCATGCTTGAATTTATGAGTTGCCTGATCAACAATTCTTTGTGGACTTGTATGGATTCGAGAGAGGAAGTACGAGTCTAGACTAGTTAATATAGCATTGTTCTTGAATTCAGTGAATGAATGGAATCTTGATGAATGTTAGGGTAGAGATATGCTTAACATCGCATGTAATCGAATAGAGAACTTGATCTTAACCCTTCTTTGATTGTAATTCATATAGAGATATAGTGAGTTAATTAATTAAGGTGTTTAACTTATTTCTATCTAAATTGTAGATTTGAGTTAATATGATGTTAGTGCATCGAGAGGTGGCTAATTCTACTTTCGTGTTCTTGATTAATAAACTGGGATAGTGAATTAAACTGGAATAAAGGTTAATAATCAGAGTGAAGCTTAGGGTGAAGTTGTAAGCCTAATTCTCCAATACTTGTTTAAAATTTCAGTTTTTGAGATTTGTGATTGTTTTGTGATCTTAGTATTTTTCGTAATATTAGTTTTTAATAATTATAAGAATTAAATTGAATAGTTTAATAAAATTAGGATTAATAGGAAGCTGATAATTGTGACGCCCCAAATCCGGGTATTTTCCAACCTGACAGATGGTGCTCCACGATACTACAATTCATACAGTCATTCCATTGAGATAACAACAAAATGATTGTATTTACTATCTTTGTATTACAATAATACCAAGTCTTATCCCAGGTTCATAAACCGAATACATTCTTTGTTCTTCATATGTATATTACATACAAGTACACTAATCTATTACAAGACGGTTAATTAACCATCTTAGCCTTGCCTTTATCTCTCTTAGAACTCTCAGTTCGTTCGGCTTTAGCTGCAAATATATGCTTCAAGCAAGAATAAGCATAACTAGCTCAGCAAGTCTTAACAAGGAATCATATGAATATCACATTAGAAATTACATGCTTCTTTTCCATAACTGAACAATTAACTATAAAGCACTAAGAAAAATTAAATAGTACTTCTCATTTTATAACAATAATTCCAAAGTATATATAATAACTTAGGAATTCTGAACCGGTCAAAAGACCATGAACAAACTCTTTTCGTTTTCATACTTGAAAAGGACATCCGGCACTAAGGCCATCCATTCGTCTGTACTTACGAGCACTTCTAGGTGATCAGCCTATTGTACTCTATGTTGATCAACACTCTTCCGTTAAATGTATTTAAGTTTAACATTTGGCAACTTCGCGTGCCCATCGAATAATCAATGAAAATACTTTTGTTTGTTTATAGACAAACTTACCTTTACATCCGTACCAAATACTTGGCATAGGATAGCGTTAACAGTTCTATATCGAAAGACTTGTACACAAATCAATCAATTCTTCAAAACTTGTCTAGCCGAGTAAAACAAGCATTGACTCTTTCTTTAAAACCACTCATGCATCTTATAACATGAATCATAGAAAACTTGGCTAACACAGAGGTTAGACAAGCGTTAAGAAAGACTTGCCTTCAAACGTCTTCGAATATACAATTCAATCAGTTCTCAGTCTTTACAGGATCTACATGATATATTCACATAACACACTTTAATCAATTAACAAACAACTAACTTTATCGTTCTAACCAACTTCCTTCTCTTCTATGTCTTGCTTGAATTTATCTTGTTAATAAAGTAAATTCGTCTTTCTATGCTTCGTTACGGCTTGTTAACGTTCTTACATTATTAACCAACATTCGATTATTATTGGTGAACTACCAACGTTGAACATCTTTCTCGATTTACTTATTACATTCTCGCGTTCTTCGTTTAATTTCTATTAAACCATACTAAATCTTCTAACATTATCACTTTATAAGTGATTAAAGTTTCGTCTTATTATGTACATTAAGTACCTTCAATGTCTTACTTTAGGTCTACATTCAAATGGAATAAAAACCTAACTTGGTCAACATTTTTACACTGTCGGCGCTGCGACGCGGCATCCCTAGTAATAACTCGGCGCTGCGGCGTCACTCTCTAGGGGTTTTTCCCAGACTCGGCGCTGCGGCGCGAGTCTATGCACTAATTCTTGCGCTGCGGCGTGAGTCTCCAGACATTTTTGGTTCCTCTCGGCCATACATGGCGCCGCTACATGACACATTTACACTGGGTTGGCGCTGCGGCGCCGCCCCTGTGCATCAGATAGGCAGGACAATTTGTTTATCCAACGAAATTCTCGTCTTCATAACTTATTCGTTTTATACCCGAATTGGCTCAGTCAAAAGCCCACAACTCACAAATTACAAAATCTACGTGTTCATATAATAATTTTACATTTTTGAATCTGTTAACTCAGAATTCACCTTTTGGTTCATTTTTGATCGTTCGTTTAACGTTTTCGACCGTTCAATACTCGTTTTCTTTGTTATAAGTTGAAATTCGATGATTCTTACTCCCACGATTGTTAAATACCTTATCTCACGTGTTGACATTGGAAACCAACATTTTCAAGTCGCACGACAACTTTTGACCCTTAATCCGAGATTTCTACATTTTCGACGTTTAACGTTTATTTTTGCAAAATTCGCCATAACTTCGTTACTCGTGTTTTATAAGCCAAATCAAATGGAACACTCCATTTATTCATCATCTATATCCTAACCAATCATCATGCACATACTCTAGCTATGAAAATTTTCCAATCATTCATTCATAACGAAGTTCACGTTCTAGACTTTCTACAGTTTTTAACTTACGTAAATACTTTACGATTTTCATTTGATTATGGCTTATCAATGATTTGATCAATTATAGACATCCTTATATCTCCTCAATAAACATGCTCCACCAATCTATGATTCTTCTACGAGAAGGAAATCGAAAAAGATGAAGACTACGGTTTATGAGAATTTACCTTTGTCGTTCTTCACGTTCTTTAGAAAACGTCTTATGGTTTGCTTGGAAGTAGAGTGATTTAATGTTTCTAGCTCTCTCTCTCTCTCTCTCTCTCTCTCTCAATATAGTTGGACAATCTTTGAAAACAAGAAATAACCAACCTTAGCTTTGTATTTATAGAAAACCAATTGAAGGGCAAAATGGATAAAAAGCCACCTCCTTACTATTTACTACTTTATCACCAAGTAAAGTACTTGGTGATCAAGTATTGCACTTTACTTGGCCATCAAGTGGCCGACCCACCCCTTCATGGATCATCCCATGGGTTGCCCCCATGGGTTTTACCCATCCTGTGACCCGTCGGTTCGACCCACAGTTTAACTTCTTGGATTGGGCTTGTCTTTAATTAATATCGGGCCTTGACTTGGGCTTGCTTACTTAATTCATTGGGCTTGCTATTAGTCCAAGTCCAATTGGATTATACCAAAATCCTTAACTCATAATCCATTAAACTATTCGTATTCTACGCGTATACTTCCGTATTCTCTTCGTCCAATACTCATACGATATTCGTATTATACATCGTACCATTATTAATATCATACTTGTATTCTAACTAGTATAATACTCGTATCTCATACGTATAATAACCGAAATGAGTATACGCATTACATTTACTTCTCGGAAATCTCTTTCACAAACCCTTAGGTTTTTAGTCCGCAGGTGAAAACTTCATTTGCTATAACGGAAATATTATTGGATATGCCATAATATCTTCATATTCTATTATTACGCATTTCTCAGAATTTCAATCCTAAGCTCCGAACGAAATCGGATGAATAATATTTTTACGTAAAACTTCTCGAAAAACATTCATTTTCATCGTGATAATTCAAAACAATTAATCGTAGCACAAAGCCAGAATACTAACCACATTCGCACCTTCTAGGTCATAGAATGACATTCAAATATCTTAGTCACATAATTAATCAATTAAATTCATTTAATTGGCATAATCAAATAAAAATTTAATTCATGAAAAATCCAAAATTCTCGGGCGTTACATTCTTCCCTCCTTATAAGGATTTTGTCCCCAGAATCTCGCTATTCTTACATAAACAAATGAGAAAACTTTTCCTTTATTTTACTTTCGAGCTCCCACATTGCTTCTTCAGCATCGTGGTTACTCCATATTACCTTTATGAAGGTATTACTTTATTTCTCAAGAGTTGTTCCTTCCTATCAATAATTTGAATCAGAAGTTCTTCATACGTTAAGTCTTTTTCTACTTGAATAGACTCATATTCTATTATGTGCTTGTAGTCCGATTTAATCGGACGCAACACTGACACGTGAAACACATTGTGTATTCTTTCCATCTTGGGAGGTAAGGTTACTTCATAAGCTACCTCTCCTACCATTATTAAAATTTCAAAAGGACCTGCAAACCTTGGACTTAACTTCCCTTTCTTACCAAAATGTATCTTCCCTTTTCAAGGCGACACTTTTAGAAAGACGTATGATCCTACTTTAAATTCTCTATTCTCTCGATGAGGATCTGCATACTTTCTTTGTCTATCTTGAGCCGCTACCTATCGAGTTCGTATTAGCTCAACCATGTCCACCGTTTGTTGTACCATCTCAGGTCCCAACATTCGACGTTCACCTACATCATCCCAGCAAAGTGGTGTTCTGCACTTCCTACCATACAACGCTTCGTAAGGCGGCATGCCTATACTAGCGTGAAAATTATTGTTGTAAGCGAATTCCACCAAAGGTAGATATTTGTCCCAACTCCCCTTGAAATCTATAACGTAAGATCTTAACATATCTTCTAGCATTTGAATTGTCCATTCACTTTGTCCATCCGTTTGTGGATGATACGCCATACTCAATCTCAAATGCGTTCCCATTTGCTCTTACAAACTCCTCCAAAAGTTCGACGTGAATCGTGGATCACAATCGGACACAATCGAAACAGGTACTCCATGTCTAGAAATAATTTCCTTGACATAAAGCATAGCTAACTGTTCAAGGTTATACCTAATTCCTATTGGTAGAAAATGAGCCGATTTGGTTAACCGATCCATTATCACCCAAATAGCATCGTATCCTTTTTTCGTGGTTGGAAGTCCCACCACAAAGTCCATGGTGATATGTTCCCATTTCCACTCCGGAATCTCTAGTGGATGCAACAACCCACTTGGTCTTTGGTGTTTGGCCTTAACTTTCTGACAAGTTAAGCACTTACTAACATATTCTGCGATCTCCTTCTTTATGTTCGGCCACCAAAAGTTCTAACGAATGCCATGATACATCTTAGTACTACCAGGATTTATTGAATACCTCGAATTATGAGCCTCACACATGATCTCTTCGTTTAACTCAGAATTATTTGGAACCCAAATTCTTCCTTCAAAATAAAGTAAACCTTTTTTATCAAGGTTATACTTAGTCTTCACATCAGTTTCCATTATCTTTTTCATTCCCTCACATTCTTCTGTACTTTTCTGTACTTCCTTAACCCGTTCCATTATCGTTGGTCGAGTCTCTATTGAGAATAACATCTCCACCGTTTCACTTGGTAACTTAACTTCTAATTCCATCCTTGCCATCTCTGTTATTAACTCATTCTGAGTCGTTTAACATTGACAGCTTTTCCCTACCCTTCCGACTTAACGCGTCGGCTACTACGTTCGCCTTTCCTGGATGATACATGATATCACAGTCATAATCATTTATCAATTCTAACCACCTTCTCTGCCTCATATTCAACTCCTTCTGTGTGAAGATATATTTCAAACTCTTATGGTCCGTGTATATCTCACATTTTCCCCCATATAAATAATGTCTCCATATTTTTAAGGCAAAGACTGCAACTGCCAATTCCATGTCATGAGTATGATAGTCCTTCTCATAATCATTTAACTGGCGTGACTGTTGGGTAAAATCTATATACGCACAACACGCAAGTATACGTGGTCAACAAGTAATAAAGTGATAAGTTGAGTATCGTTCCCACAGAGAATTATTTAATAAAAATCACCAAGTACTAACTCGTAACCAACTCAATCTTATTTAAACGAATGAATTACAAACTATATAAATTAACTACTATTTCACTAATTAAATTAAGACTATGGAGATTTAAGATCACAAATTCACTTATTGCTTCATTTAAGTTAACACACTTCTCATCAATTATTCTCTATCCTGAATTGTTAATCAAGAACACTAAAGTAGTATTAACCACCTCTCGATGCACTAATACCATATTAACGTCAATCCACAATTAAGATAGAAATCCGTTAAACACCTTAATCAACTAACCCACTATATCTCTATGTGAATTACAATTGAAGAAGGTTTAAGAACAAGTTCTCTATAAGATTACATGTGATGTCAAGCATATCTCTACCTTAACACACATCAAGTTTAAGCTACTAACAAAATCCTGAACACATGCTATCATGATTAGATCTAAATCTATACTTCATCTCTCGAGTTCATATAGATTATCACGGTAATTGATGGCCAAGCAATTAAACAATTAAGTCCAAATCACAATAGACAATCCTCTAAATAGAACATAATAATTAATAATGAAGCATATTAAAATAAACTACACAATAAGATCCATTGTAATCTCAAACAAAGAATTAGTTCATGATTATTGAATTAAAGCTAAGAATCCACAATTGAATACACATTAAAAGATAAAGATAGAAGAAGATGAGAAGAAATAATCTATTGTCTGTAGATTTGACACTCCCTTCTTGCTCCTCCTTTGAATCTTCAATGGTCTCCAAGTTGCTTCAATCTCCAAATCTAATTAGAACTAGTGTTTTTCTCTAATTTACTCTAATCTAATTTAATAGAATGCTCTCTAATCTCCTAATAATCTCCTCTTCATCCCCTTAATCTATGTTATTTCCCTCCTTTTATAAGCCTTTGTACATGTCTTTAAGTCCTCTTGGAAGTCCTTGAATCAATCAACTCGAAACAATCCTTTTCGGACTCAAATTCGGACAAAATCTCTTCACTTCCGCGTATACCCAGCCCCGGCTGGGTATTTCCTTTGTAACTATCCAGCCCTGGCTGGATAGCAATCTGCTAAAGCTCACAGGTACCCAGCCCCGGCTGGGTACTAAGCACAAAAACGCCCAGCCCCGGCTGGGTACCAATCTGCCAAAACGATTTTCTGCTGGAACCTCCTCTGCTAAAACTGCCATAACTTCTAAACCGAGAGGAGTTACGAGGCCCGCGACATATCAAATCGAAGCTATCGACGAGATCTACAACTTTCATTCTTTGAGCTTTGAGAAATAACGAACGCATGATAGTCGAAATTGAACTGGAAGTGACTGCTATGAAAATCACCACCCAAAACGGTGAAGTTCAACGTCCGTTGGTAGAAATGTCATAACTCTTTCATCCGAACTCCGATTTGAATGATTCAAGATGTTCTGGAAAGCTAAGAAGATGCTCTAAAATATAGTCCAAGCTCCAAGCCAAGAACATGAATTGAACATAAAAGCATAAACGACGTCCGGCTTGCTTTTGTTTGCATTTTCCGTGTTTTTCCTTACCAATAATCGCTCACACCGCTTCCAAACGTATAACCTACAAAACGAACACAAAATGCATGAAAAGTAACTAAGACACATGAATAAAAGCAACTAATTCAAGTAAAAGATACCGGATAAGTAGGTATAAAACCTACTTATCAGTGACGCATACGCAATGACCTTGCCATGCTGCATGAGCACGCAACCAAGTCCTTTATGCGAAACATCGCTATAAACTATAAAATTCCCCGTATCATCTGGTAAGGATAATACAGGTGCCTCACTCAACCTCCTTTTTAGTTCTTGAAAACTATTTTCACACTTTTCTGTCCACTCATACTTCACCAACTTTCTCGTCAGATTCGTTAATGGAGTAGCTAATTTAGAAAAGTCCTGAATGAACCTTCTATAGTATCCCGCTAACCCCAGAAAACTCCGAACCTCGGTTGGCATTTTTGCTTACTCCCACTCATTCACTACTTCCACCTTCGCTGGATCTACAGATATGCCATCTTTATCTATAACATGTCCTAGAAACTGCACTCGTTCAAGCCAGAATTCACACTTAGTGAATTTCACATATAACTTCTCCCTTCGTAGTGTTTTCAATACTATTCTTAAATGTTCAGCATGATCTTCTGGCGTTTTAGAATAGACTAGAATATCATCAATGAACACTACAATGAACTTGTCCAAATACTGTTTGAACACTTTGTTCATCATATCCATGAATGCGGCTGGCGCATTTGTCAACCCAAACGACATAACCAGAAACTCTTAGTGCCCATAACGAATTTTAAATGCCGTCTTAGGTACATCCTCCTTCTTTAATTTCAGCTGATGATATCCCATACGCAAATCTATCAGAGAAAAATACTTTGCCCCTATCAACTGATCAAATAGATCATCGATCCTGGGCAACGGGTATTTATTCTTAATCATTAACTTGTTTAACTCCCGATAGTCAATACAAAGTCATAACGACCCATCCTTCTTCTTTACAAACAATACCGGTGCTCCCCATGGAGACACACTCGGTTGAATGTACTTTCTATCTAATAGTTCCTGTAATTGAACCATTAACTCCTTCATCTCTACTGGCGCCATTCTATATGGTGCCTTTGAAACTGGTGCCATACCCGGCAGAAACTCAATCACAAATTCTACATCCCTATCTGGCAGAATACCAGGTAACTCCTCCAGAAACACATCCGCGAACTCTTGAACTACCGCTATCTGTTCCAATGATGCTCCCACTCTTTGGGTATCCACCACATGGCACATGTAACCCTTACACCCCTTCTTCAACATTCTTCTAATTTGTGTAATAGTTAGACAACAAGAACGTTTCGATGATTTATTTCCATAAAATACCACCTCAGGTTTCTTAGAAAGCCTCAGGTTTACACTCTTTCTGTGACAATATATTATTGCTCTATGGTTGATTAACCAATCCATACCTAGAATTACATCGAATCCTTTTAACATTATCGGTAAAAGATCTACTGATAATCTGTTGCCCCTAATATCTACGAAATGATTCCTATGAATGTGTCCAATGGGAATTATCTCATCGTTTGTTACCTTAACGTCTAAAGGTATTTATAAATTATTAGGGCTTAATCTTAGTTGCTTAGCAAATCCACATGCTATAAAAGAACAAGTAGCACCCGAGTCAAATAACACATAAACATTTATTTCGTTGACTTGAATGATAACTGCTACTACATCTGATGATGCAACCGCATCTTGGACAGTCATATTAAACATTCGGTCCGAGGGTCTATCCAATGATGGTGTTGGTCCAGTAATGGTTAAATTACCACTATCAGAACCCTTAGTGACCTCCGCCCCTTTCTTCAAGAAATTTCTTGCCATGTGGTCCATTGACCCACAAACAAAACAACCTTAGTTTTTCTTAAGATTAGGACAATTGGGAGACATGTGACCCTCCTGCCCACAATTATAAAAACCCATTTTCCCTTTTAGATAGACTCCTAGATGAGTCTTTTCGCATGTCTTGCATGCCTCCATCCTACGTTTAGGATCTCCTTGTTTCACCCCAGTATTCCCGGGGTTAAAATTTTTCCTTTTAGGCATGTTGCCACTACAACTGGCAATCTCTACCTTATTTCCTCCCTCTCCCTTACTCTTATTCTTTCTTTCCTTGTGGTATTGGGTCAACGCCTCACTACCACCCTCCGCTATAATTGCTTTTTCCAGAATGGTCCCATAGGACGCACTCTGAAAAACTGAAATCCTACTATAGAGCCAGGGTTTTAGGCCCTGCTCAAACCTACAAGCCTTCCTCTCCTCCGTGTCCACTTGGTGTAGAGCAAACCTTGCCAATTTATTAAATTTGGCGGCATATTGAGGAACCGTCATGCCCCCCTGCTTAAGTTCTAAGAACTTAATCTCCATCCTCCCTTGCATGCTAGTAGGGAAGTATTTCTCGAAGAATACCTTCTTGAACTATTCCCATGTAACAGCATCAGCTCTAACCCCACCCTGGTGAGCCTCCCACCAGTAGTTGGTTTCCCCCTTCATTATGGTAGGTCGCAAAAGAAGTCTTTTGCGACTCAGCTACGTTTGTAATAATAAACACCTTTTCTATTTCCTTGACCCATGTCTGGGCCTCCATTGGGTCCGTCGTTCCCTTGAACTCAAGTGGACCTACACTTTTAAATTTCTTAAAGGTAGTTGTTTGGGCTACCCTAGGTCCTGCGGATGCTCTACCACTGGCTTGGTTAAATGCAGCCGTTAATAAATTAATGACCTCTTACATAGGGTTATTAGGACCCCCCCTAATTTTTGTTATGTGATTCTGCTTCTTGATTACGTTGTCTTCTTCTTGGCGGCATTTCTAATTAAAAAAATAAAGTTCAATTATTACTTATTTGCTTACTTGGTTACTAGTCATCGAACAACTGAACAATAACTCATACACAACAAAACACATTAAGAGAAAAACTTCCTTATATTAATATGCTTCTTTATAGTTCAAAACTATTTACAAGTTACTTTCCATTGCCAAAAGCTATTAAATTTATATCCCGCGATTGACTTTCACAAAAATTGGGATTTACAAAAAGACTACCCTTTAATTATACAAAAGAGGGTTTTACGTCACTACACAAAAGTATTTACCATTCTAACTTCTAATACTGTCTAACAACATTCTCATCCTTCTCGTTAGCTAGAATCGACACAATATCTGGACTTATAGTATGTCGAGTCTGTCCCGACTCAATAGAATAACAAGCTATCTTAAGCTTGAAATCATCGTGCGCACTGTCATTTATATATGACATATGTGCTATCTTCTGGTCTTTTTCAACCAGTTTCTTACAAAGTTCTATGACCTCGTTCTTATAGTCCCTAGCCTTGTCAGTCATGAGCACTTTCTCATCATGCTCTATCTCATAGTCTGACTCTGCAGACTCCTTGCACGTTACGGTCAAGCACTGAGAGGTACATTACCCTCGTTGTCTCTGTCGGTGTTGACTCTAAGGTAGGCATCACCGTATTAATCGATGTCACCTCTATATCATCCTCCACAACTATCATCTTATTCAAATATGATGCTATTCCCATGGTCTCCTCCAAATAGTTCTCCTTTGAGAAATACTCCTCGGGCTCTGATTCTTCTAGATTCACTAAAGGTATCTCCGCCACAGGCATAGGTACTGGCTCTACTCTATTCACGGATTCTTCGCTTACCATATGTATATCTGTGACGCCCACAAATTTGGGTATCTTCCAACAAGACAGATGGTGCTCCACGATACTATAATCCATACAATCATTCCATTGAGATAACAACAAAATGAGTGTAATTACTGTCTTTGTATTACATTTGTAATAAATTCTTTCCCAGGTTCATAACCGAATACATTCGTTGTTCTTCATAAGTATATTACATACAAATATACTAGTCTATTACATGACAATTAATTGTCCATCTTAGCCTTACCTTTATTTCTCATAGAACTCTCGGTTCATTCAGCTTTAGCTGCAAACATATGGTTCAAGCAAGAATGAGCATAACTAGCTCAACAAGTCTTAACAAAGAATCATATGAATATCACTCTAACAATTACATGCTTTAATTCCATATCTAAACAATTATCTATGAAGCACTACGAAACATGTAACTAGTACTTCTCATAACAGCAATTCTAAAGTATATATAATAGCTTAGGAATGATGAACCGGTCAATAGACCATGAACATACTCTTTTCGTTTTCATACTTGAAAAGGATATCCGACACTAAGGCCATCCACCTGTATTTACTTACGAGCACTTCTAGGTGATCAACCTATTGTACTCTATGTTGATCAACACTCTTATGTTAAACATATTTACGTTTAACATTTGGCAACCTCGCGTGCCCATCGAATAATCGATGAAAATACTTTTGTTTGTACATAGACAAACTTACCTTCTCATCCGCACCAAATACTTGGCATAGGATAGCGTTAACAGTTCTATATCAATAGACTTGTAAACAAATCAATCAACTCTTCAATACTTGTCTAGCCTGAATAAAACAGGCATTGACTCTTTTCTATTTACCATTCATGCATTGTATATCATGCATCACGTAAAAACTTGACTAACACGAAGGTCAGACAAGCGTTAAGAAAGACTTGCCTTCAAGCGTCTTCGAATTTACAATTCAACTATTCTCAGTCTTTACAGGATCTACATGATACATTCATATATCACACTGTAATTAGTTATTAAACAAACTAACTTTACAATTTTAACCAACTTCTTTCTCTTCTATGGTTTATTTGAATTAACTTCGTTATTAAAGTCGATTCAACTCTTTATACTTCATTACGTTTCATTAACCGACATTAGATCATAAATGGTTAATTACCAACGTTGAACATCGTTCACGGTTCACTCATTACGTATTTGTGTTCTTCATTTAATTTCCATTAAACCTTACCCTTTCTTCTTACATTAACATCTTATAAGTGTTTTAAAGTAAGTCTCATTATGTACTTTAAGTACCTTTAACATCTTACTTTAGGTCAACATTCAAAATGGAACTAAACCTAACTTGGTCAACTTTTTCCCACTGACGGCGCTGCGGCGTGGCATCCCTTGTGTTTTAGTGGCATTGCGGCACGAGTTATCAGGGTACTCGACCGAGTCTTGCACTGCAGAGCCACCATTTTACACTATTTTTGGCGCTGCGGCGCCGAGTCTATGCACCAGTTGGCCAAAATAGATTTGGTTTCTTAATGAAACTCCCGGCTTCCTAATTTGTTTGTTTTACATCTGAATTGACCCATTCAAATTCTTAAAAGTCAAAAATTATATCCTTTATGTGTTCGTATAAGAATTTCACATTTTTGAATCCGTTAACTCAGAATTCACCTTTAAGTTCATTTTTAAGCGTTCGTTTAACGTTTTCGTCCGTCCAATACTCGTTTTCTTCGTTATAAGTCGGAATAAGACGATTCCTTCGCCAATGACTCTTAATTGCCTTATCTCACATGTTGAAATTGGAAATTGACATTTTCAAGTCACACAGAATCTTTTGACCTTTAATCTGGACTTTATATGTTTTTGACGTTTAACGTCTATTTCCGTAAAATCCGCCATAACTTCGTTACTAATGTTCTCTAAGCCAAATCACATGGAATACTCCATGGATTTCATATCTACATCATAACCAAGCAATAGACACATTCCTTAGCTATTACAATTCTTGAACGTTCATTCCAAACTATGTTCACGTTCAAGACTTTTTATGGTTTTAACTTGCGTAAACACTTACGATTTCTATTTGGTCATGACCTATCCATGATTTGGTCATTAATAGGCATTCTTATATCTTCTCAATAAACACTCTCCACTCATCTACGATTCTTCTATGAGAAAGAAATCGAAAAGGATGAAGATTACGATTTATAGGAATTTACCTTTGAAGTAGTTAACGTTCTTGATAAACGTCTATTGGTTTGCTTGGAAGTAGAAGGATTATATGATACTAGCTCTTTCACTCTCTCAATATAGGTTGAACAAGCTTTTTAAAACAACCAAAAACTCAACCTAAGCCTTGTATTTATAAAAAATACAATGGGGGCAAAATGGTCCAATTTAGCACCTCCTTAGTTATTTACAACTTTGTCACCAAGCAAAATACTTGGTGACCAAGTGACACTTTGCTTGGCCATCAAGTGGCCGGCCCACCATGCCCATGGGTCATCCCCATGGGTTGCCCCATGGGTTTTACCCATCCCTTAACCCATCGGTTCGATCCACGGTTTACTTTTTGGATTGGCTTGACATTAATTAACATTGGGCCTTAAATTGGGCTTTCACTCTTAATTCATTGGGCTTGTTCATTCAATTGATTGGCTAGACCTAATACAACCAATTGAATTACCCATTAAGTCATAACTTAACTCTAGAATACTAATCGTATTCTCTACATATAATACTCATACAATAATCGTATTATACAACGTACTATTCTTCATACCATACTCGTATTTATACTAGTATAATACTCGTATCTCATACGTATAATATTAAAACGACTATACGCCTTACATTTCCCTTTCAGAAACCTCTTTCACAAACCCTTAGGTTTTAAGTCCGCAGGCGAAAACTTCGTTTGCCATAACGGAAATATTATTGGATATTCCATAATATCGTCATATTCTAACATTACGTGTTTTTCAGAATTCGAAACCCTAGGTCCGAACGTCATCGGATGAATAGTGTTTTTATGCAAACAATCTCAGAAAACCTTCGTTCTCGTCTTGATAATTCACAACAATTAATTCTAGCACAAAGCCAGAATACTAACCACATCCACACATTCTAGGTCATAGACAACCTTCAAACATCTTACTCACATAATAACTCAATTAAATTCATTTAATCCATATAATCAAATAAAAATTTAATTCATTGAAAATTCGAAATTCTCGGGCGTTACAATATCCCTATACATTAAGCTATCGATTGACATCTACAATAACACATAAACAAATTAATTAGTACATAATACATAATAATATAAGTACAAATCACATTTAATCCATTTAGGGTTACTTTCCATCTATTAAATCTTTCGGTACTGAGTTTCCTCAATACCTTATTAACTCATTTAACTCCAGTTAACTTTCTTTAGACTTTTCCTTTCCTAACGAGGTTATTAGCCTAAGGTTTTTCCCATCTTAAGTTTTATAACCTAATGTTTTGATACCAACCTGTGATGCCCCCAAATCCTGGTATTTTCCAACCTGACAGATGGTGCTCCACGATACTACAATTCATACAGTCATTCCATTGAGATAACAAAAAAATGATTGTATTTACTATCTTTGTATTACAATAATACCAAGTCTTATCCCAGGTTCATAAACCGAATACATTCTTTGTTCTTCATAAGTATATTACATACAAATACACTAATCTATTACAGGAAGGTTAATTGACCATCTTAGCCTTGCCTTTATCTCTCTTAGAACTCTCAGTTCATTTGACTTTAGCTGTAAATATATGGTTCAAGCAAGAATGAACATAACTAGCTCAACAAGTCTTAACAAGAAATTACATGATTCTCTTCCATAACTGAACAATTAACTATAAAGCACAAAGAAAAATTAAATAGTACTTCTCATTTCATAACAATAATTCCAAAGTATATATAATAACTTAGGAATTTTGAACCGGTCAAAAGACCATGAACACACTCTTTTCGTTTTCATACTTGAAAAGGACATCCGACACTAAGGCCATCCATTCGTCTTACTTACGAGCACTTCTAGGTGATCAGCCTATTTTACTCTATGTTGATCAACACTCTTCCATTAAACGTATTTACGTTTAACATTTGGCAACCTCGAGTGCCCATCAAATAATCGATGAAAATACTTTTGTTTGTTCATAGACAAACTTACCTTTACTTCCGTACCAAATACTTGGCATAAGATAGCATTAACAGTTCTATATCGAAAGACTTGTACACAAATCAATCAATTCTTTAAGACTTGTCTAGCCTAGTAAAACATGCATTGACTCGTTCTTTAAAACCACTCATGCATCTTATAACATGAATCATAGAAAACTTGGCTAACACGGAGGTTAGACAAGCGTTAAGAAAGACTTGCCTTCAAACGTCTTCGAATATACAATTCAATCAGTTCTCAGTCTTTACAAGATCTACATGATATATTCACATAACACACTGTAATCAATTAACAAACAACTAACTTTATCGTTCTAACCAACTTTTTTCTCTTCTATGTCTTACTTGAATTTATCTTGTTAATAAAGCAAATTCATCTTTCTATGCTTCGTTTCGGCTTGTTAACGTTCTTACATTATTAACCGACATTCGATTATTATTGGTGAACTACCAACGTTGAACATCATTCTTAGTTTACTTATTATATTCTCATGTTCTTTGTTTAATTTCTATTAAACCATACTAAATCTTCTAACGTTATCACTTTATAAGTGATTAAAGTTTCGTCTTATTATGTACATTAAGTACCTTCAATGTCTTACTTTAGGTCTACATTCAAATGGAACAAAAACCTAACTTGGTTAACATTTTTACACTGCCGGCGCTGCGGCGCGGCATCCCAAGTAATAACCGAAATAAGTATACGCATTACATTTCCTTCTTGGAAATCTCTTTCACAAACCCTTAGGTTTTATGTCCGTAGGTGAAAACTTCGTTTGCCATAACGGAAATATTATTGGATATTCCATAATATCTTCATATTCTATTATGATGCATTTGAACTGATGAGTAGGTTTTATACCTATGAATCCGATATTATTAAACTTAATTATTGTTATCTTTTATTGTTTTTAGTATCTTTTTATGTGTTTTATGTTTATTTGTTGTAGGTTGGAGCTGGAGGGACAAATTGATCATTTCAGAGAAGAAAAAGGTCAAAAATGATGAAATTTAAAGCTGAGTGGCATTTTTCTACTGCTAAGTGGGTTTTTGAAGCCAAATAGGAGTCTGAATGAGGGCTGAGACCAATACAAATAGTAGAAGACTTTAGAAAAGATGGACAACTAATTTTTCAAGAGATTTGTAGAGAGAACAAGGAAGAAAAACACGAAGGAGAATTGCAAAGGCTGAAGATCTAAAAGAGAGTATTGGAGCAAATTCAGAGTTTTTTCTTCTCTTCTCTAGTTTTATCTTTTGTAATTATCTGGGATGTTTGGATTATTAATTTGGATGATATTTTTCTTTATTATTATCATGAACTAAATTTTAATTAAGATTGCAACGGAACTTGGTATGTAGTTTAAATTGCAAGCTTTCCATTGAATGAAAGTTGGTTTTTATTGAATTGTTTATTATATCTTATGCTTATTGATTAATTGTTTGGCCAACAATTACTGTGATAATCTATATAAAATTGGAAGATGGAGTATAGATTGAGATCTGGATATGATAACATCTGTTCATATAATCTGAATAGGGTTAATATGATTAGCGTGTAGGATAGGAATATACCTATGTGTCTTTTGTATCCATTGAAAGAATTTGTGCGTAAAACCCTGATTAACTTGATTCACATAGGAATATAGTGAGTTGATTAACTGGGGTGTTCCTTGTAATTCCGCGACTTAAAGATTGGATTTAGGAGGATTTGTTCACGTGTCTTTGGAAGAAGTGCGTGAATATTCATAAAGCATTCTTGGATAATAATTCATATTAATTGATTTATTTTAAATGGGAAGTAAGTTAGTTTAAATGAAATACCAAGGGAAGTTGTAATCTTAACCTGTTAAATCTGTAGTTATTCTTGTGAAATTCTGATTTTAATCATTAGTTTTGTTAAGTTTAAATTTCAAATCTTAAACAAAATTTTCTTAGTTTAAAATAGGATTAATTGTATTAGAGTTAGTAATTGATAAATATTAGTCTATTTCCTCGTGGGAACGATATCCTTGCTTGCTGAATATTACAATTGAATGCGTATACTTGCGTGGTAAAGTGCTATTAAAAATTTAGGCAACAAGTTTTTGGCGCCGCTGCCGGGGAAATTAGTTTAATATTTTGTCGTTATTAAATTCAATGAAATTAATCTTAATTTAAACATTTTTTTTTATTTTTTTGTCTCTAGTCTAATTCCTTTTCAGGCACCATGAACAACTATGACTATCATTGGCTATATTCAAGAATGACTCGGCCAAGGGAGGCAAAGAATTATGGACTCGATGAATTGTCAGCACAATTTGGGACACTTTCAAGGAAGATTAATGCTTTATCAGCACAACGTATTCAAAGTGTAGTGGTGATATGTGAGTATTGTAGTGGAAACCATCCGAGTCATCAATGCACCATCAGTTTCGAGTCGTTACAATATAGTGGTAACTTCAGCGATTATCCCAACAATTATGATTATTCCAGTAATTATCATCATGAGTGGGAGAATCCACTAAATCTTTCATGGAGCGATGACAATCTAGCCCAACCCTTTGCTCCATGCCAATCATACACTCCTTAATTACAAGTTCAACTCCCTAATCATGAAGAAGAAAGGATTTTAAGCTTGGAAGGACTTATTTCCAAGTTCATGGTTTTGATTGAGGAGCAGACGAATAGTCAGGAGATGTTGATTCAAAATCTTGAGAACCAGGTGGGATAACTTTTCAACGCCATCATCAATCGCCCTCAAGGTGAAGTGTCAAGCAACATGGTTCCCGAGACTGATGGATTGCCCACGCTAAATCTGGAATCGGATGTTCCAAAAGAAAAGGATGTGGAAAGGGAAGAGACAAGTGGGGAGCAGGAAAAGAAGGTCGCCAAAGATCTAGCCTTGAGTTCTGACATAGATGAACCAATTTTGATAGTTCCCCATATATTTTCTCCACCAAAGTTTAAGGATCCGGTTAGATTTGCAATCATGTGTCCAATTGGTAGTCATTTTTTCGATAAAGGTATATATGATATGAAAGCTAGCTTAAAATTGGTGCCATGGTGTGAAGAGAATGGGAAGAGAGATGAAGAACCAGTTGTTCTAAAAAAGCTTCAACGTAAAAATTCGTTCATAGATACAACTCGGAAAATGCCTAGTTATTTGAAGGTTGTAAAAGAGAATCTACCTATAAAGAACAAGCTAGCTGAATTTGAATCAATAACCCTTACTGATGGCAAACTCTTGAAAGTTACGTTATTACTAATGGATGGAGGGTTCCTCAATTTTCGAAGGGGAATTGGATAGAGAAAGAGAAGAAAGTCAGGCTGAAGACTATAAACCAAGCGCTAACTGGGAGGCAACCCAGGAATTTTTATTGTTATTTGCTATTTTTACTTTTATTAATTTACTTTACTGTTAGTTTATTTAGTGGTTAAACTTTTCTAGTTTAGGATTTATTGCATCCCTTGTTCTCTAACAGATATTCAATTTATTGCAGGAAAGGAGGCCAAGCATTTATGATCTTAATAAGTTGAATGTCCACTCGTCAAAATCTCAAATTTCTAATCAATTCCGCAAATTTTGGTGTGGACGGAAACACGTTATTGGAGGTATGGCATACAAGAAGCGTAAAACACCAAAACAAGCACTGTACACTGGCCAAGCGCCTAGGCGCTCATTTTCAAGCCAAACCAAGCGCCTAGGCGCTCCAAGTCATTTTGGCATTCTGCAGCCAAGTGCCTAGGCGCTCCAGACAAGTGTATTTCAAGCGCCTAGGCGCTCCAACAGAAAAAAAATAAAAAAAATAAAAGCCCCAATTCGGGCTAAACTCTTCCAAACCCAAATCAAACACATTCTTGCTCTCCTACTCCAACTCAAACTCACTCAACTCTCAATCTTCCTCTAATCTAGCCACAATAATCATCTTTTTCTTGTAAAATCCTAATCAAACACTAAATCTCCTACCCAAACTAAGGCACTTAAGCTCCATCTTATCATCCTTCTTCACCAAATCGGGCACCACTTTACATTCAAGCCACATCTATCTAAAGTAAGGGTTCAAAGCTCAAATTGCTCATCCAACTTTGATTGAAACATCATATATGGCTATAACCATTGTGCTTAGTAATTGGCGAATTTGGTGAAAATTAAGTTTGGGGGAGCGTCTACCAATAGTGTTCAAAATCTGTGCACACCAAGTGTTCGATAATCCAGCTGCCGCTCCCTACCGATTTCCACCATTGTCTGCATACCCCCCGGCTGATGAAGAAGAATCAGAAGAAGAGGATACTGACGAGGAATAAAGCTTCTATCTTTCAGGGAATTCCTCAGTGCTTAATTTCTTAAATTTTATTTGTTATATACAATGAGGACATTGCATCGGTTAAGTTTGGGGGTGTAATTTTCCAGCTCCAGTTCATGCATGTAGTATTCATCTAGTGCATTCATATAGTATTTAGTTAATAGTTTTTCATGTAGTTTGCATTCATGTAGTTTTCATTTTAATTTCCAGCGGTTAGATAGTTTAAGCCTAATTTGGCCAGTGATGAGATTGGAATTGTGTAGACAAGTATAGTATTGTCTGTTAAGACTTTGATGTGATTTCTTGTCATGATTTGAATCTTTACCTGTTTGAAACTGATATAATAAGGATAACACAGTAAAAACAACTATGTTGACTGATTGAGTTTAACTTGACACATAATGGACTTCTAGAGGATAATGCTAGTTTGAATGAATGAAAGACATGAATAGGCGAAGATGACTGAATTTAGATAAAAACTTAAGTTTGGGGGAAAAATTTGGGATATATAAGCTTAAAAAAAAAGAGAAAAAAAAATACCGTGGCTAGTTTTGTTCCGGGGCCTTTGTTACTTGAGCAAGTACGCCCGAAGGGGTATCTTAAAACCTAGCGCCCTAAGGTCTTATATGGTCTGGGAGTCGTTGGTCGAAAGCTCGCTAAGGTGACACTGTTAGCCTAATGGAATGAGACATTGCACAGTCATGGTTAAAAAAATATATATATGAAAAAAAAACAATAAAATGGGAAAAGAGCAAAAAGCCCCCGTAAAGCACAATAAAGCATAAGTATCCCGGATTGGACTCTTAAATTTGGTGGATATTTGTCTTTAGTTGGTTTTAGCTTATTCGTGAATTTTGTGAGTTTACACTGTATGATTCCTTTAAAGAGATTTAGTATGTGTTGTATTTAACATCATATCAGTTAGCATGGATGTTAAGCACACACACACTATATCAATAATAACAGGTTAAGATTTGATGATTGACGAGGAAATTATTAATCTGTCTTGATATGATGTACTAGCATGTTTATTGTGATTTCTCTGAGGCTTGATGAATAGATTTTGTTCTGTTTGACTGCTGGAATTTAAGCATTTATCTAGTTGCATTTGCATTGCATATTTAGTTATTGCATTGTGTTGTGTTGCTTGGGGACAAGCAATTGGTTAAGTTTGGGGGTATTTGATGAGTATGTTTTATACCTATGAATCTGATATTATTAAACTTAATTATTGTTATCTTTTATTGTTTTTTAGTATCTTTTTATGTGTTTTGTGTTTATTTGTTGTAGGTTGGAGCTGGAGGGACAAATTGGTCATTTCGGAGAAGAAAAAGGTCAAAAATCATGAAAATTAAAGCTGAGTGGCATTTTTGCAATTATGAGATCCTGGTCAAGCGCCTAGGCGCTTGGAAATGGCCTATGTTGAGCGCCTAGGCGCTCCAGTGCGAAAAAAGATGCGTTTTCTACTGCTAAGTGGGTTTTTGAAGCCAAATAGGAGTCTGAATGAGGGCTGAGACCAATACAAATAGTAGAAGACTTTAGAAAAGATGGACAACTAATTTTTCAAGAGATTTGTAGAGAGAACAAGGAAGAAAAACACGAAGGAGAATTGCAAAGGCTGAAGATCTAAAAGAGAGTATTGGAGCAAATTCAGAGTTTTTTCTTCTCTTCTCTAGTTTTATCTTTTGTAATTATCTGGGATGTTTGGATTATTAATTTGGATGATATTTTTCTTTATTATTATCATGAACTAAATTTTAATTAAGATTGCAACGGAACTTGGTATGTAGTTTAAATTGCAAGCTTTCCATTGAATGAAAGTTGGTTTTTATTGAATTGTTTATTATATCTTATGCTTATTGATTAATTGTTTGGCCAACAATTACTGTGATAATCTATATAAAATTGGAAGATGGAGTATAGATTGAGATCTGGATATGATAACATCTGTTCATATAATCTGAATAGGGTTAATATGATTAGCGTGTAGGATAGGAATATACCTATGTGTCTTTTGTATCCATTGAAAGAATTTGTGCGTAAAACCCTGATTAACTTGATTCACATAGGAATATAGTGAGTTGATTAACTGGGGTGTTCCTTGTAATTCCGCGACTTAAAGATTGGATTTAGGAGGATTTGTTCACGTGTCTTTGGAAGAAGTGCGTGAATATTCATAAAGCATTCTTGGATAATAATTCATATTAATTGATTTATTTTAAATGGGAAGTAAGTTAGTTTAAATGAAATACCAAGGGAAGTTGTAATCTTAACCTGTTAAATCTGTAGTTATTCTTGTGAAATTCTGATTTTAATCATTAGTTTTGTTAAGTTTAAATTTCAAATCTTAAACAAAATTTTCTTAGTTTAAAATAGGATTAATTGCATTAGAGTTAGTAATTGATAAATATTAGTCTATTTCCTCGTGGGAACGATATCCTTGCTTGCTGAATATTACAATTGAACGCGTATACTTGCGTGGTAAAGTGCTATTAAAAAATTAGGCAACAACATTCCTCGAAATTTCAAACCTAAGCTCCGAACGAAATCGGATGAATAGTGTTTTTACGTAAAACTTCTCGAAAAACATTCATTTTCATCTTGATAATTCAAAAAAATTAATCCTATTACAAAGCCAGAATACTAACCACATTCACACCTTCTAGGTCATAGAATGACCTTCAAACATCGTACTCACATAATTAATCAATTAAATTTATTTAATTCACATAATCAAATAAAAATTTAATTCATGCAAAATCCGAAATTCTCGGGCGTTACAATAATTGTGAGGATTAAATTCATACTAATTTCTCTGTGGGAACGATACTCTACTTACTATTATATTCCTTGTTGACCACGTATACTTGTGTGTTGTGCGTAATTAGATTTTAACCAACAGTAGTCTAGGAAGTCTTTAGGGAATACATCAGGAAATTTATTAACAATAGAAATATCATTTAAATCTGACATATTTTTGTTTAAATTCGTGACACGGGCTAAGAAAGCTTGACATCCGTTTTTCAATAAACGAATGACTTTATGGCTTGATATGACAGTGATTGACTTTAGTGGGTTGGTTGCTTGAATTTTCATAACAGGTTGGTTAGGAATATGAAAGCTAACAACCTTATGAAAACAATTATTTTTAGTATGATGAGTAGTTAACCAGTCGATTCCTAAAATTACATCAAATGCAAATATTCTTAAAGAGATGAGATCAACCGGTAATGGGAGGGTGTCGATTTGAATCAAACATAATTTATAAACAATGGATGTAATGACGATTTCTCCTAATGGAGTTTCAATAATTAAGTCAAAGTCTAATATCTCAGGAGTCAAGTTCAAACGTTGAACACAAGCAGGTGAAATAAAAGAATGGGTAGAACCGGTATCGAATAAGGTATAGACTTTACAAGAATTTATGATTAGCTTACCCATGATAACTTCGTTCGGGTTCCTCGCTTTTTGGGAAGTCATAAAAAATGCCCTCCCCTTAAACTACCGACTTTGACTTATCTAGGATAACCTTTGGTGTCACCATCCCAGTTGGACTTGACTTCACTGCATGAAAAAATTGAGCTAAATGGCATTCCTTTCCACAATTAAAACACACTTTGGGTTTCTGCATACAGTTTGGGCGAATGTGTCCTTCCTGTCCGTATTTGTAGCATACGACCGGTGGTCATTCTCCTTCCTTGGAAATGGGTGCTGGTGCTACTGTCAATGTCTTTCTGTCATTGTTGAATCTTCTCTTCTTAAAGTTTTTCCTACTTAGTTTACCTTTCCTATTATCTTGGCCATGATTACCACTGAAGTGGTTACCATTTCTGGCATGATAATTTCCTCCATGATGGTTATCACTGTTCCGATGGTCATTACCACTGGTACGATTATTATCATGTTGTTGGTCGTTGTCTTTTGGTTGGGCTGAATCATTATTACGCTCCAATAACTGAGCCATATTCACAACATCTGAATATAAACAAAGTGTGCACTACAAAAAAGGGTCAATGCCGACGGCAGTGTTGCCGTTGATAATAATGTTAATGTCGATAGGCTAGCCGCTGTGAATGAGTCCAGTCGGCAATGAGGTATTATTTGGTGGGAAAATTTCGCGGTGGAGGGAAAAGTCACTGGCGATGGGGACTAGAATGCATGGCGACGGGGATGCCATCGGCAATGCATCATTAGGGACGGGGTTAATGGCGACGACATTGCCGTCGAGAATGATATTCTATTTTTTAGCCCTACCAGCGACGACAACGACTCTAACTTTGTTCCCTCTCTATTTTTGGGTTTTCCCTCTCAGTTTGCCCACTTCTTGCCATTGATTATTAGCCTAGATTAGCATAACTTTCAATTGATTTTCCGAATTGATTGTCACCCCATCCATCATCATTTCACCTTCATCATCTCGCCCGTTTCATTTCCCGGCCGCTACAGTTGATTGCCTACTTCTCGCTCGCCATTTCATCATTTCTGTTCCCACATACATATAGTATGGAGAGGCGTATTACTGAGCTTCTAGAGGTACCGTTCCTCCATCTCTCTATTGTTGCCATTTCTCAGTCGCCACTCTCACTGCCGTTGCCTTTCGAGGTACAAAATTTGGCCTCTGTATGTATTTTAGATGCTATATTTGCTTATGTTGAGTTATTTAGTGTTTATCATTTGTTTTGAATTCAAGGCCTGTAAACAAATGTTTCTCTTGATTATTTATCCACTGAGTTAAGGAGTTGTTAAGGGGGCCAACTTGGGACTGGGATTGGGGTATATTTTGTTTGATATTGGTAGACTCAAGGTTGAAATGGTCGTGGTTTTTGTTATCCACATTGGGTTGGAATTAAGTTTTCAAGTTGATTTGGAATGTTGATGATGGTTAAAATAACCAATTTTTTTGGGATATTAATGTTTGAGATGATGGAGTACTCATACTGTACCCTTGTGAGAGCTTTGCAAATTTTTAAGAAGCTCAAAGGGTATTGTTGGATGTGCATTCAAGAATTAATAGAGCAAGGTGTACGACGTACTATCAAAATGAAGAAGGTACGTACGTAGGAATGATTTAAGGAGTTATAAAACCTTCATACTAAATTTTGAAGTTGGTTATATAGTAACTCATATTTATAGACTTCTCCTTAATTGAGGGGGAAACAGTTTAATTAGTAAGGCGTGGTTTCTGTTATAAAAGATTAATAATATTAGGAATAAAGATGATGATTAAGGGAGAGGAGCATTCTCATTTTATATATTGTAATTGTATATATCTCTCCCCATCTTCTTTACAATGCTATTATAATAATCAAATAATTTTTCTGAACGAAATGCTTATAGCTAGGCATAAGTCTTTAAATGTATATCTCAGAAATTAAAAGGAAAAAGAAAACCTTGTTAGACCAATGTATAGCTCAGGACATTGGATTTGTTAGTTGTGACTACAGACTTGTAAATACAACTTTCAGTTTAGGAACCTGGTATTAAAAAAACCACATAGGGTTGTCATATGAAAAAAATGACTCTGTGAAAGTCATTCTATGAAGAAGTCATTCAGAATTTGCCAATTTGGTACGTAGCCAAGGGATGTTTACTTAATTCAAATCTCTCGCATATATTATGTGTTATATTCTTCAAGTAAGATGTCATAAGTTCTGTTATAAATGTAATTCTAGTTGAATATATAGTTTGATATTGTACACCATCTTTCCTGAAGGCAAGCACCACTTATGTTCCTTCAAGTTTTCTCTCTAAATCATAAACAATCTCTCAATCGTAATTTATGGGTTCAAATCCACAATTCTTTATAACGGCTTGATCATTTTATTGTATCTTGGATGTGATGAAGCCACCATAGTTGACAGTAAATTAATATGCTTGTTACAGAAGTAGAAAGACGTAACTCTTTTGTACAAAATTTGGTCTTTGAGCATTTGGACATGCTTCAATTTCAGGCTTCTATTCTTTTGATATATATCTTTCCTACATTGTGTGTTTGCTTGTCTTAACATAGGAACAAAAGTAGAAGTCAACACATTTTAATTTATATCCAATGTTGATTTACCTTTGCTGAATGTATTGAATGATAATACATATGCTCATACATATGTGTTTTGATTTGTTGAAAGATTTTAGGTTTTGATGGTAAGTTATGTTCTGCAGACAGTTAGCAATATTGGGTTCAGAGATTTTTAATAGATAAACAAAATGAAAGAGATAATATTTGAATAGTGTTGCTATTTGTATTTTTTAATGAACAGAAAAGGAAAGAAAGTAGATGGAGTTTTTGTAATCTCTCACACCCTCTACATTACTAACATAATGAAACTTATTTTGCTTCACATTGTTGTCAGTAATGGTTTGAAAGGTGAATGTGTAGTTATATAGAATAATCCTTACTTTCACATGAACATATATTTTCATATAGTTTAGGAAGCTTAGAAACCCGTTTGAGATTCACTTAGTATGAGTGAATCTCAAATAGTCCCCATTTTGGGACTGCTCTTATATGTTTCGATCTCACTTAGGTCAGTGTTAACGACTTAAGCACGTCTTTATATTTTTTGAGTTTTTGATCAGTATATATCTCTTGATGTTCTTCGGGTGCATATTTAGACTACGATGTGTTAGTCTATTTCGTGTACTTGAAGACCATGGGGAGGTGCTGTCAAAATTTATGAAAAATTTAAAGATGTGTTCAAGTTGTTTGCATAAGTGAGGCGACACATCCGGGAATGGGATAGAAGCTTGACCCGTTAGAGGTGGAGATGAAGTTAGGAAACTCATAAGCTTGCATATACATTAACTTAAAGACTTGATTGTGCTTGTCTGACTTTCTATATATACAGTTCACAATTGTCCGAGATGTCTGTTAATCGAAGTTGGATGAAATGTAGGGTAGCCATTGATAAGAGTGGGCTTAGCTCTGAGTATCGTAGTGGGGTTGAACAGTTTCTCAACTTCGCGTTTGAACAAGTCAGCGGCGATGAGATTAGATGTCATTGTAAGAGGTGTGTGAATGAAGTGTGGAAGGAAAGGAGTGATGTCATGTGCGACTTATTTGCGTATGGGTTCAAGCAGGGTTATAAGATATGGATCTATCATGGGGAAACCTGGTTGGATGAACATGAATCAGAACCAAAATCCAGAGGTAATGAAACCTTTGACTGTACTAACATGATAGTCGAAGCTGCTGGTTCATACTTCCAGTGGAATACAGACAGGGATGGCAGTAGCGTCGAACAAAAGTCGAATGATGGGGCTAACAATTTTTGTGAGTTATTGCATGAAGCAGCGATGCCGCTGTATGACAGGCACGAAAAACACACCGTCTTATTTACCGTGACTAAGTTTTTACACTTCAAGAACGAGCATGACTGTAGCGAGAGAGGTTTTAATGAACTGTTAAGCATTGTGAAGGAGTGCTTACCTGCAGGAAATAAGTTACCAAAGTCGTACTATGATGTGAAGAAAATGGTCAAAAGGCTCAATTTAGGGTATGAGAAGATTGATGCTTGTGAGAATGAATGTATGTTGTATTATGGTGAACATAATATGTTGTGTTAATGTACATTAGGTCCTCATAGATGAGTTAGCTGACAATCAGCTAAAGCTTATAGCCGATGGCCTTAAAATATCTATAGATACTTATACATGCTACATTGTCAACGATTACAGATTTAAGTGTTGCGATATTGTGGAAGTCGCTTCTGCTGATTCTGGTGTTGTGGTGAAAGGTAGCTGCTACGATAACATTTGGGATGACTGGTATGGACGATTGCTAGAAGTTGTCATGCTCAAGTATTAGGGTCATAAAGAATTAGTTTGCTTCAATTTTCATTGGTTTGATGTTGAGAATGGAGTTAAAGTAGATAAAAAATCAGGACGAGTGACTATTAACGTTAAGTCAAAACTAAGACTGATGAGTGGTATGGACGAGCCTTTTATTTTAGCAAGTCAAGCAACACAAGTGTACTAAGCGTGGAGTGTTAAGACTCCTGCAAGCCCATGGCATGCTGTTATAACCACCAAAGCCCGTGGTTTTCAAGGCATCAGTCCTCGTCCAGACGATGAATCTTTACAAGTCGAGTCTACTAGTGTCACACCTGCTGATGTGACAATTATTAGTGAGTCTAGTGAAGAAGAGGATGATGTTGTCATTGTTGAAAGTGAAGACAATGTTGTTGAGGAGGTATATATAATTGAAGAAATCGTTGAGGACGACAAAGATGGTGATGACAACGATAGTGAAGACCTACTGCTCAAAGATGACGATTCTGATATTGATGGCTTTGATGATATAAATGATTAGGAGTATGTACTCTTTGTGTCCTTTTAGTTGTATTCAAATGTAACAGTTTGTAGCAGTGCAATCATTATCTTCAACTTATATTAATCTACTAAATAAGGTGTTAGTTGTTTTAGGTTAATATTTATGATGTATCCCTTTAGGTTACTATATTTATGTTGCATTCTTTTAGTTGTATCTGTATGTTATCCTCTTTGTTACTGTTCAAAAATATAGTATTTACGAATGTTTAATAATATTTTTTTATGATTTGACAGTATACATACATATGGGGCGCACACCACACGACGATCGTGGTGGGCGTGCAGGTCGTGGGGGCAGTGGCGATTCTACGCGTGATGATCAGGCCGGATCGTCAGGTATAATTACATATTTTATTGGGATACATCTTATTATTTTTTATTTTATATTGTATTGACATTATATTCGTTTATATAAATATTGATGTATTTCACTGCATAGGTGATCGACGTAGGCCTCCGCGGGTACTGACACGTGCCTTGCTAGGGAGTCCCCCCAGGCGCCGCTTATATGTCGTGTTGAGACTCATAGGTAATTTCATAATCCTATATAGTATTACTATAACATAAGTATTTAGTTCTTATATATTCTTTATAATTTGCAATGTTGTAATTTCAATTGTAGTATCCTTGACGCCATGCTAAGGAACATGTTGCTTGGGATCGTCCGTAACCGATTCTCAAGCTCGTGGATGAGGTGGGCTAAGTGGATGACCGCACACGGTAACTGATTATTGTTGAGTTTAGGGTAGGATGTCAATCATTCATATGCTAGTTTTATATTCCATTTGAATATACTGTTACCTCTTTGATTTATGTTGTCTACTAAACTTCTTAATGTGTAATGTGTAGAGATTTTATCATTTTGAGGACGGGCATGAAGCCCATGGCATGACTGTTCTGCACAGATACCTAGAGATGAATTAACACAAGTGGGTCTACGACTAGAAGAAGTAGGCCCAGACGAAGATGGCTGATGGACATACACTTAAGGATGTCCGACCAAATTTTATATCTGCTGCGGTGTAGGACCAGATGTGCAGTATTTGGGATGGCGAGGCCTTCAAGAAGATGTCAGCACAGTGTTCAGCTGCCCGACAGCAGAGTCGTCTCCCACATTGCACTGGGTCTCAGTCGTACGACCTGTACTAGGAGAGACTCGAGGTGAGTTTAAAGCATGCACCCTCCCGCTTGGAGTTTTGGTGACACCCACCAAAAGAAAGGTGACAGTGGTTATATCTCACCTGAGGCAGAATGCATTACTGTAAGTTATTTAATTCTTATTTAGTATGCATTTAAATATGCTCTATTTTGGACTTCATTATTAATATTTTAATTTTGTAGGGTCTTGTTGATGAGACTCGAGTGGGTGGAGATGGCAACACAGGCGATGCCCGTGGAGGAGATGGTGATGATCATCGGGATGATGCTGACGAGACTTTAGAGGATGGGACCGGTGATGGTACCGGAGGCGATGGCACAAAGATTCCTGATATTGGGCAGTAGTTGGTTTTTATTTATATTTTGATTTTAATGTATGTATTTAGCTTTTGAGTTGTACAGACTTGAGTTTGGTATCTAATTATATTGATTATTGATAGTAAAAGATATGATTGTTATTGATATGCGTACATTGTCATTATTTGTTTTTCTTTAGTTTATAACAGGTACAATGTATATGTAAATGAACAGGGGAATTTTGCAATTTTAATAAAAAAAAATTTTGAGGTGGGTCATTGGCGACGGCGTGCCGTCGGCAATGACCTACAGTGACGGTTGCAGATATAAATTACATAGAGGTTATTAGCGACGGTGATATACCCATTGGCGACGGGGATGCCGTCGGTAATGATTGCATTATCAAAATTAAAGAATGGTTATTACCGACGGTCTGCCCGTCGTTGGTGCCGTCACTAATGACATATTTCATGACGACGAATGATGGGAGCCAGGGTGACGGCTGGGGAGACGGTATACCCCATCGCCAATGACCTCATTGCTGACGACAAGAGGGTCATTGGCGACGGCATAGCCCGTCGAAAATGCTTGATTTTTTTGTAGTGTTGTGAGTACTGAGGTATTGACGAATTTTGGGCTTCAAACCTCACTGAAAGATTTGCATCATACACTCCTCATTATCTACCAAATGGGATGCAAACTAGGATAACTTCACAAACTTTTCATATTATTTTGTTCCAGCTTGATAAATTCCACCTCCTTCATGTGACGAATACTTTCAGGAAAGTACTTGTCGTTGAACAATTCTTCAAACTTCTCTCAAGACATTTTTAGGGTGGAAAGATGAATACATTTTACAGATTCCCACCAGTAATCTTCCTCTCCTTGCAACATGAAGGTGGTAAAGGGAACCATTTGCTCTTCTGAGCATCCCAAGACATCAAATATCTTGGTGATCTGCTTAATCCATGTCTCTGCCTTAAGTGGCTCTGGCTTTCCCAAAAATTCTGGCGGTCCCAACTCCTTGAATTTCTTAGTAGTGACCAGCCGTGAGTTGCCATTATTTCCACCTGCATTTTGAACATGAATCTCTTTCGCTTGGTGTTGCATGAATTGTAGAAAGCTCCTAAAAATCCCGTCATTCATCATTTGGTCGGTGTTGTTTACATGAGGATTATTTCCTTCTTGATGCACATTATCCTGGTTATTGATTGGCGGTGACTCAACGGCCTCATGTGCTCCATTTCTTATCTCAATATTTTCAGATGCCATTTTCAAACACTGCCATAAAATAAGGGTTAATTGACATGCCACATATTATCCCTATATTCTGACCGACCAATTAAATAACAAATAAACATAGGTAGGTCATACTAGCGAAGAATTTATCCGTCTCAACCCTCCTAGTTCTAGCCTCAAATCTCAATCAGGGATCATATTCCTAAGCTTTGATACCAATTGTGATGCCCCCAAAATAGGTATACACAACCCATTCTGAGTAGCCAAATACATGGTACAAATTTTAAATACAAACTTAATTTAAACAATTAATAAATATCGTGTAGAATACGACAAAACATAAGCTGAGAGTTTTAACACGAATATTGTCTCGTAGAAAATATCCAAACTCAATTAGAGTCCTCATTACAATTATTATCACACTATTTTATAGAATAATGAGGACTACTATAGCCACCATCGTGGACCATCACTCCATTCTCCGACTAGTCCCAGCTATATTCACATTTCATGAAGTGAACAATGAAAGAAAAGGGTGAGCTCAACTAGCCCAGTAAAGAATATTATGACTAAGATAATGTAGAATAAATTATCCTTAGCTTTCAATAGTGTAAAAACTGATAGAATACCATAGACAATAAGTTTAACTGCAGCGGAACAACAATCCATTAGAAGAGTCAAGTAAAGCATGGTGTCTACTATATTCTATTATTTAAAAGTTCATCATCAATATTTTATCTCTATAACAAATCTCAATAAATAATCCACATCACCGAATTATCCATACACTACGGGACAAGGATATTCGTTAGTATCACATCCACGAATTATCCATGCACTACGGGTCAAGGATATTCGTTAGTATCACCAATGGTCATGATAATGCCAAACATTTGTCCATCAATGCACTACGGGCCAATAAGGACTTTTACCACATCATTTGTAACATTACATGTCATAATTATACCGATACATAATTCATGGTCATAACTATACCAATCAATAGTCCATATATGCACTACGTGACAAAGATGACTTTTATCATAATTTAAGCATAAGGATGATGACAATGATATAAGAATTCAATTAAGTGAGGGAAAAGACAAATTTTAAAGATTTATAATTCAATTTATCCAGAGTTCAAGAATGTCCAAATTGTCAACATGATAACTACTTTGTGGTGTAAATTCAAGAATAATATTCATGTATCAAAAATAATTTGGACAAAAAAACAAATCAATTTTTGTCGTGAATAGTACCCCAGGTGAATAGTACCCAAGTGAATAGTACTTCGTGAATAGTACCCCATGAATTGTATCGTATGTATGAATAATGTTGTATGTATGAATAGTACTCCGACATGAAAAAGTTAAAATTTAACAAGAATGTTCAGAAAAATATTTATCTGAAACGATATTAGATGAAATGCAAATTTCAAATATATTCTACTAATTTCAAGGAGTATAGAAGCAATACTTATCAAAGTAAGTGTAGAATTAGGAATATGAAACGAAATAATATTACTTACATACAAAGAGTATGTTAGAGAATATTATTTCTTACGAATATTGAACAAAAATAATATCCCTTACCTTAAAAGGAGATTTTTTCTGACTGGTAAAGCGATGATATTCTTGAAGAAAACTTGTATTATTTTCTACACTCAAAGCTCCCTTAAACTCAATAGAAATACGCTCAATATTATAGAAGAAGAATTCTCTGATTCTGGTGTGATTTTCATTTCTAAATTAAGCATCCTATTTATAGGAGACTGGCATGGTACTATTTGAATTAGAAAATCATGGGTACACAGAAGAAAATCACAGACGAATTCGACAAATTCGTCTGATTTTACTATACATTACTATGCAAACACTATGCAAATACTAAGCAGTCTATGCAAGCACTATATAATACTATGCAAGCACTATATGATACTATGCAATAAAATAAAATAAAATAAAATATATTCTATTTATAAAAAGTATTCTGTTTTATATAAAAAGTTTTCTGTTTTATTACTATTATAATAATAATAAAACAAAAACTGAGATACCTTTCTACCGATGATTTTGAAAAATGAGTAAGTGGGGGTCTATGTAATAAGCCAAACTTACAACAAATACTTCATAAAACCCCCTCTATTTATCACCAATCACTTGTCTTCAATAAACACATTTTTAATTATTCATCATTAATATTATAACTCACAATATTAATAACCAGATCATTCCTAAGAAACAGGGGTTTTTTCGATAAGGACTTCTCCTTATTGGCGCGCAATTAGATGACCAAACCCCTTTCATCGACATAACTTTCTAGACATTGTCAATATTATAAATAATAATATGAATAAATGTGTCGTCTCAATTATTGATTTAATAATATAAAATATTGTGCAGATGATATTGTGACAATAATTGAATCAATAATATGAGATACTATGCAGCAATTACTATGACAATAATTGAATAAAACTGAGTGACTTCTCACGTAAGCATCAAAATACACTGTACAAAACGTGTGCCACTGTGCAACCATATATATTACTGTACTTTTATCACTAGGTATTTCAACAGTTAACGGTAAAAGTCTTGCCGTTATTTTATAAAAAAGTTATTTTTGTGGCTCTCAAAATTCGACAGTAATTCTGTTGTGGGGTCTACCAATGATTTTGCCGTCGTACGAATATTTCTTGATAAAATGAATATTCCCCGACCAAACGATTATTTTATGACAACTTACTTACTTTGAAAAATTTATAAATATTACCCACAACTATAACATTATAACAAATCCACACCTTATTATTCAAAATAACATTTAGAGAAAATTAAATCTTTATTCATAAAAAGTTGGGGTCTTACATTCTGGGTCGCCAAATACACACTACAAAATTTAAATACAAATATTATTTATATATTTATTTACTGTCGTGTAAAATACGACAACACATAAACTATGAGTTTCAATACAAATAAAAGTTTTCACACTCCAAACCAATGATAATTTATATAAAGGTACAGTCGATAACTGTTTTAGGAATTAAAATATTTGGAAAATGCTTAAGGAAGCCTTCATACATGGGAGGCCATGCATCTAAGTTTTAATAGATATCATAGGACTTGAGCATTAACCTTGGTTGACCGAATAGACCCCAAAGAAGAACGAGAAGATTACTATCTTGTTCATTCCAATGGTGTGTATCTTCTTGCCATATAATTATCTTCATTGTCTCAAATTGATGATTATATTCCAATCATACTCCAAGATTATATAGATAATGCTCATAGATATAGTCAGCAAGTGGATGTGCACAACCATATCTTATGATAACACGAGTTTGTATGTGGTTAGACATCATGTATGATAGTGGCAATACACCCTTTAAGCTCTCAGTACAATTTTGTCCTCCTCATTCTAATGAGGCGGACTTTTGACGCTTCCAAAGTCGGGTCCTCATCACCTTATTGTGGTTCACCAAAATTAACTATTAAATGACGTATAGAATATGACACACACATTTTAAGTCCGCAATACAATTATATATTGTCATGTTATTTTATAATGTATTGACCAACTTGAACAGTCACAGACCATCACTCTATTCCCCTATTATCCCCGCTCGACCCAGCTACACTCTTATTACCTGAAAGGAATTGTGAAGCAAACGGGTGAACACAAATAGCCCAATAAAGAATATTATGACTATAGATAATCAAATTATCAATAACATTCATCAGTAATAAATCAAATTTTAGAACATATGATAGACGATAAAAGTGTTCAACCATAATTTTAACGGAATTAACAATCCATTAGAAGAGTAAAGTAGAACATAATGTCTACTATCTCCTCCACATTAAGAGTCCATCATTAATATTTCATTCATGTAATACCCATCAACAGTTATTTGTTGTTCCCAAGACAAAAAAACTTTCATCATATGTCTTCACCGGAACCACCAAAGATTATAGTTAAATTCACAATTCATGTTTATAATAATGTAAATCAACAGTTTCTCCTTGCCTCAAAGGCTTAATAGAATTTTCACTTAATGTCCTTGCCATAAAGGCTAAAGACACTCAATAATCATATTGTCTTTACACCTTGCACCAAAGACATTCAAATGTAACAAAAATGGTCATGATCATACCAATCAATTGTCTATCTTTGCACTACGGGCCAAAGATGTTCAACTGTAAAACCAATAATCAATAGTCCATCCTTGCACTACGGGCTAAAGACATACAACTGTAAAACTAATAATCAACAGTCCATCTTTGCACTACGGGCCAAAGTCATACAACTATAAAATCAATATTCAACAGTCCATCTTTGCACTACGGGCCAAAGACATACAACTGTAAAACCAATAATCAACAGTCCATCTTTGCACTACGGGCCAAAGAAATACAGCTGTAAAACCAATAATTATCATTATACCAATACACAATTCCGGTCATGATTACACAAATACACAATTCTTGGTCATTATCATACCAATCAACAATTCATCTTTGCACTACGAGCCAAAGATAACTTTCCAACACAAATTTAAGTTTGAGGATTTTAACAATGATATAAAGAATGAATCAAGTGAGATCAATGATAAATATTAAAGATTTATAATTCAACTTATCTAGAGTTCAAGAATGTCCAAATGGTCAACATGATGATCAAAACGTGGATTCAAATTTAAGAATAAGAATCATATATCAAAGATAATTTGGACAGAAAAAGAAACTAATTTTATCGTGAATAGTATCCTGGCATGAATAGTACCCTGAATGAATAGTACTCGAATGAATACTACCCCGTCATGCAAAGTACCCCGTGAATAGTATCCCAGATGAAAATATTGAAATTTAATAAGAAAGGTCATATCAATATTCTAATGAAATGATATTAGATGAAGCGCAAACCTCAAGAAATTTCTAATCATTTCAGGAATTATAGAAGCAATACTTATCATAGTATGTTTAGATTTAGTAATATGAAATGAAATAATATACGAAACTACAAATAGATTTTCACCCGTCATGCGGTAATCCATGTAGACAGATCATTTCCACAACTTAATAAAGAATGAATAAGAAAGGTTATTCACCAGGAATGCGGTAGTCCGCATAGGCAGGTTATTCCCATATATTAATAAGGAATGAATATGAAGGGTTATTCATCAGGCATGTGGTAGTCCACGTAGACATGTTATTCCCACTGAGTAATAAAGAAATGAATATGAATGTTTATTCACCAGACATGTGATAATCTGTGTAGATAGGTTATTCCCACAGATTAATAAGGAATAGAATGAAAACACTTACGAGTATTTAAAGAAAGTAACATCTGTTACGAATATGAAGGAAATAATATCCCTTACCTTAGTAAGAGATTGGATACTACAATAGTGTAGTAGCAGAATACTCTTCTTCTTTCTCTCTTATTCTCTCTATAGTTTCTCTCTTTAGAGTTTTAGTGAATTGGTGAGAAAGAAGGAAGAAATGAGCTTCTATTTATAGGAGAATAGACTAAATAGTAACTAATTCACGAATGATCCAGATTGATTTACTATTAAAACAGATGGTCCATGTTGATTTACTATTAAAACTTCAAATAACGGTCCATATTAATTTACTATTAAAACTTCAATCGACGGTCTATATTGATTTACTATTAAAATTTCAACCGACGGTCTGAAAAATTAGCAGGCCCCCATGGAATAATAAGCCAAACTTACAACAAACGACTCATGATAAGCCCCTCTATTTATATCAAAAATTGAATAAATAGTTACCACAACACATTTTTAATCTTTCAACAATTATTCATCATTAATATTATAACTCACAATATTGACAACTATATCATTCCCAAGAAAGAGGGGGCTTTTCGATAAGAATTTCTCTTTATTGGCGTGTAATTAAATAACCAACCTCCTTTTCTCGACAGAACTTCCTAGACATTGTCAATAATACAAATAATAATATGAATAATTGTTTCGTCTCAATTATTGATTTAATATTATAAAATATTGTGCAGATGATACTGTGACAATAATTGAATCAATAATATGAGATATTATGCAGCAACTACTGTGGCAATTAATTATTGAATGAAACTGAGTGACTTCTTATATAAGCATCAATAATCAAAAATACTGTGCAATACCGTTTGCTACTATGCAGCAATCCATATTACTGTACTTTTATCAGCGGGTATTTCTACATTTTAACGATAAAAGTCTTGCCATTATTTTTATAAAAAAGGTTATTTTTGTCGTTTTCTATATTCGACAATTATTCCGTTGTTGGGTCCACCAATGATTGCGCCGTCATACCAATATTCTCTGATAAAAAGAATTTTCTCCGACACAACGAATATTTTATGACAACTTGCTTACTTTGTAAAATTTGTACATATCACCCATAAGTATAATATTTATTAAATTATCATCTTACTATTTAGAACAATATTTATAAGAAAAATTGAATACTTTTATTTCATAAAATTTGGGGTCTTACATTAGAGTTCAAATTTCAACACACTTCGGCAATCCAAGATGTTCACCCATGATACTTTGGGCAACAATAGACCAACTTCGGCACATCAACTAGGT
This sequence comes from Panax japonicus, assembly GCA_020205505.1. Taxonomy (NCBI): domain Eukaryota; kingdom Viridiplantae; phylum Streptophyta; class Magnoliopsida; order Apiales; family Araliaceae; genus Panax; species Panax japonicus. Next base: position 17,526,841 of record CM035107.1, on the reverse strand, counting down.
TCGGCATATCAACACGCTTTGAAAGTATTCATTTTGGCCATCTTCATTATGCCCCAAGGTGCTACTGCCTCCATAATATATTTATGCCAAGAATTGAATTCCAAGTACATTGGTACTTTATCTATTTTTACACACGCTTATTACTCTTATTCACTAGAGCAATTACATACCTCTATTGTTGAAGTTTTCTGGCATATACTTATTTTCACACCGCAGTTATCCCCCAGCGGCCTCGGTCGTCAAGCTTTTTGGTGTGATCGTTTGTTAATTGTGAATGTTAAATTCGTTGTTCGTTGATTTTGGCGAGCGGACAAATTTTGACGTTAACAGTTATATTTTTACTTTGGCTGATTGACACTTTTGACCCTCAAGTTGCCACCCACTTTCAATATCGTCCCTAAAATTTGTGTTTTGTCAATTAGGTCCTTAAAGATGCATTTTTTGGTGTTTTCGTTCCTTTTACTCAATTTTACCCCGACCCATTTTGACACAACCTGGCCCAATTTGACTCAATCCTAATTTTTAATATTTTTTAATAAAATATTATTTTTAAAATGATTTTAAAATAATAATAATTTTTAATATTTGAAAATAAAATATTATTTTAAAAATAATTATAACATTAAATATTTTAAAATAAATATTATTTAAATTAATTATTAATTTTAATATTTTAAAAGAAAATATTATTTTAAAAAATTCAATTAATAATTTAATTTAATATTTTAAAATAAAATATTTTTAAATATTATAAAATAATATATTCTTTTTAAAAAGTTTCAAAAATAATTATTATTATAAGGAAAAAATATTAGAAACTTTTACATTTTCAAAAATGAGTTAAGTTTCACAAAAAATGAACAAATGTTAAATTCTTTTCCTAAAAATAATCATCATTTTAAAAATATTTTAATTAAATTATTATTATTATTAATGAGTTTCCTTATTGATGTTTTATACTATTTTTTGTATTTTCATTTCTATTTTTAGTTTTTGTTTTTAAAAATTCTAATATTAATTAAAAATAGAAAATAAAATACAAAAAAATAGTAAAATAGAAATAAAAAAATTGATTCATTTTTAAAAAAATAAATAAATTAAGCAATTTAAAAAAATTATTATTATTTTTGGGGAAAAAATTTAGATTTTTTTCATTTTTTTTAAAAATGTGTAAATTTTTATAAAATATATATTCAAAAAAATAAAGCAGAAAAATAAAAATATATTTTTATAAAAAAACTATATTTTTTAAGTTTTTAAATATGTGTAAATTTTCAGAAAAATAATTAAGATTTAAAAATTTTAAAATTTATTTTTTTTGAATCTATATTTTAGAAACTTTAATCATTTTTGAAAATGTAAAAATTTCAAATATTTTTCCTTAAAATAATAATAATAATTTTAATTTTTTTTAAATATAAAAAATGTTTATTATTTTAAAATTAATATTTTATTTTAAAATATTTAAAATAATTAATGTTTTCAAATTATTTTATTTTAAAATATTAAATTCAATTATAAGTTGCATAAATTCATCGCCGTCCATTTTCTGTAATCCGAGTGCGCCTCCTGTCAATACCTCCTTGACAACAAACGGGGCTTCCCGGTATGAAGCGAATTTTCCTTTAGACTGAGTTTGGTTGTTAACGATCTTCTTCAAAACCAAGTCGTGTTGTTTGAACTGCCGTAGTCGGACTTTTCTGTTGTAGGATCTTCTTTACAAGTAGAGGGACTCTTATGTGTGGGCCACATACTCCCCCATGGATTTCATCCATGAGCCTCTGAGCTTGGTCCTTGTCCATACATCTGAGGAGATCTAGTTCTGCATCTCTTTTGTAGAGTGCATCTCCGCTTAGGTAGAATTTCATAGTCAGTCGATGGATCCGACTTCTTTCAGTCGGGCTCGCCTCAGCGGGTGTAGATCTATCTTGTGAGTGCTCATTTATATGCTGATATCAAGGGTGCTGGATGGGAGGTAGCTCATCCGATACTTCTCCAATGTAATTCCCACAGGCTGGAGCCTTTTTTTGGGTAAATGTGAGGGTTGGCATGTCTTCCTTGTCATGTATGTTGATCAAGGAGGCCAAGGTTGCTAGCGCATCCGCAAAATCATTCCTATTCCGAAGAATGTGGAGGAAGGATTTTTCTTTAAACTCCGAAGCCATCTGTAGAGCCTGCCGATGGTAAGGCAACAACTGTAGAACCTGTTGAAGAGCTTTTTCCTTTTTCCTTTTTTTTCTTTTTATTATTATTATTATTATTATTATTATTATTATTATTATTATTATTATTATTATTATTATTATTATTATTTCTGCATTAGATCGTGGAAAAGAGCTATATGGCTCATTGATAGGTAGCTCCGGCATTGATGAGGCCGAATGACAATCATCTGTAGCAAAAGGTTCCCCAAGGAGTGATGAATGCAGTTTTCTCACGATCCTTTTTAGCAACCATGATTTGATGGTACCCCACAAAGCAATTTGCAAACGAGTATTTGTCATACTGAGTCGTATTGTCAATGAGTATGTGGATAAATGGGACGGGAAAACTATCTTTGAGACAAACTTTGTTCAGATAACTGTAATCCATGCATACTCGCACCTCTCCTCCGAGTTTTTGGCATGAAAACTATGTTGGATAGCCATTCAAGGTATGTTAACAACATGATGATGCCGACTTGAAAATGTTTCATAATTTATTCTTTAACTTTTAACCTCCACTCAGGTTTTAATCGTTTGAGCTTCTACCTGACTGGCTTGAATTCCTCTTTGACGGGGAGGCGATGAATGACAATGTCAGTGGATGAACAGACCATGTCTTCGTGATACCATGTAAACACATCCTGGAATAAGGTCAATAGAGTAACCATATCATTCCTTTGGTTTGGAGTGAGGTCCGTACCAATCTAGATTTATTTGGGATTTTCAAAGGTTCCGAGGTTCAAAAGAGGTGGTTTGATCAAGATTTGGCTTGGGTTTGTCTTCGACCCATTCTTTGATCTCCTTTAGGTATCTCATAGTCCTCTTGTATTTTCATCAAGTCTGAGTCCAACTTTACATCAAAGTTACAGTCCTTGTGGAGAATAAGCACCTCATCAGCAAGTTTAGGCATATCTAACTTTAGAGTCCTGAAACAAAATGCTTTCACTTAATATATGAAACTGTTCAATCACACAAAGTGTTAGCAAGTAATGACAAAAGTAACTGTTAATACTATACAGAAAAAGTAAGCAGTCATTGCTATTTACAGGGCAGAGGTAGTTTCTACCCTTTTTACCCTCGTCGACAAATGCAAGGAGTGCTGCTCCAATTGCCAAGGGTGAAGCCCTGGTGGACGGCTATGATGGAGGGATTTTGTTAGTTTTGTCCAACCAAGATTCAGGTACAGGAATTTATTTGTCCGGTCCCTAAGTTCCTCCCTGTGTAGAGGATTCTATATGTATGGGCATTCGTGGACCCTGAGCGGATTTGTTCAGTTCTTTAAGCAGAACAACCAATTCTGTAATTTGGTTGATTAGTCCTTCAAACTCCTAGCGAGAGACAGTAGTAGGACTAGGCTGACCAGATGAAGCCATGCTTGGCTGTAGGCTCGTTGCCTTTTTGGATTTCGAACGGGTTACTAGACCAATTATATCCCTACAAAAAGACTTATGTAGTTTAGTCTTAGTGAATGTAGCAATATTACGTAATGTGCCCTTTTAGGAGTATCGTCCTGCGAAACGGATGTCAGTTGATAAGATAGCATGTCAGGTTTTGATATAAAGGGAAGGCATGTACACATATTCTTTCATATTTTCCATTACATTGAGATTTACATGGAAGTGAAATTACAAGTAATTGAATTTACAAGTAATTGAAATGTGAAAGTATGAAGAGACTTTCCTTCGCGTTTGGCTTATCAGAGGCTAACCTATCTTAGGTTACTCTCGCGGTTTTTCGGCATGAAGGTTCCCAAATCATTGCAATTTACTTGACAGGAAATTAATTCGGTCTTTCAAGTAGAGCGAATTTGGGTGGTTCCTTTCCTGAGCCTCGTTAGAATTAGTCTTCCGACGAGTCCAGTAATCAAACATCGATAGGATAGCCTCCTAGTGGAGGGACCACACACCATACATTCACATACATCGCGTCTCACCGTATGGAAATGATGACATTTGCGAAGCACTAATATCATAGGCAGATATGGTGTGAAGCACTAAGTGCAGTAAGTACATGAATTAGTACACATTCATTCAAATGTAAATGCAACATTCACACGCAGACATATAATAAATTTGAAAAGATTGTAATAACGACTTAAGTCCTCTTACTGTTGTCCCCAGCAGAGTCGTCACCTGTCGACGTCGGGATTTTTATTTGTCCCTTTTCGTTTCTGTGACAACCTGATATTTTCTATATAAATAAATCATAAATTTTGAGTATAAATTTTTTTTAGGATGAGGATTTGTACAAGATAATGTGTATATGTATTTATGTGGTAAATAAAAATATATTTATTACGTGAATATTTACAAATAATTTTATTTTAGAATTTATGATCATTATAAAGTATATTTTCTTCAATAATTAATTTTATTGTAGAAATATTTTTATTTTTTTTATTGTTCAAAGGAAATATGATATTATATTATTTAAATAATAAAAGGAATGGTTATTGTAGTCATTATAATTTATTTATATGAATGATATGTGTCAAGGTAATGTGCAATATATTTTTATATGTGATAAATAAAATTTATTTATTACATTAAGTATTGCAAATAAATTTATTTTTAAAATTATTGATTATTATAAATTATAATTTTTATACTAATTAATTCCTTATTGGAAATGCTTTTATTAAATATTTTCTATGAAAATATAATTTTATATTATTTAAATAAGATATGAAATGATTTTAGAATAATTATAATGATTATTTAATTTCATTATATGATTTTGTTCAGGATATTAATTTAATTATTTTAACTTAATTTATATGGTTAATTATGGCAGATAAAATCAGTTATGGAATCCAGACCCTAATTCTGGGTATTGATCAAGGAATGAAAATAATAATATTATATTATTATTTGTCAGTGTTATAGATATGTATGATTATGTGTGTAATGTTAATGTGTGGAACAATTTTATTACATTACGACCAAACCCTAATAATATTTCTATAAACCCTAATTCTGGTCTTGGAATAAGGAATGATAATAATATAATATTATTTGATTTTTTTTGCTATTAATATGTACTGTATATGTGAACCGATAATGGTTGGTCAATTATGGCGTTATATGACACACCCTAGTTTTATTGTGCTAAACCCTAATTTGAGATCCAAATTAGAGTACATGATTGTTTTATAAATTGTGTTATATGGTTTATGTTGTGTATTAAATGATTATTAGGTAAACCCTAATTAAAATCTATGAACCCTAATTAATCTTTAGAAAAAACCTAATTTGAAACCCAAATTAGAGTATAAGATTATTTTGGAATTATGATATATGATTTATGATATTTATTATAAATATTATTATTAATTAGGAAAACCCTAATAAATGTTGGAAACCCTAATTAACTAGAAACCCTAATTCTAAAATTAGTAAACTTAATTTCTAATTTAGTATCCCTAATTGCTAATTGAAAACCTTAATTGCTTAAGTGGCAAGGTTAATTATATTATAATACCCTAATGTTCATGTATAATTAGAAATTTAAATTATAATTAACAAAACCCTAATTTATAAAATTTTAGAAAACTAAATTTTTTTATTTTATTTTATTTTTATTTTGTGCAAACCCTAATTGCTAAATCCTACAAATGCTATGTACTAAACCTTAGGGTTAAACCCTAAGGGTTTGCCAATTTCCATTTTTGCCATTAAAAGTGTTGGACAAAAGACCATTATACCCTTTTGAGCATTAAATAAGCTAAGATATAGGTTTTGACATTTAGGTTGGGTTGTTAACCAACTTTTACTAACCCTCACAACTCTTGATGACTCATATGGACAACACACAGCCTCTAATCAGCAAATTCATGTATCATGGTTGCCTATATAAAGATTTAAGGAGAGAGAAAGCTACTTTTGTTAGCCATTTTTATTCAATACTCAAACAATAACTTTCCTCTCTAGAACCAACGAATTTATCTAGCATTATTACTCCCAAACACAGCCCCACGAAATTCATAATCAAAACAACAACACAAAATCAGAAAATCAAACCAAAAAAGGTATAAATCCTACTTTAATTTCTGTCCAAATTTGTTGTTTGATTTTGTGTTTAAGTGTTTTAATATGTTGTTTATAGTGTCTAATGATGATCTGGGTTGCTAGATGTTAGATCCATAACATCTAGAGGCTCGGATTTGAAGATTTGTAAAATCTAGAAAAATGAGAAATATGGTCTGATAACGTAATGTCAGGTCCCATAGATCTCGTCCTGTTATGTATTTTTGTGTTTTTAAGCTTTGATCTGGTAGTATGCTGGAAGATCTTTGATCTGAAACTGGAATCAAAGTCAGATCTTAAGTTAGTAGAAAGTTATTAGTGGTCAAACCAAGTTGACCGGCATTGACCAAACGTTTCTGGGTAACCCAGAACGTGCCTAGAAAGTCTGACAGCTTGTTCATGCACTTGGATCTTGCTTCTGTTTATGTGTTAGACCTTTTTATTGTTGTAATATTGTTGTCTGACGTCTAGTCTACATGAACATGCCTCTAGAATCATTATATCCTTCTCTGATTCAAAGAAATCAGTGGTCAAAGTAGTGAGGACGAAACTGCCGGATGAAGTTTCTGGGTAACCCAGAAACCTTCATAAGCAGTTTCGGACTACTACTTTGACCGGTCCATAATTGTTTTATATGATGTTATTAAAATGTTTTTATGTAATGAATCTGTAGACTTACATGTGGTCTACATAATGAAGGCTTAATATCACTAAAACATTACGAGATCAACAAGTTGTGGAAGCCCAAAACGAGCCAGTCGAACTATTCTCCATTTCTGGGTAACCCAGAAAATGAAGAACAGCTCTGACTGCTTGTTCGTGGCTCTAGATCTACTTTGTTATGGGTTGTATGGCCATGTTAGTTGTTGAATCTTGTAGCCGTGCATTAGTACTACAATATCTGACTAATAACATGCCCAGTAACATCAGGATCTGACCGGAAATCTTGGTCAAACTAGATACCTTGCAAACTGGCTATGAAGTTCTGGGTTTAGCCAAGAACACGAAGAACACATATAGCGACGGTTCTGTCGCTATAGACAGTCTTCAGCGACACTTTTAATAAAATTAATCATTTTAATTCTAAAAATTATTTAAAAAATAGTATTTAATTTCTGAAAATTACAAAAATAATTTTAAAAGTTATTTTAAATTATAAAAATAAAATATTAATAATTTGAAATATTTTCATAAATATTAGTATTTATTTAAATATTATAGATAATTAATTTATTTATTAAATGCATTAAATAAATTAATTAAAAAAATTTTATTATATTAAAAATCATTTTAAATGATAATAAGGTATTTAAAAATATTTTAAGTTATAAAATATAACTTTTAATATTTAAAGGTAAATTTCATTAATTAATTAATATTAATGATATTAAAGATATTTAATAAATATATAAAATAATTTAGTTTAAAAATGATTTTAATATTATAATAATCATTTTAAATGAAAATAAAGTGTTTAAAGATATTTTAAGTTATAAAATATAACTTTTAATATTTAAAGGATAATTTCATTAATAATTTAATATTAATGAGTATTAATTTATGATTAATGATATTAAATTTATTTAATAATTATATTAAATAAATAGTTTAAAAATAGTTTTATTACTTTAAAAATCATTTAAAAAGGATATAAATGAATTAAAAATATTTTAAGTTATAATTAATGACTTTTAATATTTGGATAAATAGTTTATTAATATTTAAATATTAATGGTAATTATTTAAGAATAATTTTAAATGTTTTAAAAATCATTTAAGGGTATTATAAGTACTTTAAAAATATTTTTGGTTATTATACATAACTTTAATATTTTGGCAATGGTTTCATTAATAATTTAATATTGATTAAATGTTAATGATAATAGGATTGTTTGATATTTAAATCATTTAATAATGATTCTAATATTTCAAAAATTGTGATAAATGATAATAATTATTTAAAAAATTATTGTAAGTCATTTAAAAATGATATGACTATTACTTAAATAGTCTAAATAGATATTAAGGTGCAGGATAGAGTCTTAGACTCGATAATTATCCGATAAAGCTGTCGGTAAACCGACATGTTTTAGAAATTGATCTGGATTTACATAATGTGTCTGTATATGTATTTGTTTGTGATGTGATAACTGTGAAATGTATGTGACAATGTGATTAGGTTATGTGCTGACTGCAAAATATAGTACTATGTGTTAAGGTATATTGTTCTAATCGAATAAATGATTTGATTAATGATAGGTCGTGATAGAAAAGATAAATCTAAGTTGCGTAATTGTAAGCAGCGCATAGGGCAAGTATCCTACCTTTGCATTTTCTTTATGCAATGAACAAGTGTAAAAATGTTTCAAAATTATACTATTACTGTACAGATTGTTAAACCTATATTATATACGCCCATTGATTATCAACATGTTAGTATATGATAATTCAGATATATATTCTGTTCGTTAATTACTATAAATGATTATACAAGTGTTCCCACTTGGATAATCATTGTATTTAATCACATGTTGATACACCTTTGATATATATATATATATATATATATATATATATATATATGTTGAATTATATAAGACCTTTGTTATAAAAACCCGACAGGTATGAACATCCCGATAATGGAAAAATTTTTATGCGCTACGGCGGACAAAGGATGAACGATAATATCGCTCTAGCAATGTAGTATTGATCAATACAGGGCCCATGAACTGTACACCCTCAGGCCCGTAAGCAATGACCCATTTACAGATGAATTCTGTTTAAACCCTTTAGAAAATGAAAATAATGTTCATAATATGTCACAGAAACCCCATGTATAGTCAATACACAGTTTCAAAAATTTGAACGAGGGTTGTTATGTTATTATTATTGGTATAAATTACTTCACAACTATTGACTGGTTGTAGAAGAATATTATAAAAAATCATTTAAATTTTCAGCTTATATATATATAAATACTTGCTGGGCACTCAAATGCTCATCCTTGCTTAAATTTAAATGTTTTCAGCTAAGTGTGAACGACCCGAAGTATCTGCCAAGATCAAGGGGAAGGGGAAAGTTGCTGAATGACTTTTTATGCTATCTTCTGTAATAGTTTAACTTTATTAGGATATGGATGATAAATATTATTATTATCATGTAATGAATGATAAAGGTTTCGTACTTGGGATTTGGGAAACTCTGATAATATGTAACTTAAATTTGATAAATCTATATTATTGTTATTATTATTGTATTATTCCGCTCATAGAAATGGTATCGTGAAGTACCGAATTCGGGTTTCAAGTATCCGGATTTGAATACTTTACATTTGGTATCAGAGCTATAATGTTAGAAACTTTAGGTGGGTTAGACCTTAGGCTATAACCTTAGAACAGAGGGAAACGTTGAAAATATAAATAACTCATATAGAGTTTAAAAAAAAGAGATGAATTGAATAAATTCATCGTCAAACAAAATAAAAGATAATTTATAAAACCTTTATGTGTTGTGTGTATTTATTATTTGTTAATCAAGATATTTTGTGTATAGCTGTTAGACAGAAAGGATTAAGATACCCTTAAGTCGTAAAGAATAAGTCAAAGTCCATGACTGAGCCAATATCAAAGCTAATAGCTGCAATAGAGACTCACATTGAAAGCTACCTCAAAGAGGTGGTTATTTTGGAAAATATAGTACTGGATCAAGAAACGCTAAGTATAACTGATAGGTAAAGTATAGTTAAAGGATATGTGGTCAATGTTGAGTTCTTAAACTCGTATATTTATGGTGAGTTCTTAAACTCGTATGTTTGTGATGAGTTCTTAAACTCATAATGTGTTATAAGTTGTGACAAATTAGGTATAGTTGTGTGTGAATGGATATTGAGGATAATGGAAATAGATAGGTTACCAAGAAATCGATCGTTAGTGAATGTGTAATGAATAGGTAATATTAGTATTAGTTGAATATGTATGATTTTAGGTGGTATATATGATAGGTATGTTGGTGTAATGTAATGTTTTGTATAAGTTATGGCAGCGATTCCCGACTTTCGAGTCACAAAGGGATAGCGGATGTTTAAAGAAGTGTGTGCTAAGGCATGTCAAGTGGTATAAATATGAGTTTATGTTGGATTAATGGGATAAATTGGTATAGAGATAGTAGATATTTATTTGGTCATTGGTTATTATAGTAGACCGAGTTTTCAAAATAAAATATTTTGAGTACATGATTGTTTGAATAGAAAGTTTTGCGTTATATGTTAAACGTTTACGATAAGGCTTAGAATGTAATAATAATTTATGAAAATGCTGTCAAAACAAAAACGAAACCAAAGGATAGAAGGACCTGTGAACAAAGCTGGAAGACAATCAGACCCGACACAAAATTTTGCGAATACGGACGATCAAACTATGCAGAACGAAATACCAGTCGCGGGAAATCCACTAGACAATCGATCGACAATCTTCAAAGACTTCAAGACAACCGGACCGCCAGGATGTAGAAGATCAACCGACCCTGTTAAAGCGTATCGCTAGGATAACGGCGGGGCAAAAGACAACTTTTGTCACCTATATGATAAAAGAAGATAATTTCGATAATACCAAAAATAAGACAGGAATGTGATTAAAAGAAAAGTTTGTGTGTGGAAAGTAAAGAAAGAAGGGATATATATCTTTCCAAAATGTCCCAATCCAAGAATGTATAGTGAATGTGTTGTGTGAGAATCAATGAAGCATAAGGTGAAAGACTGTCCAAGAAAGGAAATGGAGACAAGGAATACGAATACGGAACAAGGCAGCAGGACATTGGCGACAACGGGACTAACTTCAACAAACAAACCAACAAAATCAACCGCAAACGTCTTCAGCGGGACTGTTCGGGATTCGGTAGCAGCCGGGGATGCAACTCCTGGTATTACTCGAACCAATTTTATTTTCTTATATATTAATTTCTTATATATAGTAAGTTATTTTATAAATTATTTTGAAGGAGGAATTTGAGTTCTCTTAGAAATCAAATTTCTGTTTAAGGAGATAGATAAGCGTTATGCTGAATAGTTAAAGATCGATTCGATCAATTACGATCGAGATCTAATTGTAATGATTGTGTATGTTATGTACCCTGGTATGTATAGGTTTTAAAAGGTGATTCCGGGGACAATATCTTTATAAGGGAGGGTGAATTTGACAACCCGATATTTTCTATATAAATAAATCATAAATTTTGAGTATAAATTTTTTTTTAGGATGAGGATTTGTACAAGATAATGTGTATATGTATTTATGTGGTAAATAAAAATATATTTATTACGTGAATATTTACAAATAATTTTATTTTAGAATTTATGATCATTATAAAGTATATTTTCTTCAATAATTAATTTTATTGTAGAAATATTTTTATTTTTTTATTGTTTAAAGGAAATATGATATTATATTATTTAAATAATAAATGGAATGGTTATTGTAGTCATTATAATTTATTTATATGAATGATATGTGTCAAGGTAATGTGCAATATATTTTTATATGTGATAAATAAAATTTATTTATTACATTAAGTATTGCAAATAAATTTATTTTTAAAATTATTGATTATTATCAATTATAATTTTTATACTAATTAATTCCTTATTGGAAATGCTTTTATTAATTATTTTCTATGAAAATATAATTTTATATTATTTAAATAAGATATGAAATGATTTTAGAATAATTATAATGATTATTTCATTATATGATTTTGTTCAGGATATTAATTTAATTATTTTAACTTAATTTATATGGTTAATTATGGCAGATAAAATCAGTTATGGAATCCAGACCCTAATTCTGGGTATTGATCAAGGAATGAAAATAATAATATTATATTATTATTTGTCTGTGTTATAGATATGTATGATTATGTTTGTAATGTTAATGTGTGGAACAATTTTATTACATTACGACCAAACCCTAATAATATTTCTATAAACCCTAATTCTGGTCTTGGAATAAGGAATGATAATAATATAATATTATTTAATTTTTTTTTTGCTATTAATATGTACTGTATATGTGAACCGATAATGGTTGGTCAATTATAACGTTATATGACACACCCTAGTTTTATTGTGCTAAACCCTAATTTGAGATCCAAATTAGAGTACATGATTGTTTTATAAATTGTGTTATATGGTTTATGTTGTGTATTAAGTGATTATTAGGTAAACCCTAATTAAAATCTATGAACCCTAATTAATCTTTAGAAAAAACCTAATTTGAAACCCAAATTAGAGTATAAGATTATTTTGGAATTGTGATATATGATTTATGATATTTATTATAAATATTATTATTAATTAGGAAAACCCTAATAAATGTTGGAAACCCTAATTAACTAGAAACCCTAATTCTAAAATTAGTAAACCTAATTTCTAATTCAGTAGCCCTAATTGCTAATTGAAAACCTTAATTGCTTAAGTGGCAAGGTTAATTATATTATAATACCCTAATGTTCATGTATAATTAGAAATTTAAATTATAATTAACAAAACCCTAATTTATAAAATTTTAGAAAACTAAATTTTTTTATTTTATTTTATTTTTATTTTGTGCAAACCCTAATTGCTAAATCCTACAAATGCTATGTACTAAACCTTAGGGTTAAACCCTAAGGGTTTGCCAATTTCCATTTTTGCCATTAAATGTGTTGGACAAAAGATCATTATACCCTTTTGAGCATTAAATAAGCTAAGATATAGGTTTTGACATTAAGTTGGGTTGTTAACCAACTCTTACTAACCCTAACAACTTTTGATGACTCATATGGATAGCACACAACCTCTAATCAGCAAATTCATGTATCATGGTTGCCTATATAAAGATTTAAGGAGAGAGAAAGCTACTTTTGTTAGCCATTTTTATTCAATACTCAAACAATAACTTTTCTCTCTAGAACCAACGAATTTATCTAGCATTATTACTCCCAAACACAGCCCCACTGTAATACCCAGAAAAAAAATATATTAAATAAAAAAATTAAAATAAATTAATTATTTTGTTTGAAAATATATTAATTGGACTTTGTCATTTATTTGGGTCAAACTAGTTATTTAATTTGTGTGGGCTAATAAATATTAATAAGAGATGGGCAAATTAATTTAGTACAATTTGGGCCTTAAAAATTTATTTGGGTTTAATTTAAGTAATTGTGGGTAATATTAATTTTATTATAATTAGAAGAATTAATAAGATAAATAATAAATAAATACTTAAACCCTAATCTATCTCAATTCTCACGTACATCTACATCTGATAACTGATAAAAAAATAAGGAGGCGGTGAGAGAGAGAACAAAAAGATAGAGCAGCCGCAACAATAATAAGAATAGAAGAAGAAAAAAAAAGGTATTGTAACTATGCTATTATTAATAAATTGCTCTAAATGGTATTTGATTGGTAGTGTATTCCGAATTTTTATTGAATTTTGTTTAGTATACATATATAGGCGCAAGAGGTTCGTGATTGGTTGTATCCATAATTGTGTATGGATGGTGAATGAATATGCAGATGGCATAAGCATATTTAATCATTAAAGGCATTTAGATTGAATATGTTTATGCCTTTTGATGGAAAGTAATTAATTAATAATATGAGTGTCGGGTTAAAAAAAAATCATCTGTACATTATGTTAGGATCGGAAATCATGTTAATAGAATTTGGAGTGTACAGCTTTGATGCATATTATAATTTCATATACAATTTATTCTTTTGTTGAGAACAGAGAAGTGATTCATAAAAAGTATACATAGATAAGTTAGTATAATTTTAAATATATTTATATATATAACAGATTTTTTACTTTAACTATGTACAGTGGTATAAATACTTAGACTATTCCAACTATAAAAATTTTGTATAACATTATAATAAATGTAATCATTACAAAATAAGATTATAAAAATTGTGTATATTAATAAATATAATAATATTATGTTATTAATGATTACATTTGTAATAGAATTTTATTTTATTATATCAGATTGAGGAGGTCTAGCAGTGTGATGTTTGGGTTCGGTGAATTATTTTGGTACTATATTAAGGTACGGATTCCGTACTCTTCCAGCGGCATTCTTATTAAATTTGATTTATTTGTTTTGTCACTTATATTGAAATTCTGTTATTATTTCACATAATTGTTTCTTGTGAAATTCATATATTTGTTTCATCTTGGAGTTGACACCTTGAACTCGCATTTGTACTCTTTGAATCTGGTTATTATGTATAGTATTTATTTTGATAATTGTAGAGCGGTACATGTTGTTACCTTCTTTTGGAAACCTTGTGACTATAATTGATTTGGTTCAACATGTACATATAGAACCCTTTTGTTGGTATTATGTCGCATGTGTTGTGACATGGTATTTTTGTTAGAATATACCATAGCGTATACCTGAGCTATAACCACCTGTGGGGGTACCACAGACATGTCGTCTTGGCACGAGAGGCATGACACTTTCCGTGGCGGTGTGATTAGTCCACGACGTCTCCGTTTTGGGCTCCGGAGTAAGTGGGCCATTTGGTGTTTTGTTGTGGGAGGCGTATGGGTTAACCCTAGATTTCTGTTTTGCGGATTGGTGATATTGTGCCAAACACACCTATCCGATTTGCATACATTTGGATTCGCGGTCCAATGTGTGATTGCCTGTGTGGCATTGTTTCGATGTGCCTGTGTGGCATTATTTTGGTTGCATGTGTGGCATCATTTGACTTGCCTGCGTGGTATTATTTTGACTTGCCTGTGTGGCAATGTGTATTTCTGAGCTCATTCGATATAAAATAACTCCAGCTATTTGTTTCAGCCTATTATTTTATTTGATTAGTTTTGTTGGTTTCTGTTCAGTTCAAGTCATTGAGTTAGTTACTTCAGTTCGTTAATTCTTTATTCTCTTATTGGTTTTGTTAATTATGTTGATTCAGATTTATTCCATTCAGATCTTTGGATATTATATTTTCGTTCGTATTTGCACTTGAGGCTTGTTTAGTATTTTGTCTCAACTGTTTTCGTATATCAGTTGTATATCTTTCGTATATCTGTATCCGTACTGTGCAATTGGCTCATGCTGTGTTTTTCTTCCGGCAGGTTTGCAGGGGTTATTCAGGGCTAGTGTGATGAGAGTGTTGCCTTTGACCATCTAGGTGGATTCGAATTTTAGGTTTTGATTATTTTGACTGTATGTTGAGAATCGTATTTAATGCCTTATTGATGGTTATCATTATTACATATTTGAAGTCTTTAATGCTCTGTTTAATAATGTTGGGGTTTGTTGTGCTTTGCACGTGACCTCCCTTTCCTTTTCGGGAAGGGGGTGTTACACCCACGAAATTCATAATCAAAACAGCAACACAAAATCAGAAAATCAAACCAAGAAAGGTATAAACCCTAATTTAATTTCTGTCCAAATTTGTTATTTGATTTTGCGTTTAAGTGTTTTAATATGTTGTTTATAGTATCTAATGATGATCTGGGTTGCTAGATGTTAGATCCATAACATCTAGAAGCTCGAATTTGAAGATTTGTAAAATCTGGAAAAATGAGAAATATGGTCTGACAACCAAATGTCATGTCCCATAGATCTCGTCATGTTATGTGTTTTTGTGTTTTTAAGCTTTGATCTGGTAGTATGCTGGAAGATCTTTGATCCGAAACTGGAATCAAAGTCAGATATTAAGTCAGTAGAAAGTTATTAGTGGTCAAACCAAGTTGATCGGCATTGACCACACGTTTCTGGGTAACCCAGAACGTGCCTAGAAAGTCTGACAGCTTGTTCATGCACTTGGATCTTGCTTCTATTTATGTGTTAGACCTTTTTATTGTTGTAATATTGTTGTCTGTCGTCTAGTCTACATGAACATGCCTCTAGAATCATTATATCCTTCTCCGAATCAAAGAAATCAGTGGTCAAAGTAATGAGGACGAAACTGCCCGATGAAGTTTCTGGGTAACCCAGAAACCTTCATAAGCAGTTTCAGACTACTACTTTGACCGGTCCATAATTTTTTTATACGATGTTAAAATGTTTTTATGTAATGAATCTGTAGACTTACATGTGGTCTACATAATGAAGGCTTAATATCACTAAAACATTACAAGATTAACAAGTTGTGGAAGCCCAAAACGAGCCAGTCGAACTGTTCTCCATTTCTGGGTAACACAGAAAATGAAGAACAGCTCTGACAACTTTTTCGTGGCTCTAGATCTACTTTGTTATGGGTTGTATGGCCATGTTAGTTGTTAAATCTTGTAGTCGTGCATTAGTACTACAATATATGACTAATAACATGCCCAGTAACATCAGGTTCTGACCGAAAATCTTGGTCAAACTCGATACCTTGCAAACTGGCTATGAAGTTCTGGGTCTAGCCAAGAACACGAAGAACACATATAGCGACGGTTCTGTCGCTATAGACAGTCTTCAGCGACACTTTTAATAAAATTAATTATTTTAATTCTGAAAATTAATTAAAAAATAGTATTTAATTTTCGAAAATTACAAAAATAATTTTAAAAATAATTTTTAAATTATAAAAATTAAATATTAATAATTTGAAATAATTTCATAAATATTAGTATTTATTTAAATATTATAGATAATTAATTTATTTATTAAATGCATTAAATAAATTAATTAAAAAATGATTTTATTATATTAAAAAACATTTTAAATGATAATAAGGTATTTAAAAATATTTTAAGTTATAAAATATAACTTTTAATATTTAAAGGGAAATTTCATTAATTAATTAATATTAATGATATTAAAGATATTTAATGAATATATTAAATAATTTAGTTTAAAAATGATTTTAATATTATAATAATCATTTTAAATGAAAATAAAGTGTTTAAAGATATTTTAAGTTATAAAATATAACTTTTAATATTTAAAGGATAATTTCATTAATAATTTAATATTAATGATTATTAATTTATGATTAATGATATTAAATTTATTTAATAATTATATTAAATAAATAGTTTAAAATTGGTTTTATTACTTTAAAAATCATTTAAAAAGGTTATAAATGAATTAAAAATATTTTAAGTTATAATTAATGACTTTTAATATTTGGATAAATAGTTCATTAATATTTAAATATTAATGGTAATTATTTAAGAATGATTTTAAATGTTTTAAAAATCATTTAAGGGTAATGTAAGTACTTTAAAAATATTTTGGGTTATTATACATAACTTTAATATTTTGGCAATGGTTTCATTAATAATTTAATATTGATTAAATGTTAATGATAATAGGATTGTTTGATATTTAAATCATTTAATAATGATTCTAATATTTCAAAAATTGTGATAAATGATAATAATTATTTAAAAAAATTATTGTAAGTCATTTAAAAATGATATGATTGTTACTTAAATACTCTAAATAGATATTAAGGTGCAGGATAGAGTCTTAGACTCGATAATTATCCGATAAAGCTGTCGGTAAACCGACATGTTTCAGAAATTGATCTGGATTTATATAATGTGTCTGTATATGTATTTGTTTGTGATGTGATAACTGTGAAATGTATGTGACAATGTGATTAGGTTATGTGCTGACTGCAAAATATAGTACTATGTGTTAAGGTATATTGTTCTAATCGAATAAATGATTTTGATTAATGATAGGTCATGATAAAAAAGATAAATCTAAGTTGCGTAATTGTAAGCAGCGCATCAGGCAAGTATCCTACCTTTGCATTTTCTTTATGCAATGGACAAGTGTAAGAATGTTTCAAAATTATACTATTAATGTACAGATTGTTAAACCTATATTATATACGCCCATTGATTATCAACATGTTAGTATATGATAATTCAGATATATATTCTGTTCGTTAATTACTATAAATGATTATACAAGTGTCCCCACTTGGATAATCATTGTATTTAATCACATGTTGATACACCTTTGATATATATATATATATATATATATATATATATATATATATATATATGTTTAATTATATAAGACCTTTGTTATAAAAACCCGACAAGTATGAACATCCCGATAATGGAAAAATTTTTATGCGCTACGGCGGACAAAGGATGAACGATAATATCGTTCTAGCAATGTAGTATTGATCAATACAGGGCCCATGGACTGTACACCATCAAGTCTGTAAGCAATGACCGGTTTACAGATGAATTTCTGTTTAAACCCTTTCAAAAATGAAAACAATGTTCATAATATGTCACAGAAACCCCATGTATAGTCAATACACAGTTTCAAAAATTTGAACGAGGGTTGTTATGTTATTATTATTGGTACAAATTACTTCACAACTATTGACTGGTTGTAGAAGAATATTATAAAGAAAATATTTAAATTCTTTCAACTTATATATATATATATAAATACTTGTTGGGCACTCAAATGCTTATCCTTGCTTAAATTTAAATGTTTTCAGCTAAGTGTGAACGACCCGAAGTATCTGCCAAGATCAAGGGGAAGGGGAAAGTTGCTGAATAACTTTTTATGCTATCTTATGTAATAGTTTAACTTTATTAGGATATGGATGATAAATATTATTATTATCATGTAATGAATGTTAAAGGTTTCATACTTGGGATTTGGGAAACTCTGATAATATGTAACTTAAATTTGATAAATCTATATTATTGTTATTATTATTGTATTATTCCGCTCATAGAAATGGTATCGTGAAGTACCGAATTCGGGTTTTAAGTATCCGGATTTGAAGACTTTATATTTGGTATCAGAGCTATAAGGTTAGAAACTTTAGGTGGGTTATACCTTAGGCTATAACCTTAGAACAGAGAGAAACGTTGAAAATATAAATAACTCATATAAAGTTTAAAAAAAAGAGATGAATTGAATAAATTCATCGTCAAACAAAATAAAAGATAATTTATAAAACCTTTATGTGTTGTGTGTATTTATTATTTGTTAATCAAGATATTTTGTGTATAGCTGTTAGATAGAAAGGATTAGGATACCCTTAAGTTGTAAAGAATAAGTCAACGTCCATGACTGAGCCAATATCAAAGCTAATAGCTGCAATAGAGACTCACATTGAAAGCTACCTCAAAGAGGTGGTTATTTTGGAAAGTATAGTACTGGATCAAGAAACGCTAAGTATAACTGATAGGTAAAGTATAGTTAAAGGATATATGGTCAATGTTGAGTTCTTAAACTCGTATATTTATGGTGAGTTCTTAAACTCGCATGTTTGTGATGAGTTCTTAAACTCATAATGTGTTATAAGTTGTGACAAATTAGGTATAGTTGTGTGTGAATGGATATTGAGGATAATGGAAATAGATAGGTTACCAAGAAATTGATCGTTTGTGAATATGTAATGAATAGGTAGTATTAGTATTAGTTGAATATGTATGATTTTAGGTGGTATATATGATAGGTATGTTGGTGTAATGTAATGTTTTTGTATAAGTTATGGCAGCGATTCCCGACTTTCGAGTCACAAAGGGATAGCGGATGTTTTAAGAAGTGTGTGCTAAGGCATGTCAAGTGGTATAAATATGAGTTTATGTTGGATTAATGGGATAAATTGGTATAAAGATAGTAGATATTTATTTGGTCACTGGTTATTACAGTAGACCGAGTTTTCAAAATAAAATATTTTGAGTACATGATTGTTTGAATAGAAAGTTTTGCGTTATATGTTAAGCGTTTACGATTAGTCTTAGAATGTAATAATAATTTATGAAAATGCCGTCAAAATGAAAACGAAACCAAAGGATAGAAGGACCTGTGAACAAAGCTGGAAGACAACCAGACCAGACACAGAATTTTGCGAATACGGACGATCAAACTATGCAGAACGAAATACCAGTCACGGGAAATCCATTAGACAATCGATCGACAATTTTCAAAGACTTCAAGACAACCGGACCGCCAGGATGTAGAAGATCAACCGACCCTGTTAAAGCGTATGTCATAGCTAGGATAACGGCGGGGCAAAAGACAACTTTTGTCACCTATATGATAAAAGAAGATAATTTCGATAATACCAAAAATAAGCCAGGAATGTGATTAAAAGAAAAGTTTGTGTGTGGAAAGTAAGGACAGAAGGGATATATATCTTTCCAAAATGTCCCAATCCAAGAATGTTTAGTGAATGTGTTGTGTGAGAATCAATGAAGCATAAGGTGAAAGACTATCCAAGAAAGGAAATGGAGACAAGGAATACGAATACGAAACAAGGCAGCAGGACATTGGCGACAACGAGACCAACTTCAACAAACAAACCAACGAAATCAACCGCAAGCGTCTTCAGCGGGATTGTTCGGGATTCGGTAGCAGCCGGGGATGCAACTCCAGGTATTACTCGAACCAATTTTATTTTCTTATATATTGATTTCTTATATATAGTAAGTTATTTTATAAATTATTTTGAAGGAGGAATTTGAGTTCTCTTAGAAATCAAATTTCTGTTTAAGGAGATAGATAAGCGTTATGCTGAATAGTTAAAGATCGATTCGATCAATTATGATCGAGATCTAATTGTAATGATTGTGTATGTTATGTACCCTAGTATGTATAGGTTTTAAAAGGTGATTCCGGGGACAATATCTTTATAAGGGAGGGTGAATGTGACAACCCGATATTTTCTATATAAATAAATCATAAATTTTGAGTATAAATTTTTTTAGGATGAGGATTTGTACAAGATAATGTGTATATGTATTTATGTGGTAAATAAAGATATATTTATTACGTGAATATTTACAAATAATTTTATTTTAGAATTTATGATCATTATAAAGTATATTTTCTTCAATAATTAATTTTATTGTAGAAATATTTTTATTTTTTTATTGTTCAAAGGAAATATGATATTATATTATTTAAATAATAAAAGGAATAGTTATTATAGTTATTATAATTTATTTATATGAATGATATGTGTCAAGGTAATGTGCAATATATTTTTATATGTGATAAATAAAATTTATTTATTACATTAATTATTGCAAATAAATTTATTTTTAGAATTATTGATTATTATCAATTATAATTTTTATACTAATTAATTCCTTATTGGAAATGTTTTTATTAATTATTTTTTATGAAAATATAATTTTATATTATTTAAATAAGATATGAAATGATTTTAGAATAATTATAATGATTATTTCATTATATGATTTTGTTCAGGATATTAAGTTAATTATTTTAACTTAATTTATAAGGTTAATTATGGAAGATAAAATCATTTATGGAATCCAAACCCTAATTCTGGGTATTGATCAAGGAATGAAAATAATAATATTATATTATTATTTGTCAGTGTTATAGATATGTATGGTTATGTGTGTAATGTTAATGTGTGGAACAGTTTTATTACATTATGACCAAACCCTAATAATATTTCTATAAACCCTAATTCTGGTCTTGGAATAAGGAATGATAATAATATAATATTATTTGATTTTTTGTGTGCTATTAATATGTACTGTATATATGAACTGATAATGGTTGGTCAATTATGGCGTTATATGACACACCCTAGTTTTATTGTGCTAAACCCTAATTTGAGATCCAAATTAGAGTACATGATTGTTTTATAAATTGTGTTATATGGTTTATGTTGTGTATTAAATGATTAAAGGGTAAACCCTAATTAAAATCTATGAACCCTAATTAATCTTTAGAAAAACCCTAATTTGAAACCCAAATTAGAGTATAAGATTATTTTGGAATTGTGATATGTGATTTATGATATTTATTATAAATATTATTGTTAATTAGGAAAACCCTAATAAATGTTGGAAACCCTAATTAACTAGAAACCCTAATTCTAAAATTAGTAAACCTAATTTCTAATTTAGTAGCCCTAATTGCTAATTGAAAACCTTAATTGCTTAAGTGGCAAGGTTAATTATATTATAATACCCTAATGTTCATGTACAATTAGAAATTTAAATTATAATTAACAAAACTTTGTCGTCTCAATTATTGATTTAATAAAATAACTTATTATGTAGATGATACTATGACAATAATCGAATCAATAATATGAAAGATATGATGTAGCAATTACTGTAGCAATAATTGAGTATAACTGAGTGACTTCTAATGTAAGCATCAATAATCAATACTGTGTGCTACTATGTAACCACACGTATTACTATACTTTTACTACCGGGTAGTTCAACAGTTAACAGTAAAACTTCCGCCGTTATTTTCATAAATTATTTTTGTCGTTTTCTCAATCTGATAATAATTCCGTTGTGGGGGTCCACCAATGATTGTGCCATTGTACGAATATTCCCTGTTAAAATGAATATTCCCCGACCAATCGAATATTATATAATAACTTGCGTACTTTGCAAAATTTGTAAATATTACCCACAACTATAACACTATATCAAATCCACACCATAATATTCAAAAATATATTTCGAGAAAATTTAATCTTTATTCAAAAAGTTGGGGTCTTACAATTAACATTTAAGCATACTTGTAAGCATATGAGTTGAGCATACTTGTAAGCACATGACTTGAGCATACTTGTAAGCATATGAATGACATTTAAGAATACTTGTAAGCATATGACTTGAGAGCATACTTGTAATCATATGACTTGAGTATAATTGTAAGCATATGATTAACATTTAAGCATACTTGATGTTAACGAATGAATGCAAATTAAAGTAGTATGAGAAACTTTAAATGTTATTAAATTTAGTATGAGAAACTAAATAAATGTTACTTAGTTTAATAGTTATATTATATCATGTTATTTTATTTTAATTTGTTTTAAATTTTTTTTATTGTTTATCGTAAGTGAATACGTAAGGTATTTCATTCATGTTAGCTTTATATCAGAGTTTGCTAACTCATTTATACAACTTTTGAGTATCTTGGAGATTCATTCATATCAACTAGTGTGCTAAGGCGCCTAACATGTTTTAAGATTATACCCCTCACGGTCCCTTTCTATAATCTTTTATGTTTTGGGATAGTCACAACTTGATTGAGCAATTTATAGCTTTTATAATATTTTGTATCTTTATTCTTGTATACATAAGTGTTAAATACCCTTGTTTTTCTGTTATAGCCAAAACAGTCTCTTTATTGACCAAGTGTGTCTAGTTACCTTCTCTGTTGCACTAACAGTTCCCTAGCACTGTCTATTTTGGCTTAACAGCCCCCTAATAGCTTACCATGCTAACAACCAAGCTTGGCTTGGCCCCGTGAGGCTTGGCTAAGCGTGGCGTGGCCTCGTGTGGCCTTGCGTCCCCAAGCCCAGCCCATCAGCTCCAACATCCCCTTAATAGGCTCTAGTGGATCACCAATAGGCTCGTTGATGGTATAAATATTCGCAACTACCCGACCAATAAACAAATTTTGCCTGAGTCTCCCCAGTAATATGGACTACCCACATGCACGACGGCATGTATATAAGGTCATTTCTAGGCACCCAAGACACAAACCAAGAGTCCACATAGACAATCTTGCATAAGTATAAGTAATGTGAAGAAAAGCCTAACTATTATCCATAGACGATCTTGCATAAGTATAGTTCTCATATAGGCATAAATTTGACTATAATTTCATAAACAGACCACATGTAGGCAAAAGAAACCTTTAGGCATTCAATCAACTTTAAAATCATGATAATAAAAGGTACTTTAGGCATGATTAAGTACTAGTTTAGCATCCTTTAGGTTTGCTAAGCATAGATTAAGTTTTGACCCTCTAAACCAAGCTTTTTTAAGCTTTTACACACTAACTTCTCATGTTCTTGTATATGTTAGCATTCCAACACTTGGAATAGCCTAGCATAACCCTAACTCACTTGTCTAAGGTGTCCAGATTGAGTTCTAAGTAGAATAGAAAAATCTCAAATTTTTATACTTAGACAAATTTGTAAAACTGCAGTTATAGTGATTTTCCCTGCTAGTTTGGTTATTTGTTTAAAATCCTTGGTTAAGCCAAAGGCTTAACCACTTGTCCCTACTTCTAGACCATACTACAAGGTATTTTATTCAAGGTTTAGGTTTCTTGTTTATGCCCATTAAGCTCCCCAAAATAGTGCTCAAACTTAGCCATTTTCTTAAATATTTTTACAAAATTGATTTTCTACTTTTTCCAAATTTTTCCAATTCTGGCCACTAGGATAGTCTAGGCATGTATAT
Source organism: Panax japonicus (assembly GCA_020205505.1). NCBI lineage: Eukaryota > Viridiplantae > Streptophyta > Magnoliopsida > Apiales > Araliaceae > Panax > Panax japonicus. Next base: position 17,502,430 of record CM035107.1, on the reverse strand, counting down.
TTAAGTTACTTAAGGTTATTTTTAGCATCACCACACTTTATTTAATCATCTAACTCATTTTGACTTATCAAAGCTCACTTTAGGCTTGAAAAGAGAGCTTAAATTGGTTTTCTTGTTGGCTTTAGTAATGACCATGTTTGGGAATCATTACTAGCATGTATGAGCAACTTTGTATCTGCTCATAATAGTCCTTTAAGGTCAGGTACTATGAATTGTCCAAAATAATCCATTTTTGGCTTTAAAATGTGATTTTTAACAAGTCTCATGCTCAAAATGGCTTAGGCTTGGTTCCTTTAGTTTGTGTTACTTTCTTATGTCCTATTATGACTATTGAAACTTGTGTATGGGGTCCAGGTATGGTGGTTCACTATTTTAGTGTTCATTGTTCTATAAAGCTTATTTTCATTGATTTTTAAGTAAGAATTTGCACAACACACCATGTAGACCTTAACTAACTTAGGGAACCATTTTTGCATGTTATCTATAGGCAATGTATGTACTCCTCACTGTCTAATAACACCAGTCACACAGGTTGGCCATAACAGTCCCTTATAGGCACAATTTTGGCTACCAAATCCCCAACAATCTACAATAGAACACATATGGTCTTTAAGCATCCCTATAAACCTTAAATTAGCATGAAAACTCATAAGCACATACTCTAGCATGTTTGAAAACTGAGTTCAATCTTTCCATACCCAAAACAACCTTAAGTGCACATCATAGTTGTACGAATATGTTCCAAATATTAGATAAGTAAGAAAATGGAATGAGAAATCCAATAAGAGTATATGCAAAAATGAATGTGGCTACTTTTTTTTTATGACAAACAGGGAAAGACAACAAATGAAGTTTTAAAATATGAATTTAAAGAAAGGCTCAAAAAGAAGAATGCTGTTTTTGAAAATTTCAGTTACCAAAACACTTATACTAGTATACCATTAAGCACTAATCAGTGTCATTTTAGGAAATTGCGTGTTTAGACCAAACACCATACACAGAATAAGCTATTGTATTAACATATTAAACAATGTGCTTTCTACTTTAGGACAATTTATAGATAAGTCAACTATTAAAACATCAAACATTCACAAATACAGTATTCACTAATTGACTAATTCCATGTTAATTAATAAATTAACAAAAACCCAAATCTCCATTCACAAAACCAAAATAGAATCAATAAACAATTACAATATCAATAGTTGAACAAAACCCTAAAGGAGAAACCCTAAATTTAACAAGATATATATAGAGGGGACATTACAAAACTTAAGATTTGAAACTTTTTTACCTTTCGTTTTAGGTTGTAATGGTGCAACTCAGACTTGTAATAAAGAAGTAGAAAAAATGGCACAATAGCTCGTGGTGAAGGCGACATCCCCTCTTCTCTTCTCCCCCTACTCCCTCTTCTCCCTCTCGTCTGTTCTCCCTTTTTTTTCCTTCTACAAATATCGAGCGAACTACTGAACCTGATTAAGTTTATGAGAATCAGCGACCGCCATCAGTTACCTCAGGCGGTCGCTAATTTTTAATGATGTGGACATATCAGCTACCGCAAGCGGTCGCTGATATAGATTTGTCGTCGAGCCAAAGTTTCGCACCAAATTTTAGGAGGGAAATTGTTCTCAGCGACGCGGTCGCTGATATATACTAGCGAAGAGAATCCTTAGCGGTCGCAGATAGTGGTCGCTATTACTATTATCAGTGACTGGATAGTGCGGTCGATGATATCATTGGTCGTAGATGGCCCTTTTTTTTGTAGTGCTACCCCCCATTGGGGCGGGGGTACCTGCTGCAATTAGAATAATGGCACTCCCCTACTCCGAGCTAACATACCAAACTCCCATCAAAACAGCAATGTAATGATACTTAATTGATATAAACTTACTACTAAACATTCCTAACATGCTTCTAACAATCCCAAACATACAAACAATCAAATTCAAGAATCAATTCATGATTTATGCCATTTTTCCAAATTTTAACACATTTAGCGATTCTCTTCACTATGTATTTGTTACTAGACCAAATTACTTTGTTTAACTTTCGTTGATTTCGTATTTAATCGTATTAACAATGTATAGCATCAATTGACGCATTTTATGTGATTCCCCCAAATCCTGGTACTTCATTTCCTCAAGATTTGGTGTTCACTTAATCAAAACAATTATATCTAACTACCCAATCATAATAAAATTGAATAATAAAAATCTGCCCATACAAGATTACATTTAATAAAAATCTCCCATGTTATCTAACCTTTAATTACAATCATTCAAATGCGGAATTTAAAATTTATTACATCACATCATATTTTAAAGTCTACTATCATAACGATATAAATAAAATTACAAGTCTTCATCACTTGTACATTTTTCCCTTTCCTATGCTAGTGGTAGGTTCATTGACCTTCTCAACCCTAGATGCAAGAAGTGTATAAATATGCAAGAGTGAGCAAACAAAGCTCACTTGAAGAAGAATGAATAACTTTACAACATTACAACAATTGCTAGAATAGGCTCAATAGAACTGATTGATATGTCCTATTAATATTTTGAAATATACTACTGAGGGTCTAATGACCACGAATCATGTCCACAGTTATAATTAATCTTTCAACTTTAACTTTAATAGTCATAAGACTATAAGGACTCCACGTACTTAGGGGGATCAACCCTTCGTACAATGTATTGTGCACAACCATTTTAATGCTAAGCGTAAACCTCTAATAAAAGAGTTGTTCATCTCAGTATTTAGAATACAAGTCTACACCAAAGTAGGTTTAGTTTGGATACATTACAAGGAAAATTTAGAGTTCAACGGTCATCAACTAAGGATTAGTTGAATACAAAAGAACTAATTGTATGCTATGGAATAATCATAACTGAATCGATATTTGTAAATTAACATCATGCTTTAGGAATAATCTAATAGCATAAACATTGAATAATCATAACATAATTTGCTTGAACAATATTAAGTCAAGGTTATTGAAAATTGGATACTAAGCATGCATAGTGAATAGTAATTTGAACTATAAAGTTGTTCAATACTAGAATATAAAAATATAGCGACTCGCATTCTAAATAACATGTTACATATTAAAGAAACTTGCTTAATATTAAAATATAAGATTTGGGATACTTGCATCATTATGAGCAACTAGATACAAGAACTTACTCAATAATAGACAATCTAGCTCTACGAAAGTGTAGAGGTAGCAACTTGCAAAATTGTAATTGAATTTGAACGCAATAGCGTACTCAACGAAATTAAACTTGCACAACGAAGTTTTAGGGTTTGAGAACTTGCCTTGAGCACAAGCTAAAACTTACAACTTGAATCTCAATACCCTATATATATGTCATCATGACATAATTAGTCACTACCAACATTTTATATATATAAACAAGTATATACATCATGTAGGTTTAATTATCAATTCACATAATCGAATTATGTTAATACTAATACTAGTTAACCCTTGATAACATGTTCATTCTTAGTTTAATACTACTGAAATCAAAATTTAACAGTCCACATTACATTTATTTTCAGACTTTGAATAATTAAATAAAAATGTCAGACCATTCTGCTAACTCGCGCTGTGGCGCCACAGTTTACACTGTGGGTTGGCGCTGCAGCGCTGAGATGGCGCTGCAGCGTGAGACTCAGGCTAGCAATTGGCGCTGCGGCGTGATACCAGCGTTACAACTCGAGAATAATACAATTGGGCCGCGCTGCGGCATTAAACTCAAGAATTTGGCGCCCAGCCTCGACAACACCATGAACAAAAGCCAATTGGCCTACAAACTCCAATCTAACAAACTAATTAACATGTAATTCATACAGAGACTTCATGTAAACATATTGTTAAGACTCTTAACATGATTCTACCCATAAAATAACATAAACATCAACTTTATAATACCCAATTTCAATGTTTTTTGGTAAAAACTCTATTTTTGACATTTATAATGAAAATCATCACTGTAACTTTGTTTTTCAATCAAAACGGTTAATTCAAAACATCATGTTTATATTTATACATCCTCTCCCTATTTCAATAGTCAATTTATAATTTAAACAACTAATTAAACTCCAATTTTACATTAAACTAATCCATATTCATATATGTTCATATAACACTTTGTAATATAGTTTCTTCATAAAACACACACACACACATATATATATATATATATATATATATATATATATATATATATATATATATATGAACTAGTTTCTGTATAATAATATATAAACTTATGAAAACAACCTTTTACAACAATCAATTATCATATAGACTATATACACCAACAATTCATCTTTTACAATAATTTTTACAGAGGACTTTTTGGAGAAGAGGATAACCATAGTTTTTAGAAAATAGGAGCAAGATGATACCTTAATTTAGAAGAAGATGATGGCAAACTTGGATTCTCAAGCTTCTTTTCCCAATTTGTTTCTCAAATCCTCTCTAGAATCCCTCAATTTCTCTATCACTTTTCTCCTTTTTTTTTTCTTCCTTCTGAGTCTTTTTCTCTATTCTGTCTTATGTACTATAATATAACGTATAATAGTAATAATATATATTAATTATATAATATAACTCTAGATATAACTGATATCAGTTATCTAAGTTTTGAAAATCAAAAGCCATAAGGCTTGTTTGGGTAGGCTAATTAAAAATAGCACATTAACTCTTACACCTTGTTTGGTAAACCTAATTAAAATAAATGGATTAATCCATATACCTTGTTTGATAAAAATACTATTATATTAAAGATTTAATATGCATTAAGGCTTGTTTGGTCAAAACTAAATTAAACTCCTTTAATTTATTTTAATAACTATTTTATAGCAAGGTTCTTTGTCACACTTCTATTTAATTTAAATAATTAATTTAATCAATTCAAATGCAAACCTATTAAAATACTTTAACACCTAAATCTCTACCACATAATTATAATTTCTTTTATAATTATAATTTTATTTAACTAACTAGCACCTTATTTTAAATTACAAATTCCAATTAAAATATTATAATTCATTTAATCATTATAATCTCTCTAACTTAATTATTAAATTAAATTAGTATGTAATCTCATAACAATTAATTTTCTTAACTTCTTAATTATTTACTTACAAATAATTAACTAGACCACATCAACTCAAATTAAACAATTACTTATTCAAAAATAAACATATCCACTAACTACTTATATAATTCAATAAATATTTAATATTATAATTTAAAATTATGGAATGTTACATCATTCCCTCCTAACAAGGATTCTGTCCTCAGAATCACAACTCAAATAATACATTCTTTACATTCTTCCCTACTTACAAAGATTCTGTCCCCAAAATCGAAGACATAGATTAAACAAATAACTCAGGGTAATCTTTCATCATTTTATCCTCGAGTTCCCACGTAACTTCTTCAACATTGTGGTTTCACCATATCACCTTCACAGAAGGTATAACTTTATTCCTGAGCACATGTTCTTTCCTGTCAACTATCTGGATAGGAATCTCTTCATAAAACAAGTCTTTATCAAACTGCAACGGTTCATACTCGATCACGTGTTTGTAATCGGGTTTATACATTCGTAACACCAAAATGTGAAAAACATTGTGAATGTTTTCTAACTCTGGAGGTAGAGCTACCTCGTAATCCACTTCTCCCACTCTTCGCATCACTTCAAAGGGTCCAATAAACCTCGGGCTTAGCTTTCCCTTTTTACCGAAATGAATTTTCTCCTTCCAAGGAGAAACTTTTAGAAATACGAAAGTTCCTACGTCGAATGCACGATCTTGTCTGTGTTGATCAGCATACTTTTTTGTCTGTCTTGGGCTGCTACCAATCTTGTTCTGATGAGTTTGATAATCTCATCAGTTTTGCTGTACCAGTTCTGGTCCTAACAGTTGGCGTTCACCGACTTCATCCTAACATAGTGGAGTTCTACACTTTATGCCGTATAATGCCTCGTAAGGCGGTATGCCGATGCTTGCATGGTAACTGTTGTTGTAGGCGAATTCCACCAATGGTAAATGTTCTTCCCAGCTTCCTTTGAAATCTGTGACGCATGCTCTCAGCATATCTTCCAATGTTTAGATTGTTCGTTTGCTTTGACCGTCGGTTTGCGGATGGTATGTTGTACTCATTCGTAACTGTGTCCCCATACATTCTTGTAGTCTTTTCCAGAAGTTTGATGTGAACCTTGGATCTTTATCTGACACAATTGACACTGGAACTCCATGTCTTGACACGACTTCTTTAACGTACAGCTTCGCTAGTTGATTAAGATCAAATCTAATCTTTTTTGGCAAAAAGTGTGCAGATTTTGTCAATCTGTCCACTATTACCCATATTGCATCGTATCCTCTCTGAGTAGTTGGAAGACCTACCACAAAATCCATTGTGATGTGTTCGCACTTCCATTCTGGCATTTCCAACGGTTGAAGTAATTTGCTTGGTCTTTGATGTTCAGCCTTGACTCTTTGACATGTCAAGCATTTTGCCCCACATTTGGCAACATCTCTTTTCATATTTGGCCACCAAAAATGTAACCGCAAATCTTGATACATCTTTGTCCTTCCTTAATGAATCGAATATCTTATGTTGTGTGCTTCGGTCAAAATTTTGTCTTTAAGCTCTAGCACTGCTGGAACCCAAATTCTTCCCTCGAATCGTAGTAATCCTTCGGCATCGATTTTGTATTTCACCTCTTTACCTTCACTCACACTTTCCTTTATTTTTCTGCATTTTTCATCTTGTAGTTGAGCATTCTTCACCTTGTCCACCAACGTTGGACCATCTTCTATCTGGAATAGTCGTTCATCAGATTCTTTTTAGAAATTTGATTTCCAACTCTAGCTTTTCCATTGCTGATATAAGCTCCTCCTGAGCGGTTATCAGCATTAACTTTTCCCGACCTTTCCTGTTCAAAGCATCTGCAACCACATTCGCTTTGCCCGGATGATAAAAGATCTCACAATCGTAATCTTTTATCAATTCCATCCATCTTCTCTGACGCATATCCAGGTCCTTCTGAGTGAAAATATATTTCAGACTCTTATGATCTGTGTAAATCTCACATTTCTCTCCATGGAGATAATGTCTCCATATCTTCAGAGCAAATACAACTGTAGCCAATTCTAAATCATGAGTCAAATATCCTTTCTCATAAACCTTCAGTTGTCTTGATGCATATGCAATAACTTTATCGTTCTGCATAAGAACACAACCCAACCCTTTGTGTGAGGCATCACTATACACCACAAAGTTTCCTGTATTATCTGGTAATGTCAACACAGGTGCCATACTTAATTTTTCTTCAAATCTTGAAAACTTTCTTTAAACTTTTTCGTCCAAACAAATTTTATAGCCTTCTTTATTAAATTTATTAGCGGAGTGACTATCTTAGAAAAATCTTGAATGAATCTTCTATAATAACCGGCCTGTCCCAAGAAACTCCTCACTTCTGACGGTGTTCTTGGTTGTTCCCAATTGATTATAGCTTCCACTTTTTATGGATCCACTGAAATCCCATCCTTGTCAATCACGTGCCCAAGAAATTGTACACGATCTAGCCAAAATTCGCACTTGAAGAATTTTGCGTATATTTTTTCCTTTCTTAGTGTTTCCAATGTTAAATGTAAGTGTTCAACGTGTTCTTCTTGAGTTTTGGAATACATCAGAATGTCATCGATAAATACCACTACAAACTTGTCTACGAATGGTTTAAACACCCTATTCATCAAATCCATGAATGCAGCAGTGCATTGGTTAAACCAAAAGACATCACCAGAAACTCGTAATGTCCATACCGAGTTCTGAATGTCATTCGCGGTATATCCTCCTTTCTCACTTTCAATTGGTGATACCCACTTCTCAAATTTATTTTCGAAAAGTATTTAGCACCCTTCAACTAATCAAACAAGTCATCTATTCTTGGAAATGGGTATTTGTTTTTAATAGTGACTTTGTTCAATTCTCTATAATCAATGCAAAGTCTCATCCACCTATCCTTCTTTTTCACAAATAATACCGACGCTCCCCACGAAGGTACACTTGGTTGAATATACTTCTTGTCTAGTAGCTTTTGTAATTGCACCATCAGTTCCTTCATCTCTACCGGAGCCATTCTGTACGGGACCTTCGATATTGGTGTTGTTCCCAGCGCCAAATCGATCACGAACTAAATTTCTCTGTCCGGTGGAAATCCTGGCAAATCCTCTGGAAACGCGTCCTCGAATTCACTCACTACTGGTATTTCTTTTAATTTTATATTCTTCTTCTGAGTATCGACTATGTAAGCTAAATAGCCGACACAGCCTTGACTCAACAATTTCTTGGCCTGCATAATCGTCAGACATTTCATTTGTCTAGGTGACTTGCTACCATAGAACACTACCTTTGGCAGAGTCATAAGGTTTACACACTTCTTTTGGAAATCAATTGCCGCTCCATACTTGAACAACCAATCCATTCCTAAAATAACATCAAACTCTCCAAGTCTAATCGGAATCAAATCTACCAACAAAATATTCTCCTTAATGTTCACCCTACAGTTCTTGTATACGAATCTAACAGGGATTACTTCTTTATTCGCAATTTCTATGTTCAAAGGAAAGTTCAATTCTTCTCTAGGCATTCCTAACCTCTTAGCAAAATCATTAGATATAAACGAACAAGTAGCACCCGAATCAAATAATACATAATCATTTATATCATTGATTGGGATAATACCTGACACCACATCTTTTGATTGCACAACATCTTGCACAGTCATGTTGAAGGTTCTGGCTGTGGCTTTGTTTGATGCTGCAGGTCCTGCAATGGCCCATGTACCTCCATTGTTACGTCCAGTGTTTCTAGTTGTCATTTCATCCTTCTTCTTAGGGCATTCACGAGCAAAGTGATCCTTGGATCCGCACGTGAAGCACACATTCTTCTTCGGTTGAGTGCAATTTGGGGCGATGTGACCCTCCTGGTCATAATTGAAGCAAACTCGATTCCCCATTAAGCACGCACCCTTATGAAATTTCCCGCATGTCGCACATGCTTCAAACTTTTTGTTTGCTGGTTACCCTGCTAGTTTCCAACACTCATGTTCCCATTCCACTTCCTCTACAAGTTGTTATTGTTGTTGTTGTTTCCACCACTACCACCTCCATTCTTAATCTCTGCCTCATTCTTTTTCTTCTTCTTCTCCTAATTGAACTTTATCACTGCCTCGCCTCCACCTTCAGCGGGTATTGCTTTCTCCATCACTGCTGCGAAAGTCTTTAGCTGAAATAGGGAAACCCTTCTATACAACCAGGGCTTCAGTCCCTGTTAAAACCTCTTTGACTTGCGTTCATCCGTACTGACTTGATATGGCGCAAACCTTGCCAATTCGTTAAATTTAGCATCATACTCAGATACAGTCATCGTTCCTTGCTTTAGTTCCTGAAATTGCTCTTCTAATTGACTCTTCGAACTCTCTGGGAAATAGGTCTCGAAGAATATTTCCTTAAACCTATCCCAGGTCATCACCCCTGGCCCTTCACGAGTTTTATTGGCCTGCCACCAATAACTAGCTTCTACTTTCAACATGAATGTTGCGAAAGCAGTCTTCTGATCTTCCCTTACCCTAGCAACATCGAACACCTTTTCTATCTCCATAATCCAGGTATGGGCTTCGACTGGATTCATAGACCCATGGAATTCAGGTGGTCCAACCGCCTTGAAATCCTTAAATGTTGTACCTTGGTTTTGTGGTTGATTTTGCAACGCTCCTGTCAGTAGCGTCACTAGTTGTTGAACGGGTATTGTTAGTTCCTTCAGTGGTTCTCTGTCGTGGTGGTTGACGTCTGGGAGGCATTTTCTGTTAAAAGTACACTCATTAGATTATTATTCAACTCTTTTAAGTAATTTCTACTTAACTTGCCTCCAAAAAGAAATAACCACATAACACATAGCACTTTGAATAAAGTAATAACTTTTATTTATTCATAACCTTTTTGAAAACATAAAACAATAGCATCACTGCTATTTACATTACTTTCCCGAACTACAAAAGTTTCAGGACAACATCACTGTCATATTCCATAGGTTGCATACCACTTGGGAATTATATTTTATTTAACATTTTATTCATGGTACAACAACTACGATGTTCTACTAAGATACTGCTTAGCCTTACTACGTTCTTCCTCCATGACCCGGAACATTGTTCTGCGATCTAATACGTATGATGGCAGCGTCTCGAACTGAATAGGATATCCCATGACCCGATCTTGAGCTCGATTAATCGTGGTGTTAAATTCCTTATCCATCTCTTCCATATTCATCCTCTTTGACTGCGCGTCTCTCAATGCTATCCTGGTTCGTTGATAAGCTTCCTCATAGGCACCTTCAGCTCTTGTCCTCTTAGTAGCTTCTTCTCTCAGCTTGTTCTTCAGTTCAGCGACCACTTCGATTAGTTGTTCTTTCTCTCCTTCAGTCTGAACTAGTTTCTCCTCGACATTTGTTAGTCATTCTTCACGATCCTGGATCTCGCCGTCTTTTTGTGTCATTGCGGTCTGTTGTTCAGCTACTATCTCCTGCAACTCCTCAACTGTATCCTGAAGTTCCATGTTACGGTCGTAGACTTCATCGTACATATGAGAAGCCGTCGAGGTTAATTGAGTTTCTTCCTCATCGTCCTCGTCCTCGTCATCCTCATCCTCCTGTGGCAACTCAATGGGATACTCCTCATCCGTCTCCACGTCGACATCCTCATCTTCAACTACAGTAACCAATGGGACTGACTCCCGTGGCAATAATTGTTCCCAAACAACCTGAATGTCGCGAGGCTTCTCCTATATAGGCATCTGAGTTCCTCCCTCCCTAGCCTGACTTGATTCTCTAACATTAGTCATCCTGACAATAAAATTTTAAGCTTTAATTATTAATCATTACTATTCGACACTCACGAGCACATAAGTTATAAACACATAAGCACATAAGTCTTTTATTACTTCTTCCTTAAAACTCGGTAAGAGTTAATCACCACTATCTTTTCAAAGGTTACTTCCTAAGGCTTTTTCCCACCTAAGGTTCATAACCTAAAGCTTTGATACCAACTTGTGACACCCCCAAATCCTGGTACTTCATTTCCTCAAGAGTTGGTGTTCACTTAATCAAAACAATTATATCTAACTACCCAATCATAATAAAATTGAATAATAAAAACCTGCCCATACATGATTACATTTAATAAAAATCTCCCAGGTTATCTAACCTTTAATTACAATCATTCAAATGCGGAATTTAAAATTTATTATATCACATCATATTTAAAAGTCTACTATCATAACGATAAAAATAAAATTACAAGTTGTTAGTTCCTAGTAGGCACAAGTTATCTAGACGGGGGGGGGGGGGGGGGGTTGAATAGATATATGAAAATCTTTTCGTTTTAACTAGTTCTTAGATAATGATTTAAACTTTGTGGAATTAGTATTTGTTTTAATCTTCTTTAACAAGCAATGGAGTTATGAGCGAATAAGGCAGTTATAGAAAATATAGCAGTTATAGCATGAATGTAAACGACATAGTTATTTTTAAGTGGTTCAGAGCACTCAAAGCTCCAAGTCCACTCTTCTACTCAACGAGTAGGATATCCACTAAGGATGTCTTTTACAATCTTCTGAATCACTCAGATTCCTTCTAGACCAGCAGTCTAGGAACTTCTTCTAGTTCACTCTTGAACTCTTCAAGTCCAGTAGACTTAGCTTTCTTACAGTTCACTACGAACTCTTCAAGTCCAGCAGACTTGGTACTCTTCTTCAGTTGATTGATGGTTGTTGTTACGTTCTTGAAGATTGCTACTCAGTTGCTGTGTAAGAACTGGTTCGTTAAGAACTGAGTAGCTGAGCAAGCTTTGATATTTCTCAGATCGTAGAGTTGAGCCTTAGAGAATTCTTCACGTTGAATGTTTGATTTCTTGTTTGCTTCTCTCTCATCTGTCTGATCTGTATATATGTGATGTTGAAAACTATCCATTGGATCCATCCTTTGTGGCATTAAATTCATCTGAACTTTCTGTACTATGATGGAGACATGTCTGCACATCTTCTGAATTTTGCATTCTGGCCCCCTGACACTGCATGATGCTTTCTCACCTACCACCTGAAAAGGTGTTTTGTCCCTTTTATCCATAGTACTATCCTTAGCTTCTTCAATACGTTTCTTTGTTGTATACTGAGGATATTTCATACAATCTGGGACTAATGAGTACTGCAGCATCTGAGATCCATTTCTCAATTGTTGGGAAAACACAGATTATGAGGCTAGACGTTTTCTGACATTAGACAGATGATGCTCTACGATTTGGATCGTGATGTTCTACGATTTAGATCTTAGTGTCTTTGACTTGGAAACTACGATGCAATTAGTCAAGAGCACTATGATTTCCTTTTATCCTTCGCACCCTACGATCTTCTCTTTCTTGTGTTGTTGACTCTACGTTCCCGAGAGCTCACTATGATCGTTGACTTGTAAACTTCATGTTTCCTTCAGTACACTACGATCGTGGAGTTAACTCAGCACTCGTTGGGACCACTCTACGAAGTCCAAAGAGTTTCATTCAAGGAAGGCACACTACGATCTTCAGGCTTTACATTTTCTGCCTTGACTTCTGCAATGTTGATCAAGTTGATGAACTATGATTTCTTCAAGACGAATCTATTATATCTTAAGATCAACCAAACAGTTTTGATCTTTCTATCTATACATTCTTTAACAGAATGATACACGTTGAGAGCTTAGATCAACCTAACAGTTTTAATCTATCACTAAGTCCTTGTACACATATTCATTTAAGGACCTTACAAATAATCATGAACACATGCATTAAAACATCAAATCATAATATGCATTCTCCCAACACAAGTCTTCATCACTTGTACATTTTTCCCTTTCCTTTGCTAGTGGTAAGTTCATTGACCTTCTCAACCCTAGCTACAATAAGTGTATAAATATGCAAGAATGAGCAAATAAAGCTCACTTGAAGAAGAATGAATAACTTTACAACATTACAACAATTGCTAGAATAGGCTCAATAGAACTGAATGATATGTCCTATTAATATTGTGAAACCTACTAATGAGGGTCTAATGACCACGAATTATGTCCACAGTTATAAGTAATCTTTACACTTTAACTTTAACAGTCATAAGACTATAAGGACTCCACGTACTTAGGGGGATCAACCCTTCGTGCAATGTATTATGCACAACCATTTCAACGCTAAGCGTAAACCTCTAATAAAAGAGTTGTTCATCTCAGTATTTAGATTACAAGTCCGTACCGAGGTAGGTTTGGTTTGGATACATTACAAGGAAAATTTAGAGTTCAACAGTCATCTACTAAGGATTAGTTGAATACAAAAGAACTAACAGTATGCTATTGAATAATCATAACTGAATCGATATTTGTAAATTAACATCATGCTTTAGGAATAATTTAATAGCATAAACATTGAATAATCATAACATAATTTCCTTGAACAATATTAAGTCAAGGTTATTGAAAATTGGATACTAAGCATGCATAGTGAATAGTAATTTGAACTATAAAGTTGTTCAATACTAGAATATAAAAATATAGCGACTCGCATGCTAAATAACCAGTTACATATTAAAGAAACTTGCTTAATATTAAAATATAAGATTTGGGATACTTGCATCTTTATGAGCAACTAGATACAAGAACTTACTCAATAATTGACAATCTAGCTCTACGAAAGTGTAGAGGTAGCAACTTGCAAAATTGTAATTGAATTTGAAAGCAATAACGTATTCAACGAAATTAAACTTTCACAATGAAGTTTTAGGGTTAGAGAACTTGCCTTGAGCACAAGATAGACCTTACAACTTGAATCTCAATACCCTATATATATGTCATCATGACATAATTAGTCACTACCAATATTTTATATATATAAATAAGTATATACATCATGTAGGTTTAATTATCAATTCACATAATCGAATTACTTTAATACTAATACTAGTTAACCCTTGATAACATGCTCATTCTTAGTTTAGTACTACTGAAATCATAATTTAACAGTTCACATAACATTTATTTTCAGACTTTATATAATTAAATAAAACTGTCAGACCATTCTGCTAACTCGGGCTGCGGCGCCACAGTTTACACTGTGGGTTGGCGCTGCGGCGCCAGACTTAGGCTAGCAGTTGGCACTGAGGCGTGATACCGGCGTTGCAGCGTGATACCGACGCTGCGGAGTGAGAATAATACTGTTGGACCGCGCTACGGCGCCAAACTCCAGAATTCAGTGCCCAGCTTCGGCAACAGCATGAACAAAAGCCAAATTGGCCTACAAGCTCCAATCTTACAAACTAATTAACATGTAATTCATACAGAGACTTCATGTAAACATATTGTAAAGACTCTTAACATGATTTTACCCATAAAATAACATAAACATCAACTTTATAACACCCAATTTCAATATTTTTTTTTGGCAAAAACTCCATTTTTGATATTTTTAATGAAAATCATCACTGTAACTTTGTTTTTCAATCAGAACAGTTAATTCAAAACATCATGTCTATATTTATACATCCTCTCCCTATTTCTATAGTCAATTTATAATTTAAACAACTAATTAAACCCCAATTTTACATTAAACTAAGCCATATTCATATATGTTTATATACCACTCTGTAATATAGTTTCTTCATAAAACACATACATATATGAACTAGTTTCTCTATAATAATATATAAACATATGAAAACAACCTTTTACAACAATCAATTATCATATAGACTATATACACCAACAATTCTTCTTTTACAATAATTTTTACAAAGAATTTTGGAGAAGAGGATAACCATAGTTTTTTTAGAAAATAGGAGCAAGATGATACCTTAGTTTAGAAGAAGATGATGGCAAACTTGGATTCTCAAGCTTCTTTTCCCAATTTCTTTCGTAAATCCTCTCTAGAATCCCTCAAGTTCTCTATCACTTTTCTCATTTTTCATCTTTTTCTTCCTTCTGAGTCTTTCTTCTCTATTATATCTTACGTAGTATAATATAACGTATAATAGTAATAATATATATTAATTATTTAATATAACTCTAGATATAATTGATATCAATTATCAAAGTTTTGAAAATCAAAAGCCATAAGGCTTGTTTGGCAAGACTAATTAAAAATAACACATTAACTCTTACATCTTGTTTGGTAAACCTAATTAAAATAAATGGATTAATCCTTATACCTTGTTTGATAAAAATACAATTATATTAAAGACTTAATATGCATTAAGGCTTGTTTGGTCAAAATTAAATTAAACTCCTTTAATTTATTTTAATAACTCCTTTATAACAAGGTTCTTTGTCACACTTCTATTTAATTTAAATAATCAATTTAATCAATTCAAATGCTAACCTATTAAATTACTTTAACACCTAAATCACTACCACGTAATTATAATTTCCTTTATAATTATAATTTTATTTAACCAACTAACACCTTATTTTAAATTACAAATTCCAATTAAAATATTATAATTCATTTAATCATTATAAGCTCTCTAACTTAATTATTAAATTAAATTAGTATGTAATCTCATAACAATTAATTTTCTTAACTCCTTAATTATTTACTTACAAATAATTAACTAGACCACATCAATTCAAATTGAACAATTATTTATTCAACAATAAATATATCCATTAAATACTTATATAATTCAATAAATTTTTAATATTATAATTTAAAATTCTGGAATGTTACATCCTATCATGCTTCAACCATAAACTTTTCGACTCAAAATAAGTATTTTAGCACTTTTCTAAGAACTTACAAAGAACTTGAATTTAAGAACATATAAAGGGATGTTACCTTCTTAATGCTTGATTGGCTAACTATTGCTCTTCAATCTTCTAATCTCAGATTGCTCTCTCTAATGGCAACTCACTCTTAATAGGAAGCTTAATAGAATATCTCAGCAAATGGTAATGAGAAGGAGGATTCCCCATTTATAGAGAAATCATTGTCCATACAATGATTTTGCCCAACAATTTAAACCAAGAGGAAGAAGAAGAAGATGTTGGTCAAGAAGGAGTTGTTGGAAAATCAAATCAACCCACTCCACTCTTCATCATTTGGAAGCTATGGATTCAGGAAAAGAGAAGCAAGCTAGCTAGCCCTTTTGAGTCTGACGTGATGAAGAAATGACTCCTAATTTGGGGCACTACCCTTACAACTCAGCATTTCATATTACTAATAGCATATATGGGTTTATTTGATATTTGTCCCCAAATGATCATATACACCCACTCATACATTATACATAGAATTTATATAATCCATGTACATTGGTTTATTTCAAAAAATATTTTAATTGGGCTAATTATAAAATAGTTGGCAATACAAAAAAATGGGCCTTTAGCAACAATTTTTCGAGCAACGACTTTATATGTCGTTGCTAAAAGTGTATGTTTAGCAACGAAACTTGTCCTTCGTTACATATTGTGTTAGGCTTTCACTTTTTGCAACGAAATTCATAAGTAGTTGCAAAATTTAGAAACAAAATTCGTTAGATGTTCATTGCAAATTTTCTAACCACTTGATTTATCCTCATCGTGGGCAACGAAAGTTTTTTGTTGCTATATTTTGTTGCCTAATATGGACCACATTCATTGGCAATAATTTTTACTTTCGTTGCATATTTTATACAACTTTTTACAACGATTATTAAAATGTTGCCTTAAATTAAGATAATAATAATAATAGTACTAATAATAATATTAATAATAATAACGGTAATAATAATAATAATAATAATAATAATAGTAGTAGTAGTAGTAGTAGTAGTAGTACTAACAATAATAATAACAATGATAATAATAATAATAATAATAATAACAATAACAGTAATAATAATAATACTAATAATAATAATAGCAATAACAGTAATAATAATAATAGTAGTACTAATAATAATAATAATAGCAGTCATAATAATAATAATAATAATAATAATAATACTAATAATAATAATAATACCAATAACAATAACAATCATAATAATAATAATAATAATAATAATAATAATAATAATAATAATAATAGTACTAACAATAATAATAACAATAACAGTAATAATAATAATAGTACTAATAATAATAATAATAATAACAACAACAACAACAACAACAACAACAACAACAACAACAACGACAATCATAATAATAATAATAGTACAAATAATAATAATAATAACAATAACAATAATAATAATAATAATAATAATAATAATAATAATAATAATAATAATAATAATAATAATAATAATAATAATAATAATAATAATAATAATAATAATAATAATAATAATAATAATAATAATAATAGTAATAGTACTTGTAGCGCCCCCAAATCCGGGTATCTTCCAACACGACATATGGTGCTATACTGTACAACATTCATACATTCATTAAATTGAAAAATCTCAAAGAACGAACATAACTTCTATATATTTAAAGTAATATTTATATTTCCCAGGTTCTATTCCCATTACAAAGATTCTTTGTCATATTATCAGTTACATTACAACAATAGACCTATACTATTACAAGACAGCTTAACAATATGCCTTAGCTTTTCCTTTATACCTTTTTGATCCTTCGGGACGTTCAGTCTTAGCTGCATTCATATGGTTCAAGTAAGAGTGAGCATAACTAGCTCAGCAAGTATAACAATTTTATAGCAACATGCTTGACAAATACGAATTGTATATCTTCAATAACTGAACAATAGTTATGAAGTACTATTGATAATTCAAAATAGCACTTCATCTTTTCTTTCAAAATATTTTACAATAATAACAATATTTAGTAAAACATTCACTCCAATCAAAGACCTCGAGTATTCATTCTTTATTGGAAAAGGACAACTCGGAAGCAAGTTCGTAAGCCCGATATTACTTACGAGCACTTCTAGGTGATCAGCCTATTGTACTCTATGTTGATCAACACTACATCCATTAAACGTATGCACGTTTAAGCATTTGGCAACCTCACGTGTCTGTCGTTTTATCGACAAAACATTTGTTTAACATTTCAATCTTCTTTTAAAAACCATATCAAGTAGTTGACAAAAGATAGCAACATTTGATAATAAATGATTAGATTATCAATACATCAAGTCTAGCCAAAGGAATTGGCTTTAACTTCAACATACTTCAATTCATGTGAAAGAATACATGAACTTCAAAACTTGTTCAGATTGAACTGAGACAAGAGTTAGAATACTTCCCTTTAGCGTCTGCTACGGTATATTAACTTTATGTTCAAGTCTTTCAAGTCTCTACAATACATGATCACATAAGGCCTTACATTAGGTCACATATAATCAAGTATGTATATGACTATTTCATACCTTCATCTCAATCTAATTGTGTATTAGATTCAGTTATTATCTGTTCTGGTTTATCATTATCCTTTCATTTATATTCAACTAGGTTATCTCAACCTTTATACAACATCCTTAAGGTTTAACAAAGTTTAAACAATGTTACATTACATTCCTTAAGTTGTGTTTACTTTTAAATCAATTAGCTTTCCTTTCTTTGTACTTAGAAACATTCATTACCATCCTTGTTCTGAGACTGGCGCTGCGGCGTGAGTCCTTACTTAATGGGTCGCGCTGTGGCGCCACACTCCAGAAGATTTTCGTACTGTACATGGCGATGCAGCGCCACAAATTGTAGTATGGTTCGCGCTGTGACGAACTCTTGCAGTGTGTTCGGACACTGTTACGCGCTGCGGCGAGGCTCATTTAGCCTAGGGTTGGCACGCGTCGCCAACTCTGTGCACCAGAAAAAAAAAATCAGTCTTTAAATTTTGTGAACTTCTCGGACGCATAACTTCTTCGTTATAAGTCCGAATTAGCTCATTCAAAAGCATACGGTTTACAAATTACGTAATCTATGCGTTCATGTAAGAATTTTATCTATTTGACTTCGTTTACTAAAAATTCACCTATTGGTTCATTTTTAACGAAAATGATAAACGTTCGTGAACGTTCAACGCTCGTTTATTCATTCTAAGTCAGAATCCTATCATTTTTGAGTCCACAACTCTTAAATGCCAAATATGACTTGACTTCATCGGAAAACAATGGTTCCGAGTTCAAACACAAAATTTGACTTCTATTCCGAGAATTTTACGAATTCGACGGTTATTGTTCAATCGTGCAAATTCCGGCAATTCTTCATTCTTATGATTTGTTCAACATTACAAATGAATTCCATTCATCATGTGAACATCTAAACATACTTATTACAACAACCTATATTCATTGTTGGATTTTTAACTTATTCTTTATGAACTTATACCTTGTCAAATTATAAACTACTTAAGATTTTATTATTCATGACTTATGACAATTAAAGTTTCTTACTCATCATACTTTACATGGTCTTCACATATAACTTTACTTATGCACACATGATACATATGATATTATAAGTTCTTGTATCACTTTTCTTAATAAACTCATTACAAGTTCATAATTTTCATACTAACATTCAAGGTTAACTTATAATAAGTTTATAACTTTTATAAGTTCAAATGACTTATTGCCAACTTATGTGGCTTAAGTTCATGGCTTACACATTCTTCTTGCTTCTTATCATTCATGTTTCTTAATCCATCTTTTCTTATCAACCTATCATGGTAGAGATAGAAGATATTGGAGAAGAAATCTTACTTTTGAAATCTTGGTAAGGTAGCTTTCTTCTTCTTCTTCTTACAAATGAAAGTGACTTATTTGTAGCTTATTCTCTCTAACACTTAAGAACTTTGAAATGTTGGATTGTTATAACAATTAGCAAATGGCTTGTAAGGCTTCTCTATTTATAGAATTTGCAAAGCTAGGGTAGTTTAGTCATTAAATCTACCTACCTACTTTAAGCCACCTCTTTACTATTCATTACTTGCTAATCACAACTCATCCTATGCTTGGCCATTACTTCTTTTACTTGGTCATTACTCCTAACTTGGTCACCACATTAACTTGGTCACCATACTTACCATATTAATATGGTTTGCCCCATGGGTCATTACAAGTCATGGATTCTAGCTTGGGCTTGGATTAAATAAATCCTTGGGCTTTACATTTTATTCACTTGGACATGTAGTAAATTCAATCAACCTTTGCAAGTCCATTAGCATTACTTAATACATATAGTTTATGTATTATTATCGTATTCTAATTCATATAGAATTTATATACGATATTTAATCATTCATACAAACTCGTATAATACTTCGTATTATACTCGTTTTCATTACTTTGTATAATACCAAAGTATCATACCATTATCACTTATTCATTACTACTTCGCCTTCCTTAACGTTTATAAATTAAGTCCACAAGCAAAATATTACATTTTCCATAACTAGATTTTTATTACATAATCCATCTTACCTTGTTATTCCATCATTACGTATTTCACGGAAATTCAAAAATATATCCCGAGCAAATACCCATGAATAGTGTTTTTCAAAAAATCTCTCGAAAAACTTTTATTTTCGTCTTAGAAATTCAAACACTTTAATTCGTTCACGTAGCTCAAATACTACAACATTCTAACATCAATAGGTTATACAATGACAACCATCTTGATAACACATAGAATAATATTTCATTATTATTTAATTTAATAAAATCATTTTACAATAAGATCCGAATTTCTCGGTCGTTACATTCTTCCCCCCTTATAAAGATTTTGTCCCCATAATCTCTTCTTACTTTTAATCAAATAGATGGGAAAAAATTTTCTTCATCTTTTCTTCTAATTCCCACGTTGCTTCTTTAGCATCGTGGTTCTTCCATACTACCTTTACCGATGCTATTACCTTGTTCCTCAGAACTTGTTCCTTTCTAACAATGATCTGCATCGGCGACTCTTCATATGTTAAGTCTTTATCGATATGAATCGGCTCAGACTCGATTACATGCTTATAGTCCAGCTTATATGGGCGTAATACTGATACGTGAAACACATTATGTATCCGTTCTAGGTCTGGAGGTAATGCTATAACATAAACTACCTCTCACACCCGTTTTAATACCTCAAAAGGTCCTATAAACCTTGGACTTAACTTTCCTTTCTTTCCAAAGCCTATCTTTCCTTTCTAGGGAGATACCTTTAAAAACACATACGAGCCCATCTCAAACTCTCGACTTAGTCTATGTGAGTCCGCATACTTCTTTTGTTTGTCCTGAGCTGTGATGAGACGAATCTGAATTAACTTTTCCACATCTGTTGTCTGTTGTACCAATTCTGGTCCTAGCATCCGGCGGTATGCCTATGCTTGTATGATAACTGTTGTTATACGCAAACTCTACTAGTGGTAGGTGATCATCCCAACTATCCTTGAAATCCATGACGCAAGAGCTTAACATGTCTTCTAACGACTGAATTGTTCTCTCGCTCTGTCCATCGATTTATGGATGATAACCTGTGCTTAACTTCAGTTGTGTTCCCAACTGTTCTTGCAAACTCCTCCAAAAGTTCAATGTGAATCGTGGATCACGATCTGACACAATTGATACCGGTACTCCATGTCTGGAAATGATTTCCTTAACATAAAGTTTAGCTAACCGGTCTAAGTTATACTTGACCTTAATTGGCAAAAAGTGAGTCGACTTCGTCAACCGGTCCACTATTACCCAAATCGAATCGTACCCTTTATTCGTTGTCGGAAGTCCCACCACGAAGTCCATCGTGATATGCTCCCACTTCTATTCTGGAATCTCCAATGACTGTAATAAGCCACTGGGTCGTTGATGTTCGGCCTTAACTTTTTGACAAGTCAAGCAGCTACTCACATACTCTGCTGTTTCTCTCTTCATGTTTGGCCATCAAAACTCTGTCAAAGGTCTTGATACATCTTAGTGCTACCAGGATGTATCGAGTACCTCGAACTATGAGCTTCTTATAACACTTACTCCTTTAATTCCGTCTCATTCGGAACCCAAATTCTTCCTTCAAATCTTAATAATTCCTCATTATCAAGACTATACTTAGCATCTTCCTTCTCGGATAACCGCTTCTTCATTTGGTTACACTTATCAGTCTTGAGTTGTATCTCCTTGACACTTTCTACGATGGTAAATTTCATCTCCGTCGTAAAGAGTAACTGCCCCGAATCACTCGACATCTTTACTTCTATTTCTATCATAGTCATCTCTGTTATTAACTCATTTTGAGCCGCTAACATAGACAACTTTTCCCGACCCTTCCTACTTAAGGCGTCGGCAACTACATTTGCCTTTCCAGAGTGATACAGAATTTCACAATCATAATCCTTTATCAACTCTAGCCATCTTCTCTGTCTCATATTCAACTCCTTCTGAGTGAAGATATACTTTAGACTTTTATGGTCCGTATATATCTCACATTTTCCCCCATAAAGATAATGTCTCCATATCTTTAAGGCAAACACTACCGCGGCCAATTCCAGATCATGAGTAGGATAAACTTTCTCATAATCCTTCAACTGCCGAGATGCATACGCAATGACTTTGCCATGCTGCATAAGCACACAACCAAATCCTCTATGCGAAGCATCACTATACACTACAAAATTTCATGTGTCATCTGGCAATGACAAAATAGGCGCTTCACTTAATCTTTTCTTCAGTTCTTGAAAACTGTCTTCACATTTATCTGTCCATACGTATTTCACCGTCTTCCTTATTAAATTAGTCAACGAGGTAGCTATCTTCGAAATTTTTTGGATAAATCTTCGATAGTACCCTGCTAACCCTAGGAAACTCCGCACCTCAGTCGGTGTTTTCGGTTGTTCCCAATTCATTACTGCTTCCACCTTTGTTGGATCCATTAAAATCCCAGCTTGGTCAATGACATGACCTAAAAACTGCACCTTTTCCAGCCAAAATTCACATTTGGTGAATTTTGCATATAACTTCTCTTTCCTTAGTGTCTCCAACACTAATCTTAAATGTTCAGCATGATCTTCTGGTGTGATGCCCCAAAAATTAGGTATACATCACCCATCTTGAGTCGCCAAATACATGGTACAGAATTCAAATACAACTTAATAATACAAATGTCGTGTACAATACGACAAAACATAAACTGCGAGTTTGAATACAAATATTGTCTACTAGAGAGTATACAAACTCAAAAGGAGTCTTCATTACAATTATTATCACACTATTTCACAGAATATTGAGGACTACTAATGCACCATCTAGGACCATCACTCTGTTCCCCGACTAGTCCCAACTACGTTCTCATTTCCTGAAGAGAACAGTAAAAGAAAGGGTGAGTTCAACTAGCCCAATAAGAAATATTATGACTAAGATAATGGAGAATAATTTATCGTTAGCCTTCAACGGTGTTAAACTGATACAATATAACAAACATCGAGTTTAACTGCAGAGGAACAAGCAATCCATTAGAAGAGTCAAGTAGAGAATAAAATCTACTATCTTCTATAATTTAAAAAGTTTTTCATCACTTTTATCGCTAAGACTCAGCTCAATAAATAAACCATATCATTAAATCATCTCTGCACTACAGGCCAAGGATATTTTTTAGTATCACGACCACGAATTATTCATGCTCTACGGGCCAAAGATAATCGTGTTTTCATCAACGGTCCTGATCAGGCCATAAAATAATTCATCTTTGTAATACAGCCAAAGAGAATCCATAGCCATAATCATACCAAAAACTGTCCATCAATGAACTACGGGCCAATGAGAACTTTTTCCACATCATTTGTAACAATACGGTTATGATTATACCGAATAATTCCTGGTCATAATCATTCCAAGTCCATCTATGCACTACAGGCCACATATGACTTTCAACATAATATAAATATGAGGATGCTGACAATGATATAGGAATTCAATAAAAACAAGTTTAAGAGTTAATTTATCCAGGAACTAATAACGTCCAAATTGTCAACATGATACTTCTTTGTGGAGTAAAATTCAAGAATGCTCATAACAATATTTCCATGAAAAGATACTGGATGAAGCGCAAATATCAAGGATATTCCACTAATTTCATGGAGTATAGAAGTCTAAACTTTAATCAACTGAGTATAATAAAGAATGGAATAACAAAAGAAATCACCATGCATGCGGTACTTCGTATAGACAGGTTATTCCAACAGAATAATAATAACGGAACCAGGTCAGGCGAAATTCACACCGATAGGATGTTCCAACAGAATAATAAAGAATGGAATAACAACAGAAATCACCGTACATGTGGTACTTCGCATAGACAGGTTATTCTAACAAAATACTAAATAACGGAACCAGGTCAGGCGTAATACGCACTGACAAGATATTCCAACAGAATAATAAATAACGGAACCAGGTCCGGCGTAAAATGCACAGACATGATATTCCAACAGAATAATAAAGAATGGAATAACAACTGGAATCATCACGCATGCGATAGACCGCAAAGACAGGTTATTCCAACAGAATAATTAATGGAACCAGGTCAGGCGTAATACGCACCGACAGGATATTCTGACAGAATAATAAAGAACGAAATAATAGAAGAATTTCACCATGTATGTGGTACTTCACATAAACAGGTTATTCCAACATAATAATAAAGAATGGAATAACAGAAGAATTTCGCCCATGTATAGGTTATCCCGCGTATACAGGTTATTCCAACAGAATAATAAAAAATGGAATACCAGAAGTTCTTTTAATGAATAAGAAAGAAAGAATACCACTTATGAGTACAACAAATAATATTCCCTACACAATAATGATATCCCTTATGAGTACAACAAATAATATCCCTTACCTTTGAAAGAAAAGTATTCCTACTAGTAGGGCGAGGATATACTCGAAGAAAACTTGCACTATGCTCAAAGCTTTCTTAAACTCTAAAGAAATACGCTCAAGATTATAGAAGAAGAACTCTCTCTCTTGTTTCTCTCTCTAGAGTTTCAGCGAATTCGTAAGAAATAATGAAGGAATGAGCTTCTATTTATAGAAAAATGGACTGCATAGTAACTAACTCATGAACGGTCCAGATTGATTTACTTTAATCTGACGGTCCATATTTAAAGAAAAATCTTTTAAATAAAATATAATATATTCTATTTATAATCTAATAAAACGAATAACTTTATAAAAGATTTTACTATGCAAACACTATGCAGGCACTATACAAATACTATGCATAATAAAATATAATATATTTTAATTATTGTCTAATAAAACATATAACTTTATAAAAGTATTCTGTTATATATAAAGAGATTTTACTATGCAGACACTATGCAATACTATGCATAATAGAATATAATATATTCTATTTATAGAATATCTTTATAAAAGTATTCTATTTTATATAAAAAGATTTTCTGTTTTATTATATTAATAATACCAATAAAATAAAACTGAGTGACTTATCACATAAGTATCAATAATCAATACAGTGTGCTACTATACAACCACGCGTATTACTGTACTTTTAACACCGGGTATTTCAATAGTTAACGGTAAAACTTCTGCCGTTATTTTCATAAAATATTTTTGTCGTTTCCTCAATCCGACAATAATTCCGTTGAAGGGGTCCACCAATGATTGTGTCATTGCACGAATATTCCCTGATACAAAAAATAATCCCCGACCAATCGAATATAATATGACAACTTGCATACTTTGCAAAATCTATAAATACTACCCACAACTATAACATTATCTCAAATCCACACCATAATATTAAAAAAAATATTTCGAGAAAATTAAATCTTTATTCATAAAATCTGGGGTCTCACATCTGGCATCTTAGAATAGACTAGAATATCATCGATAAACACCACGACGAACTTGCCCAAATATAGTTTGAACACTCTGTTCATCATAACCATAAATGCATCAAGTGCATTCATCAACCCAAATGACATCACCAGAAACTCATAATGACCATAACGAGTCCTGAATGCAGTCTTTGGTACATCTTCCTTCCTAACCTTCAACTGGTGATACCCCGTCCGTAAATCTATTTTGGAAAAATACTTTGCCCCTTTTAATTGATCAAAGAGATCATCGATCTTGGGCAATGGGTATTTATTCTTTATCGTTAACTTGTTCAACTCCCGATAGTCGATACAAAGCATTAACGATCCGTCTTTCTTCTTGACAAACAACACCGGTGCCCCCCACGGAGAAACACTTGGTTGAATGTACTTTCTGTCCAATAGTTCCTGTAGCTGAACCATTAGTTCTTTCGTTTCCACAGGTGCCATACGATATGATGCCCATGAGACTGGTGCCGCTCCTGGCACAATGTCTATCACATATTTGATCTCCCTATCCAGCGGTAGACCCGGTAACTCACTTGGAAATACATCCATAAACTCGTTTACTATAGGTATTTGTTCTATGGTTGCTCCCACTCTCTGGGTATCAACAACATGACATAGGTAACCTACACAACCCTTCCTTAAAAGTTTTCTAGTTTGTGTCATCGTAAGGTAACACGCACGTCCCGGTAATTTACTACCGTAAAATACTACAAGATGTTGCTTCAACATCCTGATGCTCATACATTTCTTTTGGGAATCTATAATTGCTCCATGGTTAATCAACCAATCAATTCCGAGAATTACGTCGAATTCTCTTAACTTTATCGTTATTAAATCTACCGATAACTTACGACCACGTACATCTACGCAACAATTCCTATGAATATCTTCAACAGGAATTATCTCTTCGTTTGCTACCTTAATGTTCAAAGGTATAGGCAATTTTTCAAGAAATAATTCTACTCGTCTAGCAAAATCACATGCTATAAACGAACAAGTAGCACTCGAATCAAATAGCACGTATGCATTTATATTGTTGATCGGAATAATACCTGCAACTACATCCCCTGATGCCACCACATCTTGGACCGTCATATTAAAAGTGTGGGCCATTAATTTCCCCGACTGAGCTGGACCACTAATAGCTAACTTACCGCTATTAGTTCCCTTATTTCCTTCTGTCCCCTTCTTCGGGCAGTTCTTCGCTATGTGGTCAGTTGATCCACATGCAAAACATCTGTGATTTTTCTTCGAATTTGGACAGTTAGGCGAAATATGCCCTTCCAGTCCATAATTATAACATATTGCCTTTCCTTTGAGACAGACTCCCAAGTGAGTCTTCCCGCAGGTTTTACAGGCCTCCATCTTCCTCTTAGAATCCCCTTGTTTTACTCCGGTATTCCCAGAGTTAAAGCCCTTCTTCTTCTGACCATTGCCATTTCCACTGGCTCCCTCGGTCTTGGTTCCTCCATCAACCTCGCCTTTGTTTTTCTTATCCTTGTGGTACTAGCTGAGAACCTCATTCCCACCTTCGAAATTTATTGCCTTTTCTAGTATGGTTCCAAATGAAGTACTTTGGAACACAGAGATTCGGCTATAGAGCCAGGGTTCAAGCCCTGCTCAAATCTTCTAGCGTTTCTCACTTCAGTGTCCACTTGATGTGGAGCAAATCATGCCAGTTCATTAAACTTGGCAGCATACTGGGGAACTGTCATATCCCCTTGTCTCAATTCAAGAAACCTCATTTCCATCATCCCTTGCATAATCTTGGGAAAATAGTTCTCAAAAAAAATCTTCTTGAACCTCTCCCATGTTAGGTTTCTTATATCGGCCCTAGCCTGGTTTATCTCCCACCAGAAGTTGGCCTCTCCTTTCATCAAATAGGTTGCAAAGGCAACCATTTGACCTTCCTTAATATTTACTATTACAAATGCTTTCTCAATTTCTTTTACCCACGTCTGGGCTTCTATAGGGTCTGTAGTTCCTTTGAACTCCGGCGGACCTACACATTTAAAATCCTTAAACGTAGTAGCTCGTACTACTCCAGGAATCACGGGTACATTAGCCCCCGTTCTATTAAATGCAATCGTTAAAAGATTAATGAACTCCTGCATTGGATTAACTGGACCACCCTCCGGTTGGTTAACATTAGTGCCCTGATTTCGTTGTTTCTTTCTTGGCGGCATTTTGCTGTTAAGAAAATAACACATCATTATTATTTTATTCTTGTTAGTTTGTTATTATTTGTAATAAAACAACAACTCATACTCATTACTCAATATATTCTATAAAAAGACTTATATTGATTTATAACTTGTAGTTTAACACTACATTGTTTACATTACTCAGCCTTAGCTGATTACATTACCATCCCACAATTACTTTCCAAAAATTGGGATTTAACAAAAAAGGGTTTTACGTCACTACTAGATACATAATATTTACATATCTAATCTACTCTAGCTATTTCTAGATTACATCAGACGTAGGGCATTCTCAAAATCTTTGCTGGCCAGACCGACAATAACATCTCTACTGATAGTGTGTCGGGTCTGTCCTGCTTCTATCTGATACCCAGTTACCTGCTGCTGGAAATCTACATGAGAACTCCTATGTATATAGGACATCCTTTCCAACTTCTGTTGTTTAGTCTTTAGCTCCTGCTTGAGCTCAAAGACTTCACATTTCAGCTCTCGTACCTTATCCTTAGCTAGAACTCTATCATCATGCTCCTCTTCCCACATTCCCTCCACGCTAGTCTTGTCCTCACAGACAGCTTGGAGTTCCTCTTTCAACTCCTTAACCTCTTGGCAGTAATGGACATTCCTATCCAATACCGATATAAACAGTGCCTTCATTGATTCCCCCGTAGACAACTCCTCTGTAGGTGGAACCTGGTCAAAGGACATCACGTCCACCTCCTCCTCTAGCATGCCATCAAATATAGACATGTAGTCTAAATCGTCCGAGTTTCCCAACTCGATTGTCACCAACTCTGGTTCTACTGCTACGGAATTTGGTAGTATCTCTACCCGATTAACCGAATCCTTGCTCACTATATGTATATCTCTATACATATCATTTTTTCTTGACATCTACAATAAAACAATATAGTTTGATTAGTACACGTCAGTAAAATAATAGAAATACATAACATATGATAATGCATTTTTTATAGGGTTGCTTTCCATCATTTACTTCTTTATTCTTTCTTAAGGTTATGAGTTAAGGTTCTACTTTCCCCCTTAAATTTTATAACCTAGGCTTTGATACCAACTTGTAGCGTCCCAAAATTCGGGTATCTTCCAACCCGACATATGGTGCTATACTGTACAACATTCATACATCCATTCAATTGAAAAATCTCAAAGAACGAACATAACTTCTATATATTTAAAGTAAAATTTATATTTCCCAGGTTCTATTCCCATTACAAAGGTTCTTCGTCATAATATTAGTTATATTACAATAATAGACCTATACTATTACAAGACAGCTTAACAATCTGCCTTAGCTTTTCCTTTATCCCTTTTTGATCCTTCGGACGTTCAGTCTTAGCTGCATACATATGGTTCAAGCAAGAGTGAGCATAACTAGCTCAGCAAGTATAACAATTTTATATCAATATGATTGACACATACGAATCGTATATCTTCTGTGACAACCCGAGAATTTGGAGAATTTATTAAAATCTTAAATGATTGATTTAAGGTCAAATAATAGACCTAGACAGAAAATAAGTGTATGGAATTGGCAGATATGTAATGAAATTTTAAGAATTTCAAAAGTTTTGAACAAAACTTGAATTATGTGATAGACTGTAAGTGATAGTCTAGTAATGAGGTATAAGATTATGGTAGATTTAAAATTCTTTTGAAGAATTATCAAGGATAAGTATCGAAGTGAATACTAGTCGGTATATTTGGTTACATATGTGAACCGTAATGATTTGAGATCAAGGATTGATCAAATAAATTATAACTTTAGAAAACCCTAAAGTTATGTTAATCATACGTTTATTAAGTTAGAAAAATCTAGCGGATTGTTAGAAACCCTAACGGTACGCTCAGAAACTTTAATTTTAGTTTCGGGAATCCGAAACCCTAAATTCATGATATGAATATGGTGATTAAGTTAGAAAACTCTAACGTCTGATGAGAAACACTAGAAATCGGTTCTGGAAACCCTAGTTTCAGTTTCGAGAATTTGAAACCCTAATTTGGGAATCCTAATGCGAAGTATTAAACCCTAAGGGTTAAAAAGTTGTGTGTAAGAAATATGAACATTAAGTGATGGTGTATATTTGTTTATTATATAAACAAACAAAAGAAACTAGTGTAACCTTAATTATATATTAGGAATGAAGGATTTAATAACTTAAGGGTTATGGGAAAAGAGAATTGTGGTATTTAGAATACTTACTAATTCTAGGAGATTCATTATATCTCAAATGATTAATTTTATAACCTAATTATAGCAAGTCTAATTGGGTTAAGGAAATAGATGTGCATGATCAAGGATTGGTGTTATAATTGAGGAAGTAAAACCCCTAAGTAAATGATTTGGGTTGGATGAGAATTTAAGGAATTGGACTATGTATATGTATAGCCCAAGTATTGGTGAATGAAATTGATTGGAGGATCAAGCAAAACATTAAAAGAATGACTCAATTTTAGGCCAAGTGGGAGAAGAATTTTTGGACATTTGTTAACTCAAATAAGAGATAAGATAGAAAGCCAAACTTGGAGCATTATTTAGGCCACATGGCAGGCCATAAAGGGCTAGGATAAGGGGAATGAATGATGCATTAATGAGTAGCTTTAGTTGGTTACCAACTATTACCAACTTTCCATGTGTCATTTGTTAGTTTGTCCAACACTTTATGCATTAACCTTGTAAGCAACTTGGCAATTAAACAAGAGAAAGAGAGAGCTAAGGCCATTTGGCCGGTCCATGCAAGAAGAAAAGGAGAAAGGGAGGAGCTTGGAATATATCTAGCTCTCTAAACTAAGTCATCTTATTTTCTTGTTCTTCTTTCTCTTTCATTTTACTACCTAAGATAGCTAACAAAAGAGAGAGAGATAGAAGAGGAGGCCATATTCGGCCACTCTAAGAGGAGAAGAGGGAGAGGAGATTTGGATCTTCATTCAAATCAAGATCCATGATCAAGCTATGGAGAAGAAGAAGAAGGAGAGCAAGTAAGCTAAGGTATAACAAATTTATATTTGAAGGTTTGAGTTTCTTGGTAGTTTGATTAGATTTTTGTCAACTTGAAGTTATGATCTTGAGGTTATAATCCTAGATCTTGGTGTTTAAAGGTGTTCTATGTTTAGATCCAACTCTTTTATGGATCAAAAGTTAGATCTATAGCATGAATTGGAGGATAGGTTTTCAAAAGATGAAAACATGATTTTTTTTCTCTTAGATTTGATTGTGTTGGATGCTTGTTTGAGGAACTAAGAAATTTTGTTTCTAAACTCAAAAACTATGGATATACATGTTAATAAGTGTTTATTGTTTGGATCTACCCATAATGGGTGTTAAATTGGTGGGAATCAAAGGAATAGAAAAAAATAGAAATTTTCTTGAAAAGTTAAAGTGTTTTGATATGGTGTTTTAGATCAAGTGTTGAACCTATGATTTTGAACCATGAAGTTTATGATCTTGAACATGAGAACTATAGATCTACATGATAAATGATATTTTATGGTTAGATCTTGCCATTTTTGGGTTGATAAGCTTGAATAAAGAAGATTAACCAAAACAGTTTGTTTGTTTTAAATGAGTTAGTGGACTGCTGTCCTAAAAGAGAAATTTCCGGATCTGTTAAGTTGCTCTAAAAATTTTGGACTTGTGATATGTTTTAGTACACTCAATAATCTTTCCATAGACTCCGAAACAGACTAAATCCAGCATCGGAGGAGAGAGTTATGGGATTTCTCCCAAACTACACAAAACTAAGAAAACTGTTAAAAGGACAGTTTTTGAACAGTCACTTCCGGGCTAAATTCCGGGAGCTAAACATGTCCAAATATAGATTGTGATATATGAAAATTGTAGTTCAGAAAGATAGGAATCCAACAAAATTGACGGATCATTAATCGGAGTTACAGAACTCATTTTATATAAGTTTTAGAAAAGGACTCCAAAACTGCCAAACGACAAAAAGTTTCTGCCCAAAAATTTCCGGGGGCTGTTTCAGACATTTAGTTAATGAGAAAAATTCCAGGATTTTGGGAAATGAGAATATATGGTAATATGTAGCTCGTGTCCAAAAATGAGCTTATTCCGAGTTAAAATGACCAAGTTATGATCATTACAATTTTTGTGATTTTCCGACGGAAATCGATATAAACGGAGTTCTACAACTCCCATTGCCACGAAATTTAAAATGGAGTATCACGTTAACGTATATAAGGTTATGCCAAAAGATGGGCATTACTGGAGTTAAGCACAAGGTAGCTAATTTCTTAAGCTACGCACTAGAAATTAATTTTAATAAATACCAAAGGAAATTGGAAAATTATGGAAAAATACTTTTCATACATGAAATATGTGTATATATGTTTGACCAAAGGATAGGAGAATAATTCACTGATTTGGTATTTTCGTGATATGGTTATAGAAAACAGTTTGATGAATTGAATCCGGTTTGCTGGATTGAGGTTTAAATTGATGGATTTGGAATCCAAGTTGCTGAATTATAAATTTGGTTGTTAGATATAGAATCCAGGGTGCTGGATTAGTGTTTGCCTTATTACATGTTAATGAATAATTTATGAAATAAAAAGCGAGTGTTAAATCATATGA
Organism: Panax japonicus; assembly: GCA_020205505.1. NCBI lineage: Eukaryota > Viridiplantae > Streptophyta > Magnoliopsida > Apiales > Araliaceae > Panax > Panax japonicus. Next base: position 17,469,705 of record CM035107.1, on the reverse strand, counting down.
GATATGATGTAGTGATCGGAGAATTATCAAATGGTGATATTAATATTGACGTGTTAAGTTGTTATCTAATATTTGATTAAGTATTAGATAGTATTATGGAATAAAGTATATTATACTGATTATAAGATCAATCTTATAACTGATAGGTCTTTCGTGAGAGATTAAATTAATTTGCGTTGCGGTAATCAACGGTTCAGGCAAGTTTTCTATTACTTAACTCTAATAAGAGTAGTTTCATCAAGCTTATGGTTAATCATTGCTGATTGCCATGAAATTTGTATTCTGTACATCTTGCATGTAAAAGTCAGGTATGAAAGGCTGATCACCTTCATTACCAGTTGGTTCAGAAATGTTTGTTTATGTAAAATACTTGTTCAGTCAAAATTTTGTTCCTGCTAGTTCACAATCATATTGTTGAATTATAGCTAGCCAATTATTCATACTCTTCAATCATGATATATCGTTATATTGTTGTATGTAAACTTGCTGGGCAACTTTTATGCTCACCCTTGCTATATCATGATAAAATATTGCAGATTAAGGCGAATGCGTCGGAAACAAGGAAATGTCCAAGACAGTTCCAGCTTTAGTAGACGTGTGCAGTTAAATTTGTATTGTATGATATTAATAATGTTATGAGTTAGATAACTTACGAATTGTGTAATCAGTTAAGGTTACTCGATTTTGGGGAAAATTGTGTGTTATGTAATGTATAAATAATTTATGTTTATATTTTCCGCATATAGTGAAAGAATTAGTGTACCGAGTCCGCGGCGATTCGGGGCCCGGGTTCGGGGATGTCACAGTTGGTATCAGAGCTGTTGGTTATGAAGGTTAGGTAGTAATACCTGAGACCAATAACCGCAATGATTAGGATTAAGTACTAACTCAAATCGAGTTAGTGTTTCTGTAAAGATTCAAAGATGAATCTCGGCGAGTGTAAAGCACAGAGTTCCCTAACTCTGATAATCAAGTTGAACAGTAATGGTGAATAGATCGAGTCTAAAAGACTGAAAGTGCAGGAATAGAAGATCGTAAAATAAAACGATCAAGTCATAGAATTGAATCGTAATATATACGATAAGATCACCCCGTGATCTGATAAAGGTTATGACATCTAGACAGAATCAATCTGATGATTGAAAAACGATCAAGTCATAGAATTGAATCGTAATATATACGATAAGATCACCCTGTGATCTGATAAAGGTTATGACATCTAGACAGAATCAATCTGATGATTGAAAACGATCAAGTAATAGAATTGAATCGTAATATATATGATAAGATCACCCTGTGATCTAATAAGGTTATGATGTGGGAAAAGAATCAATCTAATGATTAAAAAGTTTACAGCAAGATGCTGTGTGAAAGTTGTACTATGAAATAGTACTATGAAAACTCATAAATGAGTTATGGATTATGAATATGAATTGAATTCGTATTGAAAAAGGGGGTTAAGGTTAGGTGGGAATTTCAATGAGGACTCGTGCCAGCAACAGAGTTGTATGATTCCTTGTATGGGAGGGGGATCGTACTTGGTGTAAAAACTACTTAGTTGGTGGCATTGGTAATAGTTGAAATGTTTTGTCATGCTAGTTGTTATATACAGATAAATAGGACATAGGTAGAGAATATAGAATTAAGTACGAGTTCTTGGAACTCATACTTATGTGACATTCTTGACGCATAGTTATATGAAATGTTTATGAGCCCCTCAGCGAACGGACGCCAAAGGTCAGACTAGGGTAAGTTCGTAAACTCATATAATTATGGCCAGGCTATGAACTCATAAGTGTGATTTTATGAACTGGGTAAAGTTGTGAATGGAGAATTGAGGATTATAGAAATAGATGGAGAGATAAGAGAAGAGAATTATTGATAGATCATTGCCAGTTATTTCTGCTAGATCGAGAATGAAAACTTGATGGGTTAGAGAAGAGAAGAGAAGCAAATAGAATTTGAAATCATAGTATTTTGTGGTTAAATCAAAATCTTGATTCTAAAGACTGAAAATAACAATCTTTTATAAAAAAAGGGAATATTTTATTGGGTGTGAATTTGACCTTTGCACGCGTTTTGAGTATCTTTGAAAGATACCCGAGAAGTTTGAGTATCTTTGATAGATACCAGAGAAGTTTGAGTATCTTTGATAGATACCCGAGAAGTTTGAGTATCTTTGATAGATACCCGAGAAGTTTGAGTATCTTTGATAGATACCCGAGAAATTTGAGTATCTTTGATAGATACCCGAGAAGTTTGAGTATCTTTGATAGATACCTGAGAAGTTTGAATATCTTTAATAGATATACGAGAAAATAAGTTCAAGGTCTTGTGTGATCGCTCAGTATAAATAGTGTAAGGTGCAAAGGTGTAAGGGGTAAGGTGAATTTCGGGGACGAAATTCTTATAAGGAGGGATGAATGTGACAACCCGAGAATTTGGGGAATTTATTAAAATCTTAAATGATTGATTTAAGGTCAAATAATAGACCTAGACAGAAAATAAGTGTATGGAATTGGCAGATATGTAATGAAATTTTAAGAATTTCAAAAGTTTTGAACAAAACTTGAATTATGTGATAGACTGTAAGTGATAGTCTAGTAATGAGGTATAAGATTATGGTAGATTTAAAATTCTTTTGAGGAATTATCAAGGATAAGTATCGAAGTGAATACTAGTCGGTATATTTGGTTACATATGTGAACCGTAATGATTTGATATCAAGGATTGATCAGATAAATTATAACTTTAGAAAACCCTAAAGTTATGTTAATCATACGTTTATTAAGTTAGAAAAATCTAGCGGATTGTTAGAAACCCTAACGGTACGCTCAGAAACTTTAATTTTAGTTTCGGGAATCCGAAACCCTAAATTCATGATATGAATATGGTGATTAAGTTAGAAAACTCTAACGTCTGATGAGAAACACTAGAAATCGGTTCTGGAAACCCTAGTTTCAGTTTCGAGAATTTGAAACCTTAATTTGGGAATCCTAATGCGAAGTATTAAACCCTAAGGGTGAAAAAGTTGTGTGTAAGAAATATGAACATTATGTGATGGTGTATATTTGTTTATTATATAAACAAACAAAAGAAACTAGTGTAACCCTAATTATATATTAGGAATGAAGGATTTAATAACTTAAGGGTTATGGGAAAAGAGAATTGTGGTATTTAGAATACTTACTAATTCTAGGAGATTCATTATATCTCAAATGATTAATTTTATAACCTAATTATATCAAGTCTAATTGGGTTAAGGAAATAGATGTGCATGATCAAGGATTGGTGTTATAATTGAGGAAGTAAAACCCCTAAGTAAATGATTTGGGTTAGATGAGAATTTAAGGAATTGGACTATGTATATGTATAGCCCAAGTATTGGTGAATGAAATTGATTGGAGGATCAAGCAAAACATTAAAAGAATGGCTCAATTTTTAGCCAAGTGGGAGAAGAATTTTTGGACATTTGTTAACTCAAATAAGAGATAAGATAGAAAGACAAACTTGGAGCATTATTTAGGCCACACGGCCGGCCATAAAGGGCTAGGATAAGGGGAATGAATGATGCATTAATGAGTAGCTTTAGTTGGTTACCAACTATTACCAACATTCCATGTGTCATTTGTTAGTTTGTCCAACACTTTATGCATTAACCTTGTAAGCAACTTGGCAATTAAACAAGAGAAAGAGAGAGCTAAGGCCATTTGGCCGGTCCATGCAAGAAGAAAAGGAGAAAGGGAGGAGCTTGGAATATATCTAGCTCTCTAAACTAAGTCATCTTATTTTCTTGTTCTTCTTTCTCTTTCATTTTACTACCTAAGATAGCTAACAAAAGAGAGAGAGAGAGAGAGAAGAGGAGGCCATATTCGGCCACTCTAAGAGGAGAAGAGGGAGAGGAGATTTGGATCTTCATTCAAATCAAGATCCATGATCAAGCTATGGAGAAGAAGAAGAAGGAGAGCAAGTAAGCTAAGGTATAACAAATTTATATTTGAAGGTTTGAGTTTCTTGGTAGTTTGATTAGATTTTTGTCAACTTGAAGTTATGATCTTGAGGTTATAATCCTAGATCTTGGTGTTTAAAGGTGTTCTATGTTTAGATCCAACTCTTTTATGGATCAAAAGTTAGATCTATAACATGAATTGGAGGATAGGTTTTCAAAAGATGAAAACATGATTTTTTTCTCTTAGATTTGATTGTGTTGGATGCTTGTTTGAGGAACTAAAAAATTTTGTTTCTAAACTCAAAAACTATGGATATACATGTTAATAAGTGTTTATTGTTTGGATCTACCCATAATGGGTGTTAAATTGGTGGGAATCAAAGGAATAGAAAAAAATAGAAATTTTCTTGAAAAGTTAAAGTGTTTTGATATGGTGTTTTAGATCAAGTGTTGAACTTATGATTTTGAACCATGAAGTTTATGATCTTGAACATGAGAACTATAGATCTACATGATAAATGATATTTTATGGTTAGATCTTGCCATTTTTGGGTTGATAAGCTTGAATAAAGAAGATTAACCAAAACAGTTTGTTTGTTTTAAATGAGTTAGTGGACTGCTGTCCTAAAAGAGAAATTTCCGGATCTGTTAAGTTGCTCTAAAAATTTTGGACTTGTGATATGTTTTAGTACACTCAATAATCTTTCCATAGACTCCGAAACAGACTAAATCCAGCATCGGAGGAGAGAGTTATGGGATTTCTCCCAAACTACACAAAACTAAGAAAACTGTTAAAAGGACAGTTTTTGAACAGTCACTTCCGGGCTAAATTCCGGGAGCTAAACATGTCCAAATATGGATTGTGATATATGAAAATTGTAGTTCAGAAAGATATGAATCCAACAAAATTGACGGATCATTAATCGGAGTTACAGAACTCGTTTTATATAAGTTTTAGAAAAGGACTCCAAAACTGCCAAACGACAAAAAGTTTCTGCCCAAAACTTTCCGGGGGCTGTTTCGGACAATTAGTTAATGAGAAAAATTCCAGGATTTTGGGAAATGAAAATATATGGTAATATGTAGCTCGTGTCCAAAAATGAGCTGATTCCGAGTTAAAATGACCAAGGTATGATCATTACAATTTTTGTGATTTTCCGACGGAAATCGCTATAAACGGAGTTCTACAACTCCGATTGCAACGAAATTTAAAATGGAGTATCACGTTAACGTATATAAGGTTATGCCAAAAGATGGGCATTACTGGAGTTAAGCACGAGGTAGCTAATTTCTTAAGCTACGCACTAGAAATTAATTTTAATAAATACCAAAGGAAGTTGGAAAATTATGGAAAAATACTTTTTATACATGAAATATGTGTATATATGTTTGACCAAAGGATAGAAGAATAATTCACTGATTTGGTATTTTCGTGATATGGTTATAGAAAACAGTTTGATGAATTGAATCCGGTTTGCTGGATTGAGGTTTAAATTGATGGATTTGGAATCCAAGTTGCTGAATTATAAATTTGGTTGTTAGATATAGAATCCAGGGTGCTGGATTAGTGTTTGCCTTATTACATGTTAATGAATAATTTATGAAATAAAAAGCGAGTGTTAAATCATATGAGATATGATGTAGTGATCGGAGAATTATCAAATGGTGATATTAATATTGACGTGTTAAGTTGTTATCTAATATTTGATTAAGTATTAGATAGTATTACGGAATAAAGTATGTTATACTGATTAAAAGATCAATCTTATAACTGATAGGTCTTTCGTGAGAGATTAAATTAATTTGCGTTGCGGTAATCAACGGTTCAGACAAGTTTTCTATTACTTAACTCTAATAAGAGTAGTTTCATCAAGCTTATGGTTAATCATTCCTGATTGCCATGAAATTTGTATTCTGTACATCTTGCATGTAAAAGTCAGGTATGAAAGGCTGATCACCTTCATTACCAGTTGGTTCAGAAATGTTTGTTTATGTAAAATACTTGTTCAGTCAAAATTTTGTTCCTGCTAGTTCACAATCATATTGTTGAATTATAGCTAGCCAATTATTCATACTCTTCAATCATGATATTTCGTTATATTGTTGTATGTAAACTTGCTGGACAACTTTTATGCTCACCCTTGCTATATCATGATAAAATATTGCAGATTAAGGCGAATGCGTCGGAAACAAGGAAATGTCCAAGACAGTTCCAGCTTTAGTAGACGTGTGCAGTTAAATTTGTATTGTATGATATTAATAATGTTATGAGTTAGATAACTTACGAATTGTGTAATCAGTTAAGGTTACTCGATTTTGGGGGAAATAGTGTGTTATGTAATGTATAAACAATTTATGTTTATATCTTCCGCATATAGTTAAAGAATTAGTGTACCAAGTCCACAGCGATTTGGGGCCCGGGTTCGGGGATGTCACATCTTCAATAACTGAACAATAGTTATGAAGTACTTTTGATAATTCAAAATAGCACTTCATCTTTTCCTTCAAAATGTTTTACAATAATAACAATATTTAGTAAAACATTCACTCCGGTTAAAGACCTCAAGTATTCCTTCTTTATTGGAAAAGGACAACCCGGAAGTAAGTCTATAAGCTCGATATTACTTACAAGCACTTCTAGGTGATCAGACAATTGTAATCTATGTTGATCAACACTGCATCCATTAAACGTATGCACGTTTAAGCATTTGGCAACCTCACGTGCCTGTCGTTTTACCGACAAAACATTTGTTTAACATTTCAATCTTCTTTTGAAAACCATATCAAGTAGTTGACAAAAGATAGCAACATTTGATAATAAATGATTAGATTATCAATACATCAAGTCTAGCCAAAAGAAAATGCTTTAACTTTAACATAATTCAATTCATGCAAAAGAATGCATGAACTTTAAAACAGATTGAACTGAGACAAGAGTTAGAATACTTTACTTTAGCGTCTGCTACGGTATATTAACTTTATGCTCAAGTCTTTCAAGTCTTTACAATACATGATCACATAAGGCCTTACATTAGGTCACATATAATCAAGTATGTATATGACTATTTCATACCTTCATCTCAATCTAATTGTGTATTAGATTCAGTTATTATCTATTCTGGTTTATCATTATCCTTGCATTTATATTCGACTAGGTTATCTCAACCTTTATACAACATCCTTAAGGTTTAACAAAGTTTAAACAATGTTACATTAAATTCCTTAAGTTGTGTTTACTTTTAAATCAATTAGCTTTCCTTTCTTTGTACTTAGAAACATTCATTACCATCCTTATTCTGAGACTGGCACTGCGGCGCGAGTCCTTACTTAAAGGGCCGCGTTGCGACTCCACACTCCAGAAGATTTTTGTACTGTACATGGGTCTGCGGTGCCACAAATTATACTATGGTTCGCACTGCAGCAAACTCTTGCAGTGTGCTCGAACACTGTTACGCGCTGCGGCGTGACTCATTTTGCCTAGGGTTGGCACCGCGGCGCCAACTCTGTGCACCAGAAAAAAATTTCTGTCTTTGAATTTTGTGAACTTCCCGGACGCATAACTTCTTCGTTATAAGTCCGAATTGGCTCGTTCAAAAGCCTACGGTTCACAAATTACGAAATCTACGTGTTCATGTAAGAATTTTATCTACTTGACTTCGTTTGCTAAAAATTCACCTATTGGTTCATTTTTAACAAAAACGATAAACGTTCGTGAATGTTCAACGCTCGTTTCTTCGTTCCAAGTTGGAATCGGTCATTTTCGAGTCCGCAACTCTTAAATGTAAAATATAATTCGACTCCATCAGAAAACAATGGTTCCGAGTTCAAACACAAAATTTAACTTCTATTCCGAGAATTTTATGAATTTGACGGTTATTGTTCAATCGTGCAAATTCCGGCAATTCTTCATTCTTATGATTTGTTCAACATTACAAATGAATTCCATTCATCATGTGAACATCTCAAAATACTTATTACAACAACCTATATTCATTGTTGGATTTTTGACTTATTCTTTATGAGCTTATAACTTTTCAAATTATAAACTACTTAAGACTTTATTATTCATGACTTATGACAATTAAAGTTTCTTAATCATCATACTTTACATGTTCTTCACATATAACTTTACTTATGTACACATGATACATATGATCATAAAAGTTCTTGTATCACTTCTCTTAATAAACTCATTACAAGTTCATAATTTTCATACTAACATTCAAGGTTAACTTATAATAAGTTTATAACTTTTATAAGTTCAAATGACTTATTATCAACTTATGTGGCTTAAGTTCATGACTTACACATTCTTCTTACTTCTTATCATTCATGTTTCTTAATCCATCTTTTCTTATCAACCTATCATGGTAGAGATAGAAGATATTGGAGAAGAAGTCTTACTTTTGAATTCTTGGTAAGGTAGCTTTCTTCTTCTTCTTACAAATGAAAGTGACTTATTTGTAGCTTATTCTCTCTAACACTTAAGCACTTTGAAATTTTGGATTGTTATAACAACTAGCAAATGGCTTGCAAGACTTTTCTATTTATAGAATTTGCAAAGTTATGGTAGTTTAGTCATTAAATCTCCCCACCTCCTTTAAGCCACCTCCTTACTATTCATTACTTGCTAATCACAACTCTTATCCTATGCTTGGACATTACTTCTATTACTTGGTCATTACTCCTAACTTGGTCACCACATTAACTTGGTCACCATACTTACCATATTAATATGGTTTGCCCAATGGGTCATTACAAGTCATTGATTCTAGCTTGGGCTTGGATTAAATAAATCCTTGGGCTTTATATTTTATTCACTTGGACTTGTAGTAAATTCAATCAACCTTTGCAAGTCCATTAACATTACTTAATACATATAGTTTATGTATTATTTTCGTATTCTAATTCATATAGAATTTATATACGATATTTCATCCTTCATACAAACTCATATAATACTTCGTATTATACTCGTTTTCATTACTTTGTAGAATACACAAGTATCATACCATTATCACTTATTCATTACTACTTCGCCTTCCTTAACGTTTATAAATTAAGTCCGCAAGCGAAATATTACATTTTTCATAACTAGATTTTTATTACATAATCCATCTTACCTTGTTATTCCATCATTACATGTTTCTCGAAAATTCAAAAATATATCCCGAGCAAATACCCATAAATAGTGTTTTTCGGAAAATCTCTCGAAAAACTTTTATTTTCGTCTTAGAAATTCAAACACTTTAATTTGTTCACGTAGCTCAAATACTACAACATTCTAACATCAATTGGTTATACAATGACAACCATCTTGATAACACATAGAATATTATTTTATTATTATTTAATTTAATAAAATCATTTTACAATAAAATCCGAATTTCTCGGTCGTTACAATAATAATAATAATAATAATAATAATAATAATAATAATAATAATAAAATGGGAAAATGAATATACACAGTCTTGTAAACTTTTTGTTTACACGGTATATTAAAATGACGTCGTTTGGCCCATTTGTTTATAAAAAAAAACACGGCTCCTCTACTCTCCTCCCAAAACACTTATCGAAGCTCTTCCTCCCAAATCACGGATCCAGGCTCTTCCCTATCCCAAATCGATCACGGATCCGATTCTTTACTTTTCTCTCCACCATATTCTCCGATTCTCAGGAGAAGAGAGGAATTGTAGTCTAGACTAAGCTGAAGAAGAAGAAGAACAGTAATTTGCATAACATTAGAGAAAGAGGAGAGAGAAAATGGCGATGCGCGAGCTCGTTTTGGGTGGGGCAGCCTGTTCCGTACCCTATTCTTCTTCCTCTTCGAATCCTCTCGATGCTCTGGCCAATGCCTTTATCAGTTATTCCTCCAAAACTCAGGTGTTCTTCTTCTCTCCCCTCCAAAACTCAAAATTAAGAATTGTTTGGGGTTACTCTTTTGTGTTAGAACTTTGAAGATAATAATCGTAATTAATTTGTGTAGATTAAGAAGATAATTGTCTTTGTAGCATAATTTTTCATCCAAGCTACAAATGAGAGTTCTTACAGGTCTTTGTCGTGTTAATAATATAGTTTAACTGATAAAATTATTAAGGATAAACAAAATTATCTATAGCATTTAAAAATGGAAAAATAAAACTAATTTTCTCAATATCTGATATGATATCTTTTTAAGACAATCCCATTGCTCTTGTTGAAAAAATGATCAATTATTGGTATTATTGAATACTTCATTGGATATTTCATATTCAAGAATATGATACAACATATTTAATCATCTCAACAGGTCAATAAAGATGAGGGAGAAGATATCTCTGGTAGTGACTTAGAGTCGGCGTTAAACCTTCATGACACAAAGTAAGAAATTTGCCCAACATTTTGAATTTGGAATTATATTATCAATTGAATTATATGTTCTCATTTTTGTTTAAGTGTTAATGTAGAGGATGACAATACAAAAATTTCGATAGAAGTTCCATAAGTTGGATTATCGTTTCCTAATGCTTCTTCCTAATCATTTGGTTCTAGTATATAGGGATCTTATATTAATGTCATTCTTTTTTGTTTGCTTGTTTAATCTGTGTGCGGTCTTTTTTTCATTCTATTTTACTTTTTTGCGTTTGCACCCTTTATTAGTCCTGATCACTCTGTCTATATACTCACCCCAACCCCATCTCTACCCCCAGGACCATTTATTTAGTTCTCATTGTTTTAATAAATAATAACTGTAGGAATGCTCCCATAAAGTATTGGTTGTGCTAATAACTCCACCGCCAATTAATGAAGATGGGCACTTCGAATATGCACGGTATAATTCATTCGGCTTCTAATTAAGTTATATAAATCATATTACTCTATGTGAATGAATTTGGTTGATTGATGTGTACATGGCCTCAGACTTTGTATCATTGGATCATCACAAAGCCTGCAAATGTAGATTTTGTTACTGAAATTTGTGATATAGATATTCAGTGGGGAGTTTAAATGTTAATGCACTTGGTGCATGCTTTTCCTATTTGGTATGGATGATATGGACTAACTTTTTTCACAATCTTTTGTAAGAGACGTTGTACATATTGTATCTTATCAGCCTCATCTTCGGTGGGGGCTACTAACCTCAGACTGGAAGCAAGCTGAATTTTCCCATTTTTAAGTTGTTTTCTTGGTTACTAACGTCAATAATTCTGGTAAAGATGATCTTATAATGTTTTTCCCCTGCAGAGTGAAGCTGGATATTCCTTGCATATACAAGAACATTTATGCAAATTTATTTTTCAATTTGAGAGCATGACGAAAGCCAATCATAGCAGATACCAAGATTATGCCAGCCATCCAGAGAATACAAGGGTATTTCAGTGATTTTAAAATCCTCATCAAGTAGTGTCTATATTCTTCATGTAGTGCAATAAAAAGTGTGTTCTTTTTGGCATGTGAAGTGATGGTGAAAAAGGAAGCCTTTCATATGGTTAGTGCACGGGGATATCATTATTTTTTTGTATATGAAAACTGAGGAGCACTGTATACGACAATCATAATTAAGAGACCAGCATTATATGAAGAAGGGGCATATATAATCACTTTTTTTAATTTGTAATTCTAGTTCTGCTTGGATAAATAGTTCTGAGATTTACATTCCACTTGGATAAACTAGCTCTACTTTATTTTTCTTGTTAAATTTGCAGAAAATCACTTTTTTAAATTTGTAATTCTTTATGGGGGGGGTTGATCATGCCTGCCCTTTGAATGAATTATATAATTTGTACAATACAATCCCAAGATGCTGCAACTATGATTTTAGTTTCTTACTTACCCTTGTTTCTTCTTTATCAAAAATATACCAAGGCAGGACATAAATGAAATGGTTTTGGATAGACCTGCTGACAATATAGGTCAAAACGTGTCAATCCAAATTGATTCAAACTATTTAGGTTGATTAACCAGCCAAATTCATTCGCATAGAACTGACAATTCAAGTTTTTCAATACTCTCATAGATACTAATCAATCACAAATCAATGATACAGAGTCTGAGGCCATGTACACATCAACCAGCCAAATTCATTCACATAGAACTGACAATTCATAAACCTAACACAAACTAACATATCCAAAACCACCCAAATTCAACATGGATGAACCCTTCACTCCTCTTGACCCAGATTATCTTCTTCTCCATAGTAGTCACCCTCCTCATCAGCTCTGGCATCCTAGTACTGCTGGTACTCTGAAACCAAATCATTCATGTTGCTTTCAGCTTCAGTGAATTCCATCTCATCCATACCTTCACCAGTATACCAATGTAAGAAAGCCTTCCTCGTATACTACTTTATGACTTCCTGCGATAAAGCACAATAAGATCATTTTTTACCAAGTAATAGTATTACTAAACACTGGATTTATTGTATTCAAAATTAAATGAATCAAATTAAATTTGACAATTGCCATGATAGCTAATTTGTCAAGATGTTGTTTTATCCTTCCTTACATGACAGCTAATTTGTCAAGATGTTAACGGAATTATCCTTAGCCTGGACCTTCATACACCGCAATCGCTTCCGATTTCCCCACTGCAAAATGAACTCATACGACGTCGTAGCATGTGATCTGGAATCAGATTGGTGGTGTGAAGTTGATCCCAACAAAAAGTTATCCCGGTTGCTATTAATATGCTTCTCCATGATTTATCTGTCTAGTTTTTAAATATTTGGACACACCTGTCACATTAGCAATAATTTACCCACCCAGGTTAATTTCATTACCTAACAAAGATTAAAATTATATTACTACTACTACTACTACTACTTTTTATCAGATTAACTAACAGTAATTACCCCAGTATATATACATAGAAAAAGGCTCAAAAATAAGGAAAAATTGATAAATCAATTGAATGAGGCAAACTATTCAAAATTTTAAAAATGGGTTTGCTAAAGATCTAACAATTCAACATATTCAAACTTTTTAACATTTATGATATAAAGAAGTTGTTAACATAAAATTAATTTTGCTCAATTAAACAATACAGTTTTTACAGTCAGATCATAATAACAGGATCCGTGATATATATTTTGGTAGAAGCTCAATCACTTTCATAACTTGATTCAAGAACTGGATCTGTTAGTAATACATAGATAAAAATTGTACTTATAAGTTATAACAGGGGAAACAGAGCATCAACATTTCCCATTAAAATTTAAAGAGATGCAAAAACCTACATATTTGATATCATCTGTCTTTTGTTAGCCAACTCCGAATAAGATTTTGGAATTAAGGGGACTATTATTTCCACAAGAATACTTTATATTTAGACTTGGTTGTTGGTACTCTCTAAAATGAATTCCAATTAGGGGATGATCTCACAAAAATATCACAGTTTCTTGTAAAAATATAAATTCACTAAATCTAACACAGAATACTGCCAAAGGAAAATACACCATTAATACATTACAACAAGCATACTAACTTTGTCATAAAATTTACCAACCTAATTTACATATGCAAACACTTTTAGCCCAATAGCTATCCATTGTAATGATCTTGCAGAATAACTACCACAAATTAGCTGTCAAAATCGGACCAAAGACAATTATCTTCTTAATCTACACAAATTATCAAATTAAATTTTGGTAAAATATTATGCTACAAAGACAATTATCTTCTTAATCTACACAAATTAATTACGATTATCATCTTCAAAGTTCTAACACAAAAGAGTAACCCTAAACAATTCTTAATTTTGAGTTATGGAGGGGAGAGAAGAAGAACACTTGAGTTTTGGAGGAAGAACAGATAAGGGCGTTGGCTAGAGAATCGAGAGGATTCGACGAGGAAGAAGAACCGGGTACGGAACAGGCTTCCCCACCTGAAACGAGCTCGCGCATCGCCATTTTCTCTCTCATCTTTCTCTAATGTTCTGCAAATTACTGTTCTTCTTCTTCTTCAGCTTAGTCTAGACTACAATTCCTCTCTTCTCCTGAGAATCGGAGAATATGGAGGAGAGAAGAGTAGAGAATCGGATCCTTGATCGATTTGGGAGAGGTAAGAGCCTGGATCCGTGATTTGGGAGGAAGAGCTTCGATCAGTGTTTTGGGAATAGAGTAGAGGAGCCGTGTTTTTTTTATAAACAAATGGGCCAAACGACGTCATTTTAATATACTGTGTAAACATAAAGTTTACAAGGCTGTGTATATTCATTTTCCCCATAATAATAATAATAATAATAATAATAATGATAATAATAATGATGATAATAATAATAATAATGATGATGACGATGATGATGATGATGATGATGATGATGATGATGATGATGATGATGATGATGATAATAATAATAATAATAATAATAATAATAATAATAATAAGGATATACATGTTAAAATCTTGGATAAGAAGGATCCTATTCGACACTCAAAGGTTATACCTCAAGTGTTAGAATCTGAAATTAAGTCAATGTATCCTCACCTCTTCGGCATACCAGATACGTACGTAAATTTTGAGGGCAAAATTTCATAAGAATGGGAGATTGTGAGACCCCAAATTTTATGAATAAAGATTTAAATTTCTCGAAATATTTTTTTAATATTATGTTGTGGATTTGATATAATATTATAGTTGTGGGTAGTATTTATAAGTTTTGCAAAGTATGTAAGTTGTTATATAATATTCGATTGGTCGGGAAATATTTGTACGACGGCACAATCATCGGTGGACCCCACAACGGAAGTATTGTCGTAGTTAAAAAACGACAGAATTATCATTTTATAAAATAACGGCGAAAGTGTTACCATTAAAACTGTTGAACTACCTGGTAGTAAAAGTACAGTAATACGCGTGGTTGCATAGTAGCACACGATATTGATTATTGATGCTTACGTGAGAAGTCACTCAGTTATACTCCATTATTGCTACAGTAATTGCTGCATCATATCTCTCATATTATTGATTCAATTATTGTCACAGTATCATCTGCATAATATTTATTATTATTAAATCAATAATTGAGACGATAAAGTTATTCATAATATTATTTGCAATATTGACAATGTCTAGAAGTTCTACCAAGGAGTGGTTTGATCACCTAATTGCGCGCAAAAAAGGAGAAATCCTTATCGGAAAGCCCCCTCTTTCCTGGAAACGACCTGGTTGTTAAATATTGTGAGTTATAATATTAACTATTGTATCTCTACGAGTCGGCTGCATTAATGGAGTAGCGATTCGAGAAAATCTTTCCACAAAATCTTCGATAATAACCAACTAAGCCTAGAAAGCTACATATTTCGATTACTGACTTAGGTTGCTCTCAACTATGACTCATATCCCAATCTTGGATAGCACGTCACAATGACACCTATCAGTTTACTAACGCACGAATATGGCGTCCCCTACGGAGAGTCTGGCTTCGGTGCATTCCACAAAGGAAGTCACCAGATAAAGGCTCAGGTACCAAATTTTATAGTGGAATTTTTAACTCTTGAAGTTCAATAGGAGCCATGAGATTTTAGAAATGGATTTTGTACCGGATTCAAAGTCGATACAAAATTCAATATCACACTTTGGGAGTAAGCCAAAAAATTCTTCAGGAAATACGTCAGGAAAGTCAATAACAACAAGAATATTATTCAAATCTGACGTGTCTTTATTCAAATCCATAACATGGCTAAGAAAGCTTGACATCCGTTTTTCAATAAACGAATGACTTTACGGCTTGATATAAAAAAGTTTGACTTCAATGGTTTGGTTGCTTAAATTCGAATAACAGGTTGCTTAGGAATATGAAAACTAACAACCTTACAAAAGCAATCAATTTTGGCATGATGAGTTGTTGACCAATCAATCCCTAAGGTCTCATTAAATGCAAGAATTTTTAAAGAAATATGGTCAGCAGGTAATGTGATAGTGCCAACTTGGATCAATCAAGATTTATAAACAACGGATGTAACGAAAGTTTTTCCTAATGGAGTTTCAACAAATAAGTCAAAGTCTAATTTTCTCCAGAGTCAAGTTTAAACGTTGAGTATAAGCAGGAGAGATAAATGAATGGGTAGAATCGGTATCTAATAAGGTATAACTTTGCAAAAATTTATAATTAACTAACCCGTGCTAACTTCGTTCGGGTTCCTCGCATTCTGACCAGTCACAAAAATGCTCTTCTAGGAACCAATGACTTTGACTTGTCCGGGACAGCCTTTGGAGTCACCATCCCAGCTGGACTGGGTTTTGCTACCATAAAATCTCGAGCGATATGACCTTCTTTTCCATAATTATAACATACCTTGGAAAGTTGTGAACAGTTTAGGCTGATGTGTCCCTCTTTTCCACATTTATAGCATACGACTGGTGGTCGTTCTCCTCCCTTAAAACCAGTTGCTACTGGTGCTGACGTCTTCGCAGTGTCATTGTTGAATCTCCTCTTTTTAAAATCTCCCCCCGACTCGCTTCTTCTATTTTTATGGCCACGATTACCACCAGAGTGGTTATCGCTCTTGTCCGTATTTTTCTTTCTCCGCTGGTTATAGTTGTTCTGATGACTGCTGTCACCGGTATGATCCTGGTTGCGGTCTCTTGGTTGAACGTACACGCTATCTCGCTCTAATAATTGAGCCTTGTTGAGAACATCTGAATATAAAGAAAATTTATGAGAGATAAGATATTGCCGAATCTCGGGTTTTAAACTTCTCAGAAACATCCTCGTCATTCGTTCCTCATTCTCTACCAAATAAGATGCAAACCTGGATAACTCTGCGAACTTCACCTCGTATTGGGACACCGTCATGTTATTTTGTTCTAGTCTAATAAACTTTACCTCTTTCATATGTCGAATACTTTCAGGAAAGTATTTTTCTTTGAAAAGTTTCTGAAACGTTTCCCAAGACATGCTGGGTGCGGCAGGCTGGGTCCGTTTCACAGACTCCCACTAGTAGTCTGCCTCGCCACGGAACATAAAGGTGGCGAATGAAACTTTCAGTTCCTCCGTACATCCCAAGACATCAAATATCTTGGTAATCTGCTTGACCCATGTTTCCGCCATGATCGGATCCGGCTTTCCCTTAAATTCTGGTGGTCCCAACTCTTTGAACTACTTGGCCCTGACAAGCCACGCGTTGCTATCATTTCTACCCGTATTCTATACACGAGTCTCCCTCGTCTGGTTTTGCATGAACTGCAAAAAGCTCCTAAACATCCCTTCGTTCATCGTCTGCTCAGTGGTGCTGTTTACAGGAGGAATATTGCCTTCCTATTGCACGTTCCCCTAGGTGGTGATTAAAGGTGTTTCCACGGTCTCATTAACTCCACTGTTAATATTCTTAGTTGTCATTCTTAAATACTGCCATAAAACAAGGGTTAATTAAACAAATTAACATATCACATATTAACCATATAGTTCGATTGACCAACAAATAAGCTTAGATATGACATACTACCGAAGGATTACTCGTCTCTCCCCTCCTAGTACTATTCCCCGATCTCCGTGAGAGACCATATCCCTAAGGTCTGATACCAACTGTGAAGCCCCCAAAATAGGTATACATCACAGATTTTGAGTCGCCAAATACATGGTACAGAAACAACTACAACTTTATGAATACAACATAAAAACTGTGAGTTTAAATACAAATATTGTCATCTAGACAATATCCACACTCAAATAAGTCCTCATTACAATTATTGATACAATATTTTACAAAATAGTGAGGAATACTAAAACAGCTATCTTGAACCATCACTCCACACCCCGACTAGTTCCCGCTATATTCTCGCCTCCTAAGAAGAAAAATGGAACAAAAAGGAAAAGGGTGAGCTCAACTAGCCCAGTCAAGAACATTATGACTAAGATAATATAAAACAAATTATCGTTAGTCCTCAACAGGGAAAAATCTAATATAATACAATAGACAACCAGTTTTAAATCAATCTTCGCAGCGGAAATAATAATTCATTAGAAGAGTTAAACAGAGAATGCAAACTACTATCTTCTATATATGAATTTAAAAGTTCATCGTCGATATTTTATCCCTGTAACATCAATCAATATATTTCTGGAATCAAATATTCATCTTTGCACTACAGGCCAAAGATATTCATCAATTGGTCATGTTCATCTAAACACCTGTTCATCTTTGTACTACGGGCCAAAGATATTAATCAGTCAGTCATGTTCATCTCAACACCTGTTCATCTTTGTACTACGGGCCAAAGATATTAATCAGTCAGTAATGTTCATCTCAACACCTGTTCATCTTTGAACTACGGGCCAAAGATATTCATCAAGAAATCATTCATCTTTGCACTACAGGCCAAAGATATTCAGTTATATCATCATTTAGGACTGAGGATGATGAAAAATATTTTAAAGAAAACGAATCTAGTGAAGCAAAAGAACAAATATTAAGGATTCGTACTTTAAACAATTCCCGTTCAAAAATACTTCATAAATAACCAGAGTGGGGTAAAATTCAAGAATGATCAAAACATGGATACAATCAAAGCTAGTGTCCAGAATAGATATTACGGACGAAAAGAAAAAATTTCATTTTTTCAGTGAATAGTGTCGTATTCGTGAATAGTGTCGTATACGTGAATAGTAACTCCGACACCAAAAGATAGAAATTTCACAAAAAAACATCATCATGCTTCGTGAATAGTACTCAGGAATAGTAACTTATGAATAGTAACTCGTGAATAGTAACCTCGACATAAAAAAATTCCAAATTTTATAAAAAGTTCCAACCAATATTTCAGCATAATGATATTGAAGAAATAATATCATTTGAGAAGAAAATAACATCCCTTACCTCAGAAAGAATAGTATTTCTGACTGGAATACTGAATATAGTGCTGAAAGAACTTGCACCGTATAGCAATACTCAAAGTACTAAAATACTCACAAATACGCTCGATATTATAGAGAGAGAAAGAGAGAGAAATCTTTAGTTGCTGCTGTGATTTTCAATTCTAGCCTAAGCACCATATTTATAGGAAATTGCTTAGAACACCAAAGTAGAAAATTTAATATAATAATAATATAAATAAAAAAATTTCACGCCGACTTAAGACCAACTGAAATCAGCATGTTTACAACACTTGGGGGGCCAACCAAAACAATAAAAACATTTTTCTTAATAAAAATAATTATAACTTCCAAAAATCAATTATTCTGGAACTTCGAAACTTCAATAATTCATAATAAATAGCTCTTTTATCAAAAAATTCGAATCTCGCAATTATAATAGGAAATTCTATTCTCTACAACTTTGCAAAAGAAAGTTTTTCCAAATTCCAAACAGAAATTGACCGAAATCCACATACGGATGATTTTACAAGCTATAATCAAATTTCAGTCAAGAAATGGGGTCCACCGACACACAAAACATGTGTTAAACAACTTTTGCAATAAAAATACTCTTCCTCCTCATATACTCATATATGTCACATTCATTGTAAAAATATCACCATTATTATATTATAATAACATAATAAAATATTATTTTATCAGAAAAAATAAAATATCAATTTTTAACAATTGTCACCTTAAAAATTTTCTCCATCTATATCCACATAAAATCAATATTTTCCTCATCATATAAATTAATAATTAATTATTCACAAATAATATTACAGAATCACAGTACTGAAAACCAGGCCGTTCCTAGGAAAGAGGAGGCTTTCCAATAAGAATTTCTCCTTACTGGCGTACAATTAGGTGACCAAACCTCTCCTTAGACAGAACTTTCTAGACATTGCCAATAATGTTTTCTAATAATATTATTCAGATAATATGAATTATTGCTTCGATAATAGAAAATACTGTGTAGTGACAATTATTGAAACAACAGTAATATAAAATATCAACGCAGTAATTATTGAATCAATAAAATTAAATACTGAACAATAACTATTGTAACAATTATTGAGTAGTGCATTCTTAAGTAAGAATCAATAATTGGTGCAATACCGTGTGCTACTGTGCAGCAACGCGTATTACTGTGTTTTAACCACCGGGTATTGCAACAGTGTTAACGGTAACAACTACGCCATTATTTATAAATAACTTATATTTGTCGTTTTCTTCATCCAATCGCTTTCCGTTATGGGGCTCACAAAAGACTGCGCCGTCGTACAAATATTCCCCGACAGCAAGAATATTCCACGACCAAACGAATATTCCCCGACAACAATGAACATTTTATAACCACCTGCTTATTTAAAATATTTGCGCATTTTACCCATAACTAACCACATTAATCAAATCAACCCTTACTATTTCAAAATAATAAATAGAGAAAATTAAATTTCATTTATTAATAATTTGGGATCTTACAACCTCCACTCCTTATGAAATTTCGACCTCGAAATTGACGTACGTACATGCTGTTTCAAAAAGATGAGGATACTTCACTTTCATTTCTGTTTCCAACTCCCAGGTCATTTCCTAAATAGCATAGTTTCTCCATACAACTTTAACTTTTGGTATGACCTTCGTGTGTAGGACATGCTCCTTCCTATCCAAAATCTTGACAGGCACCTCTTCATACATTAAGTCTTCGGCTATCTCATCTGGTTCTAACTCAATGACGTGGTTCGGGTCGTCCACATAATTTCGTTACTTTGATTCGTGAAAAATGTTATGAACACGTGTCATACTTGGCGGTAAAATGAGTTTATAGGCCACAATTCCTATCCGATCTAGGATTTTAAATGGACTAATAAATCGAAGGTTTGAGCTTTCCTCACCTCGCCAATTCTCTCTTTTGGAATAACAACTTCTTGTACCTCCTTCTTCATATTCCTCAGCTCCGGTGTGTAGCTTGAACGTTTTTAACTTTATCGATTAAAGTCAGTTCTACTTGTATATCATCACGTGAGTCCCTAGAGTCTTTAACTCTATATCTATCATTTGTAAGTTATATAAAATGGGTCTTTGACAATATCTCATTCGTACTCGTATACGATCTTTTACTCAACACGTCAGCTACCACGTTCGCTTTTCCAGGATGGTATGGTCAGAACATGTGCCGAAATGAGTCTCCTATTGAGTTCTTCTAAGCTTTTTCCACATTCCTTGCTCCATTCAAATTTTGTATCTCTACGTGTCAGCTGCGTTAATGGAGTAGCGATTCGAGAAAATCTTTCCACAAAATCTTCGATAATAACCAACTAAGCCTAGAAAGCTACATATTTCGATTACTAACTTAGGTTGCTCTCAACTGTGACTCATATCCCAATCTTGGATAGCACGTCACAATGACACCTATCAGTTTACTACCGCACGAATATGGCATCCCCTACAGAGGGTCTGGCTTCGGTGCATTCCACAAAGGAAGTCACCAGATAAAGGCTCTGGTACCAAATTCTATAGTTGAATTTTCAACTCCTGAAGTTCAATAGGAACCATGAGATTTTAGAAATGGGTTTTGTACCGGGTTCAAAGTCGATACAAAATTCAATATCACACTTTGGGAGTAAGCCAAAAAATTCTTCAGGAAATACGTCAGGAAAGTCAATAACAACAGGAATATTATTCAAATCTGACGTGTCTTTATTCAAATCCATAACATGGCTAAGAAAACTTGACATCCGTTTTTCAATAAACGAATGACTCTACGGCTTGATATAAAAAAGTTTGACTTCAATGGTTTGGTTGCTTAAATTCGAATAACAGGTTGCTTAGGAATATGAAAACTAACAACCTTATAAAAGCAATCAATTTTGGCATGATGAGTGGTTGACCAATCAATCCCTAAGGTCACATTAAATGCAAGAATTTTTAAAGAAATAAGGTCAGCAGGTAATGTGATGGTGCCAACTTGGATCAAACAAGATTTATAAACAACGGATGTAACGAAAGTTTCTCCTAACGGAGTTTCAACAAATAAGTCAAAGTCTAATTTTCTCCAAAGTCAAGTTTAAATGTTGAGTATAAGCAGGAGAGATAAATGAATGGGTAGAACCGGTATCAAATAAGGTATAACTTCGCAAAAAAATATAATTAACTAACCCGTGCTAACTTCGTTCGGGTTCCTCGCATTCTGACCAGTCACAAAAAATTCTCTTCTAGGAACCGTTGACTTTTACTTGTCTGGGACAGCCTTTGGAGTCACCATCCCCGCTGGACTAGGTTTTGCTACCATAAAATCTCGAGCGATATGACCTTCTTTTCCATAATTATAACATACCTTGGAAGGTTGTGAACAATTTGGGCTGATGTGTCTCTCTTTTCCACATTTATGGCATACGACCGGTGTTCGTTCTCATCCCTTAAAACCAGTTGCTGTTGGTGCTGACGTCTTCGTAGTGTCATTGTTGAATCTCCTCTTTTTAAAATCTCCCCCGACTCGCTTCTTCTATTTTCATGGCCACGGTTACCACCAGAGTGGTTGTCGCTCTTGTCCGTATTTTTCTTTTTTCGCTGGTTATCGTTGTTCTAATGACTGCTGTCACCGGTATGATTCTGGTTGCGGTCTCTTGGTTGAACATACACGCTATCTCGCTCTAATAATTGAGCCCCGTTGACAACATCTAAATATAAAGAAAATTTACGAGAGATAAGATATTGTCGAATCTCGGGTTTTAAACCTCTCAGAAACATCCTCGTCATTCGTTCCTAATTCTCTACCAAATGAGGTGCAAACCTAGATAACTCTGCGAACTTCGCCTCGTATTGAGACACCGTCATGTTATTTTGTTCTAGTCTAACAAACTCTACCTCTTTCATATGGCAAATACATTCAGGAAAGTATTTTTTGTTGAAAAGTTTCTGAAACGTTTCCCAAGACATGCTGGGTGCGGCAGGCTGGGTCCGTTTCACAGACTCCCACCAGTAGTCTGCCTCACCACGGAACATAAAGGTGGTGAATGGAACCTTCAGTTCCTCCGTGCATCTTAAGACATCGAATATCTTGGTAATTTGCTTGACCCATTTTTCCACCATGATCGGATCCGGCTTTCCCTTAAATTCTGGTGGTTCCAACTCTTTGAACAGCTTGGCCGTGACAAGCCGCGCGTTGCTATCATTTCCACCCGTATTCTGTACACGAGTCTCCCTCGTCTGGTTTTGCATGAACTGCAAAAAGCCCCTAAACATCCCGTCGTTCATCGTCTGCTCAGTGGTGTTATTTACAGGAGCAATATTGCCTTCCTGTTGCACGTTCCCCTGGGTGGTGATTAAAGGTGTTTCCACGGTCTCATTAACTCCACCGTTAATATTCTCAGCTGCCATTCTTAAATACTGCCATAAACAAGGGTTAATTAAACAAATTAACATATCACGTATTAACGATATAGTTCGACTGACCAACAAATAAACTTAGGTATGACATACTAAGGAAGGATTACTCGTCTCTCCCTTCCTAGTACTATTCACCGATCTCCGCTAGAGACCATATCCCTAAGCTCTGATACCAACTGTGACGCCCCCAAAATAGGTATACATCACCCATTCTGAGTTGCCAAATACACGGTATAGAAACAACTACAACTTTATGAATACAACATAAAAACTGTGAGTTTAAATACAAATATTGTCATCTAGACAATATCCACACTCAAATAAGTCCTCATTATAATTATTGATACACTATTTTGCAAAATAGTGAGGACTACTAAAACAGCTATCTTGAACCATCACTCCACACC
Organism: Panax japonicus; assembly: GCA_020205505.1. Taxonomy (NCBI): domain Eukaryota; kingdom Viridiplantae; phylum Streptophyta; class Magnoliopsida; order Apiales; family Araliaceae; genus Panax; species Panax japonicus. The sequence goes on along the minus strand of CM035107.1, from coordinate 17,446,117 downwards.
CCGACTAGTTCCCACTATATTCTCGCCTCCTGAGAAGAAAAATGGAACAAAAAGAAAAAGGGTGAGCTCAACTAGCCCAGTAAAGAACATTATGACTAAGATAATATAAAACAAATTATCGTTAGTCCTCAACAGGGAAAAATCTAATAGAATACAATAGACAACTAGTTTTAAATCAATCTTCGCAGCGAAAATAATAATTCATTAGAAGAGTTAAGTAGAGAATGCAAACTACTATCTTCTATATATGAATTTAAAAGTTCATCGTCGATATTTTATCCCTGTAACATCAATCAATATATATCTGGAATCAAATATTCATCTTTTCACTACAGGCCAAAGATATTCATCAGTTGGCCATGTTCATCTAAACACCGGTTCATCTTTGCACTGCGGGCGAAAGATATTAATCAGTCGGTCATGTTCATCTCAATACCTGTTCATCTTTGCACTACGGGCCAAAGATATTCATCAAGAAATCATTCATCTTTCCACTACAGGCCAAAGATATTCAGTTATATCATCATTTAGGACTGAGGATGATGAAAAATATTTTTAAGAAAACGAATCCAGTGAAGCAAAAGAACAAATATTAAGGATTCGTACTTTAAATAATTCCCATTCAAAAATACTTCATAAATAACCAGAGTGGGGTAAAATTCAAGAATGATCAAAACATGGATACAATCAAAGCTAGTGTCCAGAATAGATATTTTAGACGAAAAGAAGATATTTCAATTTTCGATGAATAGTGCCGTATTTGTGAATAGTGCCGTATACATGAATAGTAACTCCGACACTAAAAGATAGAAATTTCACAAAAAATATTATCATGCTTCGTGAATAGTACTCGTGAATAGTAACTCGTAAATAGTAACTCATGAATAGTAAATCGTGAATAGTAACTCATGAATAGTAACCCCGACATGAAAAAGTTCTAAATTTGATAAAAAGTTCCAACCAATATTTCAGCATAATTATATTGAAGAAATAATATCATTTGAGAAGAAAATAACATCCCTTACCTCAGAAAGAATAGTACTTCTGACTGGAATATTGGATATAGTGCTAAAAGAACTTGCACCGTATAGCAATACTCAAAGTACTAAAATACTCATAAATACGCTCGATATTATAGAGAGAGAAAGAGAGAAAAATCTTTAGTTTTTGGTGTGATTTTCAATTCTAACCTAAGCACCATATTTATAGAAAATTGCTTAGAACACCAAAGTAGAAAATTTAATATAATAATAATATAAATAAAAAAATTTCACGCCGACTTAAGACCAACTGAAATCAGCATGTTTACAACACTTAGGGGGCCAACCAAAACAATAAAAACATTTTTCTTAATAAAAATAATTATAACTTCCAAAAATCAATTATTCTGGAACTTCGAAACTTCAATAATTCATAATAAATAGCTCTTTTATCAGAAAATTCGAATCTCGCAATTATAATAGGAAATTCAATTCTCTACAACTTTGCAGAAGAAAGTTTTTCCAAATTCCAAACAGAAATTGACCGAAATCCACATACGGATGATTTTACAAACTATAATCAAATTTCAGTCAAGAAATGGGGTCCACCGACACACAAAACATGTGTTAAACAACTTTTACAATAAAAATACTCTTCCTCCTCATATACTCATATATCCCACATTCATTGTAAAAATATCACCATTATTATATTATAATAATATAATAAAATATTATTTTATCAGAAAAGATAAAATATCAATTTTTAACAAATGTCACCTTAAAAAATTTTTTCCATCTATATCCACATAAAATCAATATTTTCCTCATCATATAAATCAATAATTAATTATTCACAAATAATATTATAGAATCACAGTACTGGCAACCAGGCCATTCCAAGGAAAGAGGGGGCTTTCCAATAAGAATTTTTCCTTACTGGCGTACAATTAGGTGACCAAACCTCTCCTTAGACAGAACTTTCAAGATATTGCCAATAATGTTTTCTAATAATATTATTCAGATAATATGAATTATTGCTTCGATAATGGAAAATACTGTGTAGTGACAATTATTGAAACAACAGTAATATAAAATATCAACGCAGAATCAATAAAATAAAATACTGGACATTAACTACTGTAACAATTATTGAGTAGTGCCTTCTTAAGTAAAAATCAATAATTGGTGCAATACCGTGTGCTACTGTGCAACAATACGTATTACTGTGTTTTAACCATCGGGTATTCCAACAGTGTTAACGGTAACAACTACACCGTTATTTATAAACAGCTTATACTTGTCGTTTTCTTCATCCAATCGCTTTCCGTTATGGGACTCACAAAAAACTGCGTCGTCGTACAAATATTTCCCGACAGCAAGAATATTCCACGACCAAACAAATATTCCCCGACAACAATGAATATTTTATAACCACCTGCTTATTTAAAATATTTGGCATTTTACCCATAACTAACCACATTAATCAAATCAACCCTTACTATTTCAAAATAATAAATAGAGGAAATTAAATTTCATTTATTAATAATTTGGGGTCTTACAGATAATATGTGATATGTCAATTAACCCTTATTTTGTGATAGTGTTTGAGAATGGCATCTGAAAATGCTGAGATAAGCAATGAAGCACGTGAGAGCTTTGATTCAGCTCAAGCAAAAGGTAACGACCAATAACACGATAATAATCATACCGGTGGCAACGACTATCGAAACAATGATAACCATCGTGGGGGAAATTATCATGCCAAGAATGGTAACCACTTCGGTGGTAATCATGGCCAAGATAATAGAAGTGGAAATTTCATGAAGAGAAAGTCATTTAGCTCGATTTTGTCATATAATGAAGTCAAGTCCAGTTAGGACGGTGGCACCAAAGGCGGATACGGACAAAAAAAAAGTCGATGGTTTCAGGGATAGCTTTTTTCGCGACTTCTCAAAAAATGAGTAACCCGAACGAAGTTAGCACGGGTTAGTTAATTATAAATTCTTGCGAAGTCTATACCTTATTAGATACCTGTTCTACCCATTCTTTTATCTCTCTTGCTTGTGATCAACATTTAAGTTTGACTCCGGAGAAATTAGACTTTGACTTATCGGTTGAAACTCTGTTAAAAGAAACCTTTATTACATGTGTTATCCAAGTCTGTATGGGAGTCACAATTTTGAATGATATTTCTATTGTTAATAAATTTCCTGACGTATTCCTGAAGACTTCCTAGCCTACCCCTATAGCGTGAAATTGAATTTTTTATTGAAAAAAACCCTCTTCTTAAACCCTCAAATATTTCTTCACCTAGAACGAACGTATAATGCGCCAAAGACGTTGGCTCGAGTTGTTGAATATTACGACTATACCATTAAATATCATTGTGGAAGAGCGAACATGCTAGCTGATATGTTGAGTAGAAGATCGTATGCGTTTATGAGTGCAATGTTGTTAACACAAAGACCCATTTCGTATAACTTACAAATGATGAAGATAGAGTTAAAGACTCTAGGAACCCACATGAAGATAACGAATATACGATTAGAATCGACTTTAATCGATAAAGTTAAAGCCGCTCAAGCTACATACTCAGAGCTGATGAATGTGAAGAAGCAGGTTCAAGAAGGCATTATTCTAGAAGCAAGAATCGATGAAGAGAGGAAATCTTAACCCTTGATTTAATTGGCCCATTTGAAATCCTTGATCGAGTAGGAACTGTGGCCTATAGACTCATTTTACTGCCAAGTATGTCGTGTGTTCGTAACTTTTTTCACGTATCGATGTTATGTAAATACGTGGATGACCCAAACAACATTATTGAATTGGAACTAGATGAGATAGCAGCAGATTTAATGTATGAGGAGATATATGTTAAAATCTTGGATAAGAAGGATCTTATTCGACGCTCAAAGATTATACCTCAAGTGTTAGATTCTGAAATTAAGTCAAGGTATCCTCGCCTCTTCAGCATACCAGGTACGTATGTAAATTTTGAGGGCGAAATTTCATAAGGAAGAGAGATTATGAGACCCCAAATTTTATGAATAAAGATTTAAATTTCTCGAAATATTTTTTTTTAATATTATGTTGTGGATTTGATATAATGTTATAGTTGTGGGTAGTATTTATAAATTTTGCAAAGTATGTAAGTTGTTATATAATATTCGATTGGTCGGGGAATATTTGTACGACAACACAATCATTGGTGGACCCCACAACGAAAGTATTGTCGTAGTTAGAAAACGACAGAATTATCATTTTATAAAATAACGGCGAAAGTGTTACCGTTAAAACTGTTGAACTACTCGGTAGTAAAAGTACAGTAATACGCGTGGTTGCATAGTAGCACACGGTATTGATTATTGATGTTTACGTGAGAAGTCACTCAGTTATACTCAATTATTGCTACAGTAATTGCTGCATCATATCTCTCACATTATTGATTCAATTATTGTCATAGTATCATCTGCATAATATTTATTATTATTAAATCAATAATTGAGATGAAAAAGTTATTCATATTATTATTTGTAATATTGACAATGTCTAGAAGTTCTGCCTGGACCCCACAACGAAAGTATTGTCGAGTTAGAAAATGACAGAATTATCATTTTATAAAATAACGGCGAAAGTGTTACCGTTAAAACTGTTGAACTACCCGGTAGTAAAAGTACAGTAATACGCGTGGTTGCATAGTAGCACACGGTATTGATTATTGATGTTTACGTGAGAAGTCACTCAGTTATACTCAATTATTGCTACAGTAATTGCTGCATCATATCTCTCATATTATTGATTCAATTATTGTCACAGTATCATCTGCATAATATTTATTATTATTAAATCAATAATTGAGATGACAAAGTTATTCATATTATTATTTTCAATATTGACAATGTCTAGAAGTTCTGCCAAAGAGAGGTTTGGTCACCTAATTACGCGCCAATAAGGAGAAATCCTTATCAGAAAGCCCTCTCTTTCCTGGGAACGACCTGGTTGTTAAATATTGTGAGTTATAATATTAATGATGAATAAGTTGTGTTGATTAAAGATGAATTTGATAGTTCCATTGTGTTGGGATTATTAATGTTAGTGGAAATCGACATCTATTTTGATGATAATTGATGTCTGGGGGTTATATTGATAAACCGGGTAATTTATCGGATAAATGAGCAATTAATTGCTACTAATTCACATGCTTATATAACTATTTGTTCACATGTGTGTACTATTGATTCGCATTCTTATACTATTAGGGATGGTGGTGCAATATTGATAATACTTGCATGACTAAGTTAAAAATGGAGGTATATATGGAGGTACTATACTGTAATTATTTTTATCACATGATAAGAACTATTGAGTCACATGATTTACTATTGATTCACATCATTTACTATTAGGAGAGGTGGTGCAAGTTTGATAATACTTGCAGGACTAAATTAAAAATAAAGAAAAAGAGGAAGGTATTATACTGTAATATTTCGAGCCCCAAAACGTGCAATTATCGAAACTATATTTTCCTATAAATAGAAACTCATTCTTCCTTCATTTCTCATAATTTCACAAAAGCTTTACAGCAATTATTATAAAGAGAAATTATAGAGAGAAAGAAGAAAAGTATTCTGTTACTTCACTAGTCCTATATCTAGTACTCTTCTTTTTAAGGTAAGGGATATTATTTGTTGTACTCGTAAGGGATATTATTTGTTGTACTCATAGGGAATATTATTTGTTGTACCCGTAAGGGATATTATTTCTTTTGTATTCATGAAGAGAACTTCTGTTATTCCATTCTTTATTATTCTGCTGGAATAACCAGTATACGTGGACTACCTATACTTTGTGACATTCTTCTATTATTCCATCTTTATTATTATTCTGTTGGAATATTTTGTCTGTGCATTTTATGCTGGACCTGGTTCCGTCTTTATTATTATTCTGTTTGAATATCCTGTCTGTACGTTTTACGCCGGACCTGGTTTCGTTATTTATTATTCTGTTAGAATAACATGTCTATACGAAGTACCGCATGCATGGTGATTTCTGTTGTTATTATATTCTTTATTATTCTGTTGGAACATCCTGTCGGTGCAAATTTTGCCTGACCTGGTTCCGTTATTATTATTCTGTTGGAATAACCTGTCTATGTGAAGTACCTCATGCATGGTGATTTTTTTTTGTTATTCCATTCTTTATTATACTCAGTTGGTTAAAGTTTTGACTTCTATACTCCACGAAATTAGTGGAATATACTTGATATTTTTGCTTCATCCAGTATCTTTTCATGGACATATTCTTCTGAGCATTCTTGAATTTTACTCTACAAAGCAGTATCATGTTGACACTTTGGACGTTATCAGTTCCTAGATAAATTAATTCTTGAACTTGTTTTATTGAATTTCTATATCATTGCCATCATCCTCATGTTTATATTTTGTTGAAAGTCATCTGTGGTCTGTAGTGCATAGATGGACTTGGTATGATTATGACCTTGGATTATTCGGTATAATTATAACCGTAATGTTACAAATGATGTGGAAAAAGCCCTCATTGGCCCGTAGTGCATTGATGGACAATTTTTGGTATGATTATGGCTATGGATTCTCTTTGGCCGTAGTGCAAATTTGAATTGTTTTATGGCATGATCAAGACCGTTGATGAAAACATGATTATCTTTAGCCGTAGTGCATGAATAATTCGTGGTCGTGATACTAAAGAATATCATTGGCCTGTAGTGCAGGGATGATTTGATGATGTGGATTATTTATTAAGCTGAGTCTCAGTGATAAAAGTGATGAAAAATCTTTTAAATCATAGAAGATAGTAGATTTTATTCCATACTTGACTCTTCTAATGGATTGCTTGTTTCGCTGCAGTTAAACTTGATAGTTATTATATTTTATCAGTTTAACACTGTTAAAGGCTAACGATAATTTTTTTTTGCATTATCTTAGTCATAATATTTCTTACTGGGCTAGTTCAGCTCACCCTTTCTTTCACTGTTTTCTTCAGAAAATGAGAATGTAGCAGGGACTAGTCGGGAAACAGAGTGATGGTCCTAGATGGTGCATTAGTAGTCCTCACTATTCTGTGAAATAGTGTGATAATAAATGTAATGAGGACTCCATTGAGTTTGTATACTCTCTAGAGGACAATATTTGTATTCAAACTCACAATTTATGTTTTGTCGTATTGTACACGACAGTTGTATTATTAAGTTGTATTTGAATTATGTACCATGTATCTGGCGACTCAAGATGGGTAATGTATACCTAATTTTGGGGGCGTCACAAGTACTACTACTACTACTACTACTACTAATAATAATAATAATAATAATAATAATAATAATAATAATAATAATTGTACTAATAATAATAATAACAACAATAACAATCATAATAATAATAATAATAATAATAATAATAATAATAATAGTACTAATAATAATAATAATAATAATAATAACAATAACAGTAATAATAATAATAGTACTAATAATAGTACTAATAATAATAATAATAATAATAATAATAATAATAATAGTAATAACAATAAAAGTAATAATAATAATAATAATAATAATAATAATAACAATAATAATAATAATAACAATAACAATAATAATAATAATAATAATAATAATAATAATAATAATAATAATAATAATAATAATAATAATAATAATAATAATAATAATAATAATAATAATAATAATAATAATAATAATAATAATAATAATAATAATATGGAGATTTAAGATGGGTATGTATGTGTTTGTGTGTGTATATATATATATATATATATATATATATATATATATATATATATATATATATATATATGCTAATAGAATTTATCTAATATACAAAAAATATAACATAAGAAGCAAAAATATCACAGATAGGTTTCGAACCTAAGACCTATGGGTTATTGGGCCATTAAGTTACCACTGAAGCATAACTTGTAGCGGTAGACACTGTAGCACATGAGCCAGTAATTTCTATGAGGGCCAAGAATGGGGGCCCATATATATAGTCGTGTATATTCTATTTGTGCGCAGTCTTTCAAAACTGCGTCGTTTTGGCATATTTATTTTTAATTTTTGATTTGAGTAGAGAGAAGCTGTTTTTTTAATAATAAAAATTTGCCAAAATGACATAGTTTTGACAGACTATGGACAAATAAATTATACACAACTGTGTATGACCATATTACTTTATATATTAACTTACCGAATTATAATTATTAACTTGTTACAATATTTTTACTTAAAAAACTTAATTGCGATGTCGAGAGGGCAATAGACAATATAATTTTGAAAAATAGAATTAAGTATTCAATATAATTAGTGGCTGAGATTGAAAAACATAAAAGTCTTGTCGCTAAAATTGTAGTGGCAGTAATTACACTTACTAATCTACTAAAGTGTAATTACTGTCGCTACAACTTGTAGCGGTAAGACTTTTATTTTTTTCAATCACAACCATTAATTATATTGATCAATGATGGAAAATGATTGAGATGATGGTTGCTGGAATAGTACTCCTAACAACCGGTTGCCATGAATTGGAATATATATATATATATATATATATATATATATATATATTAATAACTTATATTCAATATTTAATAAGTCACATATATATAAATTAATTATATATATATATATAGGTATTAGCCTGTTACAAATTTTTTACTTTCAAAATTTACTTGCGATAACAGGAGGCAATAACAATGGATAATATAATTTTATTATTAAAATGTATTAGGTTAGAATTAATTTAGAATTAATGAACTATACTTTAAAATTCATTATTTTTTTCTTATTCTATTTATAATTATAATTAGAACATTCATTTTAAAATTAAAATTTAGAATTTAAAAAATGATGAAAAGTTATTTGAATTGTAATTTAGATTATTGATTTTGTATTTATTAAAAATAAATAAATTAATATTCATTCATTAAAACTATACTTTAAAACTCATTATTTTTTTCTTATTCCAGCTATAGTTGTAATTAAAGTATTCATTAGATTATAAGCATTATCTTATTTATTTCATACACCATCTCTTATACATTCCTTGTAATATAAAATGGCAAATTATTCTCAAACGTATTTGGTAGTTTATATCTATGGCAAATTATTCTCAAATTTATTTGGTAGTTTATAATTTAGATATATAAAAGTAAATATTAAAAATGTATAGTATATTCTTAAAATTTATAAATATGAACCAACAATATACCAATTGAAAATGCGAGCTTGTACTGGGATCAGGCAATATCTCCAACAAGATCCAGGAACATACCATGGGCCAATATGTTTGGAAACCATGATCATACACCATTTGAGTGGCCGACGGAGTGGTTTTCAGCCAATGGAATTTCGACGGAGTGGTTTTCAGCCAATCGAAGAAGGTTTATTACTCTGTTTGTGACGCCCCCAAATTCGGGTATCTTCCAACCCGACAGATGGCGCTCCACTGTACTAACATCCATACAATCATTCCATTGAAATACAACAAAATGAAGGTAATTACTATTTTCTTATTACAATCAAAGTATAATCCTTCTCAGGTTCATAAACCGGTTACATCGTTCATTGTTCATAATGTATAATACATACAAATTTACTAAACTATTACACAATGCCTAAACATCCATCTTCGCTTTGCCCTTATCTCTCTTGGCATTCATAGTACGTTCATCTTTAACTGCAGTTATATAATTCACGCAAGAAGTGAGCATGACAGCTCAGCAAGTTTAATCAAGGATAACAGGAATACCACATTCATGAATTATATAACAATTCCAACATAACTGAACAATAGTTATGAAGTATTATGAATCAATAATACTTTAACAGTTTATAACATCAATTCCCAAAGTATAGAATAGATTAAGAGTTCTGAACCGGTCAATAGACCATGAACAGTAAATTTCAGTTTTCATACTTGAAAAGGAGTCCACAACACTAAGGTCATTCATCCGTATACCTTATGATAACTTCTAGGTGATCAGCCTATAGTACTCTATGTTTATCAACACTCATTCATTAAACTTATTTACGTTTAATATTTTTAGCAAACTCGCGTGCCCATCAAATAATCGATGAAAAATACTTTTATTTGTTCATAGAGAAACCTTACCTTTCACGTCCATACCAATTACTTGGCATAGGATAGCGTTAATATTTCTATATAGAATGATATGTATAATAATCAATCTATATATTACGAATGGTCTAGCCGAGTTAAAATATGGCATCGACCCTTTCTTTAAAACAAGTCTTGCAATTCAGTTCAACGAATCACATAAAACTTGGCTAACATGGGAGTTAGATAAGCGTTAAGAAAACTTGCCTTTCAACGTCTTCAAATAACTTACTCGACTGTCCACAGCCTTTACAGAATCTACATGATATATTCATATAGTACACTGTAATTAGCTATCAAACAACCATTCACATTGTTCCTACAAGCTTCTTTCTCTTCTATGTCTTTTTTAACTTAATATTTTTATTAAAGTTAACATGACTTATTACCCTTCGTCCCAGTTTATCACTCAACTGACGTTTATTAACCGGACTCAAACATCGTTGATAAGGTATCAACTTTGTTCATTATACATATCTTGTTAACATGCATTACATTCCTAAGTTTCATACCATATACCTTAGTATAGGTAATATAGGATTAGTATTAGTACATTTATTGAGTATATAACTCAACTCAGGTAGGTCTCGAAACAACTGAAGTTTAAAACCTAAATTGGTCAACTTTTTTCCACTACCGGCACTGCGGCGCGACATCCTTTGTATTTTAATGGTGATGCGGCGCGGCATCCATTAAACGTATGCATGTTTAAGCATTTGGCAACCTCACGTGCCTGTCGTTTTACCGATAAAACATTTGTTTAATATTTCAGTCTTCTTTTGAAAACCATATCAAGTAGTTGACAAAAGATAACAACATTTGATAATACATGAATAGGTTATCCATGCATCAAGTCTAGCCAAAGGAGTTGGCTTTAACTTCAACATACCTCAATTCATGCGAAAGAATACATGAACCTCAAAAACTTGTTCAGATTGAACTGAGACAAGAGTTAGAATACTTGCCATTAGCGTCTGCTACCGTATATTAACTTTATGTTAAAGTCGCTCAAGTCTGTACAATACATGATCACATAATGCCTTACATTAGGTCACATATAATCAAGTATGTATATGACTATATCATACCTTCCATTTCAATCAAATGGTGTATTAGATTCAATTACTATTCGTTCCGATTTATCATTATCCTTGCATTTATATTTGATTAGGTTATCTCAACCTTTTTACAACATCCTTAAGGTTTAAAAAAGTTTAAACAATGTTACATTACCTTCTTTAAGTTGAGTTTACTTTTAAATCAATTAGCTTTCTTGTCTTTGTACTTAGAAACATTCATTACCATCCTTGTTCTGAGACTGGCGCTGCGGCACCAGCTTTATACTTATATCTTGCACTGCAGCGTGAGCTTATAGCATCACTGTCCTGGACTTGGTGCTGCGGCGCGAGTCCTTACTTAATGGGCCGCACTGCGGCGCCACTCTCCAGAGGATTTTGGTACTGTACATGGCACTGCGGCGCCACATATTGAACTATGGTTTGTGCTATGGCAAACTCTTGCAGTGTGCTCGAACATTGTTTTGCGCTGCGGCGCGACTCATTTTGCCTAGGGTTGGCACCGCGGCGCTAACTCTGTGCACCAAAAAATAATTTCAGTTTTGAATTTTTGTGAACTTCCCGGACGCATAACTTCTTCGTTATAAGTCTGAATTGGCTCGTTCAAAAGCCTACGGTTCACAAATTACGTAATATACATGATCATGTAAGAATTTTATCTAATTGACTTCGTTTGCTAAATATTCACCTATTGGTTCATTTTTAACGAAAACGATAAACGTTCGTGAACGTTCAACGCTCGTTTCTTCGTTCTAAGTCAGAATCCGGTCATTTTTGAGTCCGCAACTCTTAAATGCAAAATATGACTTGTCTATATTGGAAAACCATGGTTCCATGATCAAACAGAAAATTTAACTTCTATTCTGAGAATTTTATGAATTCGACGATTATCGTCCAATCGTGCAATTTCCGGCGAATCTTCATTCTTATGATTTGTTCAACATTACAAATGAACTTCATTCATCATGTGAACATCTTAACATACTTAATACAACAACATATATTCATTGTTGGATTTTGACTTATACTTCATGAGCTTATAACTTGTCAAATTATAAACTACTTAAGATTTGATTATTCATGACTTATGACAATTTGAGTTTCTTAATCATCATACTTTACATGTTCTTCACATATAACTTTACTTATGTATACGTGATGCATATAATCATATACGTTCTTAATTCACTTCTCTTATTACAAGATCATATTTTCATACTTAGCATTCAAGGTTAACTTATAATAAGTTTATAACTTTTATAAGTTCAAATGACTTATTGTCAACTTTTGTGGCTTAAGTTCATTTCTTACTCATTCTTCTTACTTCTTAACATCCATGTTCCTTAATTCCAACTTTTTTTATCCACCTATCATGGTAGAGATAGAAGTTAATAGAGAAAAATTCTTACTTTTTTATAGTCTTGGTAAGGTAGCTTTCTTCTTCTTCTTACTTATGGAAGTGACTTATTGGTAGCTTATTCTCTCTAACACTTAAGCACTTATGAAATGTTGGATTATTTGAACAAGTGTTAAATGGCTTGTAAGCCTCCTATATTTATAGAAATTGCAAAGCTAGGGTGGTTTGGTCATTAAATCATCCCACCTCCTTAAGCTACCTCCTTACTATTCATTACTTGGCTATCACAACTCTTATCCTACACTTGGTCATTACTCAAAGTCTTGGTCATTACTCCTAAGTTTTGATCACCACACTAACTTGGTCACCACAATAACCATATTAATATGGTTTGCCCCATGGGTCATACAACTCATGGATTCTATCTTGGACTCTTATCCTAGTTTGTTCATTCATTAATGATGGGGCCTCTCCCTTTAATTCACTTGGACTTGTATATAATTGTTTAACGAATCTTCCAAGTCCATTAACATTTCTTAATACATATTGTTGATGTATTATTTTCGTATTCTACTTCATATAGAATTTATATACGATATTTCATCCTTCCTACTAACTCGTATAATACTTAGTATTATACTCGTTTTCATTACTCCGTACAATACCAAAGTATCATACATTATTACTTATTCAATACTATTTCGCCTTCCTTAACGTTTATAAATTATGTCCAAAAGCAAATTATTACATTTTCCATAACTAGATTTTTATTATATAATCCATCTCACCTTGTTATTCCATCATTACGTATTTTTCAGAAACTCAAAATTATATCCCGAGAAAATACTGATGAATAGTGTTTTTAAAAAATTTCTCGAAAAACTTTTATTTTTGTCTTGGAAATTCAAACACTTTAATTCATCCACGTAGCTCAAATACTATGACATTCTAACATCAATAGGTTATATAATGACAACCATCTTGATAACACATGGAATATGATTTTATTATTATTTAATTTAATAAAATTATTTTACAATAAGATCTGAATTTCTCGGTCATTACATTCTTCCCCCCTTATAAAGATTCTGTCCCCAGAATCTCGTCTTACTTTAATCAAATAGATGAGGAAAATTTTTCTTCATCTTTTCTTCTAGTTCCCACGTTGCTTCTTCAGCATCGTGGTTCTTCCATAATACTTTTACTGATGGTATTACCTTGTTCCTCAGAACTTCTTCCTTTCTATCAATGATCTGCATCAGCGACTCTTCATATTTTAAGTCTTTCTCGATATGAATCGGCTCATACTCGATTACATGCTTATAGTCTGGCTTATATGAACGTAATACAGATACGTGAAACACGTTATGTATTTGTTCTAGGTCTGGAGGTAATGCTATCATATAAGCTACCTCTCCCACCCGTTTTAACACCTCAAAAGGTCCTATAAACCTTGGACTTAACTTTCTTTTCTTTCCAAAGCGTATCTTTCCTTTCCAGGGAGATACCTTTAGAAACACATACGAGCCCACCTCAAACTCTCGACTTAGTCTATGTGAGTCCGCATACTTCTTCTGTCTGTCCTGAGCTGTGACGAGACGCATCCGAATTAACTTCACCACATCCACTGTCTGCTGCACCAATTCTGGTCCTAGCATCTGGCGTTCTCCCACCTCATCCCAACATAAAGGTGTTCTGTACTTTCTCCTATACAGAGCTTTATACGGCGGCATACCTAAGCTTGCATGATAATTGTTGTTATACGCAAACTCTACTAGTGGTAGGTGATCATCCCAACTACCCTTGAAATCCATGACGTAAGACCTCAACATATCTTCTAACATCTGAATTATCCTTTCGCTCTGCCCATCGGTTTATGGATGATAAGCCGTGCTTAACCTCAGCTGTGTTCCCAACTGTTCTTGTAAACTCCTCCAAAAATTCAATGTGAATCGTGTATCACGATCTGACACAATCGACACTGGTACTCAATGTCTGGAAATGATTTCCTCAACATAAAGTTTAGCCAACTGATCTAAGTTATACTTGACCCTAATTGGAAAAAGTGAGCTGATTTCGTCAACCGGTCCACTATTACCAAAATCAAATCGTATCCTTTATGCGTCGTCGGAAGTCCCACCACAAAGTCCATCGTGATATGCTCCCACTTCCATTCTGGAATCTCCAATGACTGTACTAAGCCACTGGGTCATTGATGTTCGGCCTTAACTTTTTGACAAGTTAAGCACCTACTCACATACTCTGCTATTTCTCTCTTCATTTTTGGCCACCAAAAACTCTGTCGAAGGTTTTGATACATCTTAGTGCTACCAGGATGTATCGAGTACCTCGAACTATGAGATTCTTATAACAATTGCTCCTTTAATTCCGTCTCATTCAGATTCCAAATTCTTCCCTCAAATCTTAATAATCCCTCATTATCAAGACTATACTTTGCATCTTCCTTCTCGGATAACCGCTTCTTCATTTGGTTACACTCGTCCGTCTTGAGTTGTACCTCCTTAACTCTTTCTATGATGGTAGATTGCATATCTGATGCAAAGAGTAACTGCCCTGAATCACTTGGCATTTTTACTTCTATTTCCATCCTAGCCATCTCTGTTATTAACTCATTTTGAGGCATTAACATAGACAACTTTTCCCGACCGTTCATACTTAAGGCGTTGGCAACTACATTGGCCTTTTCAGGGTGATACAGGATTTCACAATCATAATCCTTTATCAACTCCAGCCATCTTCTCTGTCTCATATTCAACTCCTTCTAAGTGAAGATATAGTTTAGACTTTTATGGTCCGTATATATCTCACATTTTCCCCCATAAAGATAATGTCTCCATATCTTTAGGGAAAACACTATTGCGACCAGTTCCAGATCATGAGTAGGATAAACTTTCTCATAAACCTTCAACTGTCGAGATGCATACGCAATAACTTTGCCATGCTGTATAAGCACACAACCAAGTCCTCTATGCGAAGCATCACTATTTACAACAAAATTTCCTATATCATCTGGTAATGACAAAACAGGAGCTTCACTTAATCTTTTCTTCAGTTCTTGAAAACTGTCCTCACATTTATCCGTCCATACGTATTTCACCGTCTTCTTTGGTAAATTTGTCAACGAGGTAGCTATCTTCAAAAAATCTTGGATAAATCTTTCATAGTACCCTGCTAACCCTAGGAAACTCTGCACCTTTGTCAGCGTTTTCGGTTGTTCCCAATTCATCATTGCTTCCACCTTCACTGGATCCACTGAAATCCCCTCTTGGTCAATGACATGACCTAACAACTGCACTTTTTCCAGCCAAAATTTACATTTGGTGAATTTTGCATATAACTTCTCCTTCCTTAGTGTCTCCAACACTAATCTTAAGTGTTCAGCATGATCTTCTGGCGTCTTTGAATAGACTAGAATATCATCGATAAACACCATGACAAACTTGTCCAAATATAATTTGAACACTCTGTTCATCATATCCATAAATGCATCTGGTGCATTCGTTAACCCAAATGACATCACCAGAAACTCGTAATGACCATAACGAGTCCAGAATGCAGTCTTTGGTACATCTTCCTTCCTAACCTTCAACTAATGATACCCCGTCCGTAAATCTATTTTAGAAAAATACTTTGCCCCTCTCAATTGATCAAAGAGATCATCAATCCTGGGCAATGGGTATTTATTCTTTATCGTTAACTTGTTCAACTCCCGATAGTTGATACAAAGCCTTAACGATCCGTCTTTCTTCTTGACAAACAACACCGGTGCTCCCCACGGTGAAGCACTCGGTTGGATGTACTTTTTGTCCAATAGTTCCTGTAACTGAACCATTAGTTCTTTCATTTCCACAGGCGCCATACGGTACAGTACCCTTAAGACTTGTGTCGCTCCTGGCACAATGTCTATCACAAATTCGATCTCCTTTTCCGGTGGTAAACCCGATAACTCACTTGGAAATTCATCTATGAATTCGTTTACTATAGTTATTTGTTCTATGGTTGCTCCCACTCTCTGGGTATCAACAACATGGCATAGGTAACCTACACAACCATTCCTTAAGAGTTTTCTAGTTTGTGTAATCGTAAGGCAACACGGACGTCCCGACAATTTACTACTGTAAAATACTACAGGAGGTTGCTTCAACGTCCTGATTCTCACACATTTCTTTTGGCAATCTATAATTTCTCCATGGTTAATTAACCAATCCATTCTGTGAATTACGTCAAATTTTTGTAACTTTATCGGTATCAAATCTACCGATAACTTATAACCACGTACATCTACGCAACAACTCCTATGAATATCTTCAACATGAATTATCTCTTCGTTTGCTACCTTAATGTTCAAAGGTATAGGCAATTTTTTGGGAAATAATTCTATTCGTCTAGCAAAATCACATGCTATAAACAAACAAGTATCACCCGAATCAAAAAGCACGTATGCATTTATGTTATTGATCGGAATAATACCTGTAACTACATCCCCTGATGCCACTGCATCTTGGACCGTCATATTAAAAGTGTAAGCCATTGATTTCCCCAGCTGAGCTGGACCACTAATAGCTAACTTCCCGCTATTAGTCCCCTTATTTCCTTCTATTCCCTTCTTCGGGAAGTTCTTGTAAAGTCCCTGAACCCGGATACTTGAAACCCGAACTCGGTACTTCACGATACCATTTCTATGAGCGAAATATTACTAATAATAATAACACTAAAATAAATTATAAACTTATCTTACCTTTATCAGAGTTTAATTCCAAGTACGCAACCTTTACTATATGACACCGTAAATCTAATCTGTTTGTTTTCCTTCTCACTTGTTCTTGACTGATCCTTATGATTGTTCACCCTTATCTGAAAATATTTAAATTAAGCAAGGATGAGCATTTGAGTGCCCAACAAGTATTATATGTATATAAGTTGAAAGAATTTAAATGTTTTCTTTAAAATATCCATCTACAACAAGTCAATAGTTGTGAAGTATTCTGAACTGATATTAATAACATAACAACCCTCTTTCAAATTTTTGAAACTACATACTGGCTATAAATAGGGTTTAAATGACATTTTATGAACATTGTTTTTATTTTAGAAAAGGTTTAGCAGAACTTCATCTACAAACCGTCATAACTTACGGACACGGGGGTGATCAGCCCGTTGTGCCCTGTATTGATCAATACTATATTACAAGAACGATGTTATCATTTACTTGGTCCGCCTTGGGAGCATAAAAGTTTTCCCGTGAACGGGATGTTCATATTTGTCAGGGTTCCAGACAAAAGGTTTTATTTTTATTCATCAATAATCTATAATTCAACATATATGTATAACAAAGGTGTATCAACATGTGATTAAATACAATGATTATCAAAGTGGGGACACTTGTATAATCATTTCTAGAAATTAACGAACATAATATATATCTGAATTATCATATACTAACATGTTGATAATCAAAGGGTGTATATAATATAGGTTTAACCATCTGTACATTAATAATAAAAATTCTAAACTTCTCACTTCTGTCCATTGCATAAAGAAAATGCAAAGTTAGGATACTTGCCTGATGCGCTGCTTATAATTCTCAACTTAGTTCTACCCTTTTCTATCACAACCTATCATTAATCAAATCATTCGTTCGATTAGAACAATATAATATAACACATAGTACTGCATTTCGCAGTCAGCACATAACCTAATCATCTTATCACACATGTTCTACAATCATCGCATCACAAACAAATATCAACACATTCCTAATCACATTGTCACACAACCTTAATAACCATTGAATTACAATTAAACAGTTAACTAATCACATTATCTAAGTTCAGATCAATTTCTGAAATATGTCGATTTACCGACATCTTTATCGGGTAATTATCGAGTCTAAGACTCTAAACAGTTGACCAATATCCATTTAGACTAATTAAATAACAGTCGTATCATTTTTCATGACCTTATAATAATTATAAAATAATTATTACCATTTATCATAATTTTTGAAATATCAGAATCATTATTAAATGATTTAAATACGAAACAATTCTATTATCATTAATATTTAATTAATATTAAACTATTAATGAAACCACTGCCAAAATATTAAAGTTATTTATAATAACTCAAAATATTTTTAAAGTACTTATATTACCCTTAAATGATTTTTAAAACATATAAAATCATTATTAAACAATTACCATTAATATTTAAATATTAATGAACTATTATCTAAATATTAAAAGTCATAAATTATAACTTAAAATATTTTTAATTCATTTATATCCCTTTTAAATGATTTTTAAATAAATAAAACTATTTTTAAACTATTTATTTAATATAATTATTAAATAAACTTAATAACATTAATATATCATTAATATTAAATTATTAATGAAATTATCCTTTAAATATTAAAAGTTATAGTTTATAAATTAAAATATCTTTAAACACTTTATTTTCATTTAAAATGATTATTATAATATTAAAATCTTTTTTAAACTAATTTATTTAATATAATTATTAAATAACTTTAATATCATTAACAATCATTAATTAATGAAATTAACCATTAAATATTAAAAGTTATATTTTATAACTTAAAATATTCTTAAATATCTTATTATTATTTAAAATGATTTTAATATAATAAAATCATTTTTAATTCATTTATTTAATTTATTTAATAAATAACTTAACTATCATTAATATTAATTTATTAATGAAAATTATCACAAAATATTAAAAGTTATTAAAAATAACTCAAAATTATTTTCTAACACAACAATATAATTTTCCATGATTTTTCATGAATTAAAATTATTTTTAAATAATTTATCTAATATTGTAATTAAACAAATAAATACCATTTATATTCCAAAAATATTAAATATTTTTGAATTATTCCTAAAATAATTAAAATATAATTTTCGGACATTAAAATAATTTTTAAGAATTTATTATGTATTTTTAATAATTAAAAACCATTTTTATTAATTTTTTATTAATTTCCGGAAATTATAATTAAAACTGTCGCTAAAGGGGCCTATAGCGACGAAAGCGACGCTATAGGTGTTCTTGAGCTGCCCAGAATCTGCAAAGGCAGTAACCGAGTGACCTAGTTTGACCGATCATAACTTAGTGTGTGTTGTGTTTTTGGGTCTGTGGTTCGTTAGATCATGTAGTACAAATGCAATAATACCCGATCCAACAATAAACATCATAATAACTTGAATAAATAACGAGATCTGAGCCCTTAAAGTGGCTGTCAGACCTGTTCTTCATTTTCTGGGTTGCCCAGAAATGAAGAACAGTTCACCTGATCATATTCGGGCTTCCATAAATTGAATTCATGTTGTTGTTTTTGTGATTTAAGAGCTGTTGGTTGTAGACCACATGTAGTACTACAGTTATATTACAAAACATAACCAAAAACAACATCAAATAATGAAGATACATGCCGGTCAAACCCTACTGGAAAAATTTCTCATGAAGGTTCTGGGTTTCCCAGAAACCTTCATAAGACAAAACGATCAACGCACTTTGACCAGGGTTAAATTCGATCATATTCATGTTATGGGTAATATAAAAGTATTAATATGTAGTTCTAATGTCATATTACAACAGACAATCAACATCATGGACTAAATATCAAACATAAGCAAAATCAAAGGCTTTAAAAATGGTTGTCAGAATTTCTGGAAATCTGGAAATTTTTCTAGGTTGCCTAGAAAACTACTTTCGTGACCGGTCAACCCTATTTGACCACTTATAACTTTTAGTGTATACCAGATCTGGACCTGATTTAAGTTACACACGAAAGATCATATTACATACTACACGTACTAACATTCAAACAACCAAAATACATAACAGATAAAGATTAAATTGGTCTGACATTTGACTGTCAGACACAAAAACAACAACTTCCCAAATTTTTGAAAATCATCAATTTGAGTACTTAGATGTTATGGATCTATAAGATACTAACCCAGATCACTTAATAACATTATAACCAACACGTTTTATCATAAAATTCTAACATCTAACACATCGACCAAGATCAGATTTTAAGCTAGGGTTTTATACCTCTCATGAGCAATTCTTGATTCTGACTTCTTGATCTGTTTTTGGTAAACGTGGGGCTTGTTATGTGACTGATCTTAGCAAAGAATTTCACGGCTTTTAGAGAGAGAGAGTCTAGGAGGAACTTGGTGATTAATTTGAGCAATAATGCAACATTTTCTCTCTCTAATCTATATATACAAGACTTAGATGCATGTATGGCTGGACTTAAGCTGATTTAAAAAGATTTTGGCACATGGGATTTTCTAGGGTTGGTGAACAACCCAAGATTTGGAAAGATTTGCAAGAAAGCTTAATAAAATAAAATCAAAAATGCTATTTTAGTAATTTAACAAAGTAATTAAGGGTATTCTTGTCCATGGTACTTGAATTTAGGTTTTAATCACTAGATTTTAATCCTTAAGGTTCCCAAATAATTTCTAGGGCTTGAACAATTAAGACGAAAGCTCAATAAAATTTTAATTTTAACTTACAAATTAAAATTTAAGGTTTTAATAGAAAATTAGGGTTTTTAAAATATCTTAGGGTTTTCAAAAAAATAAATTAATTAGGATTTCTAGATCATATAATTATCATTAACTTTGCTAATTTAGCAATTAAAGTTTAAGATTTTGATAATTAGGGTTACCGATTTATAATTAAGTTTTCTAATTATCAAATTAGAATTCTATGTATTAGGGTTTTAAATTCATATATCATCAGTCGTTAATCACATTATCGTGATTGCATAACGACTTAACACATTCTCAAAGTCATGAATGACTTTCACATTAAAGCTTCAAATCAATTAGGGTTTAATAGTTTGAAACTAGGGTTTCAATTTTAAATTATGGTTTTTAAATATTATTTAGAGTTTAATAATAAAATTATATAATGCATAACATATATCATATAACACAGTAAAACAACAATCTTAAACTCACAATTTATTTTCAAATTAGGGTTTTCCACAGAAAACTAGGGTTTAACCAATTAACATTTGGGTTTTAAAATTAAACAACATAATTGACTAATCATCATCAACACGTACATACGGCACATATTTATAGCACTGAAAAATCAAAATATAATTAATATTATATTATTATCACCATTCCTCATTCCATAACCAGAAATAGGGTTTATAAAATATTATTAGGGTTTAGTCGTAATATAATAAAACTGTTCCACACATTAACATTACACACATAACCATACATATCTATAACACTGAAAAATAACAATATAATATTATTATTCTCATTCCTTGATCAAAACCTAGAATTAAGGTTTGGATTCCATATCTGATTTATCTGTCATAATTAAGTTAAAATAATTAACTTAATATCCTGAACAAATTCATATAATGAAATAATCATTATAACTATTCTAAAATCATTTCATATATTATTTAAATAATATAAGATTATATTTTTCTTAAAAAAAATAATTAATAAAACATTTTCCATAAGGAATTAATTAGTATAAAAATTATAATTGATAATAATCAATAATTCTAAAAATAAATTTATTTGCAAATATTTATGTAATAAATATATTTTTATTTACCACATAAATACATATACATATTATCTTGTATAAATTCTCATCCTTATAATAATAATAATAAAAAAATTTATACGCAAAATTTTAGTTTTATTTATTTAGAAAATATCGGGTTGTCACAGTTCTTTGTTATGTGGTCAGTTGATCCACATACAAAGCATCCGTGATTTTTCTTCAGATTTGGAGAGTTAGGCTAATTGTGCCCTTCCTGTCCATAATTATAACGAACCGCCTTTCCTTTGAGACAGACACCTAAGTGAGTCTTCGCGCAGGTTTTATAGGCCTCCATCCTCCTCTTAGAATCCCCTTGTTTTACTCCGGTATTCCCAGAGTTAAAGCCCTTCCTCTTCTGACCGTTGCCACTTCCACTGGCTCCCTCAGTCTTGGTTTCTCCATCACCCTTGCCTTTGTTTTTCTTATCATTGTGGTACTGGCTGAGAGTCTCATTCACACCTTCGGCAATTATTGCCTTTTCTAGTATGGTTCCAGAGGAAGTACTTTGGAACACAGAGATTCGGCTGTAGAGCCAGGGTTTCAAGCCCTGTTCGAATCTTCTAGCCTTTCTCACTTCAGTGTCCACTTGATGTGGAATGAATCGTGCCAGTTCATTAAATTTGGCAGCATACTGGGGAACTGTCATGTCCCCTTGTCTCAATTCAAGAAACCTCATCTCCATCCTCCCTTGCATACTCGTGGGAAAATAGTTCTCGAAGAAAATCTCCTTGAACCTCTCCCACATTAGGTTTCCTATATCGGCCCTAGCTTGGTTTGCCTCCCACCAGAAGTTGGCCTCTCCTTTCATTAAATAGGTTGCAAAGGCAACCTTTTGACCCTCCTCAACATTTGCTATTACAAATGCTTTTTTAATTTCTTTTACCCATGTCTGGGCTTCTATAGGGTCTGTAGTTTCTTTGAATTCCGGCGGACCTACACTATTGAAATCTTTAAAAGTAGTAGCTCGTACTACTCCGGGAATCACGGGTACATTAGCCCCCGTTCTATTAAATACAGCCGTTAAAAGATTAACGAACTCCTGCATTTGATTAACTGGACCACGCTCTGGTTGGTTAACATTAGCGCCCTAATTTCTTTGACTTATTCTTGGCGACATTTTACTGTTAAGAAAACAACACCTCATTATTACATTATTCTTGTTTATTTGTTATTATTTGTAATACAACAATAACTCATACCCATTACTCAACATATTCCATAAAAAGACTTATAATGATTCATAACTTGTAGTTTTAACACTACATTGTTTACATTACCCTGCCTTAGCTGATTACATTACCATCCCGCAATTACTTTCCAAAAATTGGGATTTACAAAAGACTACCCTTTGTTATACAAAAGAGGGTTTTACGTCACTACTAAATACATAATATTTACATATCTATTCTACTCTAGCTATTGCTAGACTACATCTGTCGTAGGGCATTCTCGAAATCCTTGCTGGCCAGACCGACAATAACATCTCTGCTGATAGTGTGTCGGGTCTGTCCTGCTTCTATCTTATATCCAGCTACTTGCTGCTAGAAATCTACATGAGAACTCCTATGTATATAGGAAATCCTCTCCAACTTCCTCTATTTAGTCTTTAGCTCCTGCTTGAGCTCAAAGACTTCACATTTCAGCTCTCGAACCTTGTCCTTAGCTAGAACTCAATCATCATGCCCCTATTTCCACATTCCCTCCATGCTAGACTCCTTAACCTCTTGGCAGTAATGGACATTCCTATCCAAAACCGACATAAACAATGCCTTCATTGATTCCCCCGTTGTGACGCCCCCAAAATAGTTATACATCACCCATTCTGAGTTGTCAATACATGGTACAGAAATAACTACAACTTTAATATTACAACAGTAAAACTGTGAGTTTGAATACAAACATTATCTTCTAGACAATATATATACTAAAATAAATCCTCATCACATTTATTGATACATTATTTTACAAAAATGGTGAGGACTACTAAACAACTCTCTCTAGAACCTTTATTCCATACCCCGACTCGTACTCGCTATATTCTCACCTCCTGAGAAGAAAAATGGAACAAAAAGGAAAAGGGTGAGCACAACTAGCCCAGTAAAGAATATTATGACTAAGATAATATACAACAAATGATCATTAGTCTTCAACGGAGAAAAAATCTAATAGAATACAATTAACAACAAGTTTTAAATCAATATTTGCAGCGGAAATAATAATTCATTAGAAGAGTTAAGTAGAGAATGCAAACTACTATCTTCTATGTATGAATTTAAAAGTTCATCGTCTATCTTTTATCCCTGTAACATCAATCAATATATATCTGGAATCAAATATTCATCTTTGCACTACAGGCCAAAGATATTCATTAGTTGGTCATGTTCATCTAAACACATGTTCATCTTTGCACTACGGGCCAAAGATATTCATCAGAAATCATTCATCTTTGCACTACAGGCCAAAGATATTCAATAATATTATCATTTAAGACTGAGGATGATGAAAAATATTTTTAAAGAAACAAATCCAGTGAAACAAAATGACAAGGATTAAGGATTAAGGATTCGTACTTTGTTTTAACCATGTCCAAAAATACCTCACAAATAATCATAGTGGTGTAAAATTCAAGATTGATCAAAATATGGATACAATCAAAGCTCGTATCCACAATAGATATTTTAGACGAAAAGGAAAATTTTCATTTTTCGATGAATAGTGTCGTATTCGTGAATAATGTCGTATACGTGAATAGTGTCGTATACGTGAATAGTAACTCTGACACAAAAAGTTCCAAATTTGATTAAAAGTCCAGATCAATACTTTGACATAATGATATTAGAAGAAATAATATCATTAAAAAAATATCCCTTACCTCGAAAGATCAGTACTTCTAGCTGAAACACCGGATATAGGCTATGACTTGAACTTGCACCGTATAGTAATACTCAAAATATACTCAAAATACTCACAAGAATACGCTCGATAATATAGAGAGAGAAAACTTCAGTTTCTGGTGTGATTTTCAATTTTAACCTAAGCACCCTATTTATAGGAAAATGCTTAGAACACCAAAGTAGAAAATTTATTAAATATTATTATATTTTTTCCAAAACTTCATACGCATGCTTTTACCATATGAACTCAGCCCCTATCACATGTTAAATGAGGGACACAAAATGAAAAACACGTTTTTGTAAATAAAAATAATTAAAATTTTCAAAAATCAATTATTTCGGAACTTCGAAACTTTAATAATTCACAATAAATAGCCCTTTTGTCAGAAAATTCGAATCTCGCGAGTTTTTATAGGCAATTCAATTCTCTACAACTTTACAGAAGAAAGTTTTTCTAAATTCCAAACAGAAATTGAACGAAATCTACAAACGGGCAATTTTACAGGCTATAATCAAATTTCAGTCAAGAAATGGTGTCCACCGACACATAAAACATATTTTAAATATTTTTGGTAACAAAACTACTCCTCCTCCACATATATTCATATATCCCACATTTATCGTAAAAATATTATCATTATTATATTATTAAAATAATATATTTAAATGAATTATTTTATCAGAAAAAGATAAAATTTCAATTTTCAACAATTGTCACATTAAAAATTTTCTCCATCTATATCCACATAAAATCAATATTTTCCTCAGCATATGAATCAATAATTAATTATTCATAAATAATATTACAGAATCACAATATTGACAACCAGGCAGTTCCCAGGAAAGAGGGGGCTTTCCAATAAGAATTTCTCCTTACTAGCGCGCAATTAGGTAACCAAACCTCTCCTTAGACAAAACTTTCTAGACATTGCCAATAATGTTATCCAATAATATTATTTAGATAATATGAATAATTGCTTCGATAATGAAAAATACTGTGTAATGAGAATTATTGAAACAACAACAATATAAAATATCAACGCAACAATTATTAAATCAATAAAATAAAATACTGAATAGTAATTACTGTAACCATTATTGAGTAGTGCCTTCTTACGTAAAAATCAATAATTGGTTCAATACCGTGTGTTACTGTGTTTTAACCACCGAGTATTTTAACAGTATTAACGGTAACAACTACGCCATTATTTTTAAACAACTTATATTTATCATTTTTTTTATCTAATCGCTTTCTGTTATGGGGCCCACACATGGCTGCGCCGTCGTACGAATATTCCCCGATAGTACGAATATTACACGACCAAACGAATATTCCCCGACAACAATGAATATTTTATAACCACTTGCTTATTTTGAAATATTTACGTATTTTACCCATAACTATCCACATTAATCAAATCAACCCTTACTATTTCAAAATAATAAATAGAGAAATTAAATTTCATTAATAATATGTTGGGGTCTTACAACCGTAGACATTTCCTCTGTATGTAGAACCTGGTCCTCTGTAGGTGGAACCTGGTCAAAAGACATCACGTCCACCTCCTCTTCTAGCATGCCATCAAATATAGACATGTAGTCTAAATCGTCCGAGTCTCTAAACTCGATTGTCACCAACTCTAGTTCTACTGCTACGGGATTTGGTAGTATCTCTACTCGATTAACTGAATCCTCGCTCACTACATGTATATCACTATACATATCATTTTCTCCTGACATCTACAATAAAACAATATAGTTTGATTAGTACACGTCAGTAAAATAATAGAAATACATAACATAATATAATGCATTTTTATAAGGTTACTTTCCATCTTTTACTTCTTTATTCTTTCGTAAGGTTATGACTTAAGGTTCTACTTTCCCCCTTAAGTTTTATAACCTAGACTTTGATACCAACTTGTAGCGCCACCAAATTCGGCTATCTTCCAACCTGACAGATGGTGCTATACTGTACAACATTCATACATTCATTCAATTAAAAAGTCTCAAAGAACGAACATAACTTCTATATATTTAAAGTAATATTTACATTTCCCAGGTTCTATACCCATTACAAAGGTTCTTTGTCATAATATCAGTTACATTACAACAATAGACCTATACTATTACAAGACAGCTTAGAAATCTGTCTTAGCTTTTCCCTTATCCTTTTTCGATCATTCAGGACGTTCAGTCTTAGCTGCATTCATATGGTTCAAGCAAGAGTGAGCATAACTAGCTCAGCAAGTATAACAATATGTTTGAAACATACAAATCGTATATCTTCAATAATTGAACAATAGTTATGAAGTACTATTGATAACTCAAAATAGCACTCCATCTTTTCTTTCAAAATGTTTTACAATCATAACAATATTTAGTAAAACATTCACTCCGGTCAAAGAAGTCGAGTATTCATTCTTTATTGGAAAAGGACAACCTGGAAGCAAGTCCGTAAGCCTGGATATTACTTACGAGCACTTTTAGGTGATCATTCTATTGTACTCTATATTGATCAACACTACATCTATTAAACATATGCACGTTTAAGCATTTGGCAACCTCATGTGCCTGTCGTTTTACCGACAAAACATTTATTTAACATTTCAGTCTTCTTTTGAAAACCATATCAAGTAGTTGAGAAAAAATAGTAACATTTGATAATACATGAATAGATTATGCATACATCAAGTCTAGCCAAAGGAGTTGGCTTTAACTTCAACATACCTCAATTCATGCGAAAGAATACATGAACCTCAAAAACTTGTTCAGATTGAACTAAGACAAGAGTTAGAATACTTGCCTTTAGCGTCTTCTACCGTATTTTAACTTTATGTTCAAGTCGCTCAAGTCTCTACAATACATGATCACATAATGCCTTACATTAGGTCACATATAATCAAGTATGTATATTACTATATCATACCTTCCATTTTAATCTAATTGTGTATTAGATTTAATTACTATTCGTTTTGGTTTATCATTATCCTTGCATTTATATTCGATTAGGTTATCTCAACCTTTATACAACATCCTTAAGGTTTAACAAAGTTTAAACAATGTTACATTACCTTCCTTAAGTTGAGTTTACTTTTAAATCAATTATCTTTCTTGTCTTTGTACTTAGAAACATTCATTACCATCCTTGTTCTGAGACTGACGATGCGGCACCAGCTTTATACTTATATCTCGTGCTGCGGTACGAGCTTATAGCATCACTGTCATGGACTAAGCTCTGCGGTGCGAGTCCTTACTTAATGGGCCGCGCTGCGGCGCCACTCTCCAGAGGATTTTGGTACTGTACATGGCGCTGCAACGCCACATATTGAACTATGGTTCGCGCTACGGCAAACTCTTGCAGTGTGCTCGAACACTATTCCGCGCTGCGGCGCGACTCATTTTGCCTAGGGTTGGCGCCGCGGCGCCATCTCTGTGCACCAGAAAACAATTTCAGTTTTGAATTTTTGTGAACTTCCCGGACGCATAACTTCTTCGTTATAAGTCCGAATTGGCTCGTTCAAAAGCCTACGGTTCACAAATTATGTAATCTACATGATCATGCAATAATTTTATCTAATTGACTTTGTTTGCTAAAAATTCACCTATTGGTTCATTTTTAACGAAAACGATAAATGTTTGTGAACGTTCAAAGCTCATTTCTTCGTTCTAAGTCGGAATCCGGTTATTTTTGAGTTCGCAACTCTCAAATGCCAAATATGACATGTCTCTATTGGAAAACCATGGTTCCGTGATTAAACACAAAATTTGACTTCTATTCAGAGAATTTTACGAATTCGACGATTATCGTCCAATTGTGTAATTTTCGGCGAATCTTCATTCTTATGATTTGTTCAACATTACAAATGAACTTCATTCATCATGTGAACATATTAACATACTTAATACAACAACTTTTATTTATTGTTGGATTTTGACTTATACTTCATGAACCTATAACTTGTCAAATTATAAACTACTTAAGATTTGATTATTCATAACTTATGACAATTTGAGTTTCTTAATCATCATACTTTACATGTTCTTCACATATAACTTTACTTATGTATACATGATACATATAATCATATACGTTCTTAATTCACTTCTCTTATTACAAGATCATATTTTCATACTTAGCATTCAAGGTTAACTTATAATAAGTTTATAACTTTTATAAGTTCAAATGACTTATTGCCAAATTATGTGGCTTAAGTTCATTTCTTACTCATTCTTCTTACTTCTTAACATCCATGTTCCTTAATTTCAACTTTTCTTATCCACCTATCATGGTAGAGATAGAAGATAATAGAGAAGAAGTCTTACTTTTTTGTAGTCTTGGTAAGGTAGCTTTCTTCTTCTTCTTACTTATGGAAGTGACTTATTGGTAGCTTATTCTCTCTAACACTTCAGCACTTTTGAAATGTTGGATTATTTGAACAAGTGTTAAATGGCTTGTAAGCCCCCTATATTTATAGAAATTGCAAAGCTAGGGTGGTTTGGTCATCAAATCACCCCACCTCCTTAAGCCCTTACTATTCATTACTTGGCTATCACAACTCTTATCCTACACTTGGTCATTACTTAAAGTCTTGGCCATTATTCATAAGTCTTGATCACCACACTAACTTGGTCACCACAATAACCATATTAATATGGTTTTCCCCATGGGTCATACAACTCATGGATTCTATCTTGGGCTTACATTAAATCATCCTTTGGGCTTTGCATTAATAAACCTAGTCCAAGTCCATTAACATTTCTTAATACATATTGTTGATATATTATTTTCGTATTCTAATTCATATAGAATTTATATACGGTATTTCATCCTTCCTACTAACTCGTATAATACTTAGTATTATACTCGTTTTCATTACTCCGTACAATACCAAAGTATCATACATTATTACTTATTCAATACTATTTAGCCTTCCTTAACGTTTATAAATTAAGTCCACAAGCGAATTATTACATTTTCCATAACTAGATTTTTATTATATAATCCATCTTACCTTGTTATTCCATCATTACGTATTTCTCGGAAACTCAAAATTATATCTCGAGCAAATACCAATGAATAGTGTTTTTTCGGAAAATTTCTCGGAAAACTTTTATTTTCGTCTTGGAAATTCAAACACTTCCACGTAGCTCAAATACTACGACATTCTAACATCAATAGGTTATACAATGAAAACCATCTTGATAACACATGGAATATGATTTTATTATTATTTAATTTAATAAAATCATTTTACAATAAGATCTGAATTTCTCGATCGTTATAACAACTTTCTACTACCATTCTAGAATTTCTACATTTTCGACGTTTAACGTCTATTTCCGTAAAATTCACCATAACTTCGTTACTAAGGTTCTCTAAACCAAATCACATGGAATACTCCATGAATTTCATATCTACATCTTAACCAAACAAGATGCATATACTAACGCATCGATGGAGCTCAATTGTTTATCAATAATCGATCTCAACTATCAATGTTTTCATGGTTCAAAACTATATTAAACCTTATGATTCTTATAATCTCATGACTTATAGAGATTGAATCTTTGGTTAGTCATCTTTAAATCCTCACACAAGACATATTCCACCCATTCTATGATTCTCTAAGATGAAAGAAAATTTAAAAGAGATGGAGATGAAAGGTAAGGATTATACCTTAAGAACTCTTGGTTTTCTTTCTTGGAAAACTCTAAGATCAAGCTTCCAAAGTATATGTTTTGCAAGTATAGCTCTCTTTCTCTCTCAATAATCTAAGGTTGAGTCTTGGAAAAACTCTCAAATGAATCAACCTAGCTTTCTATTTATAGAAAACTAGAATGGATGGCATAATTGACAAAGAACCAACACCTCCTTACTATTTATGTATGGTCACCAAGTAAAACACTTGGTGACCAAGCCTTATGCTGAGTTATCTTAATATCTTTTTAATTCAATGGACTTGAATTTCATTCCTCGGACTTTACCTTCCTTACGAGGTTATTAGCCTAAGGTTCCCCCCCTTAAGTTGTATAATCTAAGGCTTTGATACCAACATGTGACGCCCCCAAATTCGGGTATCTTCCATCCCGACAGATGGTGCTCCACTGTACTAACATCTATACAATCATTCCATCAAAATACAACAAAATGAAGGTAATTACTATCTTCTTATTACAATCAAAGTATAATCATTCCCAGGTTCATAAATCGGTTACATCGTTCATTGTTCATAATGTATAATACATACAAATTTACTAAACTATTACACAATGCCTATACATCCATCTTAGCATTGCCCTTATCTCTCTTGGCATTCACAGTATGTTCATCTTTAACTACAGTTATATAATTCATGTAAGAAGTGAGCATGACAGCTCATCAAGTTTAATCAAGGATAACAGGAATACCACATTCATGAATTATATAACAATTCCAACATAACTGAACAATAGTTATGAAGTATTATGAATCAATAATACTCTAACAGTTCATAACATCAATTCCCAAAGTATAGAATAGATTAAGAGTTCTAAACCGGTCAATAGACCATGAACAGTAAATTTCAATTTTCATACTTGAAAAGGAGTCCACGGCACTAAGGCCGTTCATCCGTATAACTTACGAGCACTTCTAGGTGATCAGCTTATAGTACTCTATGATGATCAACACTCATTCATTAAACGTATTTACATTTAATATTTATGGCAAACTTGTGTGCTCATCGAATAATCGATGAAAAATAATTTTGTTTGTTCATAGACAAACCTTACCTTCACGTCCGTACCAATTACTTGGCATACGATAGCGTTAACATTTCTATATAGAATGATATGTATAATAATCAATCTATATATTACGAATGGTTTAGCCGAGTAAAAATCTGGCATCGACCCTTTCTTTAAAACAAATCTTGCCATTCAGTTCAACGAATCACACAAAACTTGGCTAAAATGGAAGTTAGACAAGCGTTAAGAAAACTTGTCATTCAGCGTCTTCAAATAACTTACTCGACTGACCACAGCCTTTACAGAATATACAAGATATATTCACATAGTACACTGTAATTAGCTATCAAACAACCATTCACATTGTTCCTACAAGCTTCTTTCTCTTCTATGTCTTTGTTAACTTAATATCTTTATTAGAGTCAACATGACTTATTACCCTTTGTCCCGGTTTATCACTCAACTGACGTTTATTAACCGAACTCAAACATCGTTGATAAGGTATTAACTTTGTTCATTGTACATATCTTGTTAACATGCATTACATTCCTAATTTTAATACCATATACCTTAGTATAAGTAATATAGGATTAGTATTAGTTCATTTATTGAGTATATAACTCAACTTAGGTAGGTCTCGAAACAACTGAAGTTTAAAACCTAACTTGGTCAACTTTTTAATGGCGCTGCGGCGCGAGTTCGCAGGGTACTCGACCGAGTCTAGCGCTGCGGCACCACCACTCTAAAAGAGATGGAGATGAAAGGTAAGGATTATACCTTAAGAACTCTTGGTTTTCTTTCTTGGAAAACTCTAAGATCAAGCTTCCAAAGTGTATGTTTTTCAAGTGTAGCTCTCTTTCTCTCTCAATAATCTAAGGTTGAGTCTTGGAAAAACTCTCAAATGAATCAACCTAGCTTTTTATTTATAGAAAACTAGAATGGATGGCATAATTGACAAAGAACCAACACCTCCTTACTATTCATGTGTGGTCACCAAGTAAAATACTTGGTGACCAAGCCTTATGCTTGGCTTCCACACCAAGGTGGTCGGCCCACCACCCCATGTGACATCCCATGGGTTGCCCCATGGGTTTTACCAATTCGGTGACCCACCGATTCGACCCACGGTTCGGTTTTAATGAATTGGGCTTAACTAAATTAACATTGGGCCTTGATCATTCAAATGATTGGATTAATTAATAATCCAACTCAAATGAATTAGTCATTAAATCTTAACTTAATTCTATAATACTAATCATGCCACATACGTACAATTCACGTATTATCTCTGTATACTACTCTTATAATAATCGTATTGTACTTCGTATTTACTCAACGTATTATACATAGATACTAAATAGTATCACCTAATGTACAACACTCGCATTAACCCTAACGCCATTCCTTCTACGCATATTATTTCCTTCTCGGAAATCAATATACTCAACCCTTAGGTTTTAAGTCTGCAGGTGAAAACAGCGTTTGCCATAAATGAAATATTATCAGATATTCCATCTTATCACGATATTCTATCATTACGCATTTCTCAGAATTTTAAAATAATTCCCCGAACAGAAACGGATGAATAGTGTTTTTACGAAAATCTCTCGGAAAATAATTATTTTCGTCTTGGAAATTCCAAACAATTATTTCTAACACGTAGCCAGAATACTAACCACGTTAGCACATTCTAGGTCATAGAACGACCTTCACATAGCTTACTCACAAAGAAATCAATTAAATTTATTTAATTCACATAATCAAATAAAAATTTAATTGTCATAAAAATTCGATTTTCTAGGGCGTTACATTCTCTCCCCCTTATAAGGATTCTGTCCCCGGAATCTTAGCTTATAATTACATAAACAAATGAGAAAAATATTCCTTCATTTTACTTTCGAGCTCCCACGTTGCTTCTTCAGCATTGTGGTTTCTACATAACACCTTCACTGAAGGTATTACCTTATTTCTTAAAACTTGTTCCTTCCTATCAATAATTTGAATTGGAAGTTCCTCATAGGACAAGTCCTTCTCTATCTGAATAGATTCATATTCTATCACGTGTTTATAGTCCGGTTTATCAGGACGCAACACTAACATATGAAACACATTATAAATGCGTTCCATCTCTAGAGGTAAGGCTACTTCATAAGCTACCTCCCCTATCCTTCTTAAAATCTCAAAAGGTCCTACAAACCTTGGACTTAACTTCCTTTTCTTCCCAAAACGCATCTTCCCCTTCCAAGGCGATACTTTCAGAAAAACAAAAGATCCTACATCGAATTCTCTATTCTCTCTGTGAGGATCTGCATACTTCCTTTGCTGGTCTTGAGCCGTAACTAATCGAGTACGTATTAACTTTACCATGTCCACCGTCTGCTGAACTATTTCAGGTCCCAACATCCGACGTTCACCCACCTCATCCCAACACAATGGAGTTCGGCACTTCCTCCCATACAACGCTTCGTAAGGCGGCATGCCTATACTAGCGTGAAAACTATTATTGTACGAAAATTCCACCAACGGTAGATATTCGTCCCAACTCCCTTTAAAATCCATAACGTAAGATCTTAACATATCTTCAAGTGTTTGAATTGTTCGCTCACTCTGACCATCCGTCTGAGGATGATACGCCGTACTCAATCTTAACTGTGTTCCCATTTGCTCTTGCAAACTTCTCCAAAAGTTCAATGTGAATCACGGATCATGATCTGACACAATCGAAACAGGCATTCCATGTCTGGAAATAATTTCCTTAACATATAGCTTAGCTAACTAATCTAGGTTATACCTAACTCCTATTGGTAGAAAATGAGCCGATTTCGTCAATCGTTCACTATCACCCAAATAGCATCGCATCCTTTTCTTGTTGCTGGAAGTCCCACCACAAAGTCCATCGTGATATGCTCCCATTTCCACTCTGGAATTTTTAACGGTTCTAACAACCCACTCGATCGTTGATGTTCAGCATTAACCTTTTGACAAGTTAAGCACCTATTAACATATTCTGCTATTTCCCTCTTCATATTCGGCCACCAAAAGTTCTGACGAATGTCTTGATACATCTTTGTACTACCAGGATGTATCGAGTATCTCGAACTATGGGCCTCCATCATAATTTCTTCTTTTAATTCGGGATCATTAGGAACCCAAATTCTTCCCTCAAAACGAAGTAATCCCTTCTTATCGAGGTTATACTCAGTCTTTTCTTCATCTTCTATCCTCTTCTGCATCTGCTTGCACTCCTCATTGCTCAGTTGTACTCCCCTAACCCGCTCCACTATGGTAGGTTGGGTTTCCATGGAAAATAACATCTCTAATACTTCCTCCGGTAACTTAACTTCTATCTCCATTCTTGCCATCGTTGTTACCAACTCATTCTAAGTCGTTAACATTGATAATTTCTCTCTACCCTTCCTACTTAGCGCATCGGCTACTACATTTGCTTTCCCCGGATGATATAAAATATCACAGTCATAATCTTTTATTAACTTTAACCACCTTCTCTGTCTCATGTTCAACTCCTTCTGTGTGAAGATATATTTCAGACTTTTGTGGTCCGTATATATCTCACACTTCTCACCATAAAGATAATGCCTCCATATCTTTAGGGCAAATACTATAGCTGCCAATTCCAGGTCATGAGTAGGATAGACCTTCTCATAATCCTTCAATTGACGTGACGTATACGCAATGACCTTGCCATGCTGCATGAGCACACAACCCAGTCCTTTATGCCAAGCATCGCTATACACTACAAAATTTCCTGTATCGTCTGGTAAGGACAATACAGGTGCCTCACTTAACCTCTTCTTCAACTTCTAAAAAATGTTCTCACATTTTTCCTTCCATACATACTTCATCGACTTTCTTGTCAGATTTGTCAATGGAGTAGCTATTTTAGAAAAGTCCAGAATGAACCTACTATAGTATCCCGCTAACCCTAGAAAACTCCGAACCTCATTTGTCATTTTCGATTGATCCCATTGGTTAACTGCTTCTACTTTTGCCGGATCTACGGAAATGCAATCTTTATCAATAACATGCCCTAGAAACTGCACTCTCTAAAGCCAAAATTCACATTTTGTGAATTTTGCATGCAACTTCTCCTTTCTTAGTGTCTCCAACATTATTCTTAAGTGTTCTGCATGATCTTCTGGCGACTTTGAATAGACTAGAATATCATCAATGAACACTACGATAAACTTGTCCAAATATTGTTTGAACACTCTGTTCATCATATCCATAAATACGGCTGGCGCATTAGTCAACCCAAACGACATTACCAGAAACTCGTAATGACCGTAACGAGTTCTGAACATCGTCTTAGGTACATCTTCCTTCCTCACCTTTAACTGATGATACCCCATGCGCAAATCTATCTTAGAAAAATACTTTGCCCCTTTCAACTGATCAAATAGATCATCGATCTTGGGAAAAGGGTATTTCTTCTTAATATTTAACTTGTTCAAATCTCGATAGTCGATACAAAGCCTTAACGACGCATCCTTCTTCTTTACGGACAACACTGGTGCTCCCCAAGGAGATACACTTGGTTGAATGTACTTCCTATCTAATAGTTCTTGTAATTGAACCATTAACTCCATCATTTCGACTGGCGCCATTGGATAGGGTGCCCTTGAAACTAATGTCATTCCCGATAACAAATCAATTACAAACTCCACATCCCTGTCCGGTGGAATGCCTAGTAACTCCTCCGGAAATACATCCGCGAACTCTTGCACAATAGGTATCTGATCCAAGGATGTTCCCACTCTTTGAGTATCCACAACATGGCACAGATAACCTATACACCCTTTCTTAACATCTTTCTAGCTTGTGTCATAGACAGACAACAAGAGCGTCTCGGTGAATTACTACCAAAGAACACTACCTTGGTTTTCTTAGAAAGCTGAAGGTTTACACTTTTCCTATGGCAATCTATAATCGCCTTATGGTTAACCAACCAATCCATACCAAGAATTACGTCGAATTCTTTTAGCCTTATCGGTACCAAATCTACCGATAACTTATTCCCTCTAATTTCCACGTAACAATCCTTATGAATATGTTCAATAGGGATTATCTCCTCATTTGCTACCTTAACGACTAAAGGTATAGATAACTTTTCAGGGATTAAACCTAATCGCTTAGCAAATTCACATGCTATAAAAGAACAAGTAGCACCTGAGTCAAATAACACATAAGCATTTATCTCATTGACTGGAATGATACCTGCTACCACATCTGTTGATGCAACCGCATCTTGAACATTCATATTAAACTTACGAGCTGAGGGTCTACCCACTGATGGTGTTGGTCCAGTAATGGCTAATTTACCACTACCAGAACTCTTATTCCCCTCTAAACCCTTCTTCGGGCAATTTCTTGCCATGTGGTCCATTTACCCACAGACAAAACACCCCTGGTTCTTCTTAGGGTTAGGATAGTTGGGTGACAAATGACCCTCCTGCCCACGGTTATAGCATACTACTTTCCCCTTTAAACAGACTCCCATGTGAGATTTTTTGCATGTCTTACATGCTTCTGTCCTCCGTTTGGGATCTCCCTACTTTACCCCGGTATTCCCAGGGTTAAAAATCTTCCTCTTTAGCAAGTTATCGCTTCCATTGGCAACTTCAGCCTTATTACCTCCTTCTAACTTACTCTTAATCTTCCGCTTTTTGTGGTACTGAGACAAAGCCTCATGACCACCTTCAGCTAGTATTGCCTTCTCTAGAATGGTCCCGTAAGAAGTACTCTAGAAAATCGCTATCCTACTATAGAGCCAGGGTTTTAAGCCCTGCTCAAATCTGTGTGCCATTCTTTCCTCTGTATCCACCTGATGTGGAGCAAATCTCGCCAATTCGTTAAATTTGGCGGCATACTGGGGAACTGTCATATCCCTCTGCTTAAGTTCTAGGAACTTAATTTCCATCCTACCCTGCATGCTAGTAGGGAAATAATTCTCGAAGAAAACCTTCTTAAATTGTTTCCACGTAACAGCCTCTGTCCTAGCCCCACCCTGGTGAGCTTCCCACCAGTAGTTGGCTTCCCCCTTCATCATGTAAGTCGCAAAAGAAGTCTTTTACGCCTCACCTACATTTGTTATCATAAACGCCTTTTCAATCTCTCTAACCCATGTCCCGGCTTCTAGTGGATCCGTCGTTCCTCGAAACTCAGGAGGACCCACACTTTTAAAGTCTTTAAAGGTAGTTGTTCTTGCTACCCCAGGAGCTACAGGAATCCCAACCCCCACTTGGTTAAATGCAGTCGTTAATAAATTAATGAACTCTTGCATAGGATTGGTAGGACCCCCCTGATTTTCATTATGAGACTCAGCCTCTTGGTTCCGTTGTCTCCTTCTCGACGGCATAATTCTTATTAAATAATTAAAGCTTCATTATTATCTATTTAACTACTCAGTTATCATTTTAAATGAACAACAACCATTCATACCACAACAAACATATTAAATAAAAACTTCATTATATAAATATGCTTTCATAGTCAAAACTATTTACATCATGTTCCCTTAGCCAAAACCTATTACATACTATCCCGCGATTGCCTTCTACAAAAATTGAGATTTACAAAAAGACTACCCTTAGTTATATAAAAGAGGGTTTTACGTCACTAGTTATATACAGAAAGATCTAATGATCTACTAACACTATCGAACGACATTCTCATATTTCTGATTTGCCAGAATCGGCATTATATCTCGACTTATGGTATGTCGAGTCTGCCCGGACTCAATAGAATAACAAGAAATTTTCAGCTTGAAATCCTCATGAGCGCATTCATGGATGTATGACATCCTAGTTATTTTCTAGTCTTTCTCAACCAGTTTCTTTTATAGCACAACTACCTCATCCTTATAATTACGAGCCATATCAGTCACAAGCACTTTCTCGTCGTGCTCTGACTCAAAGTCTGCCTCTGCAGATTCTTTCGCCTCATATAAAGAAGTTATTTCCTCAATTTGTGCCTCTACCATAGTACGCAAATGCATATTCCTATCCAACACTGCCAGATACAATGCTCTAGTTGCATCTGCAGATGTTGGCTCCTGAGTAGGTAACACCGTGTTAATCGATGTCTCCTCCATCTCCTCCTCCACGTCTAGCATCTCGTTAAGGTGTGATGCTAATCCCATGGTCTCCTCAGAGTATTCCTCCTCAGAGATGTACTCCTCAATGTCTTAGTCGTCTAGTACAACTATCGGTACCACCGCCACTGGCATTGGTACAACCTCAACTTGGTTAACTGAGTCCTCACTTATCATTTACACGTTTCTAAACATCAAGCTATTGGTTGACATATACAAACACATAACACGTTGATTAGTACATAATACACAATAGTATAAGCACAAATCACATTTAATATCTTTAAGATTAATTTTCATCTTTTAATTCTTTCAACACTGAGTTATCTCAATTTCTTTTTAATTCAATGGACTTGAATTTCATTCCTCGGACTTTACCTTCCTTACGAGGTTATTAGCCTAAGGTTTCCCGCCCCCTTAAGTTGTATAATCTAAGACTTTGATACCAACCTGTGACGCCCCCAAATTTGGGTATCTTCAAACCCGACAAATGGTGCTCCACTGTACTAACATCCATACAATTATTCCATCAAAATACAACAAAATGAAGGTAATTACTATCTTTTTATTACAATCAAAGTATAATCCTTCCCAGGTTCATAAATTGGTTACATCGTTCATTGTTCATAATGTATAATACATACAAATTTACTAAACTATTACACAATGCCTAAGTATCCATCTTAGCTTTGCCCTTATCTCTCTTGGCATTCACAGTACGTTCATCTTTAACTGCAGTTATATAATTCACGTAAGAAGTGAGCATGACAGCTCAGCAAGTTTAATCAAGGATAACAGGAATACCACATTCATGAATTATATAACAATTCCAACATAACTGAACAATAGTTATGAAGTATTATGAATCAATAATACTCTAACAGTTCATAACATCAATTCCCAAAGTATAGAATAGATTAAGTGTTCTGAACCGGTCAATAGATCATGAACAGTAAATTTCAGTTTTCATACTTGAAAAGGAGTCCACGGTACTAAGGCCGTTCATCCGTATAACTTACGAGCACTTCTAGGTGATCAGCCTATAGTACTATATGTTGATCAACACTAATTCATTAAACGTATTTACGTTTAATATTTTTGCAAACTCGCGTGCTCTTCGAATAATCGATGAAAAATACTTTTGATTGTTCGTAGACAAACCTTACCTTCACGTCCGTACCGATTACTTGGCATAGGTTAGCGTTAACATTTTTATATAGAATGATATGTATAATAATCAATCTATATATTACGAATGGTCTAGCCGAGTTAAAATTTGGCATCGACCCTTTCTTTAAAACAAGTCTTTCCATTCAGTTAAACGAATCACATAAAACTTGGCTAACATGGAAGTTAGACAAGCGTTAAGAAAACTTGTCTTTCAGCGTCTTCAAATAACTTACTCGATTGACCACAGCCTTTACAGAATCTACATGATATATTCACATAGTACACTGTAATTAGCTATCAAACAACCATTCACATTGTTCCTACAAGCTTCTTTCTCTTATATGTCTTTGTTAACTTAATATCTTTATTAAAGTCAACATGACTTATTACCCTTCGTCCCGGTTTATCACTTAACTGACATTTATTAACCGGACTCAAACATCGTTGATAAGGTATCAACTTTGTTCATTGTACATATCTTGTTAACATGCATTACATTCCTAAGTTTCATACCATATACCTTAGTATAGGTAATATAGGATTAGTATTAGTACATTTATTGAGTATATAACTCAACTTAGGTAGGTCTCGAAACAACTGAAGTTTAAAACCTAACTTGGTCAACTTTTTTTCGTTGTCGGCGCTGCGGCGCAGCATCCTTTGTATTTTAGTGGCGCTGCGGCGCGAGTTCACAGGGTACTCGACCGAGTCTGGCGCTGTGGCACCACCACTCTATACTGGTTTTGGCGTTGCGTCACCAAGTCTGTGCACCAGTTGGCCAAACCAGTTTTGGTTTCCTAACGAAACTCCTGGCTTCCTAATTTGTTCGTTTTACATCCGAATTGACCCATTCGAATTCCTACAAGTCAGGAATTACATCCTTTACGTGTTTATAAAATAATTCAACACTTTCGAATCCGTTAACTTAGAATTCACTATTAAGTTCATTTTATAGATGTTCGTAAATGTTAATGAGCCTTCAATGCTCGTTTTTTTCTTTTTAAGGCGGAATCCGACGATTCTCGAACCCACAACTCTTAATCGCCCTATCTCACATGTTGACATTGAAAACCAACGTTTTGAAGTCTCACGGCAACTTTCGACTACTATTCCAGAATTTCTACATTTTTGACGTTTAACGTCTATTTCCGTAAAATTCGCCATAACTTCGTTACTAAGGTTCTCTAAACCAAATCACATGGAATACTCCATGAATTTCATATCTACATCCTAACCAAACAAGATGCATATACTAACGCATTGATAGAGCTCAATTGTTTATCAATAATCGATCTCAACTATCAATGTTTTCATGGTTCAAAACAATATTAAACCTAATGATTCTTATAATCTCATAACTTATAGAGAATGAATCTATGGTAAGTCATCTTTAAATCCTCGCACAAGACATATTCCACCCATTCTATGATTCTCTAAGATGAAAGAAAATCTAAAAGAGATGGAGATGAAAGGTAAGGATTATACCTTAAGAGTTCTTGGTTTTCTTCCTTGGAAAACTCTAAGATCAGGCTTCTAAAGTGTATGTTTTGCAAGTATAGCTCTCTTTCTCTCTCAATAATCTAAGGTTGAGTCTTGGAAAAACTCTCAAATGAATCAACCTAGCTTTCTATTTATAGAAAACTAGAATGGATGGCATAATTGACAAAGAACCAACACCTCCTTACTATTCATGTGTGGTCACCAAGTAAAACACTTGGTGACCAAGCCTTATGCTTGGCTTCCACACCAACGTGGCCGGCCCACCACCCTATGTGACATCCCATGGGTTGCCCCATGGGTTTTACCCATTCGGTGACCTACCGATTCGACCCACGGTTCGATTTTAATGAATTGGGCTTAACTAAATTAACATTGGGCCTTGATCATTCAAATGATTGGATTAATTAATAATCCAACTCAAATGAATTAGTCATTAAGTCTTAACTTAATTCTATAATACTAATCGTGCCACATACGTACAATTCACGTATTATCTTCGTATATTACTCGTACAATAATCGTATTGTACTTCGTATTTACTCAACGTATTATACATAGATACTAAATAGTATCACCTAATGTATAACACTCGTATTAACCCTATCGTCATTCCTTCTACGCATATTATTTCCTTCTCGGAAATCAATATACTCAACCTTAAGTGTTAAGTCTGCTGGTGAAAACTGTGTTTGCCATAAATGAAATATTATCAGATATTCAATCTTATCATGATATTCTATCATTATGCGTTTCTCAGAATTTCAAAATAATTTCCCGAACAGAAACGGATGAATAGTGTTTTTACGTAAATCTCTCGGAAAACAATTATTTTCGTCTTGGAAATTCCAAACAATTATTTCTAACACATAGCCAGAATACTAACCACGTTAGCACATTCTAGGTCATAGAACGACCTTTATATAGCTTATTCACAAAGAAATCAATTACATTCATTTAATTCACATAATCAAATAAAAATTTAATTATCATAAAAATCCCATTTTCTCGGGCGTTACACTGTTCTTGTGAAGGGTGGGGATAAGTTAGACGAGGTAAGTAATATAACTATTATCAAAAGTTATAGACCGAGGGGGTTAAGATTGAGAGAGGTTATAAAGGAAAATGAGTTGTTAAATACTTGTTACGATGATGTAGCGTGGCTTGTAATCTGCTACCTATTATTAATATGGGAAGCCCTGCATACCATTGACATGAATCAGGTGAGTAACATCTTTTTGCTTTATTAGAAAAGGCTTTATCAAGTGACTAACTACTTATTTTCAGGATAATTACTTTGAAGAAGCTTTCAAAATGAGAAATGTATTGGAGGAATTTCTTAAAGCTCATCATGGGCAGAGAAGACCACCAATTTTGGGATTGAGAGAGCATATTTTCACAGGAAGGTTTGCCGCTGCCGCTGCTCTTCATGGTCATTCACATACCAAAGCTGGATGGGTAAACTTTTTGAACATACAAAAAAACAAAATTTCATATTCATGACTAGGAATAACTAGCTAGGCATTTGCTTTCTTTTTGCTTGAAGGCACAAATAAAGATTAGAAGGACATGTGCCACATTTTAGCTAGTATTTGTGGATTATAAATGCATAGTCCTATGAAATAGACTTGCTGTCAAATAAATTATGTGATTTTACCTAAACTCACATTAACCATCTTCTTTTGTCTAGCAGTTCAATGATTTCCTAAATACCATCTTCTTATTATCCCCAAATAT
The DNA here is from genome assembly GCA_020205505.1 of Panax japonicus. Classification (NCBI taxonomy): domain Eukaryota; kingdom Viridiplantae; phylum Streptophyta; class Magnoliopsida; order Apiales; family Araliaceae; genus Panax; species Panax japonicus. The sequence goes on along the minus strand of CM035107.1, from coordinate 17,402,748 downwards.
TGCCTTGATGGTTGCTATGTTCCTTGACAATACACTTGAATTCAAAGACAGTGCCAGAAATAGGGGAATGCCATGGTGGTTTTCAGAGTAAATGTATATGGGAAATAATTACATGATATAGTGAAACCAAATATTACATCAATGATTAGGGTGGCAGAGATAATATTTTGGCATATACCAAGTAAAGCCTACAAGAAGGTGGCTCCAAGGTTTAGTGTACACAAGCATTGTGTGGGCTCAATATTCAAGGAGACTGTTGATGCTCAAGAAGCTGAAATGGGCATCATGAAAATTCTCGAGGAAAGACTTTATGTCAAGGTAAGGATAGATTTTCCTTTCCTATCTTTGTTTATTGTTTATGAAAGTACAACTTATAATCAAATTTGATACTGAAAAATGTTTGAGATGGCTCAGTGGTAGCTTAATGGCCCAATAACTCATAGGTCTTTATTTTCCTGACTTGTTATTATTTTTAAATATGTGTAGGAAGACTGCTTCTACGACCTGCCTTACAATACTGGGAATCAAATTTCTGTGCTACGTTTACAGAAGATAAGGGACGAAATTATGAAGTGTACTCTCTCTATATATGTAGATTGTGACGCCCCAAAATTAGGTATACATCACCCATCTTGGGTCGCCAGATACATGGTACAGAATTCAAATACAACTTACTAATACAACTGTCGTGTACAATACGACAAAACATAAACTATGAGTTTGAATACAAATATTGTCTACTAGAGATTATACAAACTCAAAAGGAGTCCTCATTAAAATTATTATCACACTATTTCACAGAATAGTGAGGACTACTAATGCTATCCTCTGGACCATTACTCCGTTCCCCGACTCGTCCCTGCTATGTTCTCATTTCCTGAAGAGAATAGTGAAAGAAAGGGTGAGCTCAACTAGCCCAGTAAGAAATATTATGACTAAGATAATGCAGAATAAATTATCGTTAGCCTTCAACAGTATTAAACTGATAAAATATAACAACATCAAGTTTAACAGCAGCGGATCAAGCAATCCATTAAAAGAGTCAAGTAGATAATATAATCTACTATCTTTTATGATTTAAAAAGTTTTTAATCGCTTTTATCGCTGAGACTCAGCTTAATAAATAATCCACATCATCCCTGCACTACGGCCAAGGATACTCATTAGGGTCACGACCACAGATTCCATGTACGGGCCAAGGATATTTGTGTATTCATCAATGGTCATGATCATGCCAACAACTGTCCATCAATGCACTACGGGCCAATGAGGACTTTTACAACATCATTTATTACGGTCATGATTACACCGAATAATCCCTGGTCATAATCATACCAAGTCCATCTATGCACTACAGGCAACAGATGACTTTCAAAAAAATATAAACATGAGGATGATGACAATGATATAAGAATTCAATAAAACAAGTTCAAGAATTAATTTGTCCAAGAACCAATAACGTCCAAATTGTCAATAAGGTACTGTTTTGTGGGGTAAAATTCAAGAATGATCAGAAGAATATTTCCATGAAAAGATACTGGATGAAGCGCAAATATCAAGGATATTCTACTAATTTCACGGAGTATAGAAGTCAAAAATTTAACCAACTGAGTATAATAAGGAATGGAATGACAACGGAAATCACCATGTATGCGGTACTTCGCATAGACAGGTTATTCTAACAGAATAATAATAACGGAACCAGGTCAGACAAAATTTGCACCAACAGGATGTTCCAACAGAATAATAAAGACGGAACCAGGTCCGGTGTAAAACACACAGACAGGATGTTCCAACGGAATAAAAATAAAGATGGAACCAGGTCCGGTGTAAAACACACAGACAGTATGGTCCAACGGAATAATAATAAAGACGGAACCAGGTCCGGTGTAAAACACACAGACAGGATGTTCCAACAAAATGATAGAAGAATGTCACCAAGTATAGGGTAGACCGCGTATACAGGTTAATCCAACAGAATAATAAGAAATGGAATAACAACAGTTCTCTTCATGAATAAGAAAGAATAACACCCCTTACCGTAACAGAAACTGGATATGGAAAAAGAAAAGTTAAGTAGCAAAAAGCTTTTCTTCTATCTCTCTATAGTTTCTCTCTCTAGAGTTCAGTGAATTCGTAAGAAAATAATGAAGGAATGAGCTTCTATTTATAGAAAAATAGAATGCATAGTAACTAATCCATGAACGGTCCAGATTGATTTACTTTAATCTGATGGTCCATATTTAAAGAAAAATCTTTTAAATAAAATATAATATATTCTATTTATATAAAAAGATTTTTACTATACAAACACTATGCAACACTATGCAAAACACTATGCAACACTATGCATAATAAAATATAATATATTCTATTTATAAAATAACTTTAATAAAGTATTCTGTTTTATATAAAAAGATGTTTCTGTTTTATTACGTTAATAATACGAATAAAACAAAACGTCATCATCGCTATAATAATTCATATTATTAATCGACAATAATTAAATCAAACTGAGCGACTTCTCACATAAATATCAATAATCAATACCGTGTGCTACTATGCAACAACGCGTATTACTGTACTTTTACTACCCAGTAGTTCAACAGTATCAACGGTAAAACTTCCGCCGTTATTTTTAATAAAATATTTTTGTCGTTTTCTCAATCCGACAATAATTCTGTTGTGGGGTCCACCAATAATTTGGTCGTCGTATGAATATTTTCTGTTTAAAACGAATATTCCCCGACCAATCGAATATTATATGACAACTTGCATACTTTGCAAAATTTATAAATATTACCCACAACTATAACATTATATTAAATTCATACCATAATATTCAAAAATGATAATTATAGAAAATCCATTTTTATTTAAAAGTTGGGTTCTTACAACCTCCCCTTCTGAAGAAATTTCGCCCTCGAAATTAGGGTACGTACCTGGTATGTCGAAGAGGTAAGGATACATTGATTTCATTTCAGATTCTAACTCCCAAGTCATTTCCTCAACATCGTGGTTTCTCCACAAAACTTTGACTTAAGGTATAACCTTGGTGCGTAAAATATGTTCCTTCTTATCCAAGATTTGAACAGGAACCTCTTCATACGTTAAATCTTCCGCTATTTGATCCGGTTCTAACTCAATAATGTGGTTCGGGTCTTTAACATATTTACGTAGCATGGATATGTGAAAAACGTTATGAACACGAGACATACTTGGCGGTAAAGCGAGTCTATAGGCCACAGTTCCTACTCGATCGAGGATTAAAAATGGGCCGATGAATCGAGGATTGAGCTTTCCTCTCTTTCCAAATCTCGTAACTCCTTTCCATGGAGCAACACGTAACAACACATGATCTCCTATATCGAATTCCACGTGCTTTCGATGAAGATCAGCATAACTCTTTTGTCGATCTTGTGAGGTTTTTATACGTTTTCGGATCGTTTGAATCTTTTCCGTAGTCATACGTACCAAATCCGGTCCCAACAATGTTGCTTCACCCACCTCATCCCAACATACTGGAGAACGACACTTTCTTCCATACAACGCCTCGAATGGAGCCATGCCAATACTTGCTTGATAACTGTTGTTATAGGAAAACTCCACCAATGGTAAGAACTTGTCCCAACTTCCCTTGAAATCAAGGACACGGAGTCTTAATAGATCTTTAAGAGTTTGAATAGTCCTCTCTGACTATCCGTCCGTTTGAGGATGATATGCCGAGCTAAATCGTAAATCTGTGCCCATAGCTTTTTACAAACTAACCCAAAATTGCGAAGTGAATCTTGGGTCTTGATCAGAAACTATGGATACTGGCATACCATGCAATCTTATAACCTCGTTTATATACATACGAGCAAGACGTTCAAGTGTATAAGTTTCTCGTATCAGTAAGAAATGAGCAGACTTGGTCAATCTATCAACAATGACCCAAATCGCATCTATGCCTTGAGAAACTTTGGGAAGACCAGTAACGAAATCCATGGTAATGTGCTCCCACTTCCATTCTGGAATTTCAAGTGGTTGCAATGGTCCTTTTGGTATTTGATGCTCCGCCTTGACTCGTTGACACGTTAGACACCTTAAGATGAAAAGCGCTATCTCTCTCTTCATATTGCCCCATCAAAATGTATGTCGAAGATCATGATACATTTTGGTACTCCCAGGATGGATTGCAAACGGTGTGTTGTGCGCCTCCATTATGTTTTTATACTTTAAATCAAGGTCGTTAGGAACACAAAGTCTGAAATTGACTCAAAGTATTCCTTCTTCATCGATTCTTGCTTCCGGTATCGCACCTTCTTGTACTTTCTTTCTCATACACATCAGCTTCGGATCTTTAACTTGAGCAGCTTTAATTTTATCAATTAAAGTCGGTTCTACTCGTATATTCGCCATCATAACGTGGGTCCTTGGAGTCTTTATCTCTATCTCCATCCTTTGCAAGTCATACAAAATGGGCCTTTGCGTTGACAATATTGCACTCGCACCCGCATATGACCTTCTACTCAATGCGTCAGCTACCACGTTCGCTTTTCCAGGATGGCATTGGATGGTATGATCATAATCTTTCAACAGTTCAAGCCAACGTCGTTGTCGCATGTTGAGTTCCTTTTGAGTGAAGAAATATTTGAGGCTTTTATGATCCGTAAAAATCTCCACTTTCTCCCCATACAAGTAATGCCTCCAAATTTTAAGTGCGAAGACAACAGCTGCTAACTCTAGGTCATGAGTAGGATAATTTCTCTCATATTCTTTGAGTTGTCGTGAGGCATAGGCTATGACTTTCCCATGTTGCATGAGAACACATCCTAACCCTTTGCCCGAAGCATAACTGTAGATGACAAATCCCTCCGAACCAGATGGTATTGTCAGAACAGGTGCTGAAATGAGTCTCCTCTTGAGTTCTTGAAAACTCTTCTCACATTCCTCGCTCCAACCGAACTTTTTATCTTTCCGAGTCAGCTGAGTTAGTGGAGTAGCGATTCGAGAAAACCCTTCTACGAATCTCCGATAATAACCAGCTAAGCCGAGAAAGCTACGTACTTCGGTCACTGATTTAGGTTGCTCCCAGCTTTGAATAGCTTCAATCTTTGCTGGGTCAACAGATATTCCATGACTTGATACCACGTGCCCAAGGAATGCTACTTCCTTAAGCAAGAACTCGCATTTCTTCAACTTGGCATAAAGCTTGTATTCACGAAGCTTTTGGAGTATTAGCCTCAAGTGTTCCTCATGATCTTCACGGCTTTTGGAATAAATAAGGATGTCATCAATAAAGACAACCACAAAGTGATCCAAATATTCCTTGAATACTCAGTTCATCATATCCATGAAGGCAGCAGGAGCATTAGTCAATCCAAAGGACATGACTAGGAATTCATAATGCCCGTACCGAGTTCTGAAAGCCGTCTTTGGAATGTCATCGGTTCTAATCTTCAATTGGTGATATCCGGAACGAAGATCAATCTTTGAAAAGAATTTGGCTCCTTGCAACTGGTCAAACAGGACATCAATACGTGGCAATGGATACCTATTTTTGATTGTGACATGATTTAACTCCCGATAATAAATACAAAGTCGCATACTCCCATCTTTCTTCTTCACTAATAGAACAGGAGCACCCCAAGGAGAAGTACTAGGACGAATAAAGCTAATGTCTAACAATTCCTGCAGTTGAGTCTTTAACTCCTGAAGTTCAATAGGAGCCATTCGATATGGGGCTTTGGAAATGGGTTTTGTACCGGGTTCAAAGTCGATACAAAATTCAATTTCACGCTCTGGGGGTAGGCCAGGAAGTTCTTTAGGGAATACGTCAGGGAATTCATTAACAATGGAAATATTATTCAAAACTGACGTATTTTTGTTTAGGTCTGTGACATGAGCTAAGAAAGCTTGACATCCATTTTTCAATAAACGAATAGCTTTATGGCTTGAGATGACAGTGATTGATTTTAATGGTTTGGTTGCTTGAATTCGCATAATAGGTCGATTAGGAATATGAAAGCTAACAACCTTACGAAAACAATCAATTTTTGCATGATGAGTAGTTAACCAATCAATCCCTAGAATTACATCAAATGCAAGTATTTTTAATGCAATAAGATCGACAGGTAATGCGTGGGTACCAACTTGAACCAAACAAGACTTATAAACCGTGGATATAATGAAGGTTTCTCCAAACGGAGTTTCCACAGATAAGTCAAAGTCTAATTTCTCCAGAGTCAAATTTAATCGTTGAGCGCAAGTAGGAGAAATAAAAGAATGGGTAGAACCAGTATCAAATAAAGTGTAGACTTCGCTAGAGTTTATGATAAGCTTACCTGTGATGACCTCATGCGGGTACCTTGCTTTCTGGGAGGTCACAACAAACGCTCTCCCTTGCACTACCGGCTTTGACTTTTCTGGGACAGCCTTTGGTGCCTCCATCCTAGTTGAATTTGTCTTCGGTGAACGAAAAAATCGGGCTAAGTGGCCTTCTCTTCCACAATTATAACATGCTTTGGACGACATCGCGCAATTTGGACTGATTTGTCCCTCCCCTCCGCATTTGAAGCATATGATAGGTGGTCTTTCTCCTTCCTTAACAACGGTTGCTGATGTTGACGTCTTTCCATCATTGTTGAATCTCCTCTTCTTGAAATGTCCATTCTTATTGTTTTGGCCCTGATTACCACCGAAGTGGTTACCATTTCTGGCCTAATGATTTCCTCCACGCTTGTTGTCACCGCTTCGATGACTGCTCTCACTGGTATTATCATTTTGCCGGTTGCTCTCTTTTGATTGCGTTGACTCGTTATCGCGCTCTACCAACTGAGCCCTATTTACAACATCTGAATACAAACACAGTTTATGAGAAATAAGATGTTGATGTATCTCCGGCTTCAAACCTCTTAAAAACAATTGCACCATTCTCTCTTCATTATCCACCAAGTGGGACGCAAATCAGGATAAATCCGCAAATTTTGCCTCGTATTGCGACACGGTCATATTATTTTGCTCCAATTTGATAAACTCCACCTCCTTCATGTGACGAATACTTTCGGGAAAGTATTTGTCGTTGAACAGCTCTTGGAACTTCTCCCAAGACATCTTCAGTACGGCAGGTTGAGTACGTTTTACCGATTCCCACCAGTAATCTGCCTCTCCGCGCAACATAAAGGCGGCAAAGGGAACCTTTTGCTCCTCGGAGCATCTCAAGACATCAAATATTTTGGTGATCTGCTTTATCCATGCTTCCGCAATAAGTGGTTTTGGCTCTCCCTTAAACTCAGGTGGTCCCAGCTCCTTGAACTGTTTAGCGGTGACCGCCCAAGAATTTCCAGTGTTTCCACCTACATTTTGAACAGGAGCCGCTCTCGCTTGTTGTTGCATGAATTGCATAAATCCTCTGAACAATCCATCATTCATCATTTGGTCATGAGGATTATCGCCTTCCTGATGCACATTCTCCTGATTATTGATATGTGGAGACTCAACGGTCTCTTGTGCTCTATTGTTATTCTCAACATTTTCGGAAGTCATTTTCAGATACTGCCACAAAACAAAGATTAATTGACATGTAACATAATATCTCTAAACTTTGACCAACTAATTTAAATACAAAATAAATTTAAGTAGGTCATACTAGCGAAGGAATTTCTCGTCTCTCCCCTCCTAGTTCTAGTCTCACATCTTAGCCAGGGATCATATCACTAAGCTCTGATACCAACTGTGATGCCCCAAAATTAGGTATACATCACCCATCTTGGGTCGCCAGATACATGGTACAGAATTCAAATACAACTTACTAATACAACTGTCGTGTACAATACGACAAAACATAAACTGTGAGTTTGAATACAAATATTGTCTACTAGAGATTATACAAACTCAAAAGGAGTCCTCATTACAATTATTATCACACTATTTCACAGAATAGTGAGGACTACTAATGCTATCCTCTGGACCATTACTCCGTTCCCCGACTCGTCCCTACTATGTTCTCATTTCCTGAAGAGAACAGTGAAAGAAAGGGTGAGCTCAACTAGCCCAGTAAGAAATATTATGACTAAGATAATGCAGAATAAATTATCGTTAGCCTTCAACAGTATTAAACTGATAAAATATAACAACATCAAGTTTAACAGCAGCGGATCAAGCAATCCATTAAAAGAGTCAAGTAGAGAATAGAATCTACTATCTTTTATGATTTAAAAAGTTTTTTAATCACTTTTATCGCTGAGACTCAGCTTAATAAATAATCCACATCATCCTTGCACTACGGCCAAGGATACTCATTAGGGTCACGACCACAAATTCCATGCACTACGGACCAAGGATATTTGTGTATTCATCAATGGTCATGATCATGCCAACAACTATCCTTCAATGCACTACGGGCCAATGAGGACTTTTACAACATCATTTATTACGGTCATGATTACACCGAATAATCCCTGGTCATAATCATACCAAGTCCATCTATGCACTACAGGCCACAGATGACTTTCAAAAAAATATAAACATGAGGATGATGACAATGATATAAGAATTCAATAAAACAAGTTCAAGAATTAATTTGTCCAAGAACCAATAACGTCCAAATTGTCAATAAGGTACTGTTTTGTGGGGTAAAATTCAAAAATAATCAGAAGAATATTTCCATGAAAAGATACTGGATGAAGCGCAAATATCAAGGATATTCTACTAATTTCACGGAGTATAGAAGTCAAAACTTTAACCAACTGAGTATAATAAGGAATGGAATGACAACAGAAATCACCATGCATGCGATACTTCGCATAGACAGGTTATTCCAACAGAATAATAATAACGGAAACATGTCAGGCAAAATTTGCACCGACAGGATGTTCCAACAGAATAATAAAGACAGAACCAGGTCCGGTGTAAAACACACAGACAGGATGTTCCAACAGAATGATAGAAGAATGTCATCAAGTATAGGGTAGACCGCGTAGACAGGTTATTCCAACAGAATAATAAGAAATGGAATAACAACAGTTCTCTTCATGAATAAGAAAGAATAACACCCCTTACCGTAATAGAAACTGGATATGGGAAAAGAAAAGTTAAGTAGCAAAAAGCTTTTCTTCTATCTCTCTATAGTTTCTCTCTCTAGAGTTCAGTGAATTCGTAAGAAAATAATGAAGGAATGAGCTTCTATTTATAGAAAAATAGAATGCATAGTAACTAATCCATGAACGGTCCAGATTGATTTACATTAATATGACGGTCCATATTTAAAGAAAAATCTTTTAAATAAAATATAATATATTCTATTTATATAAAAAGATTTTTACTATGCAAACACTATGCAACACTATGCAAAACACTATGCAACACTATGCATAATAAAATATAATATATTCTATTTATAAAATAACTTTAATAAAGTATTCTGTTTTATATAAAAAGATGTTTCTATTTTATTACGTTAATAATACGAATAAAACAAAACGTCATCACCGCTATAATAATTCATATTATTAATCGACAATAATTGAATCAAACTGAGCGACTTCTCACATAAATATCAATAATCAATACCGTGTGCTACTATGCAACAACGCGTATTACTGTACTTTTACTACCCAGTAGTTCAACAGTATCAACGGTAAAACTTCCGCCGTTATTTTTAATAAAATATTTTTGTCGTTTTCTCAATCCGACAATAATTCTGTTGTGGGGTCCACCAATAATTTTGTCGTCGTATGAATATTTTCTGTTTAAAACGAATATTTCCTGACCAATCGAATATTATATGACAACTTGCATACTTTGCAAAATTTATAAATATTACCCACAACTATAACATTATATTAAATTCATACCATAATATTCAAAAATGATAATTATAGAAAATCTATTTTTATTTAAATATTGGGTTCTTACATAGATATATAGTTTAATTGAAGAACTGTGGTAGCTTTAGATGGTTAATTGTAAAGATAATGAATGATTATGTAGTGGATGATTTTATTAAGTTAATAATATTTTAGTTTTTTAAATTTTTGCCATTATTTGCTATGGGGACATTGAGCTAGCCAGGTACACAAAAAGAATGTCAAATTTTAATTTGGCAATAATATAATTCGTTACCAAAGTATTGAACAAGTTATAATATAACAACATTTTTTTATACATTTAGCAACAAATTTTCGTTTCTAATGGCATTAAAAATATAATATTTGGCAACGAAAATTAACTTAATAACAACGAAGAGGATATTGTTGCTAATACTAAAATAAAAGGCAATATTTTTTATCGTTGTAAATCATATCAACTTTCATTGCACATATAAAGAAATGACAACATATAATGTTGTTGCTAATTGACAACTTTCGTTGCTAGTGAAAAATAACCAGCAACAAACATTTTTCGTTGCTGATTCAGCATAATATCATTGCCAAATAATATAATCAGCAACGAAAAATCGTTGCTAAAAAGTTTACATTCCGAAACGAAAGCAAGTTTAGGCAACAATTTTCATAATTTACTGCAACGAAAAATGTCGTTGCAAAATGGTGTCAATTGCAACGAAAAAGCATGGTCGTTGTAAAAAAAAGAGTTCATTTCGTTGCTAATTAGCAGGCTTTTGCAACGAAATGGGGTTTTTAGTAACGAAATTTTAATTATTCTGCAACAATATATTTTGTTGCTAAATGATCGATGTATCTGTACGAAAGCCAAATTTCGTTGTAAAATGTATTACTTTTGGCAATAAAAAAATACGTTTATTGCGAAACAATTAGCAACGCTCATTGCACAACGAAAGGCACAACGACAATAAAGTCGTTGCCAAAAACCTTTAGCAACGAAATTTGGCACCTTTAGCAACGAAAAGCGGTTGTTGCTGAAGCCCCATTTTTTTGTAGTGTGGATATTCTCAATCCATCATTTTCCATAAAATTTTATTATCTCAAATACACTCAATTATTAGGATGATAATTAATATCTATTATTTATTAACTCACCATTTATTTTCTTTTAATACTTCCTATAAATTTTCCCTTTGATTTAACTTTACTAGTTATGCCACACAAGACATAATTATGTGAACTTAGTAATTAATAGCTCACAAGCTTATAGTAATATAATCTCACAAAATAATATTATTCTGAAGTTTACATCTTATAATATGGTCATGAAAGTGGTCCATTGCACCATGTTACATTTTATTATCTAACTTGTACATAGTGTTAACATACTAGTATTTATACATACGTATTCAAATACTTCCTATATTATATAGTTACCATTGAAGTGTCCCACTTTATTTCATATCATATAGATGTAGCTACTATATAATATCAAATCATTGCACATACAATTTAATTCCTTCAATTATTTATTCATTGAATTATTTAATGAATGCTTATTTCACCACTTTGCCACACTAGGCATATCTCACAAGCTTACATTAAGCTTATTCTCATTTTCATTACTTATTCATTTCCCACCACATTTCTATTTATAACATCTTCAATTTACATCGAACTATTATATCACAAGGTTCACATATATAAATATATCGTGAATGGAGATATTTAAATATTCTTTATAACATTCACGGTAATATAATAACTCAAGGTATTTAGTAAATTAAAATAACTTAGTTTTCTTTTATAGCTTTAACCCTCTTGGAAATACATTTCTATAATCAAAATTATGTATTTTACCATAACATAACATAAGATGATTTTAGCATGTTTTCTCTAAATATAAGAACTAATCATAATAAAACTATTTACTCACTTTCTCAAGATATTATTCTTAATATAATATCTATGTATTATTAAAATACTTAACTGCACGACACACGTACACACTATATATAAAAAATAAGTTTATTTGTAAAGACCCCAAAATAGGTCCATTCAATCCAACCCATTCTGAGTCGCCAAATACATGGTATAGAAAACAACTACAACTTTATTACAACAATTGTCGCGCAAAATACAACAACACATATACTGTGAGTTTGGATACAAATATATACCAAATGTGACACATGTTCCAACCGTGGACAACACCTCACAGTGACACCTTACATAAAGGTATAGTCAAAAACTGTTTTAGAAACTAAAATCTTTGGGAAGTGCTCAAGAAAACCTTCGTACATGGGAGGCCATGCTTTTAGGTTATGATAGATATCATATGGCCACAAAATTATCATTGGTTGATCCAATAGACCCCAAAGAAAAATGAGAAGAATACTATCATATTCTTCCCAATGGTGAGTCTTCTCTTGATTTATCATTATCTCCACTGTCTCAAATTGAGAATTATACTTCAAACAAACACCAAGATTATATAGGTAGTGCTCGTAAATATACTCAGTAAGTGGATGAGCACAACTCTGTCTTATGATGACATGAGGTTGTATGTCATTAGACATCTTGTATGAAAGTGGAAAAACAACCTTCTAACGTTGGGTTCGCCTCTCCCTATATTATTCACCAAATATAACTACTAAAAGATGTATACAACACACTTGTCTATACTGTTTAGGGAGAACTCCACAGCTAGAGGCCACCGTTCTATTCCCCTGTTACCCCCACTCGACCCAGCTACACTCTTATTACTTGAAAGGAATTGTAAAGCAAAAGGGTGAGCACAACTAACTCAGTAAAGAATATTATAACTAAAGATAATTATATTATCAATAGCCTTCATCAATAATAAATCAGAGATTTAGAACATATGGTAGATGATAAAAATTTCAACCATAGTTGCAGCGGAACGAGCAATCCATTAGAAGAGTCAAATAGACTATGAAGTCTATTATTTTCTCCATGTTAAAAATCCACCAACAATGTTTTATCCCTGTAACATCAATCAACAATTCTGGTTCACAATCATATGAATAACTCATAATCATAATTGTAGTTCTAAATTCCTCTTCTCATCCAGGACGAAAATAATTTTCATCGCATATCTTTACCTGAAACATCAAAGATCATGGTTACACCAAATCACATTTCATTTTCATAATCATACTAATAATTTCATCTTTGCACTACGGCCAAAGATATTCATTTGTATCACCAGTTGGTCATGTTCATCTCAACACATGTTCATCTTTGCACTATGGGCCAAAGATATTCAACAACATGTCATCTTTGCACTACGAGCCAAAGATATTCCTCAACAGTTCATATTTGCACTACAGGCCAAATATATTCTTCAACGGTTCATATTTTCACTACAAGCCAAATATATTATTATCTCAAAGAAATATATAATCATTTCAGAATTTATATAAACAATAATTATAACCATGTTGATCATTTCACCTTTGAACTTAAGCTAAAGATATTCAATTATAAATTCAATGGTCACGATCATACCAGTCAACAATTCAACTTTGCACTACTGGCCAAAGAGAACCCATAGTCATGATCATACCAAAACTCTACCCATCTTTACACTCAAGTCAAAGAGAAATATCATCATTAGGGTTATAAAAATGTTAAATAAAAATAATATGATCAACATATAGTTTTAATCTCAAGAGTAATATTCATAAATCAACTATAATTTAGTTAGAAAAAGAAACCAATTTTGTCGTGAATAGTAACCCCGACATGAAAAAGGTAGAAATTCCACAATAAAATCCATACCAATATTTCGGTATAATGATATTGAAAGAATAATATTTCTTAAGCTTATAAACAATTTATTTTAATTGTTTACACTTTACTAAATAATGCATTTAATCATTCTAAAATGCCAAACTCCTAAGATTTCATCACCAATAACCAAAACCCTCATCAAAAATCTGCATATACCTCATGTAGGATTCTCAAGCCATAAAATCCTATTTTCTAATTTTCTTACTTCACATAACATATTTAATTCATTTACTCATAACTAATCCATTTTCATGAAAAATACCAAATCAGTCCCAAAAATATTTCTTTTCTGAGTTTTAGCATAATATAGTCCCACATTGAAAATATATTTTTCTCAAAATTTTTAAAATTCATTTACTATTTTTCATATGGCCAAAACTGTCGAATATTTAGACATTTATCATAAATTGTACTTTTATCTAAAAATTCCGAAATTCACAGAGTACACTGATATTATATAGATGTACTCCCAATAAAAATTTCATCAATTTTGGAGTTAACCACAAGGAGTTATAAGTGGTTACTTTTAAAATAGTCTTTTCTTATAAAATTCATAACTCTTAATCTATACATCCAAAAATCGCCATTTTTGTACACAATCAATAATACTCATCAAAATATCATTTCAAATTTTTCCAGAATTTTCTGAAGGTCGAAAGAAGTACGAACTGAAAAATATAATAACCCTTAAAATCCCTTACCTCAAGAGAGCAATACTTCGGATGAAAAATCAGAGGAAACTTCTACTAAATAGCAACTCTCAAATTATTTAAATACTCTCAAAAATATGCTTGATAATATAGAGAGAAAGAAAACTTGTTTCTGGTGTGATGTTCAATTCTAACTTAAGCACTTATTTATAGAAAAATGCTAGAACGCCAAAGGAGACTAAAATAATAAAATATATTATTTCTTATTCAAAATTCTACGCATGTGCTAAGTTAGAATTTAGACCAGCCATCATTGAACAAATTTCCAGCAGCCCATGTGTATTCAACACAAGTGGGTCCCACCCATAATTTTAATAAAAATCATTTTATTTTTCGAAACTTCAACAATTCATAGTAAATAGCCCGGTTATCAGAAAAATATGAATTTTATGTCCATTCTGACTGAAATCGAATTATCTACAACTTTGTAGCTTTGAGTTTTTCAAAATTCCAAACCTAAAATATCCGAAATCCATAAACAGGTGATTTTAAACATCGTTTCAACAACTTTTAAAATTCATAACAAATCATGCGTTAATTTTTAACGGTTCAAAATTTGTGGACTTATACTCAATTTATATATATAACATATCCAAAAATCACAACGATCCAACGGTCAGATTAAAATTATAACTCACGCAGTAAAGCTTTAAGAACACCGATTTGAGTTTTTAATACCTCCAATCCGACAAAATACTGATAAAACACCTCAACGTTAATTCCTTCATTTATAACCACATAAATAAATCCATCATCTATATTCACATCAAATAAATATTTCATTATCATGTAAATCAATTATTCACAAATAATATTACAGAATCACAATTATGACAACCAGGCCGTTCCCAGGAAAGAAGGGGTTTTCCAATAAGAATTTTTCCTTACTGGCGCGCAATTAGGTGACCAAACCTCTCCTTGACAGAACTTTCTAAACATTGCCAATAATGCTATCTAATAATATTATTCAAATAATACGAATTATTGATCTGATAATGAGAAATATTGTGCAGTGATAATTATTGAAACAACAATAATATAAAATATCAACGCAACAATTATTGAATTAATAAAATAAAATATTGAACAGTAATTACGGTAACAATTATTGAGTAGTGTCTTCTTACGTAAGAATCAATAATTCAAAAATACTGTGTAATACCGTGTGCTATTGTGCAATAACGCGTATTACTTTATTTTACCAACCGGGTATTCCAACAGTGTTAACGGTAACGATTACGCCGTTATTTATAAAAAATTAATTTTATCGTTTTCTTCATCCGACAGTTATTCTGTTATGGGGCCAACAAATGGCTGCGCCAGTCGTACGAATATTCCCCGATAGAAAAAATATTCTACGACCAAACGAATATTCCCCGACAATAATGAATATTTTATAACCACTTGTGTATTTTGAAAAAAAATTCATATATCACCCTTAACTTAACTTTTATCAATTTAACCATTTACTAAATAGTAATTATAAGAAAAATTGAATACTTTTATTTCATAAAATTCGGGGTCTTACATTATTTCCTATTATGATAAATTGTTTCCATCAACTTATATAGCAAATATATTTTAATATATTTACCATATTATTTAATCACACACATTACCTCGTACAAAGCTATATAAGGTAATATCAAAATAATATTCCCCTTTTTATTAAAATAATCGAATGCTAGAATTTATTTTAATATCCTTTATTAGAAATATACTATAATTATTTCTCTTTCCTTTCTATAGATTGTCTCAACACAATTTCTTTAATCTATACATTTAACCATATCTCAATATTAATTAATAAATCTCTAACCAATATTTATCTAAAGATATATCGATTTTCTTCTCTCGTCAACAACGTACATATATACAAGTCTAAACCTCGCACACATCGAGTCTTTAATAGTATTCAATATAGTACATTGAGTGGTTTCCCACAAACAACCAACAAATTAATTTTTTGTCTCGTCTACATTATTTTTAGAGTGAGTTAGATCGGTCACTAATTCGTATATACCTCCGCTTTATGAAGGAATTGTTTAGCCCAACTCCTATACATCCACCATTAAATGTACGATTCCACTGCCTTAGACTTGCTACTTACTCGTATATATACTCAAGAAATTGGCGATTATCAAAGATATTTAATGTCACCAACTTACTATGAAATAATAATTCTATAAATTATTTAATGTTGATACATAAATCTTATTCATCTTCTTACTAATTCATCTCTACAATGTATAGCAAATATATAATAATGATATATATTTATTAAACACAACATCGCTTATTACATAGCTCATATTATCCTATGTAACACAATATTACCACATACCTCGTAACACAGTTATATATTCTTGTTCGAACCCATCTCATGCTTTAAGAATTTTATCTACTAAATTCTTATTTTAATATTTTCTAAAAATTCGAGTTCTTACAGTTATAATGTTGACAATTTGGACATTTTTAAACTCTGGATAAATTAAAAATCTTTAAAATTTATCCTTGATTTCGTTTGATTGATGCTTATATCATTGTCGTTATCCTCATGTTTATATTGTGATGAAAGTCATCTTTGGCCCGTAGTGCATAGATGAACTGTTGATTAGTATGATTATGACCAGAAATTATGTATCGGTATTATCATGACCTATAATGTTACAAATGATGTAGTAAAAGTACTTATTGGCCTGTAGTACATTGATAGACAATTGTTGTCATAATCATGACCATTGGTGATAATAGCGAATATCCTTGGCCCGTAGTGCATAGAAAATTCGTGGATGTAATACTAACGAATATCCTTCGCCCGTAGTGCATGGATAATTCGATGATGTGGATTATTTATTGAGTTGTGTTACAGCGATAAAATATTGATGATGAACTTTTAAATCATAGAAGATAGTAGATGTTACTTGACCCTTCTAATAGATTGCTTGTTCCGCTGTAGTTAAACTTGTTGTCTATTATATTCTATCAGTTTTATACTGTTGAAGGCTAACAATAATTTATTCTGCATTATCTTAGTCATAATATTCTTTACTGGGCTAGTTGAGCTCACCCTTTGCTTTCATTGTTCTCTCCAGGAAATAAGAATATAGCCGGGACTAGTCGGGGAATGGAGTGACGGTCCGAGATGGTGGCTGTAGTAGTCCTCACTATTTTATAAAATAGTGTGATAATAATTGTAATGAGAAGTCCATTTGAGTTTGGATATTGTCTACGAGATAATATTCGTGTTAAAACTATTAGCTTATGTTTTGTCGTATTCTGCACGACATTTAACAGTTGTATAAATTAAGTTTGTTTTTGAATTCTATACCATGTATTTGGTGACTCAGAATGGGTTGTGTATACCTATTTTGGGGGCGTCATAGTTTCATTGATTATTTTTTATCTAGTTATCTCAGCTTGTCCGTTGTCTTGAGCATAATAAGGTGTGGAAAGGATATTCCATATTCCTTCATAAATTTAAATATGATCAATTATTATAGTATCAAATAATAAATCAAAATTAATAGTTATAGTAACAAAAAAATAACTTAAATAAAGACTCAAATAAATATACACACCAACTACAGAAAACAAAGTAGTGACTACTGAATTTTTTATTTAGATAATCTTTCTCGAGTTTTCATTTCATGGAATATAAAGACTTAAATACATATACACACCAACTACATTTCTTTAAGTAGTTGCAATGCATTTTCTTCTTGGTGGCAAATTGTTTCTAAAAACAAACTCTTTCACAATCAATACTTCAAAAAATTATCAACTATATCATTAAAGTGAATAAAGTTTCATATTTCATTTACTCATATTTTCTCTCTCATCTCCCAATTCCAACCATAAAATTATTGATAATTATTCTTTAAAAAGTATACTACTTATATTTTACTAGTATTCTATATTCAATAAGAATTCTTTTTCTATTTTTGCGCTTTTTGTTTCCCTAACTCTTTCCTATTTCCAATTTCTAACTTATAGATTTGATAACGAAACAAATCAAACAATCACTGCTGTTGGGTAAAATCTAATTACGCACAACACGCAAGTATACGTGGTCAACAAGTAATAAAGTGAAAGTAGAGTATCGTTCCCACGAGGAATTATTAAGAATTTAACCCTCACAATTACCAGCTTCCTATTAATCCTAATTTTATTAAACTATTCAATTTCAAGTTGGTAACTAAAAGTATTAAAAATATTAAAATTACCAAATAATCATCAAACCCTAAAAACTAAAATTTCAAACAAGTATTGGAGAATTAGGCTTACAACTTCACGCTAAGCATCACTCTGATTATTAACCTTTATTCAAGTTTAATTCATTATCCCAGTTTATTAATCAAGAACATGAGCCACCTCTCGATGCACTAACACCATATTAACTCAAATCCACAATTTAGATAAAAATAAGTTAAACACCTTAATTAACTAACTCACTATATCTCTCTGTGAATTACAATCAAAGAAGTTTTAAGATCAAGTTCTCTATCTGATTACATGCGATGTTAAGCATATCTCTACCCTAACATTCATCAAGATTCCATTCATTCACAGAATTCAAGAACGCATGCTAAATTGACTAAGTCTACTCGTATTTCATCTCTCGAATTCATACAAGTCCACATAAAATTGGTGATCAAGCAATTCATAAATTCAAGCATAAATCAATATAGATAAACTGAGAAATAGCTTATTAAACTGAAAATCAAAGTTACATAATCATTGTTCCACTCAAAGATCCGTTATAAGCCTAATAAAGAATTTAGTTCATAACTAATGAATTAAATACTGAATAAATAAAAGAAATTATCATCCTGATTACACAAATTGAAATTAGAGGAGAATAGTAATACACCACCCTTCTCGCCCTTCAAATCTGTAATCTTCGTGAAATCACTTCTCTTCTTTGTTCGTCCAAGATCTTGCTTTCAATTATCGCTCTCTAAGTGTGTGTTCACAATATCCAACACTTAGCATAAATTAATTCACTTCCGCTCCAACACCACCAATTCTAATCCATCTCCAACTCATCACATAGGAATTCTAATGGAAATAAAACTTCTAATCAAACGCAACATGTCTTTAGTCATAGAATCCCAAATACATGAAATAACCTCCTTGTCAACTCATAATATAAGCATATTACATAAAGAAGTTGTATCTCCCAACACCACTTAGCTTTGAGCAATTAAAAGTCAACCAGCTCCTGACTCGTATCGGCGCGCCCCGCGCTGGGTTTAACTTTAAGATAGCACGGCCCGCGCCGCTTGATTAGTAGATGCTCAAGCCACAGCGCGCCCTGCGCCGGTTTTACAGAATGTATAAATTTTTCTAGAATTTTCTTCCAATGCTAGCATCTTGATGTGCTCACTTCATATCCTAAAACAAAAACAAAAACCCATCAAAAGAAACATGAAATATTTAAAAAACTAACAATATAACAAGCTAAATGAAGATAAATCATAGGTTAAAAACCTACTCATCAACTGCCACTGCCCAAAACAAAAATTCTATCTAAAACATAAAATCACATCCAACCCAACTGAGAAATAGAAACAAGCAAAATCCATAAAGTGAAATAACTAATCCATTAAATTCCAACAAAAAACAAGATAAAGATTATGAAGTTTTACCAATTTGATTCTGGAGTCTACCATCCAACCGTCCAGTCGTCCATAGAGTGAAAGAACTCTAGAAGTTGCACCAGATATCGATTTCAAGACTTTCTCCCCGTTTTCGATACCTCCACCATTTATGATTTATGAAGCAAAAAAGTTGATGATCGTGGCTTGTGAAAATCAAGAAGGAGCTTTTTTTGTATGCATTTCAGTGCGGTCAAATTACTAAATTACTCCCACAAAAAATCTATTACATTATATATATATATATATATATATATATATATATATATATAACAATTGACCCCATAATATTACATGTAGCTTTGGCCCTGATTCCATAATCCACTATTATTTTTTGGGGAATTCCAAACCTATGGATAATATGCTCTTTTATAAAACCGTTAATCTCATTTGAGTTAGTAACCTTTAAAGGCGTTGTTTCGACCCACCTCGTAAAATAATCAGTAAAACTATAAAAGTATGTTCTTTCGAGGATGGAGGGTAAATTTTACTTATCAAAGCCATTGTCCATCCTCTGAAACACCATGGTTTAACAATCGGGTGTAGCTATTAGGCAGGTGCCCTCTGTATTGTGCTAACTTTTTTTGGTAGTTTTTTCATCTTTTAGTGTATTTGATGGACTCCACGGCATGCTTGTGTGTGTGGTGGTCGTCCGGATCATTTCTAGCACATTTGATAGGGTAGAACTCTCGACACCTCAACCCAATGTCAATATTTAGACGAGAACTTTGGTACAATCGATTAAGTAATGAAGTCTGTAATGCCCCAGAAAATTGAACCTTTTGTAAATACAATAATAATGAATAAAATAATATTAATTGTTATTATTATGAGTTAGTAGATGAATATCGTTCTATAACCTAAAAACATCAAAACATCGTAGTATTTTAACTACGTAAAGGAATTAAAGTGTTTGAATTTCCAAGACAATAATAAAAGCTTATCGATAAATTTTTCGAAAAACATTATTCATCGTTTTCCGCTCGGGAATTATTTTTGAACTTCCGAGAAATACGTAACGTTATAATATTAAGGTGAGATGGATTATGTAATAATAATTTAAGTATGGAAAACTCAATATCTCACATGCGGACTTAATTTAAGAACGTTAAGAATTAAAGTCTAATGAATGAACTTGTGTAATCTTGTAGGATGTGCAAGTCCATTAAGCATTAATGGACAAGCCCAAGAGGTAGTAATGATTAAGCCTAAGTGTTGATAATATGAAGCCATAGTAATTTAATGCAAGCCCAAAGACTAAGCCAAATTAATTACACTAAAGCCCAAGTATTGATCCATTGGCTAAATAGGATCCATGGGGCAACCCATAAGAGAGCTTAGTGACCAAGGGTTTAATGCGGAGGCCAAGTAATAAGTGTAATGGACAAGTAAAGAGAGTAGCTAGAAAGTTTACTTAGTTGTTAAGTAAAATGAATAGTAAGGAGGTTTATTAAGGAGGTGGGAGGACTTATGACCAAAGTACCCCACACTTAGAAAGCCTGTAAATAGCAAGCTTGTAATTCATTATTTGGTTGTTAGTTTTCATCCAAAACTAAACAACTTAAGTGTTAGAGAGAATAAGCACTTTGAAGCTTAACTTCTATTGTTAGATTTTCCAAGAAGAAGAAGGACTAGTTCATCAAGGGTAAGGCTCTTGTCATATATATCTTCCATCTCTATCATTATAGGGTGATAAGAGAAGTGTAACTTAACCAACATGTATGCTAAGAACACTTAAGAAATGGTTGATTAATGGACTTAAGCCAAATAAATAAGGAATAAGCAATTTAAACCTAAATAAGTTATGAACTTATGAAGAACGATGATGAACTTTTCATATGATTACCTTAAGAAGTTAGTAGGATTGATAAGATGTAAGTATGCTCCTTAAATGACTTAAATCAATAATAAGTCAAAAGGAAAGGAAATCTTGTATTGTAAAGATTATTAAGTTATGGACTTATAAGAAATAAGCCATAACCTAATTTAAAGATAAGTTGTTGATTTATGTAGGTTGAGATGTCTAGTTAATGAAATGAATCCATTTGTAATGATGAACAAATCGTTAGTAATGAAGTTTTGCTGGAATTCACACGATTGGACGATGATTGTCGAATTCGTAAAATTCTTGGAATTGAAGTCGAATTTTTTGTTTGAACTTGGAAACGTTAGTTTTCAATGGATACAAGTCATATTTGGAATTATAGAGTTGTAGACTCAAAAATGACCGGATTTTGACTTAGAACAAAGAAACGAGAGTTGAACATTCATGAACGTTTATCGTTTTCGTTAAAAATGAACTAATAGGTGCATTTTTTGCAAACAAAGTCAAATAGATAAACTTCTTGCATGAAAATATAGAGTATGTGATTTGTGAACTGTAGGTTCTTGAACGAGCCAATTCAAACTTATAATGAAGAAGTTACGAGTTTGGGAATCTCACAAAATAAAAAGTCTGTAAAAAACAATTTGGTGCACAGAGTTGGCGCCGCGGCGCTAACACAAGGCAAATTAGCCCGCGTCGCAGCGCCAAAATGGCCCTCAGCCCCTGGAAATGCGCGCCGTAGCGCGACCCATAACAAAGGGACTCGCGCCGCAGCGCCGAGTCTGATTTCTTAGCCTAGCATGTGACGCCGCAGCGCCAAACTTAAAATCTAGATAGCAAAGAATGGATACAAGTAAAACATGAATGGAAATTATTAATAATGAACTAAGGATTGCATATGAACGTAAGAATGACGTAACGGAAAGCCATAACCAATAATAACAAATCTAATACGTAATTAGATTTAGAAGAATGGTAAGATTCTTTAGGAACCATATATGTTTATTCATGACCTAATATGTTATGTGATGTTATCAACTACTGTAAAGACCTTAAAGACTTAAAGTGCACGTGTTATATCTGTAAGCAGACGCTAAAGGCAAGTACTCTAACCTTTGTTTCAGTTCAATATGGACGAGCTTTGTGATTCATGTATTCTTATGTATGAGTTAATGTCTGATGAAGTCAAAGCCAATTCTTTCGGCTAAACTTATGATATGTTGGATTCTTATAATCTATCAAAGTATTGACAATTATTTACCGAACTAATATTGGTGTGGTTTTCAAAAGAAGACTGAGTATGCTAAATTATTTTGTCATCAAACAACTTACGGACTTAGTGCCGGGATGTCTTTTTCAAAGTACTTATGAAATGCTCATGGTCTTGGACCGGAATTGATGTTTTACTGAATATTGTTGTTGTAAAACGTTTTGAATGAAAAGAAGTGCTATTTTGCATTATCGATAGTACTTCGTAACTATTGTTCAGTTATTGAAGATATGTGATTCCTATGTTTCAAGCATGCTAGTTTTATTAGAATTGTTGTACTTGCTGAGCTATTTAAGCTCACTCTTGCTTGAACCATATGAATGTAGCTAAGGTCGAACGGACCGATGAATCTGGCACGGATAAAGGGAAGGCGAAGGCGAACCCGTAGATTACTTATGTAATAGTATAGTTTTGTAAGAATAATATTTGATATTATGACATGGACGAATGTAACGGTTATAAAGAACCTGGGAAATGTTAATATTATTTTGAATATATAGACGACATATTCGTTCTTTTAAGACATTTCAATTGAATGTTTATGTGAACTGTAACACCGTGTAGCACCATCTGTCGGCTTCGAAGATACCCAGATTTGGGGGCGTCACAGGTTGGTATCAAAGCATTAGGTTATAAAACTTAAGGGGGGATTTAAACCTTAAGTCATAACCTTAAGAAAAGTCAAAGAATAAAAAATGTAAATTAACCTTATAAAAATGCATTATATATGTTATGTGTTTTTATTATCCTACCGACATGTACTAATCAAACGTGTTTGTGTTGTTGTAGATGTCAGGAAAAAATAGAGACGTACAGGTAGTCAGTGAAGGGTCGGTGAATCAGATAGAGATCATAATGAACCCCATAGCAGAAGATCCCGAGGTAGTAGTGGTTGAGTCTGGAGACTCAGAGAGCCTAGACCTCATGTCCGTGTTCGACGACATGCTAGAAAAAGAGGTGGAGGTGGTGTTCTTCAACCCAGTAACTATTGCAGTAGAGATGGCTCCGGGGGAGTCAATGATGTCACTTTTCATGTCATTATTAGATAGAAACATCCATTACTATCAAGAGGTTAAGGAGCTAAAAGTAGAGCTCCAGGTGGTAATAGAAGATAAGATGGACGTGGAGTCCATGTGGGAACAGGAGCATGATGAGAGAGTTTTGGCCAAGGAGAAGGTCCATGAGCTAAAACAGGAGGTCTTTGAGCTCAGGGGGGAGCTAACGACCAAGAAGAAAAAGATAGGGAGAATGTCCTATATCAAAAGGAGTTCTCAGGCGTACTTCCAACTGCAGGCAGCTGGTTATCCCGTAGAAACAGGGCAGACGCGGCATACTATCAGCTGTGATATTATTATCGGTCTTGCCAAGGCGGATTTTGAGAATGCCTTAAGGCAGATGTGATCTATTATTAAATAGAGTAGATTAGATATGTAAATATTATGTATCTAGTAGTGACGTAAAACCCTCTTTTGCATAACAAAGGGTAGTCTTTTGTAAATCCCAATTTTTGGAAAGTAATTGCGGGAATGTAATGTAATCAGCTTAGGCTGTGTAATGTAACCGATGTAGTGTTATACTACGATGAATCAATATAAGTTTCTTTTTCGGAACATGATGAGTAATGAATGTTTAAGTTATTGTTTAAAATTGAATAATAACTAACTAACAAGAAATGAATAATAACGAAATGTGTTATTTATTATAACAGCAAAATGCCGCCAAGAAGAGTACCACGTAATCAAGGTACGAACGTAAATCAACCGGAGGGAGGTCCGGTTAACCCCATGCAGGAGTTTGTAAATATTTTAACCGTAACGTTTAATAGATATGGGGCTAACATCCCCGTAAATCCTGGTGTAGTATGAACTACTACGTTTAAGGATTTTAAAAGCATGGGTCCGCCGGAGTTCAAAGGAACTACGGACCCTATTGAAGCCCAAATGTGGGTAATAGAAATTGAGAAGGAATTTGTGATAGCAAATGTTGAAGAGGCTCAGAATGTTGCCATTGCAACCTACATGATGAAGGGAGAGGCCAACTTTTGGTGGGAGGCCAATCAAGCTAGGGCCGGGATAGAGGTTCTAATATGGGTGAGGTTCAAGGAGATATTCTTTGAGAACTAATTTCCCACGAGCATGCAAGGAAGGATGGAGATGTGGTTTCTAGACTTGAAGCAAGGGGACATGACGGTTCCCCAATATGCCGCCAAGTTTAATGAACTGGCGAGGTTCGCTCCACACCAAGTGGACACCGAGGTTAGAAAGGCACGATGGTTCGAGCACGACATGAAACCCTAGCTCTATAACCACATATCCGTGTTCCAAAGTACTTCTTTTAGAACCATATTAGAGAAGGCAATAATCGCCGAAGGTGGTAGCGAGGCGTTGAGCCAATACCACAACGACAAGAAGAATAAGGGGAAAGTTGATGGGGGAGTGAAGTTCGAGGGAACCAGCGGGAGTGGCGAAGGGTATAAGCGGAAGGTGGTTAGATCTATAAATACCAAAGTGAAATAAGGAGACCCAAAGAGAAGGATGGAGGCCTACAAGACCTGTGCGAAGACTCATTTAGGAGTCTATCTCAAGGGTAATGCCGTGTGTTACAATTGTGGACAGGAGGGGCACATTGCGCCGAACTGTCCAACTCCGAAGAAGAACCACGGATTCTTTGTGTGTGGGTCAACTGACCACATTGAAAAGAACTGCCCGAAGAAGGGGACGGATGGGACTAAGGGCGCCAATAGTGGTAAGTTAACTATTGGGGGTCCAGCGCAGCCGGGTAGGCCGATGGCCCATACCTTTAATATGACCGTCCAAGATACGATGGCCTCAGGGGACGTAGTCGCAGGTATTATTTCAATCAACGACCTAAATGCATACGTGTTGTTTGACTCGGGTGCTACTTGTTCGTTTATCGCATATGATTTTTCTAGACGATTAGGATTACTTCCCGAAAAGTTGCCTATACCTTTAAATATTGAGGTAGCAAACGAAGAGATAATTCCTGTTGAAGATATTCACAGGAGTTGTTGCGTAGACATTCGGGGTTGTAAATTATTGGTAGATTTGATACCGATAATGTGGCGACCCCAAATTCGGGTACTTGCAAGCTGAACTCGGTTCTCCACGATACCATTTCTTTAAGCTGAATAATACTAAATGATAATATAATTCGAACTTAATTTACATACATCAAAGTTTACTTCCCCAGGTACGTGACCTTCAAATACATTTCTTACAATACATGAATAGAAACCAATACAACTATAACCATTAACTCATAATACAACTTATTCAAACAGCTTTCCTTTCCCCTTGTTTGTGCCTGAGCCTTCAGGTTGCTCATACATAACTGAAAATGTTTAATTTAAGCAAGGGTGAGCATTTGAGTGCCCAGCAAGTAATAACAATTATATATATAAGCTGAAAGAATATAAGTATTCTCTTTGTATAACACTTCTACAACGAATCGAAAGTTGTGAAGCAATTTGTACTGATAAAAAATTCACATAACAACTCTCTTTCAAATTCTTGAAATTAGGCTCTGGCTCTACCCATGAATAGGGTTTAAAAAACATACCATGAACATTGTTTTTCATTTTCGAAAAGGTTTAGCATAAATTCATCCGTAAACCGCTCTGTCTTACGGGCACGGAGGGTGATCAGCCCTGTTGTACCCTGTATTGATCAATACTACATAACTTGAACGAAATTCATCGCTCACTCTGTCCGCCTTGGGCGCAAAAATTTTCCCATTTAGGGATGTTCATACATGTCTGGTTCCAAACCCGAAGGTTTTTAATCTTGCTCAACAATAATATGTAATTCAACATATATGTATACGGGTAATTGACAAAGGTGTATCAACATGTGAATAAATGCCATAATTATCCAAGTGGGGACACTTGTATAACCATTTAGAAATCAATGAACAGAATATATATCTGAGCTAACATGTTGATAATCATAGCGTACATAATCTGTACAGGAATAGAAAGGAATTCTGAAACTCTCTTACTCATGTCCATTGCATAAAGAAAATGCAAAGGTAAGATACTTGCCTGATTTGCTGATTACAAATCTCAACTTAGGTTTTATCTCTTTATCACAACCTATCAATAATCAGATCATTCGTTCGATTAGAACAATATATCATAACACATAGTACTGTCTATTACAGTCAGCACATAGTCTAATCATGTCATCACATAGTCGTAGTGATCATACTTTTAGTTCATATTCTATACTTGAAATATTTTTATACATTTTTCAAATATCTCATCCATGTTCTTACAGTAGTCTTTTCTTTCTTTTATAAGGTCTGACATTTGTCGGCGTATCGACGGCATTATCGGGTAAATACTGAGTCTAAGACTCTTATTCTGTACTTCAACATCTATAAATATCAGACATTTTATTTTTTAATCATTTTCGGAATTTTCCAGAAATTGAAAAATTTTAAAATGATTCAAATCTATCTCTAAAAGGATCTAAAATGACATAACTGTCATTATGATTGTTCATCATCAAATCATGAACATAACCGGTTCTCAAGTCAGCTAGTTTGACTGGATATAACTTTCAAACATCGGAATCATAATTAAATGATTTAAACATTAACAATTCCATTATCATTAATAATTAATTTATATTAAACTATTAATGAAATCATTGCCAAAATATAAAAGTTATTTATAATAACTCAAACTATTTTTAAAAAACTTATATTACCCTTAAATGATTTTTAAAATAATTAAAATCATTTTTAAATAATTACCATTAATATTTAAATATTAATGTACTATTTATCCAAATATTAAAAGTCATTAATTATAACTTAAAATATTTTTAAATCCTTAATATCCTTTTTAAATGATTTGTAAATAAATAAAACTATTTTTAAACTATTTATTTAATAATAATTATTAAATAAACTAAATATCATTAATATTATCTTAATATCATTAATATTAAATTATTAATGAAATTATCCTTTAAATATTAAAAGTTATATTTTATAACTTAAAATATCTTATTTTCATTTAAAATGATTTTTATAATACTAAAATCATTTTTAAACTAAATTATTTAATATAATCATTAAATAACTTTAATATCATTAATATTAATTAATTGATGAAATTCATCATAAAATATTAAAAGTCATGGAAAATAACTTAAAATGTTTTCTTATACCATAAAATAATTTTTCATGATTTTTCATGAATTAAAACTATTCTTAAATCATTTATTTAATATTATAATTAAATAAATAAATACCTTTTATATTCCAAAAATATTAAATATTTATGAAATATACTGAAAATAATTAAATATTATTTTTCGGACTTTAAAATAATTTTTCAGAATTTATTTGGTATTTTTAATAATTAAAATCTAATTTTTCTAATTTTGAAATTAATTTTCGAAAAATTACATAATTAACCGTCGCTAAAGGCCCCTATAGTGACAGAAGTGTCACTATAGGTGTTCTTGAGCCTACCCAGATTTCCTAAGGCAGAACCGAGTGGGCTACTTTGACCATGAATAACTCTCTGGTCTTAACGCTTTTGGACAATCTATAAATTGGAACTTGTAGAGGAAGTACCAGACTATAAGTATCAACAATCATAACGTTTAAAAAACATCAGATCTGGGAGAAAATGTCCATCAACGTAGTTGTCAGAGCTGTTCTTCGTGAAGAACAGTTTGAGGTGCCTACTTTGGACCTCTATAACTTGTTGATAGTGTAACATTTTTGTGATCTATCACTTCTAGTGTGTAGAAAACATGTAGGAATACAACTTTAAACCTTAATATCAACATAATAACATCCGATCTAACCAAAAATCGCCGGTCAAAGTACAACACGGAACTTGTTCATGAAAAATCTGGTTTCGCTAGTTTGGCAGTTTCGGTCAACCATGTTTGACCGATTATATCTCCTAATATACAACAGATCTTGACTTGATTCTTTTTGAATATTAAAGACCACATATCAGGCTACATGTTAAAAGTTTTAAACATCACGAATCATGATCGAGGAAGGATCAATGGTCCCTTACATTTGACTGTCAGACCACAGATTCGGTTTTTCCAACTTGCTTAAATCTTTGATTTTGAGCACTTTGATGTTATGGGTCCTGAAATTAACAACTTATAACATTAATTAACATCTTATTACACAACTTTAAACAATCAATTGCATCAATTAACATCGAATCGAAGGATTTCTAGAATTTAAGGTTTCCTACCTTTTCAAGCTTGATTTTTGATTTCTGACTTTTTGATGCTTCTGATTTGTTGTTTGTGATGGTTGGGCTTTGATTATGAGGTTATGGGTAAGAAAATTTCGGAGGTTTGGTCTAGAGAGAGTGTGTCTAGAGAGTTTAGAAAATATTAGAGTGTGTTTGCATTATTTCTCCTTCAATCTCTATATATAGACCCTTAGATTGCCTTGGATGCTGGTATGGCTGGCAATTATTGAGCTCAAAGGATAATAATAGAGTGGTTGGCCGGATTTTTGGTGATTGGTAACACAAAAATGCACAATTAATGCACTAAGATGGACAAAAAGGGTAAAATGGTCATTTCCCCTCTCTTTAATCTATATAAAAATATATTAGATACATTGGATGCTACACTTGATTGATTTCCATTGATTTCTAGCTGATAAGAGGGTGGGGTAGTGATGTTGGCCATTAATTATGCAAGATTCTAGCAACAATGTAACTAATAATACACTAATAAACCAAAAGGGTATTTTGGTAATTTTGCATAAAATTTCAAGGGCATTTTTGTACATAGCAATTAAATGTAATATTTAATCACTAGATGATAATTCTTATCATTTACCAATTACTTTCTATCCTTTGGTAAATTAAAACATTTATACATTAACATCGTAATTAAACCCGATAATTTAAAATTAGGGTTTTCGATTGAAAATTTAGGGTTTTATAATTAGGATTTCTTAACGTCATCAATTTGGGTTTCCTAATTGACCATTAGGGTTCTCTAATTATCTGTGTATATTTTAACACAGTCATTACGGTCTCTAACTTCAACCGATTAGGGTTGTAATAATTACGATTTGTCCTAATTATCGGCGTAAAAATAGTAATTAGGGTTTTCTTCTAATTACCGACATCTTATACACAGTAACCTTCATATAACACATTCGCTACTCAGTTATATCTCATAACTGAGTTTCATAATTAGGATTTCACAACACGGTAATATGTTATGACCTAATTGGCCGTCATTACACAATATTATCTGTCCGCACATACACAGTACATAATTATAGTACTGAAAATCATTATAACAATAATATAATATTACTATTCTCATCTCTTGATCATAATCCCAATCCAGGGTTTTGGATCTCATATCTGACTTTTCTTTCGCATATCAAGTTAAAATACTTGATTTAAATATTCTGAACAATTCATATAATAAAATATTTGTTATATAAATCTAACTATCACTTCATATATTATTTCCAATCATGTTTTCATGGAAAATAATTAATAAAAATATTTCTGCTTACAGAAATTAATTACCATAAAAATATAATTTGTAGTAATTAATTATTCCAAAATTATTTCTAATTTTCAAGTAATAAATATATTCGCATTTATCGTTCACATTACTAGACACTTATTCTCGTCATTAAATAAAAAAAATATACGCAAAATTTCTTATTTATTTTATATAGGAAATCTCGGGTTATTACAGATAAAGTTAGGAGAATTCGACGTAATCCTCAGAATGGATTGGTTGGTTAACCATGGGGCAATTATAGATTATCAGAAGAAATGCATAAATATTATAACGTTAAGACAACCTCATGTAGTATTTTACGGTAATAAATTATCGGGACGTTCGTGTTGTCTTACCATGACACAAACTAGGAAACTTTTGAGGAAGGGGTGTGTAGGTTATATGTGCCATTTTGTTGATAACCAGAGAGTGGGAGCAACCATGGAACAAATACCGGTAGTGAGTGAATTCATGGATGTATTTCCAAGTGAATTGACGGGTCTTCTACCGGATAGGGAGACCGAGTTCATAATAGACATTGTGCCAGGAGCGGCACCAGTTTCCAGGGCACCGTATCGTATGGCGTCGGTGGAGATGAAGGAGTTGATGGTGCAGTTGCAAGAACTGTTGGACAGGAAGTACATACAACTGAGTGTTTCTCCATGGGGAGTACCGATACTGTTTGTCAAGAAGAAGGACGAATCGTTAAGACTTTTTATCGACTATCGAGAGTTGAATAAGTTAACGATAAAGAATAAGTATCCATTGCCCAGGATCGATGGTCTTTTTGATCAGTTAAAAGGGGCAAAATATTTTTTCAAAATAGATTTAAGGACGGGGTATCATCAGCTGAAGGTTAGAAATGAAGACGTACCAAAGATGGCATTCAGGACTCGTTATGGTCATTAAAAGTTTCTGGTGATGTCATTTGGGTTGACTAATGCACCAGTTGCATTTATGGATATGACGAATAAAGTGTTCAAACAATATTTGGACAAGTTCGTCGTGGTGTTTATTGATAATATTCTAGTCTATTCTAAGATGCCAGAAGATCATGCTGAACACCTAAGAATAGTGTTGGAAACACTAAGGAAGGAGAAGTTATATGCGAAGTTCACTAAGTGTGAATTTTGGTTAAAGAGAGTACCGTTTTTAGGTCATGTCATTGACCATGAGGGGATTTTGGTAGATCCAGCGAAGGTGGAAGCCGTAATGAATTGGGAACAACCAAAAACGCTGACTGAGGTGTAGAGTTTCCTAGGGTTAGCGGGTTACTATCAGAGATTCGTCCAGAATTTTTCGAAGATAACTACTCTGTTGACTAATTTGACAAGGAAGACGGTAAAGTACGCGTGGACTGAGAAATACGAGGACAGTTTTTTATAATTGAAGAAGAGGTTAAGTGAAGCGCCTATTTTGTCATTACCCGATGACACATGAAATTTCGTAGTTTATAGCGATGCTTTGAATAGAGAACTTGGTTGCGTGCCCATGCAGCATGGGAAGGTCATTGCGTATGCATCTAGGCAGTTGAAGGAATATGAGAAAGTTTACCCTGCTCATGATCTGGAACTGGCCGTGGTAGTGTTTGCTTTAAAGATATGGCGACATTATCTTTACGGGGAAAAGTGTGAGATATACACGAACCACAAGAGTCTAAAATATATCTTCTCATAGAAGGAGTTGAATATGAGATAGAGGAGATGGCTAGAGTTGATAAAGGATTACGACAGTGAAATCCTGTATCACCCTGGAAAAGCCAATGTAGTTATCGATGCCTTAAGTTGAAAGGGTCGGGAAAAGTTATCTATGTTAATGACTCAAACTGAGTTAATAACAGAAATGGCTAGGATGGAGATAGAGGTGAAGATGCCGAGTGAAACAGGACAGAGATTGTTTACGACGGAGACCCAATCTACCATCGTAGAGAGAGTCAAGGAGGTGCAACTCAAAACTGATGAGTGTGATCAGATGAAGAAGCAGTTAACCACTGAAAAAGATTTAAAATACAGTCTTGATAATGAGGGATTATTAAGATTTGAAGGAAGAATTTGGGTTCCAAATGAGACAGAATTAAAGGAGCAAGTGTTACAAGATGTTCACAGTTCAAGATACTCGATTCATCCTGGTAGCACTAAGATGTATCAAGACCTTCGACAGAGTTTTTGGTGGCCGAACATGAAGGGAGATATAGCAGAGTATGTGAGTAGGTGCTTGACTTGTCAGAAAGTTAAGGCCGAACATCAACGACCAAGTGGCTTGTTACAGTCATTGGAGATTTCAGAGTGGAAATGGGAGCATATTACAATGGACTTTGTGGTGGGACATCTGACTACTCAGAAGGGGTACGATGCGATTTGGGTAATAGTGGACCGGTTGACCAAGTTGGCTCACTTTTTCCCAATTCGAGTTAAGTATAATCTAGATTAGTTATCTAAACTTTATGTTAAGGAAATTATTTCCAGACATAGGGTACTAGTTTCGATTGTGTTAGATCGTGACCCACGATTCACATCGAACTTTTGGAGAAGTCTACAAGAGCAGTTTGGGACGCAGTTGAAGTTGAGTACGACATATCATCCATAAACTGATGGATAGAGCGAGAGGACAATTCAGACGTTAGAAGATATGTTAAGATCTTGCGTCATGGATTTCAAGGGTAGTTGGGATGATCATCTACCATTAGTAGAGTTTACGTATAACAACAGTTATCATGCAAGCATAGGTATGCCACCTTACGAAGCCTTGTATGGAAGGAAGTGTCGAACACCATTGTATTGGGATGAAGTGGGAGAACGCCGAATGCTAGGACCCGAGTTGGTGCAACAAATAGCGGATATAGTAAAGCTAATACGAATGCGATTGGTGGCAGCTCAAGACAGACAGAGGAAGTTTACAGATTTGCATCGAGTAAATAAGGAGTTTGAAGTAGGCTCGTATGTATTTCTAAAAGTATCTCCTTGGAAAAAAAAGATACGCTTTGAAAAGATGGGAAAGTTAAGTCCCAGGTTTATAGGACCTTTTGAAATATTAGAAAAAGTGGGAGGGGTAGTTTACGTGGTAGCGTTACCTCTAGACCTAGAACAAATACATAACGTATTTCACGTATCTGTATTACGACCTTATAAACCTCATTACAAAAATGTAATAGAGTATGAGCCGATTCATATCGAGAAGGACTTAACCTATGAGGAAGTGCCAATTCAAATCATCGATCGAAAGGAGCAAGTTCTTTGGAACAAAGTTATATCGTCTGTAAAGGTGTTATGGAAGAAGCACGATGTCGAAGAAACAACGTGGGAATTGGAAGAAAAGATGAAGAAGAATTACCCTCATTTGTTTGTGTAATTTTTTTTATTTTTTTTGCGAGATTCTGGGGACAAAATCCTTATAAGGGGGAGAGAGTGTAACGCCCCAAAAAATCGAACCTTTTGTAAATACAATAATAATGAATAAAATAATATTAATTGTTATTATTATGAGTTAGTAGATGAATGTCGTTCTATAACCTAGAAACATCAGAACATCATAGTATTTTAACTACGTAAAGGAATTAAAGTGTTTTAATTTCCAAGATGAAAATAAAAGCTTTCCAATAAATTTTTCGAAAAACACTATTCATCGTTTTCTGCTCGAGAATTATTTTTGAACTTCCGAGAAATACGTAACGTTATAATATTAAGGTGAGATGGATTATGTAATAATAATTCAAGTATGGAAAACGCAATATTTCGTATACGGACTTAATTTAAGAACGTTAAGAAATAAAGTCTAATGAATGAACTTGTGTAATCTTGTAGGATGTGCATGTCCATTAAGCATTAAGGGACAAGCCCAAGATGTAGTAATGATTAAGCCTAAGTGTTGATACTATGAAGCCATTGTAAGACTCCAAATTATTAATAAATGAAATTTAATTCCTCTATTTATTATTTTGAAATAGTAAGGGTTGATTTGATTAATGTGGTTAGTTATGGGTAAAATGCGCAAATATTTTAAATAAGCAAATGGTTATAAAATACTCATTGTTGTCGGGGAATATTCGTTTGGTCATGGAATATTCTTACTGTCGGGGAATATTCGTACGACGGCATAGCCTTGTGTGGGTCCATAACGGAAAGCAATTGAATGAAGAAAACGAGAAGTATAAGTTGTTTATAAATAACGGCATAGTTGTTACCATTAATACTGTTGGAATACCCGGTGGTTAAAACACAGTAATACGCGTTGTTGCACAGTAGCACACGGTATTGTACCAATTATTGATTCTTACGTAAGAAGACACTACTCAATAATTGTTACATTAATTACTGTTTAGTATTTTATTTTATTGATTCAATAATTGCTGCGTTGATATTTTATATTACTGTTATTTCAATAATTGTCACTACAAAGTATTTTCCATTATCGAAGCAATAATTCATATTATCTGAATAATATTATTAGAAAACATTATTGGCAATGTCTTGAAAGTTCTGTCTAAGGAGAGGTTTGGTCACCTAATTGCGCGCCAGTAAGGAGAAATTCTTATTGGAAAGCCCCTCTTTCCTGGGAACGACCTGGTTGCCAGTACTGTGATTCTGTAATATTTTTTGTGAATAATTAATTATTAATTTATATGATGAGAAAAATATAGATTTTATGTGCATATAGATGGAGAAAATTTTTAATGTGACAATTGTTAAAAATTAATATTTTATCTTTTTCTTATAAAATAATTCATTTAAATATATTATTTTAATAATATATTAATGATGATATTTTTACAATGAATGTGGGATATATGAGTATATGAGGAGGAAGAGTATTTTTGTTGGATTAAATTATTAACACATGTTTTGTGTGTCGGTGGACCCTATTTCTTGACTGAAATTTGATTATACCCTGTAAAATTGTCCGTTTATGGATTTCAGTCAATTTCTGTTTGGAATTTGGAAAAACATTCTTCTGCAAAGTTGTAGAGAATTGAATTTCCTATAAAAAGTCGCAAGATTCGAATTTTGTGATAAAAGGGCTATTTATTATAAATTATTGAAGTTCTGAAGTTCTGAAATAATTGATTTTTGGAAGTTTTATTTATTTTTATTAATAAAAACGTTTTTTGTATGTTATGGGCATCTTTAACATGTGCATGGTGACTGAATTCAGATTCAAGATGTGGGCGTATGAATTTTGTTTATATATAATATTATTATATTCAATTTTCTGCTTTGGTGTTCTATGCAATTTCCTATAAATAGGGTGCTTAGGTTAGAATTGAAAATTACACCAGAAACTAAAGATTTCTCTCTCTTTCTCTCTCTATAATATCGAGCGTATTTTATGAGTATTTTAGTACTTTGAGTATTACTATACAGTGTAAGTTATTTCAGCACTATATCCAGTATTCCAGTCAAAAGTACTATTCTTTCTGAGGTAAGGGATGTTATTTTATTCAAAAATGATATTATTTCTTTAATATCATTATGCCGAAATATTAGTTAGAACTTTTTATTAAATTTGGAACTTTTTTATGTCGGGGTTACTATTTATGAGTTACTATTCATGCGTTACTATTCACGAGTTACTATTCATGAGTTACTATTCACGAGTACTTTTCACAAATCATGATGATATTTTTTGTGAAATTTCTATCTTTTAGTGTCGGAGTTACTATTCACGTATACGACACTATTCACGAATACCACACTATTCACAAAAAAATTAAATTTTCTTTTATGTGTCCAAGATCGTCTGTTATGATTCCAATCTTGGATTGGATCTATGTTTTGGTCTTCAATCTTGAATTTTACTCCACTCTAATTATTTATGAAGTATTTTTGAACTTGGATTATGTATAGTACGATTCCTTAATATTTGTTCTTTTGTTTCACTAGATTCATTTTCTTTAAAATATTTTTCATCATCCTCAGTCCTAAATGATGATACTGAATATCTTTGGCCTGTAGTGCAAAGATGAATGATTTTATAATGAATATCTTTGGCCCATAGTGAAAAGATGAACAGGTGTTTAGATGAACATGACCAACTGATGAATATCTTTGGCCCGTAGTGCAATGATGAACAGCTGTTTAGATGAACATGACCAACTGGTGAATATCTTTGGCCTGTAGTGCAAAGATGAATATTTGATTTATGATGTATATTGATTGATGTTACAAGGATAAAATATCGATGATGGACTTTTAAATTCATAGATGATAGTAGATTTCATTCTCTACTTAACTCTTCTAATGAATTGTTGTTTCCGCTACAGTTGTTGATCTAAAACTTGTTGTCTATTGTATTCTATCAGATTTTTCCCTGTTGAAGACTAAGGATAATTTGTTGTATATTATCTTAGTCATAATATTCTTTACTGGGCTAGTTGAGCTCACCTTTTTCCTTTTTGTTCCATTTTTCTTCTCAGGAGACGAGAATATAGCGGGAACTAGTTGGGGTGTGGAGTAATGGTTCAAGACAGTTGTTTTAGTAGTCCTCACTATTTTGTAAAATAGTGTATCAATAATTGTAATGAGGACTTATTTGAGTGTGGATATTGTCTAGAAGACAATATTTGTATTTAAACTCACAGTTTATGTGTTGTTGTATTTTGCACAACAATTGTATTAATGAAGTTGTAGTTGTTTCTGTACCATGTATTTGGCGACTCAGAATGGGTGATGTATACCTATTTTGGGGGCATCACAGTTGGTATCAGAGCTTAGGGATATGATCTCTGGCGGAGATCGGGGAATAAAACTATGAGGGGAGAGACGAGTAAATCCTTCGCTAGTGTGTCCTACCTAAGCTTATTTGTTGATCAGTCATAATATAGGGGTATTATATGATTTGTTAATTTGTTTAATTAACCCTTATTTTATGGCAGTATTTAAGAATGTCGACTGAGAATGTTAACAGTGGAGTAAATGAGACCGTGGAGAAAGCTTTAGTCACCAACCAGGCTAATGTGATGTCAGGCGAAGAAGGAATTAGAGATATCCATGTGGTGGGTGAAGAATTGATAGTTGCACCTGAGATAGTCGTAGAGGTAACAGCTGAGAGTGAGGAAGAAGAGGAAGAAGAGGTACCTGAGGAGAATTTATTAGAGGTATTTTATGATCAAAATGTAGAATTGAAAAATCGTATTCATGAGTTAGAAGAGCAGGCTGAAGAACGGCAGGCGGTCGTGGAGCAAAAGGATGCAACGATTCAAGCTTGTGTTACCCGATATATGATGCTTGAACGGAAGCACTCTTTGGCAGAGTATAAGATGATAAAGCTGGAAACTGAGCTGAAAGAAGAAATAACTGAACGAGTGAGAATAAATGATGCATGGGTAAAAGCCGCACGTAGCGTTGATATTGTGCAAAGAGATGTCTGATCTAAGAAGAGAAGATTTAACGATGACGAGAAGACGTCGGCAGCAGCACCAGCACCAACAACAAATTATAGGGGAAAAGAACGACCGCCTGTTAGATGATACAAATACGGAGAGGAGGGACACATAAGTCCAAACTCTTCACAACCTTCCAAGGTATGTTTTAGTTGTGGAAAAGATGGTCACATAGCTCGATTTTGTCCTGTAGCGAAATCAAGTCCAGCTGGAACGGTGGCACCAAAGGCGGATACGAAAAAGACAAAGTCAACGGTTCCTGGAAGAGCATTTGTCGTGACCGGTCAGAAAGTGAGTAACCCGAACGAAGTTAGCACGGGTTAGTTAATTATAAATTCTTATGAATTTTATAACTTATTAGATACCAGTTCTACCCATTCATTTATCTCTCCTACTTATACTCAACGTTTAAACTTGACTCCGGGGAAAATTAGACCTTGACTTATCTATTGAAACTCCGTTAGGAGAAACTTTCATCACATCCACTATTTATAAATCTTGTTTGATCCAAGTTGGCACCATCACATTACCTGTCGACCTTATTTCTTTAAAGATACTTGATTTTGATGTGATTTTGGGGATTGATCGATTAACTACTCATCATGCCAAAATTGATTGCTTTTGTAAGGTTGTTAGTTTTCATATTCCTAAGCAACCTGTTATTCGAATTCAAGCAACCAAACCATTAAAGACAAACACTTGCATATCAAGCCATAAAGTCATTCGTTTATTGAAAAACGGATGTTAAGTTTTCTTAGCCCATGTTATGGATTTGAACAAAAATATATCAGATTTGAATGATATTTCTATTGTTAGTAAATTTCCTGATGTATTTCTTGAAGAATTTCTTGACCTACTCCCAGAGTGTGATATTGAATTTTGTATCGACTTTGAACCCGGTACAAAATCCATTTCTAAAATCTCATATAGAATGGCTCCTATTGAGCTTCAGGAGTTAAAAACCTAACTACAGGAGTTGGTACCTTAGCCTCTATCTGGTGACTTCCTTTGTGGAATGCACCAAAGCCACAATCTCTATAGGGGATGCCATATTCGTGCGATAGTACACTGATAGGTGTCATTGTGACGTGCTATCCAAGGTTGGGATATGAGTCACAGTTGAGAGCAACCTAAGTCAGTAATCGAAATACGTAGCTTTCTAGGCTTAGTTGGTTATTATCGGAGATTCGTTAAAGGATATTCTCGAATCGCTATTCCATTAACGCAGCTGACTCGTAGAGATACAAAATTCAAATGGAGCAAAGAATGTGGGAAGAGCTTCGAAGAACTCAAGAGGAGACTCATTTCAGCACATGTTCTGACCATACCATCCTGGAAAAGCGAACGTGGTTGCTGACGCATTGAGCAGAAGACCGTATACGTTTACAAGTACGAATATACGAACCTACGTGAAGATAGTAAATATACGATTAGAATTGACTTTAATCGATAAATTTAAAGATGCTCATGCTACAAACCTGGAGTTGATGAATATGAAGAAGAAGATGCAAGAAGTCGTTATTCCAAAAGCGAGAATCGACGATGTGAGGAAAGCTCAAACCTTCGATTTATTATTCCATTTAAAATCCTCGATCGAATAGGAACTATGGCTTATAGACTCATTTTACCGCCAAGTATGACGCGTGTTCATAACGTTTTTCACGTATCAATGTTACGTAAATATGTGGACGACCCGAACCATGTTATTGAGTTAGAACCGGATGAGATAGCCGAAGACTTAACGTATGAAGAGGTACATGTCAAGATTTTGGATAGGAAAAGAGCATGTCCTACGTACGTCAATTTCGAGGACGAAATTTCATAAGGAGGGGAGGTTGTAAGACCCCAAATTATTAATAAATGAAATTTAATTCCTCTATTTATTATTTTGAAATAGTGAGGGTTGATTTGATTAATGTGGTTAGTTATGGGTAAAATGCGCAAATATTTTAAATAAGCAAGTGGTTATAAAATACTCATTGTTGTCGGGGAATATTCGTTTGGTCGTGGAATATTCTTACTGTCGGGGAATATTCGTACGATGGCATAGCCTTGTGTGGGCCCATAACAAAAAGTAATTGGATGAAGAAAATGATAAGTATAAGTTGTTTATAAATAACGGTGTAGTTGTTACCGTTAATACTGTTGGAATAACCGGTGGTTAAAACACAGTAATACGCATTGTTGCATAGTAACACACGGTATTACACCAATTATTGATTCTTACGTAAGAAGGCACTACTCAATAATTGTTACAGTAATTACTGTTCAGTATTTTATTTTATTGATTCAATAATTGTTGCGTTGATATTTTATATTACTGTTATTTCAATAATTGTCACTACACGGTATTTTTCATTATCGAAGCAATAATTCATATTATCTAAATAATATTATTAGAAAACATTATTGGTAATGTCGATAAAGTTCTGTCTAAGGAGAGGTTAAGTCACCTAATTGTGCGCCAGTAAGGAGAAATTCTTATTGGAAAGCCCACTCTTTCCTGGGAACGGCCTGGTTTCCAGTACTGTGATTCTGTAATATTATTTGTGAATAATTAATTATTGATTTATATGATGAGAAAAATATTAATTTTATGTGGATATAGATGGAGAAAATTTTTAATGTGACAATTGTTAAAAATTAATATTTTATCTTTTTCTTATAAAATAATTTATTTAAATATATTATTTTAATAATATATTAATGATGATATTTTTACAATGAATGTGGGATATATGAGTATATGAGGAGGAAGAGTATTTTTGTTGCATTAAATGATTAACACATGTTTTGTGTGTCGGTGGACCCTATTTCTTGACTGAAATTTGATTATAGCTTGTAAAATCGGCCGTTTATGGATTTCGGTCAATTTCTGTTTGGAATTTGGAAAAACTTTCTTCTGCAAAGTTGTAGAGAATTGAATTTCCTATAAAGAGTCGCAAGATTCGAATTTTCTGATAAAATGGCTATTTATTATGAATTATTGAAGTTATAAAGTT
Organism: Panax japonicus; assembly: GCA_020205505.1. NCBI lineage: Eukaryota > Viridiplantae > Streptophyta > Magnoliopsida > Apiales > Araliaceae > Panax > Panax japonicus. The sequence goes on along the minus strand of CM035107.1, from coordinate 17,361,722 downwards.
CCGAAATAATTGATTTTTGGAAGTTTAATCTATTTTTATTAATAAAAATGTTTTTATATATTGTGGGCATCTTTAACATGTGCATGGTGGCTGAATTCAGATTCAAGATGTGGGCGTATGAATTTTGTTTATATATAATATTATTATATTCAATTTTCTGCTTTGGTGTTCTAAGAAATTTCCTATAAATAGGGTGCTTAGATTAGAATTGAAAATCACACCAGAAACTAAAGATTTCTCTCTCTTTCTCTCTCTATAATATCGAGCATATTTTGTGAGTATTTTAGTACTTTGAGTATTGCTATACGGTGCAAATTATTTCAGCACTATATCCAGTATTCCAGTCAAAAGTACTATTCTTTCAGAGGTAAGGGATGTTATTTTATTTGAAAATGATATTATTTCTTCAATATCATTATGCCGAAATATTAATTGGAACTTTTTATCAAATTTGGAACTTTTTCAAGTCGGGGTTACTATTCATGAGTTACTATTCACGAGTTACTATTTACGAGTACTATTCACGAAGCATGATGATTTTTTTGTGAAATTTTTGTCTTTTAGTGTCAGAGTTACTATTCACGTATACGGCACTATTCACGAATACCACACTATTCACAGAAAAATTAAATTTTCTTTTCTGTGTCCAAGATCGTCTGTTATGATTCCTATCTTGGATTGGATCTATGTTTTGGTCTTCATTCTTGAATTTTACTCCACTCTGATTATTTATGAAGTATTTTTGAACTTGGATTGTGTAGAGTACGAATCCTTAATATTTGTTCTTTTGTTTCACTAGATTCATTTTCTTTAAAATATTTTTCATCATCCTCAGTCCTAAATGATGATATAACTGAATATCTTTGGCATGTAGTGCAAAGACGAATGATTTTATAATGAATATCTTTGGCCCGTAGTGCAAAGATGAACTGGTGTTTAGATGAACATGACCAACTGATGAATATCTTTGGCCCGTAGTGCAAATATGAACAGGTGTTTAGATGAACATGACCAACTGGTGAATATCTTTGGCATGTAGTGCAAAGATGAATATTTGATTTATGATGTATATTGATTAATGTTATAGGGATAAAATATCGATGATGGACTTTTAAATTCATAGATGATAGTATATTTCATTCTCTACATAACTCTTCTAATGAATTGTTGTTTCAACTGCAGTTGTTGATCTAAAACTTGTTGTCTATTGTATTCTATCAGATTTTTCCCTGTTGAAGACTAAGGATAATTTGTTGTACATAATCTTAGTCATAATATTCTTTACTGGGCTAGTTGAGCTCACCCTTTTCCTTTTTATTCCATTTTTCTTCTCAGGAGACGAGAATATAGCGGGAACTAGTCGGGGTGTGGAGTAATGGTTCAAGATAGTTGTTTTAGTAGTCCTCACTATTTTGTAAAATAGTGTATCAATAATTATAATGAGGACTTATTTGAGTGTGGATATTATCTAGAAGACAATATTTGTATTTGAACTCACAGTTTATGTGTTGTCGTATTTTGCACGACAATTGTATTAATGAAGTTATAGTTGTTTCTGTACCATGTATTTGGCGACTCAGAATGGGTGATGTATACCTATTTTGCGGGTGTCACAACCATAGTAATTTAATACAATCCCAAAGACTTAGCTAAATTAATTACACTAAAGCCCAAGTATTGATCTATTGGCTAAATAGGATCAATGGGGCAACCCATAAGAGAGATTGGTGACCAAGGGTTTAATGTGGAGGCCAAGTAATAAGTGTAATGGCCAAGTAAAGAGAGTAGCTAGCAAGTTTACTTAGTTATTAAGTAAATGAATAGTAAGGAAGTTTATTAAGGAGGTGGGAGGACTTATGACCAAAGTGCCCTAATCTTAGAACGCCTATAAATAGCAAGCTTGTAATTCATTATTTGGTTGTTAGTTTTCATCCAAAACAAAACAACTTAAGTGTTAGAGAGAATAATCACTTTGAAGCTTAACTTTCATTGTTAGATTTTCCAAGAAGAAGAAGGACTACTTCATCAAGGGTAAGGCTCTTGTCATATATATCTTCCATCCCTATCATTATAGGGTGATAAGAGAAGTGTAACTTAACCAACATGTATGCTAAGAACACTTACGAAATGGTCGATTAATGGACTAAGCCAAATAAGTAAGGAATAAGCAATTCAAACCTAAATAAGTTATGAACTTATAAAGAACGATGATGAACTTGTCATATGATTACCTCAAGAAGTTAGTAGGATTGATAAGATGGAAATATGTTGCTTAAAGGACTTAAATCAATAATAAGTCAAAAGGAAAGGAAATCTTGTATTATAAAGATTATTAAGTTATGAACTTATAAGAAATAAGCCATAACCTAATTTAAAGATAAGTTGTTGATTTATGTAGGTTGAGATGTCTAGTTATTGAAATGAATCCATTTGTAATGATGAACAAATCGTTAGTAATGAAGTTTTGCCGGAATTCACACGATTGGACTATAATCGTGGAATTCGTAAAATTCTCGAAATGAAGTTGAATTTTGTGTTTGAACTCAGAAACGTTGGTTTTTGATGGAGACAAGTCGTATTTGGCATTATAGAGTTGTGGACTCGAAAATGACCAGATTCCGACTTACAACGAAGAAACGACCGTTGAACGTTCACGAACGTTTATCGTTTTCGTTAAAAATGAACTAATAGGTGAATTTTTAGCAAACAAAGTTAAATAGATAAAGTTCTTGCATTAACACGTAGAGTGCGTGATTTGTCAACCGTAGGCTCTTAAACGAGTCAATTCGGACTTATAACGAAGAAGTTATGAGTCTGGTAATCACACAAAATAAAAAGTCTGTAAAAAAAATTCTGGTGCACAGAGCTGGCGCCGCTGCGCCATCACAAGGAAAATTAGTCCGCGCCGCAGCGCCAAAATGCCCCTCAGACCTTGGAAATGTGCACCGCAGCATGACCCATAACGAAGGGACTCGCGCCACAGTGCCGAGTCCGGTTTCTTAGCCTAGCATGTGATGCCGCAGCGCGGCACAGAGAAGAATAGATGGCGCCGCAGCGCCATCCTTAAAATCTAGATAGCAAAGAATGGATACAAGTAATGAATGAATGGAAATTGTTAACAATGAACCAAGGAACTTAATAAAACCTTATTAAGTTATAATTAAACTCCAAGTATGATCACTTAGGGTTAAGATAAGTTAATTGCATATGAACGTAAGAACGACTTAACGGAAAGCCGGAACCAATAATAACAAATCTAATACATAATTAGATTGAGAAGAAGGGTAAGATTCTTTAGGAACCATGTATGTTTATTCATGACCTAATGTGTTATGTGATGTTATCATCTACTGTAAAGACCTTAAAGACTTCAAGTGCACGTGTTATATATGTAAGCAAACGCTAAAGGCAAGTACTCTAACCCCTATTTCAGTTCAATCTAGACGAGCTTTGTGATTCATGTATTCTTACGCATGAGTTAATGTCTGATGAAGTCAAAGCCAATTCTTTCGGCTAGACTTATGATATGTTGGATTCTTATAATCTATCAAAATATTGACAATGATTTACCAAACTAATATTGGTGTGGTTTTCAAAAGAAGACTGAGTATGCTAAATTGTTTTGTCGTCAAACGACAAGCACGTGAGGTTGCCACAACTTAAATGTATACATGTTTAATGAATGTAGTGTTGGTCAACATAGAGTACTCTAGGCTGATCACCTAGACGTGCTCGTAAGCTATGCCGGACTTACGAACTTAGTGCCGGGATGTCCTTTCCAAAGTACTTATGAAATGATCATGGTCTTAGACCGGAATTGATGTTTTACTGAATATTGTTGTTGTAAAATGTTTTGAATGAAAAGAAGTGCTATTTTGCATTATCGATAGTACTTCGTAACTATTGTTCAGTTATTGAAGATATATGATTCCTATGTTTCAAGTATGCTAGTTTTATTAGAATTGTTGTACTTCCTTAGCTAGTTAAGCTCACTCTTGCTTGAACCATATAAATGCAGCTAAGGTCGAACGGACCGATGGATCCAGCAAGGATAAAGGGAAGGCGAAGGCGAACTCGTAGATTACTTATGTAATAGTATAGTTTTGTAAGAATAATATTTGATATTATGACAAGGACAAATGTAACGGTTATAAAGAACCTGGGAAATGTTAATATTATTTTGAATATATAGAAAACATATTCGTTCTTTTGAGGCATTTCAATTGAATGTTTATGTTAACTGTAGCACCATCTGCCGGGTTGGAAGATACCCGGATTTGGGGGCATCACAAAGTCTACGTTAAATGTAACACCAACGACGCCTAAATCTCGTGTTTTATATTGAAACTGGAATCTCGACACAATCGACGATTGATGCGGTAGAAGACGCCACACACAACTATGAATTATTGTATGATAAGTAAATTTGAATCTTAAAGAACAACTAAGAAATTAGCTTTGGAATTCTTCAAATAACCAAAAGTAGAGAATAAAGTCTCAATAATTTGATAAATCTAAATAATATTGAATGTATGTTGTTAAGTACATCATTAAGCCCATTAATAATAGTACTTGAACCCTAGAATTCCAATAAGAAATTTCAACTGTTTTTGGAATCAAAATCTAATTTAATATCCTATTTATAGTAAAAATCTAATAATAAACTGAAAATATTGAGTTTAAGAAACAAATCCACGCTAAAAATCTGACAAAACGTGTATGCCTCCAAAAATGCGCCAACTAATTATGGGCCAAACCGTCGTGGCAGATTCGTTTGGCATGGGAATTCACCGGAGTGAATTCAGGAAAGCAGGAATGGGTTGAGGCGGATTCAATATTCGCTGAGGCGCATTCAGACAGAGAGGTATTCGCCGAGGCGAATTCAACAAGCTTGGGAATCTGCTGGGGCGGATTCAGTGTTTTTCCAGCTTTGCAGTTTATTTTCCTGGCTTGCGTCGTATTGATCTAAAACGCAACCTTGGACCTTATTGATGAACTTGGGCACAATTTCAACCTCACTGGACCAAGTTCTCATGCCATTCTCATTCCACATTGTTCGCACCAAACCCATAAGTCCTTCCTTGAAATGTTTAGCTCACCCTCTCGTCACGTGTCCAACTGGAACTTGCACCGGATCCGATTCATGATCTCTATTTGAATTTCAGCTAGGCATGTCCTCATCATTCCTCTCCTCTTGAAAAGGATTTGCCCTTAAATCATCTCCTACATCAAACGTACTTAGATCAGAAACATTGAATGTTGCACTAACATTATATTCACCCGGTAAATCCAGTTTATAGGCATTGTCATTAGTACTCTCTAGAACTTGAAATGGACCAGCTCCCCTTGGATGTAATCTTGACCGTCTTTGAGCTGAGAATCTTTCTTTTCGTATATATAAACACACCCAATCTCCCGGTTCAAAGATAACTTGACGTCGACCCTTATTAGTCTGTTTAGTATATTGTTTTGTCCTCCTTTCATTTTTGAGTCTTGCCTTCTCATGTATCTGTTTAACAAATTCAAACTTTTTCTTTCCATCTATGTGCTAGAGTTTATGCCCTAGAGGCCAATTATTTGATATAATTGCTTAACATTTTGATATTATATTTGATTGAATAAATGAATGATTTTATTATGGTTTTATTTACTGCGTTATATAAATGTTAACATAATAAAATTCCTTAGAATAGTGATACAAATTATATAGTTTCAAGTATGTGACTTGAACATGAGATTATATAATTACAATTAGTATTATTGTTCTTAAATGTCCCTAGTCAAGTATAATTGTTGATGGGACAACAATTATGCATTGAGACTAGTATGTGGATTGACTGATGACCAAATCTCATTGGTCATAAATATATGAAATATTAAGTCAATGCATAGGTACGTGTTAGAGAACGATGTACTGGACAGACCCACCATGAGAATTCTATGTGGAGCATTATGCGAAATGTCATTAGCGATTCTCATAGTGACAATGATGTAATGATCCTCCGACCTGAAATCAATATATTACTACACGAGAATTTATGTACTTTGATATCATCAAAGGTCGCCTTTAATAGGGTGGACTATAACGGTGATTATTGGGTACATCATGAATCGTGCGAGGAATATAAGTGCTCTAGATGGAATTTAACCCTCCTATGTATTAGGGGTGATATCCATAGGCCTCTTGATTAAGTAGGACTATGAAATGTATGGCCATGCTCAAATAGTGATTTGTTTCATATAGTCTACTCATTGATTAAAAAAACACATATTAAATTATGAAGAGTATGACACATTCCATTACTCGAGTTTAATCTAGGATATTAAGGTTAAAAGGATTAAATTACATTGAAACATTGGTCACGAAAAGGTTACATCGAATCATCGATCTTATTATTACTTGGGTAGCAATGATGTATTACTAGATGCCGCTCACTATTTATAATTTTACAATATGATTTTAAAATTATTGCGGACGTAATAATAACCTATAGGGTCACACATATAGAATGTAAGTAAAAGGGAATTAATGTAAATTGTAAAGATTTAAATAAGTTAATATGATTAATAATATTTAAATTACGAATTTAAATTAATAGGATAATTTATATATAGGTATATTTAAGGTTTTGATTAATTCCTTTTAACCGCTATATATATGATATGTAGAAGCCATATTAGAATGAATCATAACCTAAGAAAACCCTAGCCTCTCTTAGGGAGAGACTAGAGAAAAACAGTTCCTCATCCTTGGTGGCTAGTACCGCGGTTCTTTTTTCTGCAAATCGTACGACGATCCGCAGGGCGTTCGTGTGGATACCGTAAAGACGAGATTCATTTAGATTATGTTGGAGATTCGACCACATCGAAGCTTTTCATAATCGGTATAATCTCTTAAACACTGAATGAATGTCTATTTTCGCATGGATCCTGTTTTAGGGTTTCGAATTTGGCTTTATAATTTTTATTTTCTGCTGCGTTTTTATGCCAAAATCCCTACACTATGTTAGTAAACTCAGAAACAGGTAATGACGATAAATCTAATTGAGTTAAAGGATTAAAACCATAAATAATTTCAAATAGTGAAAATTTAGTAGCAGAATGAACCAAACGATTATAAATAAACTCAACATTTGGTAAACATTCTTTCCAATGACTGATATTCTTTTTAATGATAGCCCTTAACAAATCACACAAAGTTCTATTTACTACTTTAGTTTGACCATCGGTTTATGGGTGACACATAGTAAAAAATTATAGTTTAGTTCCCAACTTACACCACAAAGTCTTCCAAAAATAGCTTAAGAACTTAGTATATCTATCAGAAACAATTGTTCTAGGCATACCATGCAAACTTAAAATTTCCCTAATGAACAAATCAGCTATATGGGATGTATCATCAGTTTTGTGACATGGAATAAAATGTGTCATCTTTGAAAATCTATCCACAATAACAAATATAGAATCATTACCATACTTAGACCTAGGTAAACCTAACACAAAATCCAATGACAAATCAATCCAAGTTTCAACAGGTATAAGCAATAATGTATAAAGTCCATGTAGACACTAAAAATTTTATGCACACATATCACTGACATTGCAAGAGGGCATATTTGTCTTTAGAGATAACACTGGAAGATAATTCACGTCAAGTCTGGATACTACCAGAAGTCCAATCTCAACTCTGGAACACACATCGGGAGTAATAGTTCCAACCTCGGAGATAACCCCGAGGCATGCAGTTCCAATACCAGAAATTCCACCGGAGAAGACCGATTAATCTCGGAGATAACCCCTAGGTATCCAGTCTCAGTCCGAACACTGGGAGTAGCAGCTACCAACCTTAGAGATAACCCCAATGAATGCAGTTCCAGCGATAACCCAGGAAATGCTTGTTTCAAATGCATGCAATTAGCTTCAACCTCGGCACTCACATCGAGGAACTCAGTACAAGACCCGGACATAACCCCTAGAAGACAGGCACGCCTCAAAGATGACACTGAGGACCTTCAACACTTGAAGTAGAACAATCTCAGCGATTACCCTGAGCAACGTCTGCTTTATCAGCCCAAATCGACGATAACCCCGGTGAGGGGCAAAGTCGTCATCTTGCCACTATTGACGCCACATCACACCATCTCAACATTTTATACATACATTTCAACACAACAATGTCCCACAAGAATCAAGGAAAACCAATCCCGAGTGACTATTACGCAGGGTAACGGATAGAATTTGAAGCTTGAGGACCGAAGGGCACCGTCCCATCTTCTTGACTTCGTACAACCTCTAATCCAATGCCATTGCGTAACTCTCGACAACGGAGGTCAGAAATAGGTCTTACATACCTCAGTCGGATGCCCGAATTGCAATTCTGAAAGTTCGAGCAAACATTATAGTGTATGCATGCACGTACTTCGAGACAACGTGACCCGTGAAGCTCGGGGAAACCTGGCCAGCCGCAGGTACATCTGTGGGACCTTCGGCTCCCCCTCTATAAATAGAGGGCTTGGGTGGTCATTTGTAAGAGAAAAAAGGCGAGGAAGCCCTGTCAAATTTGCTCCGTACTCACCCTATACTGAGTGTTTTCTCATTTTAAACACTTGTGAGCTCACATATAGCTACTTTTGTACCGGCGGGAGCCAAGTGTTCATCCCTTTAATGATATAGAAGTCTTCTTTGGTAGCCCACTGTAAGCCTTCTCACACACCTTAAAGTATTTCTCTTCATCTTTGCACACACCCTTCTTCACGTAGAGAGTCATGTTGCGTGTGTTTGCTCGGACTTCGGTCCGTGGTTTTATTTTAGTTTGTATATACATATATATTTATATGTATATATATTTATATATATATATATAGACTAACATTATCGAGTTATGCCTCGATTGAGCCTAGACTTTGATCTGGATCGTTTATTTACTTATATATATATACGAACTGTGTGTCGGACTTTGTTCGATGAGCCTAGAATTACATCTGGAGCATTTATTTCTTTACTATATATATACTTATATATATGAACTGTGTATCGAACTTTGTTCGATAAGCCTGTATTTTACATCCGGTGCATTTATTGATTATATATATATATATATATATATATATATATATATATATATATATATATATATATATATATCGTCCCACCTGGAGTTTTCTTCGTGGTGGTTAATCGTTTTTACAGCTTTCTTTACGTTTCGTCCCGCCAGGAGTTTCCTCCGTGGTGGTTGATCTCTTTTACAGCTTTCTTTACGTTTCGTCCCTCCTAGAGTTTCCTCCGTGGCGGTTGATGGATTTTACAGCTTTATTTACATTTTTCTGATCCCCCATGGAGGTGCTTCGTGGTGGCTGATCATATCTGTACATATATATTTATAGCTTGTATATATATATACCTGCTTACTTCTTTCATACAAATTGCGGTATCATATGAGCCAAGGTATCATGTGATCACAGATTCAGTCTATTGGATCTAGATTCGGTTCCCATGATGGACATTTTCAGCTATAAGCAGCTTGTAAATTTATCTGCGGTGTCTGAATTTCCTTAGATGGTTTTCATATCCAAGAGGAAGGCGGCATTATTTTTTTACATTATTTTCTTTTAGATGTTTCGCATCTCGAAAATAAAAGCAATTAAGCCGAACACTTAATAAAATGGGAGTGTAAAAGGTCTCAATTACTATTGAGCACAAGGGTTTGAAAAAAACCTCTTTTATAAAATGTCACTGCTGTATCTTACTAAATATTGAATTTTTACATAAATTCAAACCCCGTGTATATAGGTGTGAACGAGGCCTCGCACTACTTCTAAATAAACACTACATTAACCCACACACAAACACATTTAGATAACAGTTTCTTGAAAAGTGGCGGTCACCGTGGTAACACGGATGTCGGGGGGTGCCTAACACATTCCTTCTACATAATCAAGTCACCGGACCCTAATGAATCTCGGTTTCACTGACCCGTTTAGCAGTGTCACATCACTGGGTCAATGTGCAAACCTTTTCTCGGTTGTGTTGGTACAACCATATAAAAAATCAACTAGCGACTCTTAACCGTCCATCGTCGACATTATACAAGTCGGACCTTTTTCACTTATTTTTTAAACAAATCTCACCTAAAATGAGAACACCAAAGAACAAGTAACGAAAAGGGATAACTAAAAAATCCTGACGTCGACAGGTGGCGACTCTGCTGGGGACACTTCCAATAAGAGGACTTAAGCCACTATTACAATCTTTTCAAAACTGTTATATGCGTGGGTGTGGATGTTGCATTTACATTTATGATGAATGTGTACGAATGCATTTACTTATTCCACTTAGTGCTTTGCACCATATCTACTTGTGATATTAGTGCTTCGCACATGTCATCATTTCCATACGGTGAGACGTGATGTATGTGAATGTATGTTGTGTGTTCCCTCCACCAAGAGGCTATCCTATCGGTGTTTGATTACTGGACTCGTAGGAAGACTAATTCCAACGAGGCTCAGGAAAGGCACCACCCAAATTCGCTCCAGTTGAAAGACCGGATTAACTTCCCGTTGAGTAAATTGCGATGATTTGGGAACCTTCATGCCAAAAAGCCGCGAGAGTAACCTAAGATAGGTCAGCCTCTGATAAACCCAACACGAAGGAAAGTCTCTTCATACTTTCTCATTTTAAAATTACTCGTAAAGTCAATTACTTATAATTTCATTCCATATTCATCTCCATGTAATGAGAAATATGAAGAAATGTGTATACATACATATTTAAGTTAACATGTTATCGTGTATTATAAACAGCTAACATCTACATTGTAGGATAAAATTCTTAAAACAGACACATCACATAGCATGTTAATATTTACACATTCCCTAAAAACTACACTATCCAAGTCTTTCGCAGGGAAACCATCGGGCCTATTACCCGGTCAAAATCCAAAAAGGCTACAATCCTACAGTCAATTATGTCGTCATCTGACCAGACTGACCTTAATTCAGTTTCTCGCAAAGAATTTGACGGGTTAAGCAAACAAATTACAGATTTTGATGTTCTGCTTAAAGAACTACACCAGTCTACTCAGGGTCCAAAGATACCCATACATGTTGAACCCTCTACACAAGGGGGAACTCAAGCCATTAAGATGCCTAAACTATAGTTGGATACGACCAAAAAAATTCATGACGCCACCCATCTCACAGGAGATCCAGACACCGGTGATATCAGAAAGAAAATCCTTCAAATGGAAGAAACCCTTCGTGCTATCAAAGGAATTGAAACACACAGGAGTGTTTCATATGCTGACCTGTGTATATTCCCCGGTGTTCATTATCCAGAAAAGTTTAAGACTCCTGACTTCAAAAAGTATGATGGGTTAGGAGATCCTTACACACATTTAAAAGTGTTTATTGGAGAACTCGAATCTTATGCAGAGGACGAGAAGCTCATAATGCAGCTGTTCTAGAAGAGTCTGACTGGAGAAGCCCGTTCATGGTATGTGTAATAACCCGAGATTTCCTATATAAAATAAATAAGAAATTTTGCGTATAAATTTTTTTTTATTTAATGACGAGAATAAGTGTCTAGTAATGTGAACGATAAATGTGAATATATTTATTACTTGAAAAATTAGAAATAAATTTGGAATAATTAATTACTACAAATTATATTTTTATGGTAATTAATTTCTGTAAGCAGAAATATTTTTATTAATTATTTTCCATGAAAACATGATTGGAAATATTATATGAAGTGATAGTTAGATTTATATAATAAATATTTTATTATATGAATTGTTCAGAATATTTAAATCAAGTATTTTAACTTGATATGCAAAAGAGAAGTCAGATATGAGATCCAAAACCCTGTATTGGGATTGTGATCAAGAGATGAGAATAATAATATTATACTATTGTTATAATAAGTTTACAGTCCCATAAATATGTACTGTGTATGTGCGGACAGATAATATTGTGCAATGACGGCCAATTAGGTCATAGCATATTACCGTGTTGTGAAACCCTAATTATTAAACTCAGTTATGAGATATAACTGAGTAGCAAATGTGTTATATGAAGGTTACTGTGTATAAGATGTCGGTAATTAGAAGAAAACCCTAATTACTATTTTTACGCCGATAATTAGGACAAACCGTAATTATTACAACCCTAATCGGTTGAAGTTAGAGACCGTAATGACTGTGTTAAAATATACACAGATAATTAAAGAACCCTAATGGTTAATTAGGAAACCCTAATTGATGACGTTAAGAAATCCTAATTATAAACCCCTAAATCTTCAATCGAAAACCCTAATTTTAAATTATCGGGTTTAATTACGATGTTAATGTATAAATGTTTTAATTAACCAAAGGATAGAAAGTAATTGGTAAATGATAAGAATTATCATCTAGTGATTAAATATTACATTTAATTGGTATGTACAAAAATGCCCTTGAAATTTTATGCAAAATTACTAAAATGCCCTTTTGGTTTATTAGTGTATTATTAGTCACATTGTTGCTAAAATCTTTCATAATTAATGGCCAACATCACTACCCCACCCTCTTATCAGCTAGAAATCAATGGAAATCAATCAAGTGTAGCATCCAATGTATCTAATATATTTTTATATAGATTAGGGAGAGGGGAAATGACCATTTTACCCTTTTTGTCCATCTTAGTGCATTAATTGTGCATTATTGTGTTACCAATCACCACAAATCCGGCCAACCACTCTATTATTATCCTTTGAGCTCTATAATTGCCAGCCATACCAGCATCCAAGGCAATCTAAGGGTCTATATATAGAGATTGAAGGAGAAATAATGCAAACACACTCTAATATTTTCTAAACTCTCTAGACACACTCTCTCTAGACCAAACCTCCGAAATTTTCTTACCCATAACCTCATAATCAAAGCCCAGCCATCACAAACAATAAATCAGAAGCATCAAGAAGTCAGAAATCAAAAATCAAGCTTGAAAAGGTAGGAAACCTTAAATTCTAGAAATCCTTCGATTCGATGTTATTTGATGCAATTGATTGTTTAAAGTTGTGTAATAAGATGTTAATTAATGTTATAAATTTTAAAATTCATGACCCATAATATCAAAGTGCTCAAAATCAAAGATTTAAGCAAGTTGGAAAAACTGAATCTGTGGTCTGACAATAAAATATCAGGGACCATAGATCCTTCCTCGATCATGATTTGTGATGTTTAAAACTTGTAACATGTAGCCTGATATGTTGTCTTTAATATGAAAAAAGAATCAAGTCGATATCTGTTGTAGATTAGGAGATATAATCGGTCAAACATGGTTGACCGAAACTGTCAAAACAACGAATCCAGATTTTTGAAGAACAATTTCCGTGTGGCACTTTGACCGGCAATTTATGGTTATATCTGATGTTATTATGTTGATATTAAGGTTTAAAGTTGTATTCCTACATGTTGTCTACACACTGAAAGTGATAGAGCACAAAACTGTTACACGATCAACAAGTTATAGAGGTCCAAAGTAGGCACCTCAAACTGTTCTTCACAAAGAACAGCTTTGGAAGCTACCTTGATGGCTGATTTCTCCAAGATCTGATGTTTTTTAAACGTTATGATTGTTGATAATTGTATTCTTGTACTTCCTCTAAAAGATCCAATTTATAGATTGTCCAAAATCGTTAAGACCAGCGAGTTATTCATGGTCAAAGTAGCCCACTCGGAAACTGCCTTAGGAAATCTGGGTAGGCTCAAGAACACCTATAGCGACGCTTCTGTCACTATAGGGGCCTTTAGCGACGGTTAATTATTTAATTTTCCGAAAATTAATTTAAAAATTAGAAAAATTAGATTTTAATTATTAAAAATACCAAATAAATTCTGAAAAATTATTTTAAATTCCGAAAAATAGTTTTTAATTATTTTGAGTATATTTCATAAATATTTAATATTTTTGGAATATAAAAAGTATTTATTTATTTAATTATAATATTAAATAAATGATTTAAAAATAGTTTTAATTCATGAAAAATTATTTTATGGTATAAGAAAATATTTTAAGTTATTTTTCACGACTTTTAATATTTTATGATGAATTTTATTAATTAATTAATATTAATGATATTAAAGTTATTTAATGATTATATTAAATAATTTAGTTTAAAAATGATTTTAGTATTATAAAAATCATTTTAAATGAAAATAAGATATTTTAAGTTATAAAATATAACTTTTAATATTTAAAGGATAATTTCATTAATAATTTAATATTAATGATATTAAGATAATATTAATGATATTTAGTTTATTTAATAATTATTATTAAATAAATAGTTTAAAATGGTTTTATTTATTTAAAAAATCATTTAAAAGGGATATTAAGGATTTAAAAATATTTTAAGTTATAATTAATGACTTTTAATATTTGGATAAATAGTACATTAATATTTAAATATTAATGGTAATTATTTAAAAATGATTTTAATTATTTTAAAAATCATTTAAGGGTAATATAAGTGTTTTAAAAATAGTTTGGGTTATTATAAATAACTTTTATATTTTGGCAATGATTTCATTAATATTAATTATTAATGATAATGGAATTGTTAATGTTTAAATCATTTAATTATGATTCCGATGTTTGAAAGTTATATCCAGTCAAACTAGCTGACTTGAGAACCGGTTATGAAGTTCATGATTTGATGATGAACAACCATAATGACAGTTATGTCACTATAGATCCTTTTAGAGATAGATTTGAATTATTTTAAATTTTTCAATTTCTGGAAAATTTCGAAAATGATTAAAAATAAAATGTCTGATATTTATAGATGCTGAAGTATAGAATAAGAGTCTTAGACTCGGTATTTACCCGATAATGTCGTCGGTACACCGACAAATGTCAGACCTTATAAAAGAAAGAAAAGACTACTGTAAGAACATGGATGAGATATTTGAAAAATGTATAAAAATATTTCAAGTATAGAATATTAACTAAAAGTATGATCACTACCACTATGTGATGACATGATTAGACTATGTGCTGACTGTAATAGACAGTACTATATGTTATGATATATTGTTCTAATCGAACGAATGATGTGATTATTGATAGGTTGTGATAAAGAGATAAAACCTAAGTTGAGATTTGTAATCAGCAAATCAGGTAAGTATCTTACCTTTGCATTTTCTTTATGCAATGGACATGAGTAAGAGAGTTTCAGAATTCCTTTCTATTCCTGTACAGATTATGTACGCTATGATTATCAACATGTTAGCTCAGATATATATTCTGTTCATTGATTTCTAAATGGTTATACAAGTGTCCCCACTTGGATAATTATGGCATTTATTCACATGTTGATACACCTTTGTCAATTACCCGTATACATATATGTTGAATTACATATTATTGTTGAGCAAGATTAAAAACCTTCGGGTTTGGAACCAGGCATGTATAAACATCCCTAAATGGGAAAAATTTTGCGCCCAAGGCGGACAGAGTGAGCGATGAATTTCGTTCAAGTTATGTAGTATTGATCAATACAGGGTACAACGGGGCTGATCACCCTCCGTGCCCGTAAGACAGAGCGGTTTGCGAATGAATTTCTGCTAAACCTTTTCGAAAATGAAAAACAATGTTCATGGTATGTTTCTTAAACCCTATTCATGGGTAGAGCCAGAGCCTAATTTCAAGAATTTGAAAGAGAGTTGTTATGTGAATTTTTTATCAGTACAGATTGCTTCACAACTTTCGATTCGTTGTAGAAGTGTTATACAAAGAGAATACTTATATTCTTTCAGCTTATATATATAATTGTTATTACTTGTTGGGCACTCAAATGCTCACCCTTGCTTAAATTAAACATTTTCAGTTATGTATGAGCAACCTGAAGGCTCAGGCACAAACAAGGGGAAAGGAAAGTTGTTTGAATAAGTTGTATTATGAGTTAATGGTTATAGTTGTATTGGTTTCTATTCATGTATTGTAAGAAATGTATTTGAAGGTCACGTACCTGGGGAAGTAAACTTTGATGTATGTAAATTAAGTTCGAATTATATTATCATTTAGTATTATTCAGCTTAAAGAAATGGTATCGTGGAGAACCGAGTTCGGGTTGCAAGTACCCGGATTTGGGGTTGCCACAGTTTGGTATCAAAGTTGTAGGTTATAAACGTTAGGAATGCGAAACCTAGGTTATAACCTTAGTAGAATGGAGGATGAAAGTTAAGAAAGATATTTAGTGAACCAGGAGACGAAGTACTCTGGTGAGAAGTTATAGGATATGATGAGTTGAAGAGATCCATCGAGTTTTAGTGGTACTAAATAAAATATTACTCCATTTTATTGATGAATATATTTTATTTCAGTAATAATGTTGTCTCGTTTATTGTGGTCATAGGATGGATGACGAAAGTCAAGATAGTAATTCCTTGACCCAAGAGACGATGGACTCTAGCGAGGAGTACACAGACAGTGAGATGATAAGAGATTTGTTAGTTAGGAACGATGACTTAAAGGTTAGAGCTGAGCAGGCGGAGGCACAGAATCGTACTCTCCAGATTTCAGAACAGCAGTACAAGGATGTTGCTCACCGAACACAGATAGAATTAGCCGAGTTACGAGGAAGGTTGGAGCAGAGAGAGATACAGATAGGACAGTTGAAGGTTGAGATAGAAGCCAAAGACACCAAGATATATACCTTGGAGCAGGCTTTAGTCATCGCCTTTATGAAATTCGATGCAGAGTGGATGGAGTTGCCTTTCGGCAGAGAAAGATAGGCGTTGATGTGTTTATAGAGATGGATTGAATAAATTCATCGTCAATTAAAATAAGAGACAACATATATAGAACTCTTGATTTCTGTGTATATATACTATATGCTAATCAAGGTAACTTATGTATGTAGATGTCTGGTGAGAAAGATATGTGGAATAAGAAGGATCAGATCCATACCCCCGAGATAATATCGAGGCCAACAGCTGAGATAAAAACTCACCAGGAACCCAAATCGGACGAGGTGGCTATCGTGGAAAACGTAGCATCAGATCCGAAAATGGTGGATTTAACAGATAGTGATTCAGACACTAAAGTTGAAGCTGCTCAAGCATCAACGGAGGTGCAGGATCTGGAGAACAAGGTTTCTACGCTGGAAAGGTTGTGGGAGATAGAGACGTTGCTTAATATTCAACTGCGTCAAGCATTGCTGGAAAGAATGGAAGAACAAGATAAGCTCAAAATCCAAATTGACCAGATGGGAGCCTCAAGCAACACATCGTGTTCAGCTCCGAGAGGTAAAGGAAAAATAAAGGTAGAAGATCCTGACTCAGGAAAACCTGATAAGAAGAAAGGGATGAAAATATGTTATATTTTCGGCTGTGAGGGACATACCTCTCCTCGTTGCCCCGACTATAAGAAAGGTGGATGCTTTAATTGTAGTATGGAAGGACATCGAGCGAATGAATGTCCGAGAAAAATGCTTGGTAAATAAGTGGTATGGGTTATGTAATATGTGTGATAAATAATGAACTATTTTCAACTTTTATGTTGGTTAAGAATTTAAATCCCGACTTTCGTAGTCACAACGGGATAGCTGTTGATTAAAAACAGTATGTGCTATGTAAATATTCAATAATTGAATATGAATCTAAGTTTGAGAAATGAAATGAATTTAATACATTAATCTTATGCAATAAGGTTTAAAATGTAAGAGTATAATTTATGGTTTTATTTAACCAGATAATGCCGCCAATCCGTCGAACTCGAAACCAAAGGGTAAAAGAATCTACTAATGCTGGAGAACGACAGCCAGAACTGATGCAAAACTTTGCAAACATGGTAGCTCAAGCTATGCAGCAGGGAGTACCAGCTGCAGGGAACCAGACAGGCAATCACTTGGCAAGTTTCAAAGACTTCAAAGCCATAGGACCACCAGATTTCAGAGGATCAGCTGACCCTACAGAAGCCCAAACATGGGTGAACGAAATAGAAAAGGCGTTCATAATTGCTAGAGTAGATGAGGGGCAAAAGACCGCTTTTGCCACTTATATGTTGAAAGGGGAAGCTAACTTTTGGTGGGAGGCAAATAAGACTCGGGCAGGAGAAGAAGAAATTACTTGGGATAGGTTTAATGAATTATTTTTCGAAAACTATCTCTCTGTTAGTATGCAGTCTAGAATGGAGGTAAAATTCCTGGAGTTAAAACAGGAGAACATGACTGTTGCGGAGTATGTCGCAAAGTTTAATGAATTAGCTAGGTTTGCTCCACACCAAGTGAGTACAGAAGCTAGAAAGGCAAGGAGGTTTGAGCTGGGCTTAAAACCCTGGCTCTACAATAAGGTGGCAGTACTGCAAATAAATACTTTTGCAGCACTCATAGAAAAGGCTATCATAGCTGAACAGGGAAGTGAGGCCATGAGCCTCTACAACAAGGAGAAAAAGAACAAGAGCAAGTCAGGAGGAGCAGTAAAGATAGAAAGTAGTAGTGGAAATCGGGGTGAGAAGAGAATAAGGAATTTTTCAGGGAATGTTCAAGTGAAACAGGAAGGTACAAAGAAGCAGGTAGTGCAGTGCAAGAACTGCGGAAAGAATCACTCTGGCGAGTGTCTAAAGGGTAAGTTCGTGTGCTATAAGTGTGGGCAAGAGGGTCATATCTCTCCCAACTGCCCCAACTCAAGGAAGATCAGTGGATGCTTCATATGCGGATCGACTGAGCATCAGGTGAGGAAGTGTCCAAAGAGAGGAATGGAGGCAGGAAACGTAACCACAGGGAGAAGCAGTGGGACTTTAGCAATAACAGGACCAAACTCAACCAGTACCCCAACGAAAGCAACTCCGAGGGTCTACAATATGACGGTTCAGGATACGGTGGCAGCTGGAAACAGAACTCCAGGTGCTATTTGAATCACTTATATATCTTATATATTTTCCTACATATATATATATATATATATAGTAGATGATTTTATTTTGAGTTCTTTTAGAAATCAAATTTTTGCCTAATCTGAGTGTTATGAAGAATAATTAAAGATCAGTTCGATCAAGTATGATTGAGATCTACGTACAATGATTATATGTTATGTACTCTTCTGTGTACGAATTTTAAAGTGGTGATTCCGGGGACGGAATCCTTATAAGGGAGGGTGAATGTAATAACCCGAGATTTCCTATATAAAATAAATAAGAAATTTTGCGTATAAATTTTTTTTTTTATTTAATGACGAGAATAAGTGTCTAGTAATGTGAACGATAAATGTGAATATATTTATTACTTGAAAAATTAGAAATAAATTTGGAATAATTAATTACTACAAATTATATTTTTATGGTAATTAATTTCTGTAAGCAGAAATATTTTTATTAATTATTTTCCATGAAAACGTGATTGGAAATATTATATGAAGTGATAGTTAGATTTATATAATAAATATTTTATTATATGAATTGTTCAGAATATTTAAATCAAGTATTTTAACTTGATATGCGAAAGAGAAGTCAGATATGAGATCCAAAATCCTGTATTGGGATTGTGATCAAGAGATGAGAATAATAATATTATACTATTGTTATAATAAGTTTACAGTACCATAAATATGTACTGTGTATGTGCGGACAGATAATATTGTGCAATGACAGCCAATTAGGTCATAGCATATTACCGTGTTGTGAAACCCTAATTATTAAACTCAGTTATGAGATATAACTGAGTAGCGAATGTGTTATATGAAGGTTACTGTGTATAAGATGTCGGTAATTAGAAGAAAACCCTAATTACTATTTTTACGCCGATAATTAGGACAAACCGTAATTATTACAACCCTAATCGGTTGAAGTTAGAGACCGTAATGACTGTGTTAAAATATACACAGATAATTAAAGAACCCTTATGGTCAATTAGGAAACCCTAATTGATGACGTTATGAAATCCTAATTATAAAACCCTAAATCTTCAATCGAAAACCCTAATTTTAAATTATCGGGTTTAATTATGATGTTAATGTATAAATGTTTTAATTTACCAAAGGATAGAAAGTAATTGGTAAATGATAAGAATTATCATCTAGTGATTAAATATTACATTTAATTGCTATGTACAAAAATGCCCTTGAAATTTTATGCAAAATTACCAAAATGCCCTTTTGGTTTATTAGTGTATTATTAGTCACATTGTTGCTAAAATCTTTCATAATTAATGGCCAACATCACTACCCCACCCTCTTATCAGCTAGAAATCAATGGAAATCAATCAAGTGTAGCATCCAATGTATCTAATATATTTTTATATAGATTAAAGAGAGGGGAAATGACCATTTTACCCTTTTTGTCCATCTTAGTGCATTAATTGTGCATTATTGTGTTACCAATCACCACAAATCCGGCCAACCACTCTATTATTATCCTTTGAGCTCTATAATTGCCAGCCATACCAGCATCCAAGGCAATCTAAGGGTCTATATATAGAGATTGAAGGAGAAATAATGCAAACACACTCTAATATTTTCTAAACTCTCTAGACACACTCTCTCTAGACCAAACCTCCGAAATTTTCTTACCCATAACCTCATAATCAAAGCCCAGCCATCACAAACAACAAATCAGAAGCATCAAGAAGTCAGAAATCAAAAATCAAGCTTGAAAAGGTAGGAAACCTTAAATTCTAGAAATCCTTCGATTCGATGTTATTTGATGCAATTGATTGTTTAAAGTTATGTAATAAGATGTTATTTAATGTTATAAATTGTAAAATTCATGACCCATAACATCAAAGTGCTCAAAATCAAAGATTTAAGCAAGTTGGAAAAACCGAATCTGTGGTCTGACAGTCAAATGTCAGGGACCATAGATCCTTCATCGATCATGATTTGTGATTTTTAAAACTTGTAAAATGTAGCCTGATATGTTTTCTTTAATATGAAAAAGGAATCAAGTCGAGATCTATTGTAGATTAGGAAATATAATCGGTCAAACATAGTTGACCGAAACTGTCAAAACAACGAACCCAGATTTTTGAAGAACAATTTCCGTGTTGCAATTTCCGTGGGGATTTATGGTTATATCTGATGTTATTATGTTGATGTTAAGGTTTAGAGTTGTAGTCCTACATGTTTTCTACACACTGGAAGTGATATATCACAAAACTGTTACACGATCAACAAGTTATAGAGGTCCAAAGTAGGCACCTCAAACTGTTCTTCATGAAGAACAGCTTTGGAAGCTACTTTGATGGCTGATTTCTCCAAGATCTGATGTTATTTAAACGTTATTATTGTTGATAATTGTATTCTTGTACTTACTCTAAAAGATCCAATTTATATATTGTTGAAAATCGTTAAGACCAGCGAGTTATTCATGGTCAAAGTAGCCCACTCGGAAACTGCCTTAGGAAATCTGGGTAGGCTCAAGAACACCTATAGCGACGCTTCTGTCACTATAGGGGCCTTTAGCGACGGTTAATTATTTAATTTTCCGAAAATTAATTTAAAAATTAGATAAATTAGATTTTAATTATTAAAAATACCAAATAAATTCTGAAAAATTATTTTAAAATCCGAAAAATAGTTTTTAATTATTTTGAGTATATTTCATAAATATTTAATATTTTTGGAATATAAAAAGTATTTATTTATTTATTTATAATATTAAATAAATGATTTAAAAATAGTTTTAATTCATGAAAATCATGAAAAATTATTTTATGGTATAAGAAAATATTTTAAGTTATTTTTCACGACTTTTAATATTTTATGATGAATTTCATTAATTAATTAATATTAATGATATTAAAGTTATTTAATGATTATATTAAATAATTTAGTTTAAAAAAGATTTTAGTATTATAAAAATCATTATAAATGAAAATAAGATATTTTAAGTTATAAAATATAACTTTTAATATTTAAAGGATAATTTCATTAATAATTTAATATTAATGATATTAAGATAATATTAATGATATTTAGTTTATTTAATAATTATTATTAAATAAATAGTTTAAAATGGTTTTATTTATTTAAAAAATCATTTAAAAAAGATATTAAGGATTTAAAAATATTTTAAGTTATAATTAATGACTTTTAATATTTGGATAAATAGTACATTAATATTTAAATATTAATCGTAATTATTTACAAATAATTTTAATTATTTTAAAAATCATTTAAGGGTAATATAAGTGTTTTAAAAATAGTTTGAGTTATTATAAATAACTTTTATATTTTGGCAATGATTTCATTAATAGTTTAATATAAATTAATTATTAATGATAATAGAATTGTTAATGTTTAAATCATTTAATTATGATTCTGGTGTTTGAAAGTTATATCCAGTCAAACTAGCTGACTTGAGAACCGGTTATGAAGTTCATGATTTGATGATGAACAACCATAATGACAGTTATGTCACTATAGATCTTTTTAGAGATAGATTTGAATTATTTTAAATTTTTCAATTTCTGGAAAATTCCGAAAATGATTAAAAATAAAATGTCTGATATTTATAGATGTTGAAGTACAGAATAAGAGTCTTAGACTCGGTATTTACCCGATAATGCCGTCGGTACGCCGACAAATGTCAGACCTTATAAAAGATAGAAAAGACTACTGTAAGAACATGGATGAGATATTTGAAAAATGTATAAAAATATTTCAAGTATAGAATATGAACTAAAAGTATGATCACTACCACTATGTGATGACATGATTAGACTATGTGCTGACTATAATAGACAGTACTATGTGTTATGATATATTGTTCTAATCGAATGAATGATCTGATTATTGATAGGTTGTGATAAAGAGATAAAACCTAAGTTGAGATTTGTAATCAGCAAATCAGGCAAGTATCTTACCTTTGCATTTTCTTTATGCAATGGACATGAGTAAGAGAGTTTCAGAATTCCTTTCTATTCCTGTACAGATTATGTACGCTTTGATTATCAACATGTTAGCTCAGATATATATTCTGTTCATTGATTTCTAAATGGTTATACAAGTGTCCCCACTTGGATAATCATGGCATTTATTCACATGTTGATACACCTTTGTCAATTACCCGTATACATATATGTTGAATTACATATTATTGTTGAGCAAGATTAAAAACCTTCGGGTTTGGAATAAGGCATGTATGAACATCCCTAAATGGGAAAATTTTTGCGCCCAAGGCGGACAGAGTGAGCGATGAATTTCGTTCAAGTTATGTAGTATTGATCAATACAGGGTACAACGGGGCTGATCACCCTCCGTGCCCGTAAGACAGAGCGGTTTGCGGATGAATTTCTTCTAAACCTTTTCGAAAATGAAAAACAATGTTCATGGTATGTTTCTTAAACCCTATTCATGGGTAGAGCCAGAGCCTAATTTTAAGAATTTGAAAGAGAGTTGTTATGTGAATTTTTTATCAGTACAGATTGTTTCACAACTTTCGATTCGTTGTAGAAGTGTTATGCAAAGAGAATACTTATATTCTTTCAGCTTATATATATAATTGTTATCACTTGATGGGCACTCAAATGCTCACCCTTGCTTAAATTAAACATTTTCAGTTATGTATGAGCAACCTGAAGGCTCAGGCACAAACAAGGGGAAAGGAAAGCTGTTTGAATAAGTTGTATTATGAGTTAATGGTTATAGTTGTATTGGTTTCTATTCATGTATTGTAAGAAATGTATTTGAAGGTCACGTACCTGGGGAAGTAAACTTTGATGTATGTAAATTAAGTTCGAATTATATTATCATTTAGTATTATTCAGCTTAAAGAAATGGTATCGTGGAGAACCGAGTTCGGGTTGCAAGTACCCGGATTTGGGGTCGCCACTGTATGCCAGATTAGACAACTCAAAGATCCATAGCTGGGACAAGCTAGCTCATGCCTTCCTCACTCAATAAAGCTTCCAGTCTCAGATGGCCCCTGACTGGTATCAGATTACCAAGGTTAAGAAACAGTCTAACGAGTCTTTCAGAGAGTATGCGCAAAGGTGGAGGCGCATATCTGCTCAAGTTATTCCTTCCATGATAGAATCAGAAATGATCATGACTTTCATAGACATACAAGAAGCTCCTTTCTATGAGAGTGTCTTAGCCGGCATCGGTAAACCATTTTCTGAAATGGTCAAACATGGGGAGATAGCTAAGATGGGATTGAAGTCTAGAAAAATTCAAGACCTAGCTACCCTTAAAGCTGTTGCCGAGCACATTCAATTCAAAAATTATGGAAATAACCCCCGGAGGGCCCATAAAAAGAAAGAGGAAGATGTTTCCCTGATACTACAAGGTTAGAAAGGCAATCAGAACATGCCTATCCAGAGGAGAAATTAAACTCCCTTTCAAGAACAGTCTTCAAACCCTCCAATACCGAAAGGTGGAGAAGTTAAACGCCCTCGAGTGTTCACACCCTTAGGGGACTCACTTGAGAATATTCTCACTCTTCTAACAACGCAGAAGAAAATCACACATCTTCTTCCACCAGCCAGCCCTAATGGAAGGGGTTTCAATGCTGCTCGGAAATGTGTTTATCATGCCGGGGCACCTGGACATGATACTCAGGATTGTTGGGCCTTGACACATAAGATCAAGGCCTAATAGACAGTAGTGAGATCGTGGTCACCAAACTAGATCAACCTCACGTATAAGACAATCCTCTTCCTCAACACAAAGAAGAAGAGGTCAACATGATTAATTAGAGCAATGGACAGAGTTCCAATTTCAACGGTGAGTCATCTCAGACCATCAAAGACGGTGTTGACAAATGGGATTATGCCAAGTTCCAGCTCCCAATGGAACGTAAGATGAAAGCTCTGTGCAAGAAAATTGAGTAATTGGCAAAATTGGTGATTTATCAGCATTAAGTTACACGCCAGTTAGTCAGCCAAGAGCACGCTAGTCTCCTTCCTCTTGTCATGAATATTTCCTCGTCACCTTCAAAAAATGAAATGATGGAGGACAAAGTGACAAAGAGAGCAAATGCCAAACCCCGTCGGGATTTTGCCAATAAAAGGGAATTTACATACCTGGGCCAACCCATGGAGGAAATCCTTCAAATGCTTATCAATAAAAGAAGGATCCCTTCCCTTCTTCCTCCAATTAATCCTCGTTCAGGATGGTACAATTCTGATGGAGTATGTCAATATCACTCCCATTCTCGCGGTCACAGCACAGAAGAATGCTAGGCACTCTGCCACCTTATCCAGAATCTAATTGATAGTGGTGTTCTGCAACTAGCAGATGATGATACTGTGCTACGTGAGAGTGAGAATATCTATCCTACTTAGTGGAATGAATTGGTAGCAGTTATATCCACTGAAACTGATGGGACTAGAAAATCACTCACCATACCATCAATTCAACTCAGAGGAAGCAAAAATCCTTTGAAAGTGGCCGCTCCAGAGCCAATCAACTTACCATGCAGAGTACATATCCTATTGTCATCTTACACAAAGTTTCATGGAATTATGGAGAAGGTGAAGGATCCACCTCGCATACAACTTCTACAGTGTCGAAGGAAAATCCACTGTATCTTCCCCAAAGGGTAATGAAGTCTAACATCAAATCAAAGGGGAAAATACCCAAGGAGAAGATTGAAAAATTCCTCCGCACTATGGGTCATAATGAAGCCAAGGTGGTTTTAAGCTTAAAAGAAGCTCCGCACCAAACTTCAATTTTAGACTTGGTCTTAACTTCCGAGGATCACCAGAAGATATTGATGAAGGTTTTGGAAGAAGCATATCTACCAAACTCAGTGGATGTGGAGAAATTTCAACATTTGGTTGATCACATTTTTAACAACAATGTGATATCCTTCACTGATGACGACATACTGCCAGAAGGAACCGGTCATTGCAGGCTATTGCACAATACGGTTTTGTCCTCCGAATACATTCTAGCTGGAGTCTTGATAGATGGAGTTTCATCTCTAAATATATATATATATATATATATATATATATATATATATATCCATACGCTACCTTATTGAAGATGAATGTCAATCTCAACTGAATCCGGAGCAACCATACGGTTATCAAAGCTTTTGATGGAGCCCGCCAAAATTCGGTCGGAGTAATTGAGTTGCCAATTGAAATTGGTCCCTATACATTCTGCGTATCTTTTCACATACTCAAGATAGATTCAGGATACAACTTGCTCTTGGGAAGACCGTGGATTCATATGGTCGGGGCAGTCCCCTCCGCCCTTCATCCTTCATCAACAACTGAAATACATTATCAACAATAGCCTAGTCACGGTCAACGCTGAACCGGAATGTCCTCAATTAGGTGACATACCATATATCAACGTCAATTCAAATGTTGAACCGGTCAGTTTTCATGCCTTGGAAGTAACCAACACTCAGTACCATGCTATTGGAATGCCATTTCCCATACCCAAGATTTCTGCCGAAGTAATGTCGGCTACTCAAGAAATGATGTCATTGGGTCATCAACCGAGACAAGGCCTGGGTAAAGATCACCAGGGTATCAAGCACCCCATTTAATTATCCAGTAAAACTGGGACAGCTAGACTAGGCTATTCTGCTAGTTCTAGTCATAGGATTCCTCATAAGCATTAGCAGATTCCATCATCTTCAACCACATGTTGATTATCTTCACCAGCGAATTCTGAGTCTGCACAACCTCCTGTAAAGGTGCCTTCCAACGTAATGGCCATGTTATTTCCCAAGCCGGTACCGGTGAAGGTGAAAGAAGTATTTGTTACAGATCCCGCAGTGGAAGAAGAAGAATGAAGAATCAAGCAAGACATCGTCAGAATGATGTCAGGCATACGCATCATCATTCATGATGAACAGACAAACAGACACACCTCAGACGATGATTGCCCAAACATAATGGTCATCATTCGGGAAAAGGAGGACGATGACAACCCCTCCATCATTGCAGTCCACCCGGACTTTGCCCTTACCAATTGGAGCAGCACAACTTGCATTAGTTGACAAGGGTAAAACGGACAGGAACTTTTTCTGCCATGTAGATATCATAACTGCTTACTTTTCTGTATAGTATTAGCAGTCATTTTGCCAGTACATTCTAACACTTTGTATGACCAAACCCTTTCATATATACTAAGTGAAAGTACATTTTGTTTCAGGACCCTAAATTTAGATGTACCTGTACTTGCTGATATGGTGCCTCTTGTCCACAAAGATTGTATCTTTGATGTAGAGATGAATTTAGCCTTGATGAAAATACATGAGGACATTGAGGTGCCTCCAAAAATTCAAGAATGGGTCGAAGATAAACCTAAACCCAACCTTGATCAAACCACTTCCTTCAATCTCGGAACCTTAGAAAACCCTAATTTAATCCAGATTGGTTCAGACCTTACCCCAAACCAGCGGAATGACATGGTTACGCTACTAATCCAATTCTAGGATGTGTTTGCATGGTCTCATGAAGACATGGTGGTTTTATCCACTGACATTGTCTTTCATCACCTTCCCATTAAAGAGGGATTCATGCCAGTCAAGCAGAAGCTCAGGCGATTGAAACTTGAGTGGAGTTTAGAGGTGAAAGAAGAAATTATGAGACAATTTCAAGCTGGCATCATCATGGTGTCCACATATTCGGAGTGGATATCTAACATCGTTCTCGTGCCTAAATCCGGAGGAAAGGTGTAAGTTTGCGTGGATTATCGGGACTTGAACAAAGTTTGCCTTAAAGATAGCTTTCTTGTGCCATTTATCCACATTCTCATTGACAATACTGCTCAATAATGCATGTACTCCTTTGCTGATTGCGTAAATATAACTTGAAGTTGAATCCAGCCAAGAGCGCCTTTGGCGTTAAATCAGGTAAGTTGCTAAGATTTCTAGTCAGCCATAAAAGGATTGAGCTGGATCCCACTAAAATCCAGGCCATCATGGAAATGTCCATTCCTCAAATAGAGAATGAAATACGGGGATTATTGGGAAGAATCAACTTCATTAGCAGGTTCATTTCTCAACTCACAGCAACCTGTGAACCTATCTTCAAGTTATTAAGGAAGAACTCCTCCATGAAATGGAATGATGATTGCCAGAAGGCCTTCCTTAATATCAAAGAGTAGCTAGTCAAAGCTCCCGTTTTGGTACCACCCAGGGATGATGTTCCCCTATTTATGTACATGTCATGGGCTTCATACTGGGACATAAAGA
This sequence comes from Panax japonicus, assembly GCA_020205505.1. Classification (NCBI taxonomy): domain Eukaryota; kingdom Viridiplantae; phylum Streptophyta; class Magnoliopsida; order Apiales; family Araliaceae; genus Panax; species Panax japonicus. The sequence continues at coordinate 17,333,586 of CM035107.1, read as the reverse complement.
CGATAGAGGCCAAGAACGAGCTATCTATTACCTCAGTAAAAGATTCAGCAACAGTGAACACAAGTACTCTCTGATTGAGAAGACTTATTACATTTTAGCATGGGCGTCCATAAGGTTACAGCATTACCTCCATGGTCACACAACCCATCTCATATCCCGCGTGGATCCTCTCAAGTACGTGTTCAATAAACCCATGTTAAATTGTCGGCTGTCCAGAAGGCAGTTGATCCTCCAACAATTTGACATCGTCTACGTGACTCAAAAATCCATCAAAGGTCAAGGAATTGAGAATCAATTGGTCGACGGACCTTCAGGGCACTTCAAAACTTTGGAGACATGCTTCCCTGATGAAGGGGTAATGACAGTTCAGCAACACCATCAGTACGATACACGCCAAACATGGAAGATGTATTTTGATGGAGCTGTTAATATGGAAGGTTCAGGAGCTGGAGCAGTTCTAGTATCCAGTACAGGGGAGCAGTATCCCGTCGCCGTCAAATTACAGTTTGTCAGCACCAACAACACAGCTGAGTATGAAGGCTGTCTCATGGGGCTAAAACTTGCCCATTCAATGGGCATTAGGCGGTTAACTATCTTTGGAGATTTAGAGTTAGTGATCAGACAATCCACAAGAATCTATCAAACCAAAGAACTACATTTACTGCCTTACCATCGGCAAGTTTTACATATGGTTTTGGAGTTTGAAGAGATCTCTTTTCTACACATTCCTTGAAATAGGAATGACTTTGCTGATGCATTAGCAACTTTGGTCTCCTTAATTCACATACCTAACAAGGGACACTTGCCAAGCGTCATAATTTCCCTGAACAAGGCACCAGCCTATGGGAACTACGTTGTTTTATCGGATGAACTACCTCCCGTCCAGCATCCTTGGTATCAACATATCGAAGAGTACTTACGAGATGGATCTACACCCACCGAGGCAAGCCTGACTGAGAAAATGAGGATCCATCGACTTGTTATGAAATTCTACTTGAGCGGATATGCACTCTATAAGAGAGATGCACGACTAGGTCTCCTCAGATGTTTAGACAAAGACTGAGCTCAAAGGCTTATGGATGAGATCCATGGTGGAGTCGGTGGCCCACACATGAGTGGCCCCCTCCTTGTTAAGAAGATCCTCAGGACAGGACATTACTGGCTCTCTCTCAAAGCTGACTGCAATGACCACGTCATGAGATGTTATCAGTGCCAAATTCATGAGAATGCTATCCACGCCCCTCCATGGGAACTCCGCAATAAGAGTTCGCCTTGGCCATTCTCAATGTGGGGAATGGACGTGATCGGGCCCATTGAGCCTAAAGCCAGTAATGGACATCGATTTATATTCACTATGATCGACTACTTCACCAAGTGGGTAGAAGCAGCCTCATTCCCCAGGGTTACAAAAGAAGTCATCATTGCGTTCATCAGAAATAATGTCGTTTATCTATATGGACAACCCGAGGTGATTGTATCAGACAATGCTAAGAACCTCAACAACAAAATGATGGAAGAGTTATGCAGTAAATTCCACATCAAACATCTTAACTCTGTCATTTACCGTCCAAAGATGAATTGTGTTGTTGAAGCGGCTAACAAAAATATCAAGAAGATCATGCAAAAGATGTCCGACAACCACAAAGGATGGCATGACTTATTACCTCTTACTCTGTTAGCCTGCACAACATCAATGCGCACTTCCACTGGGGCAACCCCCTACGTATTAACCTATGGGATGGAAGCAGTGCTCACCATAGAAGTTGAAATGGAATTCCTCAGAGTGTTGATAGACACTCAGCTTGATGAAGACCAATGAGTACAAGACAGGTATCACCAATTGTCTCTAATATACGAAAGGTGAACCGCGGCATTTTAAACGACATGACTTGGTTTTGAAGAAGATCATTGACAACCAAGATCAATCTAAGGGAAAATTCGATCTTAACTAGGAAGGCCCATTTGTTGTTAAGGAAGTATTGACAGGAGGTGCTCTCAGATTTCAAGAAATGGACGGCGATGAATTTCCACAACTCGGACACCGTGAAATGGTACTATGTCTGAAGTTACCATCAAGCAAACATCTTGGTGTTGGATCATCAGATCACCAGTCATTCTGGTTCTTTAACCCTTTACCACATGCAACTCTTTTCCACACTTTGCCCCTCAGGGAAACATACTCTTTAAGCCAGCAGCTTGGCTTCACTACGCTCTTACAACTTTGGTCATCCCACTAGGGATTGAACCTCTCACATTTACAGTTTATCCCTCCAAACATGGGATCAAACTTTTCACACCTGCAGTTTATCCTCAACCTAGGATCAAACTTTCTCTTCCCCGTAGTCTGACCTGCACATGAGATCAAGCTTTTAAACTCATCCTCTGGGGCAAACTACGTTGACCTGATCTCCTCTTCAATAGGAGTACGTACGCAACCATTTCACATGGCTCGGTCGCAATAAAAAAAACAACAAAAACATCCCTTTTTCTTACAAAAAACATTCCTACACCCTTTCTACCATACAGCATTAAACCTCTTACACCAGGTTCGAACTACGCATACCTTATCTCATCTTTAATAGGAGTACGTAGGCAGCCATTTATGGTTCAGTCTCACTCCCTACCAAAACACAAACACTTGTCAACTGGTACTGAGATCAAACTTCAATCCACTAAATTTCATTGGTTTCAGACCAAAGGGATGGAATTACCTGAACTCATCCCAAATAGGAGATTCGGCGACCATCTAAATTACGGTTGTGCCTCAAAGAGCAACACTAATCCATCGTCGACATTATACATGTCAGACCTTTTTCACTTGTTTTTTCAAACAAATCTCACCTAAAATGCGAACACCAAAGAACAAGTAACGAAAAGGGACAACTAAAAAATCTCGACGTCGACAGTCCATAGGGTTGAACACAAGATTTATCTTGTTTACAGGTAATACATCATTCACATATTCGCTCAACATCTTGTTTCATGTGAGGCCAATAAAAAGGTTCTTTCACAACGTCCAAGGTTTTATCAACACCAAAGTGTCCCATCAAACCACCCCCTAATCAATAACCGACGAAAAGAACTTGCAGGTATACACAATTTATTCTCACGAAACATAAACCCATCAATTTTGAAATATTTACCTACAACATTCTTATCACAAATTTTAAACTCTTCACTGAAATCAAGGTCATTAGAATACAATGTTTTGATTAGTTCAAGACTAAGTAATTTTGTATCAAAAGTATTCAACAACACATACCTACGAGATAAAGCATTTGCAACGACATTCTGTTTACCTTGCTTATATCGAATGACATACAAAAATATCTCAATAAACTCCATCCATCGCGCATGCCTTTTATTCAACTTGTGTTGTCCCTTCAAATATTTCAATGACTCATGATCGGTATGACTCACGAATTACTTGAGCCACAAGTAATGTTTCCACGTCTTTAATGCTCTAACTAATATGTACATCTCTTTATCGTAAGTAGGATAATTCAAAGCTGCCCCACTCAATTTTTCATTGAAATACGCCATTGGTTTTCCTTCTTGTATTAAAACAGCCACTATTCCCAATCCTAAAGCATCACACTCAATTTCAAAAGTTTTAGCAAAGTTAGGCAACATAAGTAAAGGAGCATTAGTCAATTTATCTTTGATCAATTAAAATGTTTTTTCCTATTAATCACCCCTCTTAAAGCCCACACTTTTCTTGATAATCTTAGTTAATGGTGCTCTAATTTTGTTGAAATTCTAAACAAAACGCTGGTAAAAACTTGCGAGTCCATGAAAACTTTGCACTTAACTTACATTAGTCGGACTCGTCCAATCTCGAATTGCACGTATTTTTTCCTCATCAACTTAGACTGCCTGTGAACTCATAACAGGTTGGTTAGGAATATGAAAACTAACGAATTTACGAAAATAATCAATTTTACCATGATGAGTAGTTAACCAGTCGATTCCTAAAATCACATCAAATGCAAGTATTTTCAAAGAGATGAGATCAATAAGTAATGTGAGGGTGCCGATTTGAATCAAACAAGATTTATAAATAGTGGATGTAATGAAGGTTTCTCCCAACAGAGTTTCAACAGATAAGTCAAAATCTAATTTCTCAGGAGTCAAGTTCAAACGTTGAGTACAAGCAGGTGAAATAAAAGAATGGGTAGAACCGGTATCTAATAAGGTATAGACGTCGCAAGAGTTTATGATTAGCTTACCCGTAATAACTTCATTTGAGTTCCTCACTTTTGGGAAGTCACGGCAAACGCCCTCCCTTGAACCACCGACTTTAACTTGTCCAGGACAGCCTTTGGTGTCACCATCCTAGCTAGACTTCACTTCAATATAGGGCACATTCCACCCTCAACTACTTCATCGTACTCCTAATCCATGATCTGAATCATTAATCTTCGATCCATATCGAATTGGGGTTGACCACTCTATATGGGGTAATTCCAAACTTGATGTTGGGTTCTCCCAATTTCTATCCAAAAAGTGAGATCCATATCATCTATTTTGGCCTTTTTGGATCGGACGTCTCTTTCTACAATATAAACTCGTCGTGCGGCTTTTACCCATGCATCCTCCATTATCACTCGTTCAGTTGTTTCTTCTTTCAGCTGATCCTTGATATTTGTATTCTCAGATTCTAACTCTATTATCATATACTCTGCCAAAGAGAGCTTCTGTTCAAGCTTCGTATATCGGGTAGCAAAATCTTCAATTGTTGCATCCCTTTGTTCCACGATCGCCTGCCATTCTTCACCCTACTCTTCTAACTCACGAATACGATCTTGCAGTTCTATATTTTGATCATAAAATTCTCCTAATAAATCCTCCCCGAGGTCTTTTTCTTCCTCACTCTCAGCTGCTACCTCTGCGACGAGCTCAGGAGCAACTATTAATTCTTCACTCACCACATAGATATCTCTAATTTTTTCTTCACCTGACATCCTACAATCAAGTTCGATAACTTAATTAGTACTCCCCAATAAACATCTTTGTTATAACAAGATATTATACTCCAATATTTATTCTTTAAATAAATCTCCTCAATTCATCACTTAAAACTCTATATGAGTTCTTCTCTTGATTTTCATATGTCATTCTTAAATACTGCCACAAAACAAGGGTTAATTAAAGAAATTGGCATGTCACATATTATCCCTATATTCCGATAGATCAATTAAATAACAAATAAGCTTAGGTAAGACACACTAGCGAAGGTTATACACGTCTCTCCCCTCCTAGTTCTAACCTCAGATCTCCGCTAGAGATCATATCCCTAAGCTCTGATAACAACTGTGACTCCCCCAAAATAGGTCCACACAACCCATTCTGAGTCGCTAGATGCATGGTACAAAATCCAAATACAAACTTTATTTATACAACTGTCATACAAAATACAACAACACATATGCTGTGAGTTTAAATACAAATATTATCTTATAAACAATATCTAAAATCAAATAAAGTCCTCATTACAATTATTGCCACACTATTTTACAAAATAGGGAGGACTACTATAATAACCATCTTGGACCATTACTCCACTCCTCGACTAGTCCCAGCTACATTCTCGCCTCCTGAGAAGAATAATGGAACAAAAAGGAAAAGGGTGAACTCAACTAGCCCAGTAAAGAATATTATGACTAAGATAATGTAGAACAAATTATCCTTAATCCTCAATAGCGAAAAATCTGATAGAATACAATAGATAACAAGTTTTAGATCAACAACTGCAGCGGAAATAACAATCCATTAGAAGAGTCAAGTAGAGTATGATGTCTACTATCTTCTATAATTTAAAAGTCCATCATCAATATTTTATCCATGTAACACCAATCAATAATTATTTCCAATCAATGAATTATCTATGCATTATGGGCCAAAGATAATCATTTGTATCACCAGTGGTCGTGATCATGCCTAACACTTGTCCATCTATGCACTATGGGCCAAAGAAGACTTTCACCACAAACCTTTATCTATAACATTAAAGGTCATGATTATACCAATACACAATTTCTGGTCATAATCATATCAATCAACGGTCCATCTTTGCACTATAGGCCAAAGATGACTTTCAACACAATATAAGCATGAGGAAGATGACAATGATATAAAGAATCAATCAAATGAGATCAAGGATAAATATTAGAGATTTATAACTCAATTTATCTTGAGTTCAAGAATGTCCAAATTGTCAACATGATCACTAATTATGGATTAAAATTTAAGAATGATATTCATGTATCAAAAATAATTTGGACATAAAAGAAATCAATGTTGTCGTGAATAGTACTCGAATGAAAAGTACCCCGAATGAATAGTATTCCAAATGAATAGTACCCCGACATGAATATTATCCCGCCATAAAAATATTATAATTTCCATAAGAAAGTTCAGACCAATAGTGAAATGATAATAGATGAAGCACAAACTATTAATAATATTCCTCTAATTTCAAGGGTTTTCACCATTTAATAATAAGGTTATGGAAACAAACGATAAATTCGTACCATAAATGGAGAAATGTGAAAGAAGACGATATTCCTTAATGAGTACAAAAGAAATGATATCTTATACGAGTATAAAAGAATATACGAAACTGCAAATGGATTTTCACCCGTCATGCGGCAATCCGCGTAGATAGATCATTTCCACAATTTAATAAAGAATAAATACGAAAGATTATTCATCATGCATGCAGTAATCCGTGCAAACAGGTTATGTGACGAACGAGATTTTGTAATTTAATTTTAATATTTATTGAATTAAATAAATATTTTCAATGATTCAATTATTAGATTAAATAATTAATTAATGAAGTTGTGGTAGATTAATTTAATTATATGTGTTATATTTATTAAATTAAGGTGGAGAATTTTATTATTCAAATTATGTAATTATGTGAGCTTATTGAATTAAATAAAATATTTAATAAGCATAATATTATTTTAATAATTAATTAGAGATTTAATAATTTGACTTGATTAATAAATGACAAATTTAATTTTATGACTATGGGAATTAATGAGAAATTATAATATTTTAATTGAATTAAAGTAAATAAGATATTTGATTTATTTTATAAAGGGGTGTGACACTATTAAACTATAGTATAAAACATCTATTAAATTAAATGGTTATAATTCTTTTAAGGTTAGCCAAATAAGGCATTAGGGGAGGTTGAGGGTAGTTAACTCATGATCGGTTAACTGACCACAACTACGCTCAATTATTTTATATGTCATCTTCTTCTTTCATTTGGCTAAGTCTGGAAAAATAGTCAGAAAGAGTTTGAGAATTTATCAGAGAGAATTTGAGAAGGAGATTGAGAGTGAGTGATTAAAGAAACATCTGAGCCTACTAATCTACACTCTACGCTTTGGGTAATTTCTTTAACCCAGTTTTTATTTACGGTGTTTAAGTTTTATAAGAAAATGGCTTTCAAGTTCTGTAAAACCTATGTAATTGAAAAAGGGTAGTGATTATGTGTTATACATGTGGTAAGATGTTATTATAACATGTTTTACTGTATATTGTATATTTCCATATCATCAGTTTCATAAAAATTATGTCGTACATTGTTTCTTCAAAATATAGAGTATGAAAATATGGTCATATGGCCTTACGTACCAAATTTAACACGATAATCATAAGTGGTATCATAAATTTACACTTGTATAAAATTATGCATGTTAAAATGAAGAAAACAAACTTCAAATGAACAGATTCAGTGTTATAATGAACCCGTAGTGTTGATTTTCATGTTTTGTATTCAAAACTTTCAAAAAAAATCAAGAACAGTAAATTATATGTTTTAATTCTGCAAATTACGTGTTATAACATGTTAAAAGCATGCTAGAAGGGTTGAGTAGTAAGTATATGTATATTATAGTGTTTGGGTATGTCTAATTTTGTGTAAGAATAAATTAATTGGAGGTGTTGACCATGTTCTGCAATTTTCGCAAATTGCAGAACTGTTACTGGTCCGTCGCGTCGCGCTGCCAGTCCCACGCCTTACGTCTCGCGCCGCAGCGCCACCGCGCCGCAGCACCGAGAACAAGCATAAAAGTGGCGCCGCAGCGCCACTCTGCAGAATGTCCAGAAATAAAAATTTTAAAGTGTTCAAGTCCATGAATGTGATAGTAACCTAATCTAATGTACATAAAAATATGTTAAACGTATAATGAGATGTTAAAATAGATTCTTAACATGTCAATAACGCTTTTAAGTATGGATTGAATTATTGAACGCATATTTAGCTTATTGTTCATGTAGGGTAATATTATGTGACAATAAGTGTGATAATTTGACTAAGTATAGTCATAACCAAAGTTTAGACAAAAGAATGAACTTGTGATGACTAGTTACGTTATAATTGACTAGTATTGTGAATAAAAATGATATGTAGGATTAATTCAAGGAACGTGTATAAATAACATGTAATCTATGCACGAGGAAAGTTTCCTAACCCTACTTGTTATCATTATTCAAGTTTATAATTTACGTCGAGTAAATTCTCATTATTATTAATCAAGTTCAACTTGTTATACTAAAGATTATTTATCTTTTCAAAGTATGATTCTGTTATATAATACTTGTTATATTGTATACCTCTTGAGATTTTTATTCAATTTAAATATCATTATTGTTGAACCTTGTTAGACTAGTGAACCCTTATTGATTCGACTAGTCCATAGTTGATGAACTTCTAAATTTCAAAACCCTTATTGATTTATCCAAACCAAACTTTCTTTGGTGCGGACTCAAATGTCAAACTGAGATGAACAGCCCTGTATAGGAATTTCTTATGCGTTAACGTTAAGATATTATGCACAGTATGGTACTAAAGGCTGATCCCCCTAAGTATGAGTAGAAGAGTCCATAGTCTTATAACTGTTAAAGGTTTCAAGTATAACCCTTGATAACCTAGGACATAGTTCAAGGTCTTATAACCCTCAGAAATATTTTGAATTATTGTTATTCATTCTTGATTCAAAAGTTGAGTTTTATTCCAGAAGTCTTTGATTCACTCGCATGTTATTATATATTGTTATTTTATTTTTATACTTATGGGCAATCATGCTCACTCTTGCGTAATAATAACACTGCAGTTAAGAACGAAAGGTCCGACGAGCCTTCTATTATCAAAGGCAAGGGCAAGATGAACAAGTGATGAAGACTTGTTGTTTTATGTGATTATGTATTTCTGTTTAGACTTATGTTAACTATGTGTAAGATGATTAATTGTTTATGTTTCCGCAGTTAAGATTTAAGGTTAGTATGACATGGGATTTATGTAATTATTCAGATGATGTAACTCCTTAAGGAGAGGATTTATTTCTATCTATTTATGCTTTCATTTATTATGGGTAGATAGACATATGATGTTTGAATAGTGAACACCAAATCATGTGGGAATTTAATTACTCGAATTTGGGGGTGTCATAGGTTGGTATCAAAGCTGTAGGTTATGAACCTTAGGTGGGGGAACAACCTTAGGTAGTAGCCTTATAGGAAGAACATAGTGATGGAAAACTATTATCGAGTTCTAAGAAATGAATTTCTTAATTCATTGAAGATAATAAAAGACTTTATGTGTTTATGTGTTAAATTATGTGCTCACTAGTACGACTTAGTAACTAAAACTTGAAACTATGTTGTAAAGATGTCGGATGTTGGAGGAGCTAGTCGAGCTGGGGAGGAGGAATCCCAAGTACCTACAGAGGAGGAGCCCCGAGACATTAATGTCGTTAGGGAGCAGTTGGTACAGAGAGAGCCATCTCCGTTGATCACTGTTGTTGGTCAGGAGCATGAGCCTGAGACTGATCCAGAGGAGGATCCTGAAGAGGAAGAGGAAGAAGAGGATTTCCCACCGAACTCCATTGATGCTGAGATGTACGACGAGCTATACGACCGTAATGTAGAGTTGCATGACACGGTCCAGGATCTGACTGATCGGGCGATTATTCGGCATATTACCATCGAGCAGAAGGATAGGGAGGTTGTGACTCTTCACACACGTCTAGGAAACGTGGAGTGGGATTTGGTTCACGAGAAGGGTCAAACCGAAGAGAAATCCGAAGAAATAGAAAAGTTGAAGATGGAACTGAAAGAGAGCTCAGAAAGACTGATCATAGCAGAGGAGGGTTGGGTAAGAGAGTCACGTTGTGTTGATCTTGCAGAAGAGGATTGTCGTGCAAAGACGGCTAAGCTTGGGGAGACGTACTCTACACTTCAAAATGCAATGGATGAGGCCCAGGATCGAGTTATGAGGTACCCAATCCAGTTCGAAGGACTACCATCGTATATGCTAAATCGTCGGACGATGTGCCGCATCATGGAAGAGGAACGTAGGAAGGCTATTCAGCGCCTTAATAGACAGTGATAGGATTTGTTTAATTATGTGAAAAAACTTATCTGGTATTTGATGTAAATTCCGATGTGTTTATAAATAAAGGAATATTTTAATGTTTTAAATCCTATAGATTCTTTATCTCGGGATAGTTGATGTAAATAGCAGTGATGTTATCGTTTGATGTTAAAACTTTTGATTTGAATAATTATATCAAATTGTTTGAGATAATATGTTAAGTGACTATGTTAAATTGTTGAGTTAAGCCTTAACTAATTCAAGAATTTAATAAAGATCTAAAAAGCATATATTTTAATAAAAATATGCCGCTGAGAAGAAGACAAAATCGTCAAGCCACTCAAGAAGAATCGACGAATAACAACAACAACAACGCCAATGTTAACCCTGTTCAACAATTGGTGAACTTACTAGCTGGATCGATGAATAATCAACCTCAAGCTCCACCGAATACGATGTTCAAAGATTTCAAAGCGGTGGGACCGCCAGATTTTAAAGGCTCCATGAACCCGATCGAGGCTCAAACATGGGTTATGGAGATGGAAAAGTTTTTTGATGTCGCAAGAGTCAGAGAGGGTCAAAAAATTGCTTTTGTAACGTTCATGCTGAAATCCGAAGCCATTTATTGGTGGCAAGCAAATAAGGTTCGTGGAGGAGAAGGTATGATTACGTGGGAAAGGTTCAAGGAGATGTTTTTCGAGATGTATTTCCCAACCAAATGGAGGTTCAGTTTCTTGAGTTGAAACAGAGGAATATGTCCGTACCAGACTATGCAGCAAGATTCAATGAGTTGGCTAGGTTCACCACATATCAAGTGCACACGGATGAGAGGAAAGCAAGAAGGTTCGAACAAGGACTGAAGCCCCGGTTGTATAATAAAGTTTCGATGTTCCAGTTGAAGACATTCGTTGGGGTACTGGAGAAAGCCATACTCGCTGAAGGTGGAAGCGATGCGGTTACCAAATATAATGAGGATCAGAAGAAGAGAAGAGTGAAAATGAAGGAATTAACAGGGCTAGTGGAAGCAACACAGGAGGTAGTAATAATAATCAGAAGAGAAGGTGGTCTGACAACTCGTCAACTGGAAATCAGCAAGGAGATCAAAAAAATAGGATCAAAGCATGCCCGACCTGCGGGAAAGCTCATTTGGGAGTGTGTATGAAAGGTAAATGAGTGTGCTACAATTGTGGTCAGGAAGGCCACATTGCACCTAACTTTCCTAACTCAAAGAAGGGTGCCTGCTTCACTTGTGGCTCAAAGGATCATCTGGCAAGAGACTGTCCTAAGAAGGGATCTGGAGGTGCAGGGTCATGAGGATATAGAGGAAACAGCGGTGGAAGTGCTATGACTATCACAGGACCAACCGTAACCAACCAACCGACCGCCAGGACATTTAACATGAACCGTGCAAGATGCAGTGCAGTCTCGTGATGTGGTGTCAGGTATCATTCCAATCAATAAAGTTAATGCTTATTTATTATTTGATTCGGGTGCTACTTGCTCATTTATATCTGATGACTTTGCTAAGAACTTAGAATTGCCTAAGGATGAGTTAAAATACCCCATGAACATAGAAATTGCGACTAGAGAAATAATCCATGTTAAGTACGTACATAATAACTCTAGAGTGGATATTAAAATTAATATCATGAACGTAGATCTTATCCTTATTCGACTTGGGGAATTTGAAGTTATCTTGGGAATGGACTGGTTATTCAATTACGGGGCAGTAATCGATTGTCAGAAGAAGGGTATTAACCTTATGACTCTGTCAACGGTTGTGTTTTATGGTAGAAAGTTTTCTAGTCAAGCAAGTTGTCTGAAGATGATACATGCTAGGAAGTTATTAAGACAAGGCTATGTAGGATATTTAGCTTACATAGTCGACAGTCGTAAAGAGAATCCAAAAGTAGAGGAGATACCAGTAGTGAGGGACTTCACAGATGTATTTCTGGATGATTTATCAGGACTTTCGCCTGATAGAAAGGTTGATTTCATGATCGATTTGGCACCAGGAACTGCTCCAATATCGAAAGCCCCGTACCGAATGGCACCGGTAGAGATAAAAGAATTGATGGTACAACTACAAGAATTACTGGACAAGAAGTACATTCAACCGAGCGTATTCCCGTGGGGAGCGCCAGTGTTTTTTGTGAAGAAGAAGGACAGAACGATGCGGCTTTGCATCGACTATAGAGAACTGAATAAGGTCACGATTAAGAATAGATTTCCATTACCGAGGATCGATGACCTGTTAGATCAATTGAAAGGAGAGAGATACTTTTCAAAGATAGACTTGAGGAGTGGTTATCATCAACTGAAGGTGAGGCCAGAGGACGTACCAAAGATAGCATTCAGAATGCGATACGGTCACTATGAATTTTTGGTTATGTTATTCGGTCTAACGAATGCTCTTGCAGCATTTATGGGCTTAATGAATGGAGTGTTCAAGCCGTTTTTGGACAAATTTGTAGTGGTATTTATAGATGACATTTTGGTATATTCGAAAACCAAGGAAGAACATGAAGAGCATTTGAAGGAAATGTTAGAGGTGTTGAGAAGGGAGAAGTTGTATGCCAAGTTTTTGAAATGCGAATTTTGGATTGAGCGGGTACAATTTCTAGGACACGTGATCGATAAAGATGGAATTTTGGTGGATCCATCCAAAGTTGAAGCCGTGATAAACTGGGATCAGCCGAGAACACTGCCGGAAGTATGAAGTTTTCTTGGATTGGCAGGATATTACAAAAGATTCATTCAAGACTTTTCCAAGATCCAACTCCGTTAACGAATTTGACTCGAAAAGTTGTGAAATTTGTTTGGACGGAGAAGTGTGAGGAAAGCTTTCAAGAATTGAAGAAGAGGTTGAGTATAGCACCTGTGTTATCTCTTCCAGATGATACAGGAAATTTTGTTGTTTATAGTGATGTGTCGCATAAAGGACTTGGTTGTGTGCTTATGCAAAACGGCAGAGTCATTGCGTATGCGTCACGATAATTAAAGGATTATGAGAAAGGGTATCCGACCCACGACATAGAGTTAGCTGCAGTGGTTTTTGCATTGAAAATATGGAGGCACTATCTCTATGGGGAGAAGTATGAAATATATACAGACCACAAAAGTTTGAAATATATTTTTACACAGAAAGACTTGAATATGCGACAAAGAAGGTGGTTGGAATTAATTAAGGACTACGACTGTGAAATTTTATACCATCAGGGTAAGGCAAATGTGGTTGTTGACGCCTTAAGTAGAAAGGGTCGGGAGAAATTGATGATGTTGACCGCTCAGAAGAAGCTAATTTCAGCCATGGAGAAGATAAAACTGGAAGTGAAGTATCCTATGGAAATTGATGAGAAGATGTTCCAAATGCAATCTGGTACAACTCTACTAGATAAAGTAAAGGAGGCTCAGCTTCAAGACGAAGATTGTAAAAAGGTGACAAAGAAGATATCTGAAGGAACCAAAACGAGATTCAAGATGGATAAGGAAGGAATACTGAGATTCGAGAACAGAATTTGGGTACTGCCAGTAACAAAGATTAAGGAAGACATTTTGAGTGAGGCTCATAGTTCACGATATTCGATTCACCCTGGTAGTACCAAGATGTATCAAGATCTTCGACAACATTTCTGGTGGCCAAATCTGAAACGAGATGTTACAGAGTGTGTTGCCAAGTGTCTGACTTATCAGAAAGTGAAATTAGAACATCAGAGGCCGAGTGGGTTGCTACAACCGTTGGAGATCCCAGAGTGGAAATGGGAACATATTACGATGGACTTTGTGGTTAGCCTTCTGATAACTCAGAAAGGCTATGACGCAGTATGGGTTATCGTTGACCGATTGACGAAATTCGCACATTTCCTTCCGATCAAAATTAGATTCAACTTAAATCAATTGGCAAGGTTATATGTGAAAGAGATTGTTTCGAGGCACGGAGTTCCAGTGTCAATTGTTTCCAATAGGGATCCGCGCTTTACATCAAACTTCTGGAAACGTCTATTGGAATGCATGGGTACGCAATTTTGAATGAGTATGGCATATCACCCTCAGACAGATGGGCAGAGTGAAAGAACGATTCAGACATTGGAAGATATGTTAAGAGCTTGTGTAATGGACTTTAAAGGAAATTGGGATGATCACCTATCGCTCGTAGAGTTCAGCTACAACAACAGTTACCACAATAGTATTGGCATGCCGCCTTATGAAGCGTTATACGGCAAAAAGTGCAGAACTCCGCTATACTGGGATGAAGTTGGCGAGAGACAATTACTAGGTCCAGAATTAGTGCAGCAGACAGCAGAAATAGTTAAAGTGATCCAAACAAGGCTGGTAACAGCTCAAGATAGGCAAAAGAAATTTGTCGATCCACACCGTAAAAATGTTGAGTTTGAATCGGGTAGCTATGTGTTCTTGAAGGTATCTCCCTGGAAGGGAAAGATCAGGTTCGAAAAGAAAGGTAAATTAAGCCCAAGATTCATTTGTCCCTTTGAAGTACTACGAAGAATCGGAGAAGTTGCGTATGAGATAGCCTTACCTCCAGCACTCAAGAATGTCCACAACGTATTCCATGTTTCAGTTTTACGACCCTACAAACCCGATTACAAGCATGTAACTGAATATGAACCCATCCATTTTGAGAAAGACTTATCCTATGAAGAAATTCTCATTCAGATTGTTGACCGAAAAGAACAAGTTCTAAGAAATAAAGTAATACCTTATGTTAAAGTAATTTGGAGGAACCACAACGCTAAAGAAGCAACGTGGGAACTCGAAGAGAATATAATGAAGAATTATCCTCAATTATTTACTTAATTTACATGTAAGCGATTCTGGGGACACAATCTTTGTAAGGGGGAGAATGTAATGACACAAATTGATTGAGTCGTGATTCTGAGGACAGAATCCTTTTAAGGGGGGAAAGATGTGACAAACGAGATTTTGTAATTTAATTTTAATATTTATTAAATTAAATAAATATTTTCAATGATTCAATTATTAGATTAAATAATTAATTGATGAAGTTGTGGTAGATTAATTTAATTATATGTGTTATATTTATTAAATTAAGGTGGAGAATTTTATTATTAAAATTATGTAATTATGTGAGCTTATTGGATTAAATGAAATATTTAATAAGCATAATATTATTTTAATAATTAATTAGAGATTTAATAATTTGACTTGATTAATAAATGAGAAATTTAATTTTATAACTATGGGAATTATTGAGAAATTATCATATTTTAATTGAATTAAAGTAAATAAGATATTTGATTTATTTTATAAAGGGGTGTGACACTATTAAACTATAATATAAAATATCTATTAAATTAAATGGTTATAATTTTTTTAAGGTTAGCCAAACAAGGCATTAGGGGAGGTTGAGGGTAGTTAACCCATGATCGATTAACTAACCACAACTGCGCTTAGTTATTTTATACGTCGTCTTCTTCTTTCATTTGGCTAAGTCTGGAAAAATAGTCAGAGAGAGTTTGAGAATTTGTCAAAGAAAATTTGAAAATTTGAGAAGGAGATTGAGAGTGAGTGATTAAAGAAACATCTGAGCCTACTAATCTACACTCTACGCTTTGGGTAATTTCTTTAACCCAGTTTTTATTTACGTTGTTTAAGTTTTATAAGAAAATGGCTTTCAAGTTCTGTAAAACCTATGTAATTGGAAAAGGGTAGTGATTATGTGTTATATATGTGGTAAGATATTATTATAACATGTTTTATTGTATATTGTATATTTCCATATCATCAGTTTCATAAAAATTATGTCGTACATTATTTCTTCAAAATATAGAGTATGAAAATATGGTCATATGGCCTTACATACCAAATTTAACACGATAGTCATAAGTGGTATCATAAATTTACACTTGTATATAATTATGCATGTTAAAACGAAGAAAACAAACTTCAAATGAATAGATTCGGTGTTATAATGAACCCGTAGGGTTTATTTTCATGTTTTGTATTCAAAACTTTCAAAAACATCAAGAATAGTAAATTATATGTTTTAATTCTGCAAATTACATGTTATAACATGTTAAAAGCATGCTAGAAGAGTTGAGTAGTAAGTATATGTTTATTACAGTGTTTGGGTATATCTAATTTCGTGTAAGGATAAATTAATTGGAGGTGTTGGCCATGTTCTGCAATTTTTGCGAATTGCAGAACTGCTACTGGTTTACCACGCCACGGTGCCAGTCCCACGCCTTACGTCCCGCGCTGCAGTGCCACTCTGCAGAATGTCCAGAAATAAAATTTTTAAAGTGTTCAAGTCCATGAATGTGATAGTAACCTAATCTAATGTACATAAAAATATGTTAAACGTATAATGAGATGTTAAAATAGATTTTTAACATGTCAATAACACATTTAAGTATGGATAGAATTATTGAACGCATATTTATCTTATTGTTCATGTAGGGTAATATTATGTGACAATAAGTGTGATAATTTGACTAAGTATAGTCATAACCAAATTTAGACAAAAGAATGAACTTGTGATGAGTAATTATATTAGAATTGACTGGTATTGTGAATGAAAATGATATGTAGGATTAATTCAAGGAACGTGTATAAATAACGTGTAATCTACGCACGAGGCAAGTTTACTAACCCTACTTGTTATCATTATTCAAGTTTATAATTTACGTCGAATAAATTCTCATTATTATTAATCAAGTTCAATTTGTTATACTAAAGATTATTTATCTTTTCAAAGTATGATTCTGTTATACAATAGTTGTTCTATTGTATACCTCTTGAGATTGTTATTCAATTTAAATATCATTATTGTTAAACCTTGTTAGACTAGTGAACCCTTATTGATTCGACTGGTCCATAGTTGATGAACTTCTAAATTTCAGAACCCTTATTGATTTATCCAAACCAAACTTCATTTAGTGCGGGCTCTAATGTCAAACTGAGATGAACAGCCTTGTATAGGGATTTCTTATGTGTTAGCATTAAGATATTATGCACAGTATGGTACTAAAGGCTGATCCCCCTAAGTACGAGTAGAAGAGTCCATAGTCTTATGACTGTTAAAGGTTTCAAGTATAACCCTTGATAACCTAGGACATAGTTCAAGGTCTTATGACCCTCTGGAATCTTTTGAATTCTTGTTATTCCTTCTTGATTCAAAAGTTGAGTTTTATTCTAAAAGTCTTTGATTCACTCACATGTTATTATATATTGTTATTTCATTTTTATACTTGTGGGAAATCATGCTAACTCGTGTGTAATAATAACATTGCAGTTAAGAACGAAAGGTCCGACGAGCCTTCTATTAGCAAAGGCAATGGAAAGATTAACAAGTGATGAAGACTTGTTGTTTTATGTGATGATGTATTTCTGTTTAGACTTATATTAACGATGTGTAAGATGATTAATTGTTTATGTTTCCGCAATTAAGATTTAAGATTACTATGACCTAAGATTTATGTAATTATTCAGATGATGTAACTCCTTAAGGAGGGGATTTATTTCTATCTATTTATGCTTTCGTTTATTATTGGTAGATAGACATATGATGTTTGAATAGTGAAAACCAAATCATGTGGGAATTTAAGTACCCGGATTTGGGGGTGTCACAGGTTACTCCCGCAGATTTATAAAGAATGAATACGAAGGTTTATTCACCATACATGTGGTAATCCGTGTAGATAGGTTATTCCCACATATTAATAAGGAATAGAATGACAACCCTTATGAGTATGAAAAAAAATAACATCCTCTACGAATACGAAAGAAATAATACCTCTTATCATAGTAGAAGATTGGATACTGCAATAGTGAAGTAGTAAAATACTCTTCTTCTTTTTCTCTATAGTTTATTTCTCTATAGTTTTAGTGAATTCGTAAGAAAGAGTGAAGTAATGAGCTTCTATTTATAGGAGAATGGACTAAATAGTAACTGATTCACGAACGGTCCAGATTGATTTACTATTAAACGAACGGTCCATATTGATTTACTATTAAAACTTCAACCGACGGTCCATATTGATTTACTATTATAATTTCAACCAGCAGTCCATATTGATTTACTATTATAACTTCAACCAACGGTCCATTTTCATTTTTTATTATAACTTCAACCGACAGTCTGAAAAATTAACAAATCTCCCCATGGAATAATTAGTCAAACTTACAACAAACGCCTCATGACAAATCTCTCTATTTATATCAAAAATTGAATAAATATTTGCAACAAATCATTTATCTTCAATCAACACATTTTTAATTTTTAAAAAATTATTCATCATTTAATATTATAACTCACAATATTGATAACTAGATCGTTCCCAGAAAAGAGGGGGCTTTTCGATAAGAATTTTTTCTTACTGGCGCGCAATTAAATAATTAAACCACTTTCCTCGACAGAACTTTCTAGACATTGTCAATAATGCAATTAATAATATGAATAAATGTGTCGTCTCCATAATTGATTTAATAATATAAAATATTGTGCAGATAATACTGTGACAATAATTGAATCAATAATATGAGATACTATGCAGCAACTACTATGACAACTATTGAATGAAACTGAGTGAGTTCTTACATAAGCATCAATAATCAGAGATACCGTGCAATATCGTGTGCTACTGTGTAACAACGCGTATTACTATACTTTTATCACCGGGTATTTCAACAGTTTAACGGTAAAAGTTTTGCTGTTATTTTATGAAAAGGTTATTTCTGTCACTTTTTATATCCGAAAGTTATTCCGTTATGTAGTCTATCAATGATTGTGTCATCGTACAAATATTCCCCAATAAAAAAATATTCCCCGACCAAATGAATATTTTATGACCACTTGCTTACTTTGCAAAATTTGCGCATATCACACATAACTATAGCATTATATCAAATCAACACCTTACTATTCAAAAAAAATATTTAGAGAAAATTAACTCTTTATTCATAAAATTCGGGGTCTTACAAGTGCGGCACGCCCAACTGCAGATTCAGTTTTCCCAATTCGTGATGAGTACCCTATTTTCATCCAAACTTCATATTTTCTTCATTCAAGATCCAAATTGGGTGATTTTAGATTCTATAACTTGATAAACACAGAACCAAACATCTATAGAACAATTTAAACATCTCAGAAGCTTTATTAAATCATCTTACTATCCCAAATTCAGTATTTATACTAAATTTTTCACATTTTGACAAATTTTGCAAAATCCTTCACAACGAATTCATTTTAAATCCATTTTGATTCATTCAAACTGGGTTGTTTTCATATTTAAAAGGAATATAACATTCAACCATCAATTTAAAACTGTAAACATATAATCACAACCAATTTAACCCATAAAACAAACTAAAAATGTCTAAAATTAAACCAACAGTCAATTTCTTCCCCTTTACACACAAATGTGAATTTGATTACTTCAATTCCAGATATAAATGACACTAAACAAATTATGGATACCCAAAACACATATTCCAACTTTTCATCAATCATACAATTAAAATAAATTTTTAATAGTGAAAAGCTTAAGAAATAAAGACTAAGAGACTTAGAATTGCTTTCTTACCTCTTAGATTCTCCTTAGCCTAGTTAAATGATGAAGAATGCTTGATTAATCTCCTCCTTTCTTCTTCCTTGCTCTTCTGAACACCACCTCTCAATTTCTCACTACAACCCAACCCACTCTCTTCCTCTCTGCTTTTCTTTTTGAAGAAAAATGAATGGAAGACTAATTTGATGAGTTATACGGATATAACTGATGAGCATTATTTGAAGAGTGTAAAGTTTAAGCGGTTAGGGAATGGAAAGTCATAAACTTTTGTGAGAGCTCAAAAGTTTTGTTTGCATGCATGTCCTTTCCCTTTCCTTATTGATCCAAGAATTGCAACCTAATTCTAATTGATCGAGACAATTCTAATTGTCTGATGAATTACATTAAGTAATTACACTTCTCCCATAATACACATTTTATCAAATAAAAATATCATAGTGTAAAAATGCTTATTTTCTCTCCATTTATTCACCCATTGGACAAATTTTGATATTACAAATTGTATTTATTCTGAAACTAAACTAAACATTTAACTCCCATATATTCAGAATATTTTATTCCTTACATTTGGACCCTACCACTATATTAAATTTAATTCTTTTAATTGAATTAATTTATATTTATAACCCATTAGCTTACTAAAATTACACATCAAAATGTATAGATAACCAACATGTATTTGGGTAAATATATTACACCCAAATAAATTATTCTAAAAAATAATTCTTATTAAAATATTTATTTTATAAATTTTTATAATTCTTTCTGCAAAATTACAATCGTTACAAATTAAGTGGATTCTCAATTACTTGAAAGCTACTTGTTTGTGTTTGGGTTTTGGTGGTATGAGTTTAATCTTGGAGGGTTTTACAGATGCAGACATGGCAGGTTCTGAAGAGAAGAAGTCTACTTCAAAATATTTGTTTACTTTTGTAGGGGGGCAGTATCATGGCAATCCAAGTTGCAGATGTGATGCCCCCAAAATAGGTATACACAACCCATTCTGAGTCGCCAAATATATGGTACCGAATTTAAATACAAACTTAATTTACACAATTATTAATTGTCATGCAGGATACGACAAAACATAATCTGAGAATTTTAACACGAATATTATCTCGTAGACAATATACAAACTCAAATGGAGTCGTTATTACAATTATTATCACACTATTTTATAAAATAGTGAGGACTACTATAGCCACCATCTTAGACCATCACTCCATTCCCCGAGTAGTCCCATCTATATTCTCATTTCCTGAAGAGAACAATGAAAGAAAAGGGTGAGCTCAACTAGCCCAATAAAGAATATTATGACTAAGATAATGCAGAATAAATTATCATTAGCCTTCAACAGTGTAAAACTGATAGAATACAATAGACAATAAGTTTAACTGCAACGGAACAAACAATCCACTAGAAGAGTCAAGTAGAGCATGATATTTACTATCTTCTATGATTTAAAAGTTCATCATAAATATTTTATCTTTGTAACACATCTTAATAAATAATCCACATCACCGAATTATCCATGCACTACGGGCCAAGGATATTCATTAATATCACATCCACAAATTATCCATGCACTACGGGCCAAGGATATTCATTATTATCATCAATCATCATGTCAAACAATTGTCCATCAATATACTACGGGCCAATGATGACTTTTACCACATCATTTGTAACATTACAAGTCATGATTATACCGATACATAATTCTTGGTCATAATCATACCAATCAACAGTCCATCTATGCACTATGGGCCAAAGATGACTTTCATCACAATATAAGCATGAAGATGATGACAATGATATAAGAATCAATCAAATGAGATCAAGGATAAATATTAAAGATTTTTAATTTATCCAGAGTTTAAGAATGTCCAAATTGTCAACATGATAACTTCTTTGTAGAGTAAAATTCAAAAATAATATTCATGTATCAAAAATAATTTGGACGGAAAAGAAATTAATTTTTTTATCGTGAATAGTATCCCGAGTGAATAGTACCTCATGAATAGTATTTCATGAATAGTACCCCGTGAATAGTGTCGTATGAATAGTACCATATGTATGAATAGTGTCGTATATATGAATAGTACCCCATGAATAGTACTCCGACATAAAAAGCTTAAAACTTAACAAGAATGTTCAGAAAAATATATTTACGAAACGATACTAGATGAAGCACAAATTTTAAGGATATTCTACTAATTTCAAGGAGTATAGAAACAATACTTATCAAAATAAATGTAAAATTAGGAATATGAAACGAAATAATATTACTTACATACTACAAATGATGGAAGAAAAATATTATTTCTTACGAATAATGAACAAAAATAATATCCCTTACCTTAGTAAGAGAGTAATTCCGACTGGTATAGCAGAGATATTCTTGAAGAAAACTTGTACTATTTTCTACACTCAAAGTTTCCTTAAACTTAAAAAAAATACGCTCAATATTATAGAAGAAGAATTCTCTGATTCTGTAAAGTCCCCGAACCCGGATACTTGAAACCCGAATTCGGTACTTCACGATACCATTTCTATGAGCGGAATAATACTATTAATAATAACAATAATATAAATTTTAAACTTAACTTACAGTTATCAAAGTCTAATCCCAAGTACGCAACCTTTATTACATTCTTTACATGATATAAAATACATATCATAACTTAGTACAGTCTAACTATTACAAATGATACAAATAAACAAATTTTGTTTGCTTTCTTTTTTACTAGATCTGGCATGAGCTTTCCGGTCCTTCACACTTAGCTGAAAACATTTAAATAAAGTAAGGGTGAGCATTTGAGTGCCCAGCAAGTATTATATATATATATATATGTATAAGCTGAAAGAATTTAAATGTTTTCTTTATAATATTCTTCTACAACCAGTCAATAGTTGTAAAGTAATCTGTACCAATAACAATAACATAACAACCTTCTTTTAAATTTTTGAAACTTTGTATTGTATATACATGGGTTTCTGTGACATATTATGAATATTATTTTCATTTTCGAAAGGGTTTAAACAGAAATTTATCTGTAAACCGGCCATTGCTTACGGGCCTGAGGGTGTACAGTCCATGGGCCCTGTATTGATCAATACTACATTACAAAAATGGTGTTACCATTTACTTGATCCGCCTTAGACGCATAAAAGTTTTCCCTGGTAAGGGATGTTCATATTTGTCAGGGTTTTCATAACAAAGGTCTTATATAATTCAACATATATGTATATCAAAGGTGTATCAACATGTGATTAAATACAATAATTATCCAAGTGGGGACACTTGTATAATCATTTATAGAAATTAACGAACAGAATATATATAACTGAATTATCATATACTAACATGTTGATAACCAATAGGCGTATATAATATAGGCTTAACAATCTGTACAGTAATAATATAACTTTGAAACATTCTTACACTTGTCCAATGCATAAAGAAAATGCAAAGGTAGGATACTTGCCTGATGCGCCGCTTACAATTACGCAACTTAGATCTATCTGTTATACCGAAACCTATCATTAATAAGATCATTCTATCGATTAGAATCACATATCATAACACATAGTACTGCTTATTGCAGTCAGCACATAACCTAATCACATTGTCATACATGTTTCACAGTCATTGCATCACAAATAAACAGTTAACTCATTCCTAATCACATTGTCACACAACTTTATCCACCATTGAATCACAAATAAAATAATTAACTAACTAAATTTCTAAGTCCAGATCAATTTCTGAATCATGTCGGTCTACCGACAGCTTTATCGGGTATATATCGAGTCTAAGACTCTAAACAGTTGTTCAATATCCATTTAGACTAATTAAATAACAGTCATATCATTTTTCATGACCTTATAATAATTATAAAATAATTATTATTACCATTTATCATAATTTTTGAAATATCAGAATCATTATTAAATAATTTAAAGAGTACACAATTCTATTATCATTAACATTTATTCAATATTAAATTATTAATGAAACCATTGCCAAAATATTAAAGTTATTTATAATAACTTAAAATATTTGTAAAGTACTTATATAACCCTTAAATGATTTTTAAAACATTTAAAATCATTATTAAATAATTACCATTAATATTTAAATATTAATGAACTATTTAACCAAATATTAAAAGTCATTAATTATAACTTAAAATATTTTTAATTCACTTATATCCTTTTTAAATAATTTTTAAATAAATAAAACTATTTTTAAACTATTTATTTAATGTAATTATTAAATAAACTTAATATCATTAATCATTAAATAAATATCATTAATATTAAATTATTAATGAAATTATTCTCTAAATATTAAAAGTTATATTTTATAACTTAAAATATCTTTAAACACTTTATTTTCATTTAAAATGATTTTTAAAATAATAAAATCATTTTTAAACTAATTTATTTAATATGATTATTAAATAAACTAAAAATCATTCATAATAAATTAATATTATTAATATTAAATTAATAATATTTTTCATGAAAAAATATCAAAAGTCATATTTTATAACTTAAAATATTTTTATAATACTTTAAATGATTTTTAAAATCATTAATTTTATTATTCATAATTATTTAATATATTTATTAAATAAATTAAACAACATTAATATTAATTAATTAATGAAATTTCATCACAAAATATTAAAATTCATCAAAAATGACTTAAAATATTTTCTAACACAATAATATAATTTTTCATGATTTTTCCTGAATTAAAACTATTTTTTAAATAATTTATTTAATATAATAATTAAATAAATAAATACCATTTATATTCCAAAAATATTAAATATTTTCGAAATATACTCAAAATAGTTAAAAACTATTTTTCAAGCTTTAAAATAATTTTTCAGAATTTATGATGTATTTTTAATAATTAAAAACCATTTTTATCAATTTTTTTTATTAATTTTCGGAAATTATAATTAAAACCGTCGCTAAAGGGCTATAGCGACACTTTCTGTATCTATGGTGTTCTTGAGGATTTCCAGAAATCATAAGGCGTGAGCGAGTACACTACTTTGACCGTTAATAACTTTCATTACAAAATGTTTCTATGCGATCTATCACATACATCTTGTAGTACTCATGTAATACTACAATTAACAACAAACATCATGGCTTAAAAACATCATATCTGGGAGATATAAGCATCCAAACTATCTGACAACGTTGTTCTTCATGAAAAACAATTCGTGGTGCCTACTTTGGATCCTTATAACTTGATGATCGAGTATTATTTGTGTGATCTATCAATTTCAGTGTGTAGAACTAATGTAGGACTACAACTATAACGTTTAGCATCATCATAAAAAGATGAAATAAAGCAGATAAAGTATGGTCAAACTCTGTTTGAAAAATCGACACTTAGAAAATTCTGGGCTGCCCAGAAATTGGCCGGTCAATGCCGGTCAACCCACTTTGACATTAAATAACGTTTGATACACAATATATATGGACCTTATTCTTTTTGGAGATTAAAGACCACATTATAGACTACATATAACAACTTTTAAACAACAAAAATAATGATCAAAAAAATAGTTATAAGCCCTGACATTTGCCTAAAAATAACAGAGTTCGATTTTTCAAAAGTTGGAAAAACTTTGATTTTGAGCACTTTGATGTTATGGGTCATGAATTTAACAACCCAGAACATTAATACACTCCTTATTACACAACTTTAAACAATCAATTGCAACAATTAATATAGAATCAAAGGATTTCTTATTTTTGAGATTTTATACCTTTCTTTGATCAAATCTTTGATTTTCTTGATTTTTGGCTTCTGATCTGTTATGGCTGATCGTGGATCTTCATTAAGGGACTGATATACTTGGAAATTTCGTTGGTTCTAGTGTGAGAAGAGTTTGTGAGACAAAAATTTAATTTGGCAAAGTTTTGTGCACTTTCTCTCTCCCAATCTATTTATAAACCAACAAGATGCAATGAATGGCTGATATAGAACCCTTGTGCTGTCAATTAAAGGTTAAGGAAGTTGTTGGGAGCTGTTGGTTTGGTGAACAACTCTCATCTATTTTCAAAACCTACATATTCTAGCTTAATAATGCAAGAGGGGCATTTTTGTCATTTGTTAAATCAATTAAATGGCATTCTTGTCATTTGTAAACCCTTAGGATTTAGGGTTTAGGTTATGGTTTATGGTTTGGACCATTTTAGGGTTTAACAATAATTTCAAGAATTTCCAAAATTAGGATTTGCACAAAAATATAATAAATAAATAAAATAATAAAATTTTAGTTTCTAAAATACAAAATTAGGGTTTCTTAATTAATTAGGTTTCTAATTACTTAACACCTTACTAATTAGGTTTAAGATACATTAATTAGTATTAAGCTTTCCAAATCAATAATTAGGGTTTATAATTTAAATAAATTTAGGGTTTATAAAATAAATATTAGGGTTTTTTAGAAATTATTATTTCTAAATATTAATTAGGGTTTACCTAATTAATATAAAAATTATATAATACATATCATGCATGCACCATATAACAGAGTCGAACTCATCCTGAGTTTTAAATTAGGGTTTTATCACTTAAAATTAGGGTTTTAATTATATATCATCAGTCGTTAATCACATTATTGTGATTACAAATTCTCAAAGTCGTGAATGACTTTCGCTTTAGAGTTTCAATTCAATTAGGGTTCCAAAATTATAATTAAGGATTATAATATAGAATAATAATAATAATAATAATAATAATAATAATAATAATAATAATAATAATAATAATAATAATAAGGGTTTTGAATATTTACGATTCTCCCTAATTAGGGTTATTACATAAACACCGATCATAAATCACATTAACATGATTACATAACAGTCTTAAGCCGGCATTCGGCTTTAACTTAGGGTTTAACAGCTTAAACTAGGGTTTTGGCATTTTACACCATAATTGACTAACCATTGTCAGTCCGCAAACATACAGTACATATTTATAGCACTGAAAAATCAAAATATTATAATATTATTATCATTCCTTAATTCAGACCCATAATTAGGGTTTGATAGTAATATATTAAAACTGTTCCACATATTAACATTACACACATAACCATGCATATCTATAACACTGACAAATAATAATATAATATTATTATTTTTATTCCTTGATTAAAACCCAGAATTAGGGTTTGGATTCCATATCTGATTTATCTTTCATAATTAACCTTATAATTAAGTAGAAATAATTTACTTAATATCTTGAACAAAATTTATATAATAAAATAAGTATTATAAAAATTCTATAATCATATCATATATTATTCAATCAATATAATTATCATATTTTCATTGAAAATAAACATTAAAACATTTGTACTATAAAACTAATTATTATTAGAATATAATTTATAATGAGAAATAATTCTAAAATAAAATTATTCATAACCATTCATGTAATAAATATATTTTATATTCATCACATAATTACATACATAATACCTTTCTCGCATTCTTACCTTTAAAATAAATAATTATTCTAAAATCATTTCCTATATTATTTAAATAATATAAGATTATATCTTCCTTGAAAAATAATTAATAAAACATTTCCAATAGGGAATTAATTAGTATAAAAATATAATTGATAATAATCAATAATTTTAAAATAAATTTATCTACGATACTTAATGTAATAAATAAATTTTATTTATCACACATATAATTATAATTACACATTACCTTGACACCTATCATTCATATTTATTTTAATAAAAAAAAATTATACCCAAAATTTATGATTTATTTATATAGAAAATATCGGGTTGTCACAGATTCTGGTGTGATTTTCATTTCTAAACTGAGCATCATATTTATAGGAGAATGGCAGGATACTATTTAGGGGAAAAAATCACAGACTATACATTAAAGAATCACGAACGCCGAATTCTTTGGCGAATTGTTTTTGATTTTACTATGCAGTACTATGCAAACACTATGCAGTATTATGCAATAAAATAAAATATAATACATTCTATTTATAAAAAGTATTCTATTTTATGTAAAAAGTTTTCTGTTTTTATTAATTTTATAATAATAATAAAACAAAAACTGAGATAACTTTCTACCAATAATTTTGAAAATTGAGTCCATGTAATAAGTCAAACTTACAACAAATACATCATAAAACACCCCTTTATTTATCAACAATCACTTGACTTCTCTAAACATATTTTTAATAACATTAATTCATCATTAATATTATAACTCGCAATATTAACAATCAGATCATTCCTAGGAAAGAAGGGGCTTTCCAATAAGGACTTCTCCTTATTGGCGCGCAATTAGATGACCAAACCCCTTTCCTCGACAAAACTTTCTAGACATTGTCAATAATGAAAATAATAATATGAATAACTGTGTCGTCTCATTTATTAATTTAATAATATAAAATATTGTGCAGATAATACTGTGACAATAATTGAATCAATAATATGAGATACTATGTATCAACTACTTTTGAAATAATTGAATAAAACTAAGTGACTTCTTACGTAAGCATCAATAATCAAAGAAACTGTACAATATCGTGTGCTACTGTGCAATCATGTGTATTACTGTACTTTTATCACCGGGTATTTCAACAGTTAATGGTAAAAGTTTTGCCGTTATTTTTATAAAAAGGTTATTTCAGTCGCTTTCTATATCTGACAGTAATTCCTTTATGGGGTCCACCAATAATTGTGTCGTCGTAGGGCTATTTTCTGACAAAAAGAATATTTTATGACAACTTGTTTACTTTGCAAAATTTATAAATATTACCCACAACTATAACATTAAATCAAATCCATACCTTATTATTCAAAATGATATTTAGAGAAAATTAAATCTATATTCATAAAAGTTGGGGTCTTACAACCTCCCCTTCTATGAAATTTCTTCACCAAAAATTGGTGTATGTACCTGGTATGTCGAAGAGGTGAGGATACATTGTTTTCATTTCAGATTTTAACTCCCAGGTCATTTCCTCAATATTATTGTTTCTCCACAAAACTTTAACTTGAGGTATAACCTTTGAGCATAGAATATGTTCTTTCTTATCCAAGATTTTAACAGATACCTCTTCATACGTTAAATCTTCCACTATCTCGTCAGGTTCTAATTCAATAATGTGATTCGGGTCTTCCACATATTTATGTAATATAAATATGTAAAAAAACGTTATGAACACAACACATACTTGGCGGTAAGGCGAGTCTATAGGCTACAGTTCCTACTCGATCGAGGATTTCAAATGGACCAATGAATTGAGGGTTGAGCTTTCCTCTATTTCCAAATCTCGTAACTCCTTTCCATGGAGCAACACATAACAATACATGATCTCCAACATTGAATTCCACGTCCCTTCGATGAAGATCAGCATAACTCTTTTGTCGATCTTGTGAGGTTTGTATACGTTGCCGAATCATTTGAATCTTTTTTGTTGTTATACGTACTAATTATGGTCCCAACAACGTTGCTTCACCCACCGCGTTCTAGCATACCGGAGAACGACACTTTCGTCCATACAACGCCTCGAATGGAGTCATGCATATACTTGCTTGATAACTATTATTGTAGGAGAATTCCACTAATGGCAAGAATTTGTCCCAACTTACTTTGAATTCTTGGACACAGAGTCTTAATAGATCTTCAAGAGTTTGAATAGTCCTCTCCGACTGCCCGTATGTTTGAGGAAGATATGCAAAACTGAATTTGTGCACATAGATTTCTGCAAATTGACCCAAAACTGTGAAGTGAATCTTGGCTCTCGATTAGAAACTATGGATATTGGCATACCACGCAGTCTTAAAATCTCATTTATGTATATACGAGCAAGACGTTAAAGTGAATAAGTTTCTCGTATAGGTAAGAAATGAGCAGACTTGGTTAATCTATTGACAATGACCCAAATTGATTTTATGCCTTGAAAAACCTTGGGAAGACTAGTAACGAAATCCATGTTAATGTGCTCCCACTTCCATTCTGGAATTTCAAGTGGTTGCAATGGACCTTTTGGCATTTAATGCTCTGCCTTGACACATTGACAAGTTAAACACCTTGAGATAAACTCCGTTATATCTCTCTTCATATTGCTCCACCAAAATATATGTCGAAGATCACGATACATTTTGGTACTTCCAAGATGGATTGCAAACTGTGTGTTGTGTGCCTCCATTATGATTTTATACTTCAAATCAGAGTCGTTAGGAACACAAAGTCTGGAGTTGACTTGAAGTATTCCTTCTTCATCGATTCTTGCTTCTGGAATAATACCTTCTTGCACTTTCTTCTTCATACGCATCAACTTCGGGTCTATAGCTTGGGCAACTTTAACTTTATCGATTAAAGTTGGTTCTACTTGTATATTTGACATCATCACGTGGGTCCCCAAAGTCTTTAACTATATCTCCATCCTTTGTAAGTTATACAAAATAGGCCTTTTCGTTGACAATATCACACTCGTACCCGCATATGATCTTCTACTCAACGCGTTAGCTACCACGTTCGCTTTTCCAAGATGGTATTGAATGGTATGATCGTAATCTTTCAACAGTTCGAGCCAACGTCGTTGTCGCATGTTGAGTTCCTTTTGGGTGAAGAAATATTTGAGGCTTTTATGATCTGTATAGATCATGAGTAGGATAATTCCTCTCATATTCTTTGAGTTGTCATGAGGCATAGGCTATGACTTTCCCATGTTGCATGAGAACACATCATAAACCTATGACTGAAGCATCACTGTAGATGACAAATCCTTCTGAACCTGATGGTATTATCAGAACAGGTGCTGAAATGAGTCTCCTCTTGAGTTCTTGAAAACTCTTCTCACATCCCTCGCTCCCACTGAATTATGTATATTTTTGAGTCAGCTGAGTTAACGAAGTGGCGATTCGAGAAAACCCTTCCACGAATCTCTAATAATAACCAGCTAAGCCCAGAAAGCTACGTACTTTGGTTACTAACTTATGTTGCTCCCATCTTTGTATTACTTCAATCTTCGTCGGGTCAACAGATATTTCGTGGTTTGATATCACGTGTCCAAGGAATGATACTTCCTCAAGCCAGAACTCGCATTTCTTCAACTTGGCGTATAGCTTGTTTACACACAGCTTTTGGAGTATCAGCCTCAAGTGTTGCTCATGATCTTAACAGTTTTTGGAGTAAATGAGGATGTCATCAATAAAGACAACCACAAAATGATCCAAATATTCCTTGAATACTCATTTCAACATATCCATGAAGGCAGCAAGAGAATTAGTCAATCCAAAAGACATGACTAGGAATTCGTAATGCCTGTACCGAGTTCTAAAAGCAGTTTTTGGAATGTCATCAGTTTTAATCTTTAACTGATGATATCCAAAACGAAGATCGATCTTTGAAAAGAATTTGGCACCTTGCAAGTGATCAAACAGATCATCAATGCGAGGTAATAGGGACCTATTTTTGACAGTGACGTGATTCAACTCCCGATAGTCAATGCAAAGTCGCATACTCCCATCTTTCTTCTTTACGAATAGAACAGGAGCAACCCAAGGAGACGTACTAGGACGAATGAAACTGATGTATAACAGTTCTTGCAGTTGGGTTTTTATCTCCTGAAGTTTAATAGGAGCCATTCGATTTGAGGTTTTGGAAATGGGTTTTGTACCAGGTTCAAGGTCAATACAAAACTCGATTTCACACTCTGGGGGAAGGCCAAGAAGTTCTTCAGGGAATACGTCAGAAAATTTATTAATAATAGAAATATCATTAAAATCTGACGTATTTTTGTTTAAATCCGTGAAATGGGCTAAAAAGCTTGACATCTATTTTTTCAATAAACGAATGACTTTATGGCTTGATATAACAGTGATTGACTATAGTGGTTTAGTTGCTTGAATTCGCATAATAGGTTGGTTAGGAATATGAAAGCTAACAACCTTACGAAAACAATCAATTTTAGCATGATGAGTAGTTAACTAATCAATCCTTAAAATCACATCAAATGCAAGTATTTTCAAAAAAATGAGATCAACAGGTAATATGAGGGTGCCGATTTGAATCAAACAAGATTTATAAATAGTGGATGTAATTAAGGTTTTCCCCAACGGAGTTTCAATAGATAAGTCAAAGTCTAATTCTCTAGAGTCAAATTTAAACGTTGAGCTCAAGTAGGTGAAATAAAAGAATGGGTAGTACCGGTATCAAATAAGGTATAGACTTCGCAAGAGTTTATGATTAGCTTACCCGTGATAACTTTATTCAGTTTCTATACTTTTTGGGAGGTCACGACAAACGCTCTCCCTTGAACTACTGGCATTGACTTGTCTGGGACGGCCTTTGGTGTCACCATCCCAGCTGGACTTGACTTCTATACATGACGAAATCGAGCTAGGTGACCTTCTCTTCTGCAATTGAAACACGCTTTGGGTTGCTACGTACAATTTGGACTGATGTGTCCCTCCCCTCCGCATCTGTAGCATACGACTGGTGGTCGTTCTCCTTCCTTAAAAATGGGTGTTAGTGTTGCTGTCTTTCCATCATTGTTAAATCTCCTCTTTTTGAAATTTTCACTTCTATTATCTTGGCTAGGATTACCACCGAAGTGGTTACCATTTCTGGCATGATGATTTTCCCCACATTTGTTGTCACCGCTTCGATGACTACTACCACTGGTATTATAGTTTTGTCGGCTGTTATCTTTTGGTAGGCCTAACTCATTATCGCGCTCCAATAACTGAGCCCTATTCACAACATCTGAATACAAGCAAAGTTTGTGAGAAATGAGATATTGACGTATTTCGGGTTACGAACCTCGCATAAATATTCGTGTTATACGCTCCTCATTATCTACCAAATGGGATGCAAATCGGGATAACTTCACAAATTTAGCCTCGTATTGCAATACGGTCATATTGTTTTGCTCCAGGTTGATGAATTCTACCTCTTTCATGTGACGAATACTTTCAGAAAAGTACTTGTCGTTGAACAATTCTTGAAACTTCTCCCAATACATCTTTAGTGTGGAAGGTTGAGTACGTTTTACAGATTCCCACCAATAATCTGCCTCTCCTCGCAACATTAAGGTGGCAAAGGAAATCTTTTGCTCCTCAGAGCATCCCAAGACATCAAATATTTTGGTGATAAACTTAATTCACGTCTCTGCCTTAAGTGGCTCTAGCTTTCCCAAAAACTTCGGTGGTCCCAGCTCCTTGAATTGCTTAGCGGTGACCAGCCGTGAGTTTCCATTGATTCCACCTGCATTTTGAACAAGAATCTCTCTCGTTTGGTGTTGCATGAATTTTGTCGGTGTTGTTGTTTACATGAGTTGTGACGCCCCCCCAAAATAGGCATACACAACCCATTCTGAATCGCCATATACAAGGTATATAATCAAATACAAACTTCTCTTATACAATACGACAAAAGCGTAGTTGAGAGTTTTTACACGAATATCGTCTTCTAGACAGTATTCAAACTCAAATTGACTCCTCATTACATTTATTGATACACTATTTCATAGAATAGTGAAGACTACTATAGCCACCATCTCGGACCATCACTCCGTCCCCCGACTACAAACTTCCTTATACAACTGTCGTGCAAAATACGACAACACATATGTTGTGTATACCAACTGTAACTCTCATCCCTTTACTTGGATAACATCTCGCAGTGATACCTTACATAAAGGTATAATCAATAACTATTTTAGAAATTAAAATCTTTGGAAAATACTTAAGGAAACCTTCGTACATGGGAAGCCATGCATCTAAGTTAAAATAGATATCATATGACTCGAGAATTATCCTTGGTTGACCCAATAGACCCCAAAGAAAAATGAGAAGATTACTATCATGTTCTTTCCAATGGTGAGTCTTCTCTTGCCATATAAATATCTTCATGGTCTTCAATTGAGAATTATATTTTAACCAAACTCTAAGATTATATAGGTAGTGCTCGTAAATACAATCAGCAAGTGGATGTGCACAGTCCTGTCTTATGATAACACGAAGTCGTAGGTCATTAAACATCTTGTATGATAGTAGCAAAACACCCTTCCAAAGTTGGGTTCACCTCACCTGTTTTAGGGAAACCTCAACAGCTATCGACCACTGTTCTATTCCCCTGTTACCCCCGCTCGACCCAGCTAAACTCTTATTACCTGAAAGGAATTATGAAACAAAAGGGTGAGCACAACTAGCCCAGTAAAGAATATCACGGCTAAAGATAATTAAATTATCAATAGCCTTCATCAGTAATGAATCAGAGATTTAGAACATATGGTAGATGATAAAACTTTTCAACCATAGTTGCAGCGGAACGAGCAATCCATTAGAAGAGTCAAATAGACCATAAAGTCTATTATTTTTTACCTAAAACATCAAAGATCATGGTTATACCAAATCACAGTTCCTGTTCATAATCATACTAATAAACTCATCTTTGCACTACGGGCCAAAGATATTCATTAACTGTGACGCCCCCAAAATAGGTATACATCACCTATTCTGAGTCGCCAGATACATGGTACAGAATTCAAATATAACTTAATAATACAATTGTCGTGTACAATACGACAAAACATAAACTGTGAGTTTGAATACAAATATTGTCTACTAAAGAGTATAAAAACTCAAAAGAAGTCCTCATTACAATTATTATCACACTATTTCACAGAATAGTGAGGACTACTAATGCAAATATCTAGGACCATCACTCTGTTCCCCGACTAGTCCCAGCTATGTTCTCATTTCTTGAAGAGAACAGTAAAAGAAAGGGTGAGTTCAACTAGCCCAGTAAGAAATATTATGACTAAGATAATGCAGAATAATTTATCGTTAGCCTTCAATAGTGTTAAACTGATAAAATATAATAACTATCAAGTTTAACTGCAGTGGAACAAGTAATCCATTAGAAGAGTCAAGTAGGGAATAAAATCTACTATCTTTTATGATTTAAAAGGTTTTTCATCACTTTTATCGTTGGGACTCAGCTTAATAAATAATCCATATTATCGAATCACCCTTGCACTACGACCAAGGATATTCTTTAGTATCACGACCACGAATTATCCATGCACTACGGCTAAAGATAATCATATTTTCATTAATGGTCCTAATCATGCCATAAAACAATTCATCTTTGCACTACGGCCAAAGAGAACCCACGGCCATAATCATACCAAAAACTGTCCATCAATGCACTACGGGCCAATGAGGACTTTTTCCACATCATTTGTAACATTACGGTTACAATTATACCGAATAATCCCTGGTTATAATCATACCAAGTCCATCTATGTACTACAGGCCACAGATGACTTTCAACATAATATAAGCATGAGGATGATGACAATGATATAAGAATTCAATAAAACAAGTTCAAGAATTAATTTATCCAGGAACTAATAACGTCCACATTGTCAACATGATACTTCTTTGTAGAGTAAAATTCAAGAATGCTCAGAAGAATATTTCCATGAAAAGATACTGGATGAAGCGCAAATATCAAGGATATTCCTCTAATTTCATGGAGTATAGAAGTCAAAGTTTTAACCAACTGAGTATAATAAAGAATGGAATAACAAAAGAAATCACCATGCATGTGATAGACCGCACAGGCAGGTTATTCCAACAGAATAATAAATAACGGAACCAGGTCTGGCGTAAAACGCACAGAAAGGATATTCCAACAGAATAATAAAGAATGGAACCAGGTCCGGCGTAAATGCACGGACAGGATATTTTGACAGAAAAATAGATAATGAAATCACAGAAGAATTTCACCAAGTATAGGGTAGCCTGCGTATACAGGTTATTCCAACCGAATAATAAATAATGGAATAACAGAAGTTCTCTTCATAAATACAAAAGAAATAATACCCCTTACGAGTACAACAAATAATATTTCCTACCTTAAGAAGAAGAGTACTGGATATATGAGTAGTGGAGTAGCTGAATATTTTTCTTTTTTCTCTCTATAGTTTATCTCTCTAGAGATTCAGTGAATTCGTAAGAAATAATGAAGGAATGAGCTTATATTTATAGAAAAATAGACTGCATAGTAACTAACTCATGAACGGTCCAGATTGATTTATTTTAATCTGACGGTCCATTTTTAAAGCAAAATCTTTTAAATAAAATATAATATATTTTATTTATAATCTAATAAAACGAATAACTTTATAAAAGATTTTACTATGCAAACACTATGCAGGCACTATGCAAACACTATGCATAATAAAATATAATATATTCTAATTATTATCTAATAAAACAGATAACTTTATAAAAGTATTATGTTTTATATAAAAAGATTTTACTATTAGCCTAATAAAACGAATAACTTTATAAAAGTATTCTGTTTCATATAAAAATCTTTTCTATTTTTTTATATTAATAATACCAATAAAACAAAACTGAGTGACTTATCACATAAACATCAATAATCAATACTGTGTGCTACTATGCAACCACGCGTATTACTGTACTTTTAATACCGAGTAGTTCAACAGTTTTAACGGTAAAACTTCCGCCGTTATTCTCATAAAAATATTTTTGTCGTTTTCTCCATCCGACAATAATTCCGTTGCGGGGTCCACCAATGATTGTACCGTCGTACGGATATTCCCCGACAAAAAGAATATTCTCCGACTAATCGAATATTATATAACAACTTGCGTACTTTGAAAAAATTTTAAATACTATCCATAACTATAACATTATATCAAATCCACACCATAATATTCAAAAAAATATTTCGAGAAAAATAAATATTTATTTATAAAATTTGGGGTCTCACATTAACAGTTCATCTTTGCACTAAAGTCCAAAGATTTTTAACAACATGTTATATTTGCACTACGGACCAAAGATATTCAACAACAGGTCATCTTTGCACTACGGGCCAAAGATATTTATATCTCAACGAAATATATAATCATTTCAGAATTTATATAAACAATAATTATAACCATGTTAATCAATTCACCTTTTCACTTAAGTTGAAGATATGCAATTATAAATTCAATAGTCATGATCATACCAGTCAACAATTCATCTTTGCACTACTGGCAAAAAAAAACACATAATATTAATTATACCAATAATTTACCCATCTTTACACTCAAGTGAAAGAGTAATTTCAACACCAGGGTTATAAAAATATTATATATGATAACAAAAATAATATAGTCAAAACATGGATTTAATTTTAAGAGTAAGATTCATAAATCAACGATAATTTGGTCAGAAAAAGAAACCAATTTCATCGTGAATAGTACCCTGTGAATAGTAACTCGTGAATAGTAACTCATAAATAATAACTCGTGAATAGTACTTCGTATTCATAAATAGTACCATATATGAGAATAGTGTCGTATACGTAAATAGTAATTCGTGAATAGTAACCCGTGAATAGTACTCATAAAAGGAAAATACAAAAGAAAATGATATTCCATGACGAGTACAAAAGAAATGATATCTCATACGAGTATAATAGAATACACGAAACTGCAAATGGATTTTCGCCCGCCATGTGGTAATCCACGTAGACAGATCATTTCAATAATTTAATAAAGAATAAATACGAAGGGTCATTCACCATGCATGTGGTAATCGGCGTAGACAGGTTACTCCCGCAGATAAATAAAAATTAATACGAAGGGTCATTCACCATTCATGCAGTAGTCCGCGAAGACAGGTTATTCTCACAGAATAATAAAGAATAGAATACGAAGGGTCATTCACCATGCATGCGTTAATCCGCGTAGACAGATTACTCCCGCAGATTAATAAGCAATAGAATGACAACCCTTATGAGTATTGAAAGAAAATAAATCTTTTCATGAATACGAAAGAAATAATACCCCTTACCATACGAAAATAAAATTCTTTACAAATACAACAAATAATATCCCTTATGAATACAACATAAATAACACCTCTTACCTTAATAAAAATTTAGAGACTGCACTAGGGTAATAAACAGAATACTCCTCTTCTTTCTCTCTATAGTGTCTCTCTCTAGAGTTTCAGTGAATTCGTAAGAAATAATGAAGGAATGAGCTTCTATTTATAGGAAAAAGGACTTAATAGTAACTAATTCATGAACGGCCCAGATTAATTTACTTTTAAACGGACGATCCATATTGATTTACTATTAAAACTTAAAGCAACGGTCCATATTAATTTACTATTAAAACTTTAAACCAGCGATCCATATTGAATTACTATTATAACTTTCCACCAGCAGTCCATATTGATTTACTATTATATCTTCAACCAACGATCCATATTGATTTACTAATATAACTTCAACCAACGGTCTAAAAAATTAGCACATCTCCTCATGAAATAATAATTCAAACTTATAACAAACACCTCATAACAAACTCCTCTATTTATATCAAAAATTGAATAAATATTTACCACAAATCACTTATCTTTAATAAACACATTTTTAATCTATTAATAATTATTCATCATTAATATTATAACTTACAATATTTAACAACCAGATCATTCCTAGAAAAGAGGGGGCTTTCCAATAAAAATTTCTCCCTATTGACGTGCAATTAGGTGACCAAACCTTTCCTCGACAGAACTTTCTATACATCGTCAATATTGCAAATAATAATATGAATAACTTTGTCATCTCAATTATTGATTAAATAATATAAAATATTATGCAGATGATACTGTGACAATAATTGAATCAAATAACGTGAGATACTATGCAGCAATTACTATAGCAATAATTGAGTATAACTGAGTGACTTCTCACGTAAGCATCAATAATCAATACCGTGTGCTACTATGCAACCACGTGTATTACTGTTCTTTGACCACCGGGTATTTCAACAGTTTAATGGTATAACTTTCGTCGTTATTTTATAAAAAGATATTTTTGTTGTTTTCTAAGTCTAACAATACTTCCGTTGTGGGGGTCCACCAATGATTGTGTCGTTGTACGAATATTCTCCGACAAAAAAAAAATTCCCTGACCAAACGAATATTTTCCGACACAACGAATATTTTATAACAACTTGCTTACTTTACAAAATTTTCAAATATCATCCATAACTTTAAACTTTTATCAATTTAACTATTTAACAAAATAGTAAATTTGATTACTTTTATTTCATAAAATTTGGGGTCTTACATGAGGATTATTGCCTTCCTGATGCACATTATCCTAGTTATTGATCGGCGATGACTCAACGGTCTCATGTGCTCCATTGCTTATCTCAACATTTTTAGATGTCATTCTCAAACACTGCCACAAAACAAGAATTAATTGACATGCCACATATTATCCCTATATTCTGACCGACCAATTAAATAGCAAATAAGCTTAAATAGGTCATACTAGCGAAGGATTTACCCTCTCTCCCCTCCTAGTTCTAGCCTCAAATCTCAGTCAGTGATCATATCCCTAAGCTTTGATACCAACTGTGATGCTCCCAAAATAGGTATACACAACACATTCTTAGTCACCAAATACATGGTATAGCATTCAAATACAAACTTAATTTACATAATTATTAATTATCGTGCAGAATATGACAAAACATAAGCTGAGTGTTTTAACATGAATATTGTCTCGTAGACAATATCCAAACTCAAATGAAGTCCTCATTACAATTATTATCACACTATTTTATAAAATAGTGAGGATTACTATAGCCACCATCTTGGACCATCAATCCATTCCCCGACTAGTCTCAGCTATATTCTCATATCCTGAAGAGAACAATAAAAGAAAAGGGTGAGCTCAACTAACCCAGTAAAGAATATTATGACTAAGATAATGCAAAATAAATTATTATTTGCCTTCAACAGTATAAAACTGATAGAATACAATAGACAACAAGTTTAACTGCAGTGGAACAAGCAATCCACTAGAAGAGTCATTTAGAGCAGGATATCTACTATCTTCTATGATTTAAAAGTTCATCATCAATATTTTATCTCTGTAACACATCTCAATAAATAATTCACATCACCGAATTATTCATGCACTACGAGCCAAGGATATTCGTTAGTATCACATCCATGAATTATCCATGCACTACGGGCTAAGGATATTCGTTTTTATCACCAGTGGTCATGATCATACCAAACAACTATCCATTAATGCACTACAGGCCAATGAGGACTTTTACCACATCATTTGTAACATTATAGGTCATGATTATACCGATACATAATTCTTGGTCATAATCATACCAATCAACAGTGCATCTATGAACTACGGGCCAAAGATGACTTTTATCATAATATAAGTATGAGGATATTGACAATGATATAAGAATCAATCAAATGAGATCAAGGATAAATATTAAAGAATTTTAATTTATTCAGAGTTTAAGAATGTCCAAATTGTCAACATGATAACTACTTTGTGGAGTAAAATTCAAGAAAAATATTCATGTATCAAAAATAATTTGGACATAAAAGAAATCAAATTTTTTTGTCATGAATAGTACCCCAGGTGAATAATTGGGAGCTGTCGTTTGTACTCCTAAATTAACCTCACTTTCACTTTACAAATTTAAACAATTAACACAGTAGTAAGCAAGGATCGATCCCACGGAGAGTGAAGTTGTTTTAGAATTATCCTATGATTTCTAATGAAAAGGAGATTTTGAATTAATTAATTAAATTAACAAGAATAAACTAATAAGAATAAACAATGAATAAAAAGCTTCAGTTCTTCAGTTCAGTATCACCTTTTTACAATAATAGATTAATCAAGTGTAACATTATTTATCATTCAATGAAACTAATAGCCCTAGGTAACAACAAGCTCTGCTACCCAAAACTCCCCTTACATTGTCACTCAATGAAACAAGCTCTTCACAAGATTTTAACAATTATATAACCTAGAACAAGCTCTCTAGATTTAATATAATAGCAGCATTAAGAACTAGGGAATTAGACTATTCCAAGCAACAAACACGTAAGCTTGGATTGTTTAACTTGTCTTCTGATAATCATAGCAATACTCAAAAGCTTGTCCACAATCAGATATTACTAATTACTACTTGTGATTAGAAACAATATCAATTACACGTAATATTATTCCTTGATCTAGTATATGATATTTGTTAACCAACTCAATCCTGCAGAAATCAAATCAGTTAAGCCAAATAGCATTCAGAAATTAAATCAGATTATCAAGAATGAATTTCATGTGAAAAAGAATAAATAATGAATACTCAATTAACCATTAATTATAAATAAGGTTTAACATCCCTTAGAACTAAATAAAAAGAATTTAGCTCATACCTTCAATCCTCCACTGTTATAGATGAGAGAATGTAGTAAATGATTGAATGTCTAAAACCCTGACTAGCATCCTCTATTTATAGTGCTAGACAAAATCCTAAATCCTATAGGAAGTAGAAATCCAAATCCTAAAAGGAATTATAAATCATAACTAGTTTCCATAAAGAAATATAATTCAATTTAGAAATAAATCTTAGTCTAAAGGAAATCCTAAAGATAATAGAAATATCAATCAAATTCCAGGTAGAAGTCTGCCAAAATTTGCATTTAGAAACTTTCCAAAAATTCAAGATTTTCCAATTTTCCGCTCAAATTCGCTGGGGCGAATTTTCATTTCCTGCTGCAACGTCCTTTGGTAAAATAAGCATAACTTTTGATCCGGGAAGAGTTACGGGGCCTGATACCTATCAAAACGAAGATATCGACGAGATATACAACTTTCATTCTTTGCAAATTGACATTTTCTGGCTGCATCAAGGTCGAAATCAGGCTTCAAGTGACTGCTCTGTAAATTGCAACTTCCAAACTTTGAGGTTCAACGTCCGTTTAGTAAAAAGATCATAACTTTTTCATATAAACTCCGATTGGGACGGTTCAAAATGTTCCGGAAAGCTAAAGAAGAACTCTACAATAAAATTCAAGTCCCAAGCCTAGACCATGCATCCAACTTAATGCTAAAAACCCTGCAATTTTTTCTTTTTTCTCATTTCAGCTC
The DNA here is from genome assembly GCA_020205505.1 of Panax japonicus. Classification (NCBI taxonomy): domain Eukaryota; kingdom Viridiplantae; phylum Streptophyta; class Magnoliopsida; order Apiales; family Araliaceae; genus Panax; species Panax japonicus. Next base: position 17,291,595 of record CM035107.1, on the reverse strand, counting down.
CAATTCTTCCTGAAATTATTAAACACCTTAATAAACGTATATACACATGAAAAATGCAATAAAACTAAATATAACGGAATCAAAATAAATGAATAATATGCACTCATCAATAGTACCCGAGTGAATAGTATCACGTGAATAGTGTTGTATGAATAGTACTATATGTATGAATAGTACTATATGTATGAATAGTGCCGTATGTATGAATAATACCCATGAATAGTACTCCGGCATGAAAATCTTAAAATTTAGCAAGAATGTTTAGAAAAATGTTTTTATGAAACGATACTAGATGAAACGCAAATTTCAAAGATATTCTACTTATTTCAAGAGTATAGAAGCAATATTTATCAAAATAAGTGTAGAATTAGGAATATAAAACGAAATAATATTACTTACATACTACAGAGTGTGGAAGAAAATATTATTTCTTACGAATATTAAACAAAAATAATATCATTTACCTTAGTAGGAGAGTAATTTCGACTGGTATATCGGAGATATTTTTGAAGAAAACTTGTACTGTTTTCTACACTCAAAGCTTCCTTAAACTCAAAAGAAATACACTCAATATTATAAAAGAAGAATTCTCTGATTCTGGTGTGATTTTCTAAACTGAGCATCCTATGTATAGGATAATGACATGATACTATTTAGGAAAAAAAATCACGGACTGTACAGTAAGAAATCACGGACGCAAATTCTTCGGCGAATTATTTATAATTTTACTATGCAGCACTATGCAAACACTGTGCAGTACTATGCAAACACTATACAGTACTATGCAATAAAATAAAATCAATATATTCTATTTAAAAAAGTATTATGTTTTATATAAAAAGTTTTCTTTTTTATTACTATTATAATAATAATAAAACAAGAACTGAGATAACTTTCTACCGACGATTTTAAAAAAATGAGTAAGTGGGTGTACATGTAATAAGCCAAACTTATAACAAATACTTCATAAAAAACTCTCTATTTATCACCAATCACTTATCTTCTCTAAACACATTTTTAATAACATTTATTCATCATTAATATTATAACTCGTAAAATTAACAACCAGATCATTCCCAAGAAAGAGTGGACTTTTCGATAAGGACTTCTCCTTATTGGTACACAATTAGATGACCAAACCCCTTTCTTCGACAGAACTTTCTAGACATTGTCAATAATATAAATAATAATATGAATAACTGTTTCGTCTCATTTATTGATTTAATAATATAAAATATTATACAGATGATACTGTGACAATAATTGAATCAATAATATGAGATACTATGCATCAACTACTGTTGAGATAAATATTGAATAAAACTGAGTGACTTCTTACATAAGCAACAATAATCAAAGATACTGTACAATATCGTGTGCTAATGTACAACCACGCGTATTACTATACTTTTTTCATCGGGTATTTCAACAGTTAACGGTAAAAGTTTTGTCGTTATTTTTATAAAAAGGTTATTTCAGTCGCTTTCTATATCCGACAGTAATTTCGTTGTGGGGTCCACCAATGATTGTGTCATTGTACGGATATTTCTCGACAAAAAGAATATTTTATGACAATTTGCTTACTTTGCAAAATTTGTAAATATTATCAACAACTATAATATTAAATCAAATCCAAACCTTATTATTCAAAATGATATTTAGAAAAAAAATTAAATCTTTATTCATAAAAGTTGGGGTCTTATAGCAGAAGTGTGTTGCTTTGTCTACAATTGAGTCAGAATATATCGCCGCTATGGAAGCAGACAAGGAGATGTTGTGGTTAAAACGGTTTCTTCAAGAGTTAGGTTTGAAACAAGATGAGTACGTAGTTTATTGTGATAGTTAGAGTGCAACTGACTTGTCAAAAAATGCCATTTACCATAATCATACTAAGCACATTGACGTTCATTATCACTGGCTTCGAAAAGTGATGGAAAATGAGTTGATGAAAGTGAATAAAATGCATACAAATGAAAATCCATCGGATGTGATGACGAAGGTCGTGACTCAAGATAAGCTAGAGCTTTGCAAAGAGTTTATCAGAATGAACTGCAATTGACAGAGTCATGGTAAATACCTCCTCTAATGGGTTCGGAGGGAGAGATTGTTAGAAATATCCTCACCCATGAAACTTTTCTCTCTTTTGTTTGGCCAGACTTTGGTTTCTTAAACCAAAGAATTTTGTCTTTCCAACTTCTTATCCCCCTCTCCTGACCTTGGCTTCTTAAACTAAAGTTTTTTGTCACTCCCACTTTATCGTCTCTCTAGACTTGCACTATAAAAGGAGGAGGATATCACCAGACTAAAACACACCAATTTAAAGAATACTCTCAAGTCTCATCCGAGAGTTTAGAAATAGAGAGATAAGGAAGCTTTTATTAAAGCTTAGAAAATCAGAGAGAAAGAAAGGAAAAACAAATAGGTATTTTTTGTTTAAATTCCATCACATGTTTATTATGCTGAAGTAATTTAAGTTTGTACTCAAATTAAGATATATTTGTATTCTCTCAAATTATTATAGTAAATTTTTTCAAAAACCATCCTATGATTTTTACCTCTTAATTTTAGAGGATTTTACACGTCTTGGTATCTTGTGCTTGATTATTTTTCTACTTATTATTTTGTGTAGTGACTATTATTTTGACAGAAATGCAAATTTAATTTATTTGTTTGACGGACAGTGATATTTTTGTCATTTTATTTATCAAAAACAACATTATCTCCGAAGCGATATTTCCCAACAGGTCCCTCCCTTCTTTGACCACAACTACCCGCCTACACTTCCCGCTATATAATAACCACTCATAATATCAATCTTCTTCTTCAATCCAAACAAACTCACACTAATTACTAATCAGAAATGAGCTTAGCCGGCAGCATGAGCAATTTCATCTACAAAAACCCAAATGAGCCCATTGAGGAACGAATCAAAGACCTTCTTTCCCGAATGACGCTCAAGGAAAAGATCGGTCAAATGACCCAGATCGAAAGATCTGTTGCTACTCCTTCCGCCATTAAAGACCTCTCCATAGGTGAGTGATGAGTTGATTAATTTTATCTGAACAAATTTCTTGATGGGTTTTCATTAGTTTGTTGTCTAATTCCGCCATTAAAGACCCCTCCATAGGTAAATGATGAGTTATTTAAGCCCTTCTATGCATTTATCTGAACAAATTACTTGATGGGTTTTCAATAATTTTTTGTCTAATCCGCCATTAAAGACCTCTCCATAGATAGTTCATTTAAGCCTTTTTGTCTATTTATCTGAATTACTTGATTGGTTTTGGCTAATATGTTGTTTAATTTGCAGGAAGTGTACTTAGTGGTGGTGGCAGCAGGCCATTTGAGAATGCGACATCGTCTGATTGGGCTGATATGGTGGATGGGTTTCAAAAGGCGGCACTGGATTCAAGGCTGGGGATTCCGCTGTTTTATGGGTCTGATGCGGTTCATGGGAACAACAATGTGTATGGTGCCACTGTTTTTCCTCATAACATTGGCCTTGGAGCCACCAGGTTAATTACTCTTTTAAAATCACCTCATTAATTCGCTATATGTTTGTTTACCTATATAATTTTTTTTTCAGTATATGCTAGTTTATTTATGTGTAATTTAATGAGAGAATTCAATTTGAAATTAAGATTTACCTTTCTATAACAATAAATAAAGATCAAATTGGATTCTAATTTATTAGTGTATTCCAAATTTACAAACTATATATACTCTATACTCTATAAGATTGAGCATGAGCTGAATATGGTATGGTATGCTAATTTTATTCATAATATCAATCAATAACATATATAGATTGGGAAGAATGTGAATTTAAATAGTAACTCTATTTCCTAATTGCTTTCCATGTTAAGGAAGAACTAAGATATATAAGTTAGTACACAATTTATACCGATATTCTAGCAGCTATGGAGAGAGTCTGTAAGTCGAACTACCATCGTTTTGTTGGGAATTAAGTTGCGCAAAATAAACAACGCACTTAAAAAAGAAAAACAACACAATATTTAATGTCCGCAATGACTTAATCCACAACTCTGTGGTACAACTTTTACACGTAATAAAAGCTGAAAAAACCTCCCTCACACAACAACCCAAGATCCAATTACACTCTCTCTCAAGTCCTGATGATGTTACTACCTCTTGGTTGTTTACCTCCCTTTAAACATAAGATTTTATTTATAGAGTACCCATAACTCCCATTTTTCTAATCTAACTAGGACACTCATATAATAAATCCCACTACAAATAAGATTACTTTCAAAATAATATTCCTACCAAAAGTAAGATTCTTTCTCATAATAGGATTCGAGGAGTTACCTCCCTCTACTCAAATCCCCAAATAGTTGAATTTTATCTTTAAATGTCACTCTATGGTTGCCCCTTCTTGGTCTTCTTTCCATGCATAGATTGTTCATCTAACATACAAATTAATTTTCCATTCTTCTTACTTTGAAGAATTAATTTGTCTTCCTTGAACACTTTGCATGAATCTCCTTGACCCACATATGTATATCCACGTGAGGATAATTCTCCCAATGAAATTATATTCTTACCACAACCAGGAACATAACATACCTTCTTAATAATCTTCTTAGAACCACCATGAAGTTTAAAACGAACACTTTCAACGCCTTCAATCTTCACTCTCTTTTTATTCACCGCATTAATGTAGCCAAATTCTCCATCTTCCTTCAAAGTCTCAAAGCAATTTCTCTCCTTACATATATTCATAGAAGCCGCATAATTCAATACACATGCATCTTCATTATAATCACTCTTAGCCATTAAAACAACAATTTCTTTAGCTTCACTAAACAAATTAGCATTTTCAACTTTTTCTTTCTACTTCAATTTTTCTTGAAACTTCTTGAAACTTTTCATGTTCTCCCTTAATGCTCTACATTGATATTGGATGTGACCCTTCTCTCCACAATAGTAACACTTGCTATCACTGTAATCTCTTGGCCTTTATCTGGATATTCCTCTACTATTATCTCTCAATTAACGCCTCCCTCGATTAGAACCCTCTTTATTTAGTGCTTGATCAACAATGTTATTGCTCTCTTCTCCCATCAATTTTTGACTTTCCCGTAAAGCAGTGTCCGCCTCATCTAAAATCAAGTTGATTTTCCATGTTTGCACCAACGACTTGTAAATAAGAGCAATGACTTCTTCTCATCTTCTAATTTTTCATTCATATTCAACAATTGAGGCACTAACCTGTTAAAAGCATTTGGATGTTCATGGAGATTTGTCCTTTCATCCATCTTCAAATAGTATAATTCCATCTTCAAGCACAATCTGTTGGTTAGCGAATTCGAAATATAACTCTTCTCGAGTTTCTTCCATAACTTTTTTGGATCCATCTCTTTCAACACATCATACTTTCTATCAGGTGCTAACGCCGAACGAATTTCTTTTACCGCCTTCTTGCGAATTATCTGCCAATTTGCTTCTTTCACCTCTTCTGGTTTTTTCTCCTCCAAAGCTTGATCAAGTCCTTACAACACCAAAAGATCTTGTATGCTACTCTGCCACAATGTGGAATTTATTTTCCCATCAAATATTAGAAACTCAAATTTACCCAAATTCGTCACCATTGTGTTACGCGAATTAACTTCCTCCACCTCGGATCCAATCAACCAAGCTCTTGATACCCCTTGTTGGGTATTAAGTCACACAAAATAAACAACACACTTAAGAAAGAAAAACAACATAATATTTAACGTGGTTTAATCTTCAATGACCTAATTCACAAAACCAATTTCAATATATTAATCTCCACGATACAACTTTTTGAACGAAATAAAAGCTAAAAAGAACCCTTCGTCAAACAACAACTCAAGACCAAATTACACCCTCTTTTCAACTCTCTAGGATGTTACTACCTCTTGGTTGTGTTACCTTTCTTTAAACTTAAGACTCTATTTATAGGGTACCCACAACTCTCATTTCCTAATCTAATTAGGACACTCTCATATAATAAATAAACCTACTACAAATAGGATTACTTCCAAAATAATATTCCTACCAAAAGTAAGATTCCTTCTCATAATAGGATTCGAGGAGTTAACTAACACGTTTGCCCTTGATTCTACTTTTGACCTTTAAGTAAATGAGAAAATACCATAACTCATGATTGGCAGCTTGAATGATGGCTTGAAGACATCGTGCTTGAGAAACCAATCCATGGACTGTCAGAGAATTATCATAAACCAACAATATTGTTTAGGACTAGTCTCTCTTATCCTATATATCCCACGCGAAATTAAATGTGGGGATAATAACTAAAAAAAGGGTCTAAATGTACTTTGGTCTAATCTGCTAGATTCATATTGGCCATTTTTTTTTCTTTTTCTAAACACCTATTCCAGGTAATCTCTGCACGACCGTATTTCGTTCTGTTCTAATGAAATGAGTTGCCCAGTACACAAAGGAGAGAGCTTGTAAAACATAATGACCAGAGCCGGCCCTGGGCAAGGGCCACCAGGGCGACCGCCCAGGGCCCATAATTGAAGGGGGCCCAAAAATTTTTTTATAAGTTTATGTATTTATGTGTATAAAAAAAATTAGCGATATTATGCATTGAAAATGATATGTTAAAAAGCATCAAATATAATAATATAATTGATGATTTTACATCTAAAAGTGCAACAAGAAGACATTTTAAATGATGTTTTGTGATTTAGATTTCATTGGAAAAAATTAAAGAAATATCCACTGTAATTGGTAGGTTTTCCTGATTATATCATTGAACTTTTAATTTTTTAAATTACACCACTAAACTAATTATAATTTTGAAATTGGGTCATTCCATTAAAAAAAATAAACGGACGTTAATTTTTTATCTACAAAATTAATGAATTACTCACTGTAGTTGGCACATTTTACTGATTACACCATTACACTTTTAATTTTTTAAATTATCCCATCAAACTAATTAAAAATAATTATTTTAAATATTTTTAAAAATTATTATTATTTTAAGTGAAAAATGTTAGAAACTAATATAGATTCATAAAATATAGATTCAAAAATTAAAGTGATTTTAAATTAAATTAATATCTTCTTAATTTTTTAACAAAATGACCCATTCTTAATATTAGATTTTTAAAAAAAAACTAAAAATAGAAATTAAAATAAAAAATTAGTAAAAGATAAATAAAAAAATTGATTCAATTTTTTCAAAAAAGAAAATAAAAATTTTTATAAATAAATATTATTTTCAAGAAAAAAAATGAAAAATTCTTCATATTTTAAAAAAAATGAGTAAAATTTTATAAAATATAGATTCAAAAAAATAAACTTTGTTTTCAAAATAATTTTTTTTAAATCAGTAAGGTTTCATAAAACTTTAATTTTTTAAAATCTATATTTTATGAAACTTTACTCATTTTATAGGAAAAAAAATTAAAGTTTCTAATATTTTTTATTGAAAATAATAATAATTTTTAAATATATTTAAAATGATTAGTTTTAATTAGTTTAATGGGGTAATCTGAAAAATTAAAAGTTCAATGGTGTAATCAGTAAAACGTGTCAACTACAGTGGGTAATTCATTAGTTTTGTAGATAAAAAATTAATGTCAATTATTTTTATTAACAGAATAACCCAATATCAAAATAATAATTAGTTTAGTGGGATAATTTAAAAAATTAAAAGTTCAATTGTGTAATCAATAAAACTTGCCAACTACAGTGTGTTTTTTTATTAATTTTACCGATTTCATAAATATTTTTATTTTGTAGGTACATGTGATGATTCTTTGCTTCAATGATATTTTAAAGTGTTCTTCGTTATCTTTTGTAAATTCTTATAATTTTAATAAAATTAATTAGTTGATAATTTATTTATTTTTTTATTTAATTCGTATAAAGGGGCACACTCGAGAAAATTTGCCCCGGGCCTTAGAAAACCCAAGATCGGCTCTGATAATGACTTGTATACTTGAGTTGCAAAATATCCCCAATAAGATGATTGTTTTCCAGTCCAAGGCTTAGCTTTGCAGATTATGTAAGTAAATAAGTTACTATAATCACTTGCATAATGCCTTTTCAAATTGATAGGAAATAAGAAATATCTCACAGGAGAGAGCTTGTCAAAAATCGAAACATTGGAGAATTGCTGCTTAGTATCGTTTTTTTATGAGAAAAAGGCATATAACTTTAGCTGATATATTCTTAAAGACATAATTGTAATAACAGAACATTGTATTTTTAGTTGTTGAAAGTAGATTTAATACTCTTCAAACTAATCATGTAAACATGTTACAGAGATGCAGATTTAGCACAGAGGATTGGAGTTGCAACAGCTCTTGAAGTTAGGGCAAGTGGTGTTCAATATGCTTTTTCTCCATGTGTTGCTGTAAGTTAAATAAATTAATGACTCAATTTGTCGTAAATTTACGGTGTATGATTTCTAACGGCGCAATATCTTGGTGAACTTACTGTTAATAATATACTAAAATGTAAACCTGAACTGAGCACTCTTAGCTTGACGTATGAAGAAAATATAATCTAAAGAAATTGTAAAATTTGGTGGAGCTTTGGAACCTTTTACAGGTGCAGTCTTCATAACTATCTGTAGCTTTTGTCTTGACTTTTAAATTTAAGTGGCTGTGAAACAGCCGTGACTTTTATAATCCTTTTAGTAGCATATGATTCCAAACTTCAACCTTAAATTAGTGTGTTATAGATGATTATTCGCTAAGCTGACAAAGTTTTGACCCACACCTTGAGCGGTAGAACTTCTGTTCTCTATAAATGAAGAAGAAAAATATGAATATTTTTTTTGAATGTTTCCTGAAATTCAAAGCATACCTTTTCCACACCATGGAGTCTCACTCATTGGACCAAATGCAACTAAAATATGTGACCTAGGCAGAGGAAGTGACCGCTAAATCAATCAATCTTAACTGAATTTGTGGGCGTCAGTGCTTTTAAACTCCTATTTGGATCAATAATGATCTAGACAAAAAACTAGATGTTTATGACTTTTTATGTTTTGCTGTACACTGTTGTACAAACTTATGCCTCAGTATTTGATTTTATATTCACGTGATGATAGTCTTAGTTTCTTAGAAAGAATGATGGGCCTGAAAACACAACTAGTTGTTAAAAGAAACCATAATTCAATATGAATGTGTGAAAGCTGAGATTTGGTAGCTTGTGAGTGTGATATAAGCAATGCGAAGTAAAATTCTATTTGGGAGATGAGTTCCTCTGTAATAAATTGGGAATAGGTTACATAATAAACCACATGCATTTGAACATACAATATTCGATATGTTTTTGTTCATTGCCACGTCATCATATGTGCATGCAAAAGAAGACAAAATCAGTCGATTCATATATGTTGATGCAATGGCTAATGTTTTTTTTTCTTTATCAACCATTTGAATAATAAAAATACTCCCTCCGTCCCATAAAAGATGTCTTAAGTAGTTTTTCATACAAATTAAGAAAATTAAAATAAAATAAATAGTATAAAATGAATTCCAATTATACCCACAGTGGACCCTACAGAACACATTCTTTTTTTTCCCCTTACAACTAATGGATCCACTTAGTGTTTTTCAGGGTAGAGTAGTCTATATATAACATTTTGAATTTGAACTGTGTACTTTAGACATCTTTTTATGGACAAAATTTTCTTGTACTTTAGATGTCTTTCCTGGGACAGGAGCAATAGGTATAGTGTATACAAATTCTTTGTAATGGAGATAATACCATTCAAGTTGGGGATAATAGACTTTTTAGTCATTGTACTAGGGTCCGATTTTCATTCTGGTTACCAAATTTTTTTTTGTTACAATTGAATAACTGTACTCTCAAAAATTACAAAATGGTCATTCCGTTCGATTTCCGTCCAAAAATTTGACGGATGTGCTGACTGTGCATATCACATTATTTTGAAATGCTAATGTGTACAGATATGCTTTGCCATGTGTATTAATAATAATAATAATTTTTAAATAATAATATTAATTTCAAAATAATAATAATAATAATAGTAATAATAATAATAATTCTTTAAAAATAATAATTTTTTTTAAATAATAATATAAATTAATTAATTTTATATAAATACATTTGTAAAAACTATTATAATTACAAAATAATAATAATAATTTTTAAATAATAATAATTTCAAAATATTAGATAATTTTTTATTTTAAATGTGAACTTAAAATATTTAAAAATTAAAAAAATAATATAAATTCTTAACTTTATGTTATTATTGAATTTTAAGTTATTAATATAAATTCATTAATTTTATGTTATTAATAATATAAAATTAATGATTTTATAAAATAAATTCACGTATATACAGATACTCCTTTCCCCCATCAAATGGGAAAATGTTGATCGATTTCGCAATCAATGAATACGTGCAAGTATACACGGTCAACAAGTAATAAAGTGATAAGAAAAGTATCGTTCCCACGAGGAATTATTTAATAAAAATTACCAAGTACTAATTCTTAACCAAACTAATTTTATTTCAACAATCTCAAATTGTGTTTTTTCTAATTAAGAAAACTAAATTAACCAATTAAAACTATGTTACTTTATAAATGAATTCAAATAAATAAAGATTAAGACTTCAATATCCCCAATTATGAATTATAAATCAATTATCCAATTATTCCAATTATTATGCCTACTGAATTGTTAACAAGAATTCTCAAATGCCAAAAGTCCTTTTCCAAGTGATCAATTGCCTTCTATTTAATCCAGATTAATCTTGTTATATTCCTATGCAAAACAATTGAATTAAACTCCTTCAATTCCAATTCCTTATGTGTTACATGCGGTGAACAGATATTTTCATTCAATTCACAAACCTAATTATTCACTTTGCAAATAACTAAGTCACATGATATCATGCCCAGTTCTAACCCTAGAATTCCTCTTCCAATTCCTTCTAGAGTAACAAAGTAATTACTGATCAAATAATTAAGCAATATGCACAAAACAAGATAAACAACTCACTTTAACATAAATAATAGGAATATAATGAATGACTAATTCATAGCCATAAAAAGTTCAATTGAAATCTTAATAAAATAAGTTAGTTCATAATTAATGAATGGAAACCAAGAATCCACAACTGAATAGAAATTAAAAGATAAAAGTAAGATGAGAGAAGAGAATAGAATAGAATCTGTTGTCAGCAAATCTGAGCTCCCCTCTTGCTCTTGCTCTTGATCTTCAATTGTCTCCAAGTTGCTTCAAACTCCAAAACTAATAAGAAATAGGGTTATGTTCTAATCTAATGGAGTGTATCTCTAATCTAAGCTATGTAATCCCCTCTTATTTTATGCCTTACATCATGTATTTATAGGTTACAAGTCTAATTTTTAGCTTAGGAACAAACCCAATCCTATTTGGAGTCAAAAAGGTGTCAAAATTCGCCCAAAACGCGTCCAGGCCATCACCAGGCCCTTCCCCAGCGCCCCAGCGCTGGGCATGGCATTGGGATTCTGCCCCCAGCGCCCCAGCGCTGCCACAAAGTCTAACATTTTATGCTCCGACGTCCTTTGGGAAAACGACCATAACTTCTTCGTTTGAACTCCGATTGTGATGATTCAAGATGTTCTGGAAAGAGAAAAAGTAGATCTACAACTTTCATTCTTGAAGTTTTTCGAAATAATGTCCAGAGCTATAGTCAAATTGGCTCTGAAGTGACTGCTGTGTAAATGGCAAGCCGAAAACGCGAATCTAGCCACTCCGAACGTCGATCCATGTAACTTTTGTCCCAAATCCTACCAAACAATATAAAACATGCTTGAATAGACACAAACACATAAAAACATCCTAAAAGACTTGAGAACAATAATAAATTAAGCCCGAATGTATCCAATTCATGTGTATAAAACTCACTCATCAGAAAAACACATTTATCACACTGTGGTTGTAGTGTTTTAAGCAATTAGTCACTGTGCTTTTAAAATAATCAATTAGCCCGCTGTACTTTTTAAAAAATGTTTTAAAAATGTTCAATCAAGCAATTCCGTCCAATTTTGCTCACGGACGTTAAAAAATTGGGGCAATTTTCCTATGTGGCTTTAAAAAATAAAATACAAATGACGTCTCATTGTTAATTGAATCTACTGAAAATTAAATATAAATACACATTTGGTGAAAGTAATTAATTATCAACATTCTCATGGAATATTATTGCCTCGTAATCTATGTGGTTTTATACTTCTATTGTGAGAATATGCAATCACCTAATTAAGTAGAAAAGAGACTTATAAGATGAAAGCAGTGGTTTAAATTGCGTATTCGAATTCATATTTAACATTGAACCCGGAACCTGAATGTAATTTGGCTTCATTATTATAGTTCTTTTCTCTTACTTAATTTGGTGGAACTGCAAACTTCTCTTGGATTAGGTTAAGTGTCCCTGAGGGCACATTTGGAAATCTGTATGCTTAGTTTGGGCGACATAATAATAGACTCCTCTCTTAATTTGGTATCAAGTATTGTGTCCAAGTAATCCACCTGGCAAAAGGAATTGATATGAGAAAAAAGAAACTGCAAGATCACAGAAAAATGGGTCCTCTTCTGTCTATACATCCAACTACGTTTTTAGAATCCCCCCACCCCAGGTTATTTTGGTTTAGATGCAGAAAATACTAGAAACAAATGACGTCATTGAAAATGGTACCCCCATTGAAAATGAGACACGCCATTTGTATTTTATTTTTTAAAGTTACGTAGGAAAATTGGCCCAATTTTTTAACGTCCGTGAACAAAATTGGACGGAATTGCTTGATTGAACATTTTTAAAAAGTATAGTGGCTAAATGAATATTTTAAAAGCACAGTGGAGTAAAGGTGTTTCCCCCCCTCCCCCAATTTTTTAACGTCCGTGAGCAAAATTTGACCGAATTGCTTGATTGAACATTTTTAAAAATTACAGTGGGCTAATTGATTATTTTAAAAACACAGTGGCTAATTGTTTAAAACACTACAACCACAGTGGGGTAAAAGTGCTTTTCCCCCATCAAATTGATACTTCTGTTGCCAAAGCCATCCTTTTCAGCTCTCTGTTCCACCATTACCACCATCACATCTGCTACGACCCACTCTCTTTTACCAAACAACTTTCCATTTGTGAGAAATCACCAACCTCCTCGCAGAATTTCTCACAAGAATATTGATATTGGTTGAGCGACGCCGTTCTGGATCGGCGTCGTAGGAGCTCTTAACTCCTCATCTTCTTCAGTTGTGGATAGGCGTCGTAGCAACTCATCGGAAAGTGTGTAGCAATACCGTTGTGGATAGGCATTGTAGCAACCCTTCCTCATCGTCTCACCTTGATCTGTTGTCACACATCTCTTGGATCGTTGTGCTGCCTCCTAAACAGTCCTCCGGAGTGTGGAAAGTGCCCAACCAAACTCTAATTTTATTTTGGTCAAGAATGAGATATTTGAGTTTGTTTTGAATTTGGTTAGAATGAAATTTTGGATTTTGGGTTTTGATTTGAATGACTTTCAGATCCCCATTAAATGTTTGGGAATGAACCTTTGGATTTTTTTTAATTTCTTCTAATTAATTGCAGAATTTCTTGTTATATATCGGATATTTGAAATCACTATTTCTATTGCAATTTATGAAAGAAGAATATGGCGGCATAGATCTTGTCTTTGATGATGAAGCTTCCATTGATTTTACTAGATTTCACTTTGTTTGGAAAGAATTTGGTGGTGGAGCTTCCATCTTTAATTGGGGTTGTTTGTTTGGGAATGATTTGTTTATGGCTAATCGATTTAATGATTTTGTTATATAATAATAATTTTAGTTTTTAAAATTTAGAATAATAATTCTTTTTCAGAATTATTAGTTATATATTTAAAGTTTGAATTTCTAACTCGGATGGTATTTTCAGAATTGTTAGTCATTTTTTTGAAATTAGTTTATTAAAATTTAAGTTTGGTTTTGTATTTTAATAATATATATGTAATATATTTGAAAATTAAAAATTATTTCAGTAAATTATTTTAGTGGAGTAATTTGCCCTTGTATTTCACATGTATTTAAATTATTACTATTATTATTTTGAAAATATTATTATTATTATTATTAGTTGTTGATATGAGAAAAATTAATTTGATTTTTTGTTGTTGTACATTATGATTTTGAAGGAAGAAATGATTTGGTTAAGTTCATAAGTGATATGGCATTTCTGTGCTCCACGTAAGCAAAAAAAAGGGGCCAATTTGCACAGTCAGCATTCCGTCCGTTTTTTTTGGACATAAATTTTAAGTAATGACCATTTTTGTAATTTTTGAGAGTACAGTTATTCAATTGTAACAAAAAAAGTTTCGGTAACCACTATGAAAATCGGACCCTAGTACAGTGACCAAAAAGTGTATTATCCCATTCAAGTTGTGAATGGGTTCATCATAAAAATCTACATGCTGGAGAAACTTTACCTCTTTTTTTCTTGTTATTCTTTTCTAGAATGTATCTTTTATTATGGACAATTATGTTTTAATTCAATGAATTAAACGGATCCTGGCAGGTATGCAGAGATTGTAGATGGGGAAGAAGCTATGAAAGTTATAGTGAAGACACAGAAACAGTTAGAAAGATGACTTCCATCATAACAGGCTTGCAGGGGGAGCCACCACAAGGACACCAAAAGGGCTATCCTTATTTAGCTGGAAGGTAAAAAGAATAATTATTACGTACCTGTATATTTATTTGCTCTCCCACTAACCCGTTTTCACGGTTTAGGCTGCTTTAATTGAACGCATTTGAATCTTTGATCAATATTTGCAAATTAAGCTTTTCACTTTCATTGTTATTCTAGTTTATTATGACAGAAAATTATAACTAGAAGTTTTTCCCGAGTGAAATCATGATGTTATGTTTCTTTAATCAATATTTAGATATACTAACTTATGCAGATATTTACTTGATAAGACTTACTACTTCGGTCCACAAAAAGCGTCTGATTTTCAAAAGTTGCAATATTGAGGATGTACTTTTGTTCCACGTTTACCCTTAAAAATAATAAGTTGTTTTAAAAATTCCAAAAAGACTGAATATATTGAATCTATTACAAACTTACAATTGATGAAAAGATTATAAGTGATAAATAAATACAAGTATAGTCCCTTCAAACATTTAACAGATAAAATCAGTAAGATGTGTCAATCGTAGCAAAAAACTACTAAACACCATAATTACTCTTGACATACAGACGTTCAAAATCAATTGCAGATCACGAGAACCCGATAACATGCTGCCAGTAATCATCTCACACCCAAGTCTGAACAGATCTATCTTCACTATTAACTTTTACATGAACAACAACAATTCCACATAATGGACAAAACAAGATTTCAAAAGAGAGGAGAAAGAAACTATCTCATATTGAGAAAGAAATCACTCAACTCTAGGGAAAAAAACAAACTCCCATACAATGGGAAAACACAAATCACATCAAATAAAAAAAATGAATGAAAAGAAGAGATCTTGAGGAGGATCTTTCGAAAAGGGAGAGGACCCTTCCCAAATCTAGAAAAAAAATTTGGAGGCTAGAGTTTTTTTGTTAGAGAGAAAAAAGAGAGAAGAGGAAGCTAGATTGATAGTTTGGATTAGGCCGTTAGAGTTACGAATTGTAGAATGCACTACAATAAGTTATTCATTATGTAGTGATGGATTGTCTAATTATGATGGCAAACTTGAGGATATTTTGTATTACTATGATTAAAAAGAGGATTCTTTTGTAATTTTTATATTATTTTATTTATTTTGCTTAGAGTTACGAATTGTAGAATGCACTACAATAAGTTGTTTGTTATGTAGTGATGGATTGTCTAATTATGATGGCAAACTTGAGGATATTTTGTATTACTATCATTAAAAAGTGAACTCTTTTGTAATTTTTATTTTATTTTATTTATTTTGCAAATGGGATTCTTTTTGTGGAACATAGGGCTATTAAATTAGAATCAACTTTACGATTTGGGGTGAGTTTAGGCTGATGAAAGTTAATTGTGTTGCTCCTGCTTCTTAAACATCTTTTGATATTTAAAATTAATATATATTGTGTTTGTTCTTATAAATTTTACTTCTATGCTCACATGCAAATATATATGCGTTGATTTATCACTATGATTCCAGAAACAATGTTATTGCATGTGCCAAGCATTTTGTTGGTGATGGTGGTACTGATAAAGGTAAAAATGAGGGGGATACTATAGTATCATATGAAGATTTAGAGAGGGTCCATATGGCGCCATATCTGGACTGTATTGCTCAGGGAGTTTGCACAATAATGGCATCATATTCTAGTTGGAATGGAAGGAAACTGCACTCTGACCATTTTCTGCTAACCCAAGTTTTGAAAGAAAAGCTAGGATTTAAGGTAAACTTAATTGATTCATTCATTTCCCTAAACCCAAACAGGACCAAGTTACTGGAGCTTCCTATATGTTTTGAAGGAATCTACTTCTGCTTGGCATAAATTTTTAATAGCTCTAGTTTCTTGCTGAACATAATTTCTAGATTCAAAAGTGTTTACCTTAAAAAATCTCAAACCACTCGTTACTGCAGGGTATGGTTATTACAGACTGGGAAGCACTCGACCGACTTTCCAATCCTCATGGCTCAAACTACCGACAATCTGTGTTGTCTACTGTCAATGCAGGCGTTGACATGGTAGAGATTAGATTTCAAATCCTAAACAAAGGTTTCCTTCATGTAATTGACATCATTATTTACTAATTGAAGTTCACAGGTGATGGTGCCTTTCAGATATGAATTATTTTTGGAGGATTTATTGCATCTGGTGGAATCAGGGCAGATAACAATGGCCCGGATTGATGACGCCGTTGAGAGAATCCTGAGAGTTAAATTTGTTGCCGGACTTTTTGAATTTCCTCTGAGTGATAGATCTTTGCTAGATATTGTTGGTTGCAAGGTAAATATGAAGAACTATTTATATTACTTGCTGACTTATTTATACCCTTTTTTTGTTCTGTAGCAAAGGAAAAATATTCTAGAGAGTTATTAAATAGATTTTATAATTAGTGTAATTGTTTCAGCCGCATAGAGAGCTAGCACGTGAAGCGGTTCGCAAGTCCTTGGTTCTACTAAAGAATGGAAAGGATCCAAAGAAGCCATTTCTTCCACTAGATAGAAATGCTAAAAGAATTCTTGTTTCTGGAAAACATGCCGATGATCTTGGATATCAGTGCGGAGGGTGGACTGCTACTTGGGAAGGAACCAGTGGCAGAATTACTGTTGGTAAGTACCATATGGCATTATACTTGACATAACATGACTTCAAAAAATGTAGTGACTTTCAATTGGAATAAAAGTAACATCACACGTGATTTTGATTAGTGAGTTAAATATTTTTCAAAACTAAAAGTTGTTAATTTTGACTACAAGAATTAGTTAGCTATTATGCATGCACATACATTTGTGCTGGCACATTAAAGAGGCTTGCATGATTTTGCATTCATGTGAGTTGATATTTGACAGAAAAATACTACAATTGGGACTCTTTGAAGATCATTTTATAGAGAATTTTATGTTTGCGCGCATGCTGTTGCAAGATAGTTCTTGCATATATTTAGTTTCATATTATATTAATTCCTCTGCCTCAACTTACAAAATTGTTATCAAAATCAATATTTACTGTCATTTCTATATCCAATTCCGGTTTTTAGTCAAACTATGATTTGAACTATTGCAAGACTTGCATAAAACTAATGTCATGTATAATAACTTGTTCCTGCTGCACAACGTAAAACAAACAGAAAGAAAAGGTCCATTTCTGTAACTAATTCATTTTCATGCTCATGGTTTATATTTCTAACGTGTAATTGATGAGAAATTAGAAGAGAAGGTTAAATATTTGCATTGTACGTTGCTTTTAGTAAGTTTTTTACGAGATCATTTACTTTTTAGGCACAACTATTTTGGATGCTATTAAAGAGGCAGTAGGAGGCAAAGCAGAAATTGTATATGAGCAAAATCCAACCGCAGACACTTTCGTTAAACAAGATTTCTCTTTAGCCATAGTAGCTGTGGGTGAAGCTCCATATGTAGAAACCGGTGGCGATGACTTAGAGCTCACCATTCCCTTTAGTGGAACAGAACTGATGAGCTCAGTTGCTGACAAAGTTCCCACATTGGCGATACTAATCTCAGGAAGACCCTTGGTTTTAGAGCCGCAGCTTCTGGAAAAAGTCGATGCTCTAATTGCTGCTTGGTTTCCTGGCAGTGAAGGAGGTGGAATTGCAGATGTTATCTTCGGAGATTACGAATTCCAAGGTCGACTTCCCATCACATGGTTCAAAAGTGTTGAGCAACTGCCATTGCATGCTGAGATGAACTCATATGACCCTTTGTTTCCCTTAGGTTTTGGATTAACAAGCAACAAGAAAGTGCTTTAGAACTGATTGATATTAAAAGAGTATAAAGACAGAACTTCAATCTGTATTCTTTTCAGAATGTATTTGTTCACTTATTCTTCATCATATAGCTTACCATTACTCTGCCACCTTTTTTCTCTTGTAAGTTCTATCATGAGCATAATTTGGTGGCATAACTCGTTGAAGATCATAATGTTTTTGCAATGTACATGGGTTCACCCCATTTTTTGATGCTTGAAATAAATTTATATATGTACCTATGGAACATATGGTGCAACTTTAAACTATTAAGAAACAACTTTGGATAAACATCATAATCAGCAACTCAAGTTACATTACAAAGAAAAATACTTTATAGGAAGAATACTTTTATGTCGGGTTAAATATATTCGTCAGGAATAAGCATGTGAATGTATTTCTATTTACATATGATTTGATTATGATATATACGAATGAATATGCAAGTATGCTTGCATTAAGAAAAGCTGTAAAGTCCTTTGATAGATAATAGAAACATGTGTACAAGGACTTAGAATGAAATTGATCAAGTATGTTAGGTTGATCCTACATAAGCAAAACAGCTTTGTAAAGTTCTTAAAAAGAAATGATGTACAAGGACTATAAACATAGAAAGATCAAGCATGTTAGGTTGTTCTTATGATGTAATAGATAGGCTTGTCTGATCGTCGATCACTGCACCAGAAATCGTAGTCTGTCAGGAGAGTCAAGGAAAACTCGAGAGCTATCAAGGCAGAATCGTAGTCTGCAAGATAGTAGATCTCGGAGTTCGTAGACTGCCAAGAGAGACGAGGAATGATCGTAGTGTGTCGAGGAGAACTTCCTCAGGGCCATAGTCTGCTGAGGAAGTCATGTTCAGAATCGTAGAGACAGTCTGCCTACGAGCCGACCAAGTATCTGCCGAAACCAAGTCAAGAATCGTAGACTACACTCAGAGTCGTAGAGTCTACTGATCATACTAGAGGCAGAGATCGTAGTCGAGCAAGATCAGATGAAGACAACAAGCACAAGGCAGAAATCGTAGAGTGTTAAGATCTGATCTCAGAGTCGTAGTGTTTGTACAGCCAAAACTGAATCGTAAAGTGTAGAACTAAGACCTCAACCATTGTGCTCACAATGCCAAGGCAGAATCGTAGAGCAAATATGATTCTCAACAAATGAGCACTCCCAGAATATCCAAAGAAATGAAGCCTCTGGTTGGCACTGCAAAGATACATCTCATCTGAATGAAAACCAAAGAGCACTCAACGAATGACATACAAGCTAACAAAAGATCTAAGCACCAACCCAATCAGCATCCAGATTGAGTTGTGAAGCCATTCAGGATGAAGTCTTCCACAAGGAGATAAGAAGAAGACTTCAGTAACTGACTAAGGAAAGTCAGTAAGTGCAGTAGCTGTCAAACAGACAGAAGACAACGATCTTGGAAGCTACCAGGATCGTAGTGTTTGCCAAACAAAGAAAGAACTGATGAAGTGCATACAGAGATACTAGACAACTTCTGAAGAACAAGGCTAAAATGATTAAGCATTGGGTCAGTCCATTGATGATAAGTGAACGGAAGATCACAAGGAGAAGTGAGCTGGACATGCCACAAATCTGAAGTGTCTTGCTATTCAGAAGGGGCCAGAACAAAGAAGTCAAGTCATCAGTATCTGAGAACTGTTGAGGAAAACAGAAGTGTTGAAGTACTGCACAAGAGAAGGAAGATGTGTTCTACATTGAAGATTCAATCAACACTCTTCAAGATCGTAGTGTTGTCTCTACCAGTCAACAAGACACTACGATCAGGTCCTTGAAGACATGCATCAGAATCGTAGAGTACGAATGACTGAAGATTGAACCATTGGCAACGATTCAATCTGAAGGTTGATATTTGTACAAAAGCTTATTGAGAGCATCGATGCAAAAGGAAAACCTCTGATCGATGAATTAGAAGGAGGAAATAAAGTCTTCGACCTGCTCAAGACATTAAAGTGACATCACTGACGGGGTAGGTAAAATAGTAGACTGTAGTGTCAGAAAAGTAAGACATGTCACATCTGCAGTCTACACAAAATAACTCGAGATCTGCGAAGCATTTCAAAGAGCTTCTAACGGCTACTTCTCTACGGGAAGATTGGGAATGACTATATAAATAAGCCAGAGCTTCAACGATCAAGAGTTTCTGATGATTGCAATGTTGAAGAATCGTTGAGTTGGTTAAAATGCTAACGTTGACTCTACGAGTTCCACCTGAGCTCAAACAGAACAAGTCTCAGTGATAGTGAGACTACGAAGGTGGAAGTGAAACAACTTTGAAGATGGACTTGAACAGATCAAAACTTCACTCAACAAAGATAAGAATGCCCACTGAATTGGCATCTAAGCTGAGAGCCGAGAAGGACAAAAAGATAACATTCAGAAGAGTGGCAAAGCACAAGGCAGATCCTAAGAGCCACTCTACGATTCACCATGAACCCAAAGTTGAGGCAGAGCAAGTGCAGAACCATGTCTGCCAACATGTTGAGAATGGTTCAAGAAATGGTGATGGTGCACAACTGACAATATATAAAGATGAGCAGAATGGAAGAAGATCAGCTGCACCAAAGATGATGTGGTTCAGTCTCAAAGCAGAATGCAAAGAGGACCACACCAAGCTGCTAAGTACAAAAGATGGTCAAGCTTAAAGACATCTTAGCAGTTCAGCACCAACAACAACAACAACAACTACAACAACAAGAAGCGAGGGCCTGAGGGGTCCTTGTCCGAAGGGACTAAATGAAGTTCCAAGTCTGCTGGGCTTGAAGAGTTCATAGGGAACTAGAGACGTTCCAAGGCTACTGGTCTTGAAGAGTTCTTAGTGAACTGGAGTCCCAAGGCTGCTGGCCTTGAAGGACTCTTAGTGATTCAGGGTGCTGCATTTCCTTAGTGGAAATCCTGCTAGTTGAAAGCAGAAGAGTGGATTAGGAGCTTGAGTATCTGAACCACTTAAAACACCTTGTGTCTTTTACATTATGTCATTTACATTATGTATATTAACTGCTATAACGGCTATGTATGTTTTAACTGCTTACAACTAAATTAACTCTAAGAACAATGTATGTATGATTATGAATATATCAATGAAGGGGATCTTTTACTTATTCCGTTGTGCTTGAAATGATTCTTATGCTAAATCATTAGCTATACAAAATAAGCCAGAAAAGTATTTAAAATAAAAAGGATTTATTCAACCCCCCTTTTAGATCTATATTGTGCCTACTAGGAACTAACAATTGGTATCAGAGCAGGTTTTTATGCTATATTCAAAAGTTAATCGCTTTTAGTCTAATCCCAGGCACAAACATTGTTCTAAACTTAGTTCAGTAGTAAGTCACTTGTTATATGCAGATGAGCTCATATGTTGGAAATATTGTGTACAGGTAAATGTGTATATATACCTGAAGCTGCTCAGATTGGTCTATATTCTCGAGTATTATGTCAACAAGACCAATCCTTGCCCGCAGTCAATCTTGTAGTCTGAAGACCAGACAAGATAGCCCAAGAGACATCAACGACACAGAGTTAAGCATCCACCAGCCTGAAAGATGAAAAGGCCATACATGCTAAGAAATGTTTATCCAGAGAAGAAAAAAGTTCTTCTCAAACATGTGTCTAGCCAACCAGCAGCTAGGTGAAAACTTTGTGAACTGAAGAATGTCAAAGAACTAAAGATGCTGAGATTCTCCTAGCCTGCATCTTCAAGACCACGACTGATTGATTAAAGGCCAACATAAGCAACAAACTGTTAGGAGCAAATGTGAAGCTATGCACATCAATGCCTAAACTCAGTATATTAAAGATAAATGACTGTTAAGGAACCGACAGTAAAAAGGTACGGTTCCTCACTATTATAAATGTGTACATCATGAATGCACCTCCTTATGAACTATAACAGTATTCTTTCAAGGAGTCATAATCTACCTAAAAAGGTGAAGAGAGAAAGTACCCTGAGGTTGGAAACTCAAATTCTTATAAACTTTCTCTCCATCCAAATTTTAGGTTGAAGATGACATCTTGAAGGAAATCTGAAATGGGTCATAAGAGCATCACAAGTTAAATTAATTTTATGTGAAGTAATCTTTGCTAGTGGGTTGATATGTATGTACAAACCTATGTTCTAAGTGTTTGACAACACACAGAGAATGATCAGTTCTAACAAGAGTATCTTGATGACTGATAGAAACTGATCACCTCCATGAATCAACCAGATACATCTAAATCGTAGAGTTGATTCTCACTTTGTGAACACTTAAACCTTGTGAGCATAACCCTGCAAATGATGAAACCATCAAAAGAAAGAGAGTGTATTTTTAAAATGACTAATCTTACACACACTCACCATCATGCATCTCAAAATGTGTTATCAAAAACTAGTTGCATGCATGAATATGACTGTTGGTGATAAATGTGATGATTATCCAAATATGAGGAATATGGGTTTAGAAAAATAACTTAGCAGGACCCATTTAATTGTGGGTACCAAAAATATAAATGTATTTAACCTGCAGGTACTTGGTCTGTCTGACCATACTAAGGAATGCTGAAGCAGAAGACTTCAGATAAGAAGACTCAACCAGCAGAAGGCGCCTAAAGACTGTTTAGAAATGATTCTGATAAAATTCCTATATGTCCAAGCCTATCCTCGAAGACCCACTGAGCTAACCTAAATGAATCTCACATGGCTGCTAATCTGTATATGGAAGCAGTCCATGCAACCAAAGATGAAAAGGGTCTTATATGCTCAAATCAGGCAAAGCATGCTATATAAGAAGAATCCTCAAAGAAGCTCACATCAGAGGATCATCGAGCATCAGTCAAGAGGAACTCATTACGGGAGCAGAACTTCACACGCACAAGACTGTCAAAGAAGACTACGTTCGTAGTGCTGCCAAAAGATCGTAGAATGATCAGTCCTGAAAATATCCATGCCTACGATACAAGGAGATCTAAGTGATAATTGTGATTTCAGTCAGAAGGAGATATGCGAGGCTGCCTTCAAATGAACCTAAAGTAAAGGGAATCACATCTATCTGGGAAGACAACATCAACCATGGGGAGCAGTGATCTGTTGAGAAACCACAACACTGAGATATACCATGAAACAATGTACCAGCTACAAAGTCTCACAACTTTGTGGCTGATGAACCAAATAAAGATCCATAGTCAGTAGGAACGTCTGAAAACGTACTACTAATAACCTATCAGCCACCCAACTAAAAATCGTGGAGTGCCTACGATCAAACATCTGATCACAGTGTCGAAGCAGGAGGACACCACGATTACAGCAAATGCAATTGTCCAAAGTTGGTAGAGGACCTCCCCAACAGAAAAGGTCAAAAGAGATATCAGTGCAAATAACTCCTAAAGTACTTCATCTGGAAAGCACTTTAGGGACAAACCTGACCCTTAGCTCACTCTAAGAGGTTGGCCCTTCCTGAGCTATCTTAACCCAGAAGAATTTCTTGATCAAATTCATCTCAAGGACCAAGACAGTCAATGATCGCAGAGTAGAACTCAACGATCATAATGTAACTTCAACGATCGTAGTACAACCTCAACGATCGTAGAAGCAGACTCAACGATCGCAGTCCTACCAGAGTATACTCCAGTTCACGAGGAGCTTGAGAAACGGGACAATTGCTCAACTATTTAGATTATGAGGAGATAAGTTCGGATATATCAGTGGTCAAGCTATGCAGTTTCAGAATGAGGATTAATATCAAAAACACCCACTGAAATATCTCACAATAGTTGATCGTTGAGTCAACAGAGGAAAACGTAGAGTCCATAATTGCCTTACCATGCTACTCTACGAACCAAAAGGTCAACGGTCAATCCACGTCAATTAAACGTCTACTCTCCTAAAGGAAATATCTAACTGAAAAGTTATAGGGAGTTACAGCTCGTTACTGGACTTTATGCAACCAATGGTTGGTTGACACATCACTGATTATGTAGAGTTAGAAGGAACAGTCATTAAGACAAATTCGAAATCTACAAACAGTTATCAGAAACCATCGAAACTTTCTCCCTCCTATTTTCAAACCCTAGAATCCTTTCAAAAGCCAAAATCAATTAACCTTCCAGAGTCTTACCCAAATCACAATCAGCCATCTCTCAAAACCCCCTCTGAATCAAATACCCATATTCCTCAAACTACTCAAATGGAAAATTGGCGAGTAATCACTGGCATTCAGCTCGGAACCAAGACGTTTGAAAAATCCAAAAAGAAGTTCAGAGACATTCTCGAACTTGTGAAGAAAGCTGGATTCTCAAAATGTCTTGAGGCTAGCACTCGAGTATATACTAAACTGGTCAAGGAATTCTACTCAAATGCATCCATAAATGCCTGAACCCTTTCAACCAAGGTTAAAGGTCAGTCTCTTAAGCTAAAATCATCTGATATAAATCAATGCTTAGGTTTCCCTGACCTACGACTGAGAAACCTTGATGAGATCAGCACTGAGAAAGCTAAGGAGATTATGGGGTACCAAAGAAACCCCAGTCTAAAGGATATGAAGAAAAAGGAGTTCCTTGAGGAATTTTAGTTCCTTGCTAAAATAGTAGGTAAATGCATACTATAAAAGGACACTACACAAGACACGGTGCTTGATCAATAACTTAAGATTATGTCTGCAATAGTTCAGAGAAGACGAATCAACTTTGGGGTTATCTTCCTAGATCAAATTTCAAAATGGCTGGAAAAGGCTTAGATGAAGAAATCTATAGATAAACCCCTGACTAAGGTTTTTCATGGAAGACTACTGAGCATTGTGATTAAGAAGAAGCTAGGAGGAAGAATCAAGAATAATGAGGGAGAACCTCTTAATGTTCACAAATAATGTCTCCACAACTATTTGTGAATTGGAAGAAAACCCCAAGGAGAACAGAAGGCTGACAACTGGAAGCAGTAGCAAGGCCTCTACAAAGAAGAGGAAGGAAGAAAAGGTAGAAATCTTTAAGTCTGATGACTCTATACCAGCAGCAACCACATCAGCCAAAAAGAAATCCAGAGGTGTGAAGAAAACCAAGGCCCCATCAAGAAGTCTCTCCACCAAAGACAAAGATAAAGAAGAAAAAGTCCTAAATGCTGAAACCACAAAGCGAAGAAGCAACATGTTGCTTCAAGAGCCATTACGAAAGAAAGCTAAGGTGGTAAACAAACCAGCCTCAGTTTCCCAAGATAGTACATATGATGGAGAAGAGATCGTAGAGTCAGAAGAAGCAAAGGGAACCAATGATCTCAAGACTGAGTCCCCTCAGACCAAATCCAGCAATGAAGGTGAAGTTGTATTAATGAATGAAAATGCAGCATCTGCTGATAAAGAAGAATGCTCAAGCCCTGTGGCTAATCCTCAGAGCAGTCACTCTGCTGATGAAAAAGAGATTCAAGATGACCAAACTCAATCTCCAAATGCAACTGCCACAAAAAGCCCAGATGATAGGTCAAATGATGTTGTTTTTAAAGAAGAAGAACATGCCCTTTCCAATCCTGAAAGCCCCCATGACGGCTCAAGAGGTGATGAGTCCAAAGAAGAAGGGTTTATGCCTATCAGTGTTGAACCTCAAGGAAGGTCATCTGATGATCCAAAGGCTTCAGAGTCTGAAGAGGAAGAAGAGTCTGACTCTCCCATAGCCGAACCTCCGAGGATAAGGAAGAGCTATAAACTACAAGTAAAATTTGCCTCCAAAAGGAGAAGTGATCACTCCAATGCTATCATTGACTTAAGTGATGACGAGTCTGTATCACATGAAGTAAGTGTTGAAGATGAATCTAGAAATGAAGAAGATGAATCAGAGGAAGATCATGCTGAAGAAGGATCGGGAAATGAAATGCAGCAAAAAGGATTCACTATTGGAAATGATCAAGATGGTTCAGGCTCCGAAAGAGAAGAAATGGAGAATGATTCCAATTCTGAAAATCAGGAATCAGAGGAACTCGAATTCTATCATGTCCTCTCTCCAGCAAAATTCACCAGGAGAATAGTAGTAGAAGTCTCAAATGAATCACCAGAAAGATGGGTGAACTATGGAGATGAACAGCTCAAGGTAGTAAGAATGACTACCTTTGATATGGTTAAAAACTATAACAACATGGAGCTAGACTGTACTAACATCCTCTACAATCCTGATGATATGCTTATGAGATGGTTTTTCCAGTGGATGCCTTGGCTAAAAGCACATACTAAAAAAGATGCAAGATACTTCAGCTGGTGCTACTCTCACTTTCCAAGCATGGAGCTGGTAGCACATAACTTCCCAAGGGTGAAGAAGTTTGCCACCAAAATGATCAAAGACCAGCCCCACTTCAAAGTCTATCGCCATGCTAGAAATCACTATATTCCCTACGATCGTAGAGTGGACTCTCAAGGAAGAAGGATCATAACTAATGAGATGATCGTAGAGTCTGTTCACTCTACCGTTGATGGTGTTCAAGATTAATACAAGAAGTCTCCATTAGCCCAAGCGCTGTTATCTGACACTCCCTCATCCTCAAACAACAACTGGTACTCAACGATTGTTCAGATTCTTAAAGCCTTCAAAAATATGTCCAAGGACAAAAATTGTAAAGTCCAATCTGATGCCCAACCAAAGGCTGTCCAACCAGATGAATAAATCCCTATGGAGGAGGAAATATTGAAGAATTCTGATAAGTTGATTAAAAAGATATCTCTAATTAATGAAGAGACAAAGATGGTAATGACAGAAACAAGAGATATTTCAGTTTAGAACAGACTTCAAGCTACTGTGGCTGATGTATCTCTCAAACTCAAAGAGAGAACAACATCTATCTGAAGGCCATACATGATCAGAAGATAGAAGCTCTACAAGCACAGAAGGCCAATGAAGAGCAGATCCAAGCCCTCTCTTAAAGATTGACAACATGCAGCAGTATTTCTCAATGCAACTTGAGCTGGGCCAACATGAACTCAAGTTTGAAGTTGCTAACTCCTCCTACCTGATGGAGCAGCTTATGTCCAACATGGAGTAGCTCTCCCAAATGATTAATGACAAAAAGTGGGAGAAAAAGAGGCATAAAAAGTGGTAGAGCAAAAGGCATTCAAGGAAGAGCAAGAAGATCAAACAAGAGAAGAAGTCAAAGAAGCAGACAGCAGAAGAAAAGGCAGAGTCATCATCTGAGGGGGAGTCAAAGATTGATGAGCCTATATATACAGAAGCTGAGGGGGAGCCAGAAGGAAAAGAGAAGTATGCATCTAAGGGGGATCAAAGAAAAGCAGGAAGGTCATCATCCCAAAGGGAACAGGAACAAGAAGGTCAAACAGATCATTAGTTGATCAACAGACATCGTGGAAACATACATGGAGCCAAAGAGGTACATCTCTAACTAGTTAGGTATGTTCTGGATCCATGATGTAAAATATGAGTGTATTAAATTCCACATCATTATAAATGACATTCCTGATTATCTGTTTTAGAAATACAGCTGCTCACTGTATATAAGATTCATTCATAACATGCATATGCACTTATTGTTTTTGTCATAATCAAATAGGGGGAGATTGTCAGGAATAAGCATGTGAATGTATTTCTATTTACATATGATTTGATTATGATATATATGAATGAATATACAAGTATGCTTGCATTAAGAAAAGCTGTAAAGTCATTTGATAGATAATAGAAACATGTGTACAAGGACTTAGAATGAAATTGATCAAGTATGTTAGGTTGATCCTACATAAGCAAAACAGCTTTGTAAAGTTCTTAAAAAGAAATGATGTACAAGGACTATAAACATAGAAATATCAAGCATGTTAGGTTGTTCTTATGATGTAATAGATAGGCTTGTCTGATCGTCGATCACTGCACCAGAAATCGTAGTCTGTCAGGAGAGTCAAGGAAAACTCGAGAGCTATCAAGGCAGAATCGTAGTCTGCAAGATAGTAGATCTCGGAGTTCGTAGACTGCCAAGAGAGACGAGGAAGGATCGTAGTGTGTCGAGGAGAACTTCCTCAGGGCCATAGTCTGCTGAGGAAGTCATGTTCAGAATCGTAGAAACAGTCTGCCTACGAGCCGACCAAGTATCTGCCGAAACCAAGTCAAAAATCGTAGACTACACTCAGAGCCGTAGAGTCTACTGATCATACTAGAGGCAGAGATCGTAGTCGAGCAAGATCAGATGAAGACAACAAGCACAAGGCAGAAATCGTAGAGTGTTAATATCTGATCTCAGAGTCGTAGTGTTTGTACAGCCAAAGCTAAATCGTAGAGTGCAGAACTAAGACCTCAACGTTGTGCTCACAATGCCAAGGCAGAATCGTAGAGCAAATATGATTCTCAACAAATGAGAACTCCCAGAATATCCAAAGAAATGAAGCCTCTAGTTGGCACTGCAAAGATACATCTCACTGAATGAAACCAGAGAGTACTCAACGAATGGCATGTGTAAGACCCCAACTTTTATGAATAAAGATGAATTTTCTATAAATATTATTTTAAATATTATGGAATAAATTTGATATAATGTTATAGTTTTGGGTAATATTAATAAATTTTGCAAAGTACGCAAGTTGTTATATAATATTTGATTGGTCGGGGAATATTCGTTTTAACAGGGAATATTCGTACAATGGCACAATCATTGGTGGACCCCACAACATAATTATTGTTGGATTAAGAAAACGACAAAAAGACTTTATGAAAATAACAGCGAAAGTTTTACCGTTAACTGTTGAAACACCCGGTGTTAAATGTACAGTAATACGCGTAGTTCCACAGTAGCACACGGGTTTGATTATTGATGCTTATTTGAGAAGTCACTCAGTTTTGTTCAATTATTGCCACAGTATTTGTTGTAGAGTTTGGCGTATTATTTGGACCCCTCACTTTCTCATTTTTCAAAATCGTCGGGAGAAAGTAATATCAATTTTTCGTATATATATATATATATATATATATATATATATATAATCTAGTGTTGGTGTGTGTGTGTGTGTGTGTGCTGTGAATATGAGTGAGTGGGTGGTAGTGGTGAATAAAGTGGTCAAGTTGTGAAAATGGGTGGAGGAGGGAGATTTGATTTTTACGGGAGGGAGTACAATTATATATATATATATATATATATATATATATATATAAAGCTTAGTTGACAAAGGAGGCAGGAAGGAAAATTTGATCACGGATGTGAAAATTTTGGCACATGCTATATATATATATATATATTTAATATTTATAATATATATATATATATATATATATATATATAATATATTTTATTTAAAGGTTTTCGTTTTATTAGAATATTTTATTAAATTAATATGGACCGTCCGATTAAAGTAAATCAATCTAGACCGTTCATGAATTAGTTACTATGCAGTCCATTCTTCTATAAAATACATATCTAAGTTATTTACACATGTTCACAAGGTTAGAATGTATATTACTCCATGTATAAAATTTCTAGTTTTCAAATCTTTAAGCCTTCTTTGAATATCCAAATTAAAACAACCCTTTCATGGATTACTATATACAAAACAACCTTAGCCCACATGTTAAGGTTATTTTTATGCATATCCTTACTGACATAGAATGCTCAGAACATCTTAAGGAGCTAACAGGAGTAACTGTGTTATACTACCCGCGCGGTGAAAGACTAGGGAAGTGGCGCGGCCGCGTAACTTCGTCCAGAAACAAAAATATGGCTTCTACTTCTGCAGAGCCTTAACCCCAACCATTGTCAAACATCTTTTTCTACAACACAAATAATTTATAATACTTCTAAGCATGCATACAAACTAAAACAACACACTCTTAAGCCAATTCATTCAAAATAACAAAGAATTCATGAGAATTCCAAGAATTTGACAAAACTTAACTAAGAACATAATTTTATACCTTTGCTTTGAATTGGACAGAACTTAACTCAAAAACAGATTACTCCCTCTCACTTTCTATAGCAACTAAGCAAGTAATTCACAGCAACAGAGCACATGAAGTAGAGTGCTCAATTTATAAAAAATTTACTAACCATGTCAAGCCATTGTTCAAGAAATTACACCAAGAGATGGAGGGAGAATTCATTGGGTAATTAAGAGTTGGTGCAATAGTGGCCAACCACCCCCATCACCCACACCCTTCTTCGTCATGGCTAGCTATTGGGAAGTTTGAGAGATGAAGGAATAGGTAGTCTTAGGCCAATGGTTCTTCACGTGTGGAAGAAAAGTGACTCACAAAATGGGACAAGCCAAATCTCAGTATTTGATAGCTAACTAATGCCACACACTATATGTTTAATACACATATATGTATACTTAGGTTTTAAATCCAATTGGGTGCAATAATGAGTTTAAAATGATATGGAAATATTATGTTAGCAATTTAGGGTATTAAATATAATCCATTTACATTTTGATAATGCCAATTTATGATTTAATTAAGTAGTGACACACCACATTATCATAACCTCTATTATATTATTTATTCAAATAGTCATAAAATATGTATTAATGCATTATTCACATTGCATGGTCATATAGACATCATTTGTATAACTTACACATTTCATTAATCTTATTATATAGTTTCCATGTTATGTAATATAGTTATCACAAGGTGTCACACTACCCATTCTTTTTTAATGTAGTTACTAGACATTACTACATACCTAGCACACATCAATTAAATAGATAATACATACTCTACTTATGTAATTTACTTTGCTCATCAATCAATTAATAATATGACATTAATTAATTCTTCACTCCTTAATTTAATCATCTCTTAATTAAATCAATTCCCTAAATTTCCATTCTCATGCCACACAAGGCATTTTTATAATTCTCATCACAATCCACATTCTTATAAATTCAATTTAACTTAGTTGAATTATTCATTTCACATCACATCAATCTGTGTATTTAAATAAATATTCATTCTCTTATTTTATCAAAATAATACTTATTCGTGAATTTTTTGGTTCTTACAACAACAAATCCACTTTAGGGTAAGGCGTTACCTTAAATGGTGGTGCAGTGAATTGGAAAGGTTCCAAATATCAAATAGTTGTTGGTTTAGTGACAAAGACAAAGTATATAGTTGTAAATGAAGGTGAAAGTTGATTGTTATGATGAAAAGTTCATTATAGAACTATGAATAGTTCATAAATCTCATCATGGATGTAAACATATGTTCCAACACTTTCATTTTATTAGAATAATCATTAAAAGAGGAGAAGTCACTATAGAGATAATAGACTCTTAAGAACAATATTACATATTCATTAACTGAAGCTTATCCAACACCGGGATGATCATCACTTAGAGAAGAAGGGTATGAGATACCATGGCGATTGGCTTTAGTTCAAGCGGGAGATTGAAAGTATTATGCACACAAGACAATCATGTTTGGTGATAAAGCATATACTTTGTAACATTATTATTCATTTATTAATAAAAAAAAATTGTTTAATTAAAGGCTTTTAATTTATCTACATGGTGTTGTTTTATAATATGTGATAAACACATAGTTTTGAGTAAAGCTTTTAGAATCATGATGATGATCTTGTTAATGAGATCTAAATTCTTAGATAGCACACAAACTAAAATTGTTCCTAATTGTTGGATTATTAAAAAGGGGATTAATGAATCTGGATAGATTAGTACATACGTTGCTTGCTCATTGGATGAGGATCATTAATCTCATGATCATTTGTGTGGAAACACTAAAGCAAGTATGTAGGTACTTATTGGAGAATAAGTTCACTGAACGTGACTCGTTAAGAAATACCTAATGGAGTTTTACTTACTTGTCAATAGAAATTCTTGAAGTGATAGTAGAACAAGTGATCCTTAGACTTGAGATCATCATAGTATCTTGTGTATAATGAGTTATAATTTGACATGTCCCTTAAGACCCTTACAATATATTAAAGGGTATGCTTGGGTGTAATAAGTTATATATGGAGATAATGAATGATCAATAAATAATCTGTCGCTTCTAGTAAAAGAAGAAAAAATATCCTATGTGATTCGATAAATAACAACCTAGTAGTCCTTGGCCAAGGCAGACTGAAATTAGAAATGAGTTTCTAATTTGTATTATTTGGAGTTGTGTATTTAAGAATCAAAATACATAGAATTAAATAAAATAAGACTTTATTATCTGGAAAGTCGTTGATCGCTAAGGAGGTCTATCATTGTTGTAGAATAAATGTTATTTATTTAAATAAATTAATAGATTAATTTATTTATTTAAATAAGATAAGAATTGTTCTAATTGATTTATTCATAAACGATTTAATATGGGAGAACGTAAAGGGTCACACCATAAAAGAAAAAATATTTATTTAAGAAGTAATGACATAATCGTAATAATAAGTTAAGTGTATTTAATTTAATCTATGATGATAGAATAAATTAAATTGCTTAATATTTATTATTTAATATTTTATAAATATTAAACATAAATTAATAAGAGGAGTCTTATTATTATTATTACTATTACTATGATTTAATTTCTAAAGGAGTTTGGGAATTAATTAATATAAGTACTCTCAAATATTCCTAATTGGATTAGGAGCCTAATTAATTAAAAGAGTTTAATTAATTAAAATAAAACCATATTCCTAAATAGTTTAGAAGGGTTACCTACATCTATAAATAAGAGGAGTTTTATTTTGATTTGGGTTGCTGAAATTTCCAAGAGTTAGGATAGTACTGAAATGTTTTCTGGAAAGAGAAAACTAGGGTTTTGCCAAACACCCATCTTGTTGAATAATTATTCTTCCTTGGTGGATCACCTCTAGAGGTCAAACACTTGGGTGCCTAGCGTTGATCAAAGGAAGTAATTAAACCCAGTGGATTTAATTTGAACGTGAAAAAGAATTAGAGAAAAACTCGTACCTAAGGAAGCTAGTTTTTACAATGGTATGAATTTTATCTCCATCTCTTTTCATCTAATTAATAATTGTGCATAAAAGATGATCCGACTATATGGTTTATAAAATTTTAAACTCTGTTTTTTTTCACGCTTCTGCTATGTATGTAATTTGTTACATGTTCATGGATATTACAAACCTAACACCTCCCTCAAATGGACCATGTTTTCAACATTAGATGGATACGACTACAAATATCTAAATTACCTCATAAATCTGTCAGGCATTTAAAACTTAACAATGTTGTAATGTATCAAAGGTACACGAGCGGCTCCACCTAACTTTGCCTCAAAAAAGTCCCAAGCCAAACGTCTATCAAATAACTGATATGGATGTCACACCCAATCTGTTTCCAACATATTATCAAACTTTCATTCGTAAAACACAAGATGGTGATGTGAATTTTTGTGGCACTGATAATGTTTTGAATTAGGATCAAAAGAAGAGTATGCCCAGGATAATGCGATATCAACTTCTGGGACTTAGGCCTAGGGATAGGACGACCAATGTTGAACCTTTCATGAGCCCACATTATAAGTATGACGCCCCCACAATAGGTATACATCACCCATCTTGAGTTGCCAAATACATGGTACATATTTCAAATACAAACTTAATTATACAACAGTCGTATAAAATACGACTAAACATATGCTGTGAGTTTTAATACAAATATTGTCATCTAGACAATATACAAACTCAATGGGGTCCTCATTACATTTATTATTACAATATTTCACAGAATAGTGAAGACTACTAATGCACCATCTAGGACCATCACTCTGTTCCCCAACTAGTCCCTGCAACGTTCTCATTTCCTGAAGAAAACAATGAAAGCAAAAGGATGAGCTCAACTAGCCCAGCAAGAAATATTATGACTAAGATAATGTGTTACCTAATTTTTAATAGCACTTTACCACGCAAGTATACGCGTTCAATTGTAATATTCAGCAAGCAAGGATATCGTTCCCACGAGGAAATAGACTAATATTTATCAATTACTAACTCTAATGCAATTAATCCTATTTTAAACTACGAAATTTTGTTTGTGATTGGAAATTTAAACTTAAAAAACTAATGATTAAAAATCAAAATTTCACAAGAATAACTGCAGATTTAACGGGTTAAGATTACAACTTCCCTTGGTATTTCATTTAAATCAATTCACTTCCCATTTAAAGCAATTAATATGAATCATTATCCAAGAATGATTTATAAAATTCACACACTTTTTCCAAAACACGTCAACAAATCCTCTTAACTCTGATCCTTAAGACACAAAATTACAAGGAACACCCTACTCAATTGATTTATTATATTCCTATGTGAGTCAAGTTAATTAGGGTTTACGCATAAATTCTTTCAAATGATACAAAAGACACATAGGTATATTCCTATCCTACATGCTAATCATATTAACCCTATTCAGATTATATGAACAGATGTTATCATATCCAGATCTCAATCTATACTCCATCTTCCAATTTTATATAGATTATCACAATAATTATTGGCCAAACAATTAATCAATAAGCAAAAGATATAATAAACAATTCAATAAAAACCAACTTTCATTCAATGGGAAGATTCAATTTAAACTACATACCAAGTTCCGTTGCAATCTTAACGAAAATTTAGTTCATAATAATAATTAAGAAAAACATCATCCAGATTAATAATCCAAACATCCCAGATAATTACAAAAGATAAAACTAGAGAAGAGAAGAAGAAACTCTGAATTTGCTCCAATACTCTCTCTTTGATCTTCAGCCCTTGCAAATCTTCTTCGTGTTTTCCTTCCTTGTTCTCTCTGCAAAAATCTCTTGAAAAATTAAGTGATACGTCTTTTCTAAAGTCTCCTCCTATTTTTATTAGTCTCCCACCTCATTCAGATTCCTTTTTGGCTTCAAAACCCCACTTGGCAGTAGAAAATCCTCCTTTTTGTCGCACATGAGCGCCTAGGCGCTCAACACAAGCCATTTCCAAGCGCCTAGGCGCTTGACCAGGACCACGTAATTACAAAAATGCCACTCAGCTCTAATTTTAATGATTTTTTGACCTTTTTTTCTCCGAAATGACCAATTTGTCCCTCCAGCTCCAACCTACAAGAAATAAACACAAAACAGATAAAAAGATACTAAAAAAATAATTAAAGATAGTAATAATTAAGTTTAATAATATCGGATTCATAGGTATAAAACCTACTCATCAAATACCCCCAAACTTAACCAATTGTTTGTCCCCAAGCAATAAAACACAATGCAATAACTAAATATGCAATACAGCTATCTACATGCCTAAAATTTCAGCAGTCAAATAGAATAAAATCTATTCATCAAGCCTCAGAGAAATCAGATTAAACATGCTAGTACATCATTTCAAGACAGATCAATAATTTCCTAATCAACCATCAAATCTTACCCTGTTATTACTGATATAGTGCGTGTGTGCTGAACAACAATGCTAACTAATATAATGCTAAATACAAAACATAATAGATCTCCTTAAAGGCGTCATATAGTGTCAACTCACAAAATTCACGAACAAGCTAGATCCAACTAAAGTCAAACATCCACCAAATTCAAGAGTCCAATCCGGGATACTTATGCTTTACTTATCATTACGGGGGCTTTTTGTTCTTTTCCCGTTTTATTGTTTATCTCTTTTTTTTAACCATGACTGTGCAATGTCTCATTCTATTAGGCTAACAGTGCTACCCATTAGCGAGCTTTCGACCAACGACTCCCAGACCATATAAGACCTTAGGGCGCTAGGTGTAAAGACAATCCCCTCGGGCGTACTTGCTCAAGTAACAAAGGCCCCGAAACAAGACTAGTCACGATATCTTTTTCATCAATTTTTTTTTGAAGCTTATATATCCCAAATTTTTCCCCCAAACTTTAGTTTTTGTCTAAATTTAGTCATCTCCGCCTATTCATGTCTTTCATTCATTTAAACTAGTATTATCCTCAAGAAGTCCATTATGTGTCAATTTAGACTCAATCAGTCAACATAGTTATTTTTACTGTGTTATCCTTATTATATCAGTTTCAAACAGGTAAAGATTCAAATCATGATAAGAAATCGCATCAAAGTCTTAACAGACAATACTATACTTGTCTACTCAATTCCAATATCATCATTGGCCAAAATAGACTTAAACTATCTAACAGCTAGAAACATACAAATACTTGAATACTACTAAATGAATACTAAAAGAATGTAACTAGAACTGGATGAATGCACCCCCAAACTTCACTTATGCAATGTCCTCATTGTATATAAAAAACAAAACATAAGAAATTAGGCACTGAGGACTTCCCTGAAAGATAGACGCCTTATTCTTCATCAGTATCCTCGTCTTCTTCTTCATCAACCTCATCTTCAGGGGGTAGATCAGTCGGGGGGTACGCAGACAATGGGGGAAATTGGTAGGGAGCGGCAGCTGGATTCATGCGGTCAAACATCTCTAGGAATGCTGCACTAAAGTTCTGATACATCTCTGTTTGTCACTGAGCTAGGCTATCCTAATTTCTTTCAACCCGGTCAAAACCCTGTTGAACACTAGTATCCACCATGTCAATCCTTCTAGTTTGATTTCTTAATTCTCGGCGAATATCTTCAAAAAAATTTAGTGGTGGCCCAGAACTTCCAGCTGTAGAAGGATTGTCGTGTGATTGTTGATTAGGCTCGGCTGTAGACTCGGGAGGCAAAATAATGAACCCTAACCCTCTCAGGTGTGGTGTACCCCCACCCCATACCTTATACTTCTTAATAAGTGAGTGGTCAATCGCAGCTAAGGGAGGTTGTCTAGTTTCTTCGGCATCCCATTTGACTCCAGCTTGTTGACATAGTCCAGTGATCAAAGATGGGTGAGTTAATCCACCTGAGGTCCCTCCTCGAATTGCTTTGTCAATTGAATCATGTATAACATGACCCACATCTATAGTTTTTCCTTGTGCAATGCAGAAAAGCAACGCTGCCCGTTGATTTATAACATCACTCATATGCCTACACGGCATCAACTTGGCACAAATAAAGGCATGCCATTTTTTCCCGTAACTTGTTAGTGCGGATGTAGGGAACAAAACAGCTTCTTGTTGATTTATTAATTTCCATGTTGTTCCAGGTACACACAAAGCTTGAATGATCTACTGTAGTCTAGCTCGTGCTCTAAATATTGCATGTAGCCATTATTGGGTATTATGTTCAAGCCGTAGTAAGCATTTATTGTCCTAAAACTGACCTCCACTGATTTTCTGCGAACCCAAATTATGTTACCAACAACATCTTTTGCATTGGCATAGAATTCCTTAACAATTTTAATGACCGATGAATCTGGTTGGGATGTAAAGTTCACCCATCTTCTACTTCCAATCATTTGTAGTAACTCCCCATCTTCTGCCTCTGGCAATAATCCACGCTCAAGAATTAGCGATTTACTAGAAAGCACATTGTAATATCTTTTGGACGCACTAGCACTTATAAATCTCTTTTTGTCATACTTAGTCGAAGTGCCCGAAGTCTCGCCACTTTGCCTTTTAGTAGCCACGAGTCTTGTGTGTGAATTGCTTGCCCAATAGACGATGTTTAGAGGCTTAGTATGGACCAATCCTCTTTGTGACACTATATCGAACACTTGGTGTGCACAAATTTTGAACACTATTGGTAGGCACTCCCCCAAACTTAATTTTCACAAAATTTTTCAATAACTAAGCACACTAGTCGTCCAATGCAATACAAGCTACAATAAAAAGTACCCAAACCCACTTGAGCCAACACAATGAAAGAACTAACTTAAACTTACTGCCTTAGTTCGAATAGATGTGTTGTGAATGACAATTTGTGCCAGAATTGTTGATGAAGCTTGCCCAAATGAAGTCTAATTGGTAGGAGATTGAGTGTTTAATTATGCTTATACAAGAAAAAGATGATTATCGTGGCTAGATTAGAGGAGGGATGCGAGTTGAGTGAGTTTGAGTTGGAGTAGGAGAGCAAGAATGTGTTTGATTTGGGTTTGGAGGAGTCTTGCCCGATTAGGGCTTTTTTTTTAAAGTTATAGCATGAGCGCCTAGGCGCTTGGGATTACACTGGTTGGACCACCTAGGCGGTTGGCTGCAAAATGCTTTGAACGCTTGTAGCGCCTAGGCGCTTGGTTTGGCCTAGGCGGGGGCGCTTAGGCGCTTGGTGCTCGTCAGGGCTACTGCAGCTAGGCGCCTAGGCACTTGGCTTGTGCCTGTCTTGGGCACCTAGGCGCTTGGGCATGTCTTGGGCCTCTTGGTTTACTGTTTGCTTCTTTGTGCTCCCAACCTGCATACCACAACTTAAATTAAGACTTATTCTAAAACCATAACTAAGATAAACTACATTTTAAAATAAAAGAAAACTAACCAACATTAAAGATTCGCCTAAAAAATAAATAAATAAATAAATGCCCTACACCACTTAGCAATTCAATAACACTAAAATGAGGGAAATGATTAGAAATGTGAGAATTTGACAAATGGTTATTCTTCTATTGAGCTCATAAGTGCTTGGCTTCCAAGAGGCGCTGCCCCCTTGCAACCTCCGCCAGCTCACCGGCGAGCTGGGCAGCCGCTCGCTCACCGGGGAGCGAGACCCCCGACTAGGTAGTCGTAGTGGCCATTAGTCGAACCCGCCAAATATATAATCTTGTTTCTTACCCTGAAATTAATTAAATATTGTGTTAGAGAACATAAGGGGTGTAACAAAACCTAAACTATAAAATTTTAACCACTAAACAAACTAACAGTAAAGCAAATTAAAAAAAATAAAAGTAAAAATAGAAACAAACAATAAAAATTCCTGGGTTGCCTCCCAGTTAGCGCTTGGTTTATAGTCTTCAGCCTGACTTTCTTTTCTGTTCTAATTAGCAAGGTTGACCGATGTCTTTGCACGATCAACACAACTCCCATAGTAGTGCTTCAATCTCTGACCGTTGACTTTGAAATTACGTTTAGCATCCGGGTCTTCCACCTCTACAGCTCCGTGAGGATAAAATTTTGTAATAATAAATGGCCCAGACCAACGGGATTTCAACTTTCCTGGAAACAATTTAAGCCTTGAATTGTATAATAGCACTGTTTGCCCTGCTTCAAACTTTCTTTCCAGAATTTTCTCATCATGCCACCTCTTAACTTTTTCTTTATATAACTTCACATTCTCGTATGATTGGAGTCTGAATTCATCCATTTGGTTCAATTGTAAAAGGCGCTTCTCTCCCGCAGCAGACATATCAAAGTTTAACTTCTGAATTGCCCAATAAGCACTGTGTTCTAGTTCAATTGGAAGATGACATGCCTTTCCATATACTAACCTGTATGGAGACATCCCTATCGGAGTTTTGTAAGCTGTGTGATATGCCCATAAAGCATCATCCAACGTACTAGCCCAATCTTTTCGACTAGGGTTCACTATCTTCTCGAGGATTCGTTTCACTTCTCGGTTAGAGACCTCGGCTTGACCACTTGTTTGTGGATGATAGGCAGTAGCTATCTTATGAGTGACTCCGTACTTAGCGAGAATAACTGAGAACTGCTTATTACAGAAGTGCATGCCTTCATCACTAATGATTACACGAGGAGTGCTGAATCTAGAGAAAATATTCTTCCGAATGAACTTAACAACAACCTTAGCATCATTGGTGGCGATGCTATAGCTTCTACCCACTTTGAAACATAGTCCACCGCTAGAAGTATATAAGAGTTGCTAAAAGATGATGGAAATGGTCCCATAAAGTCGATGCCCCAAACATCAAACAATTCAACTTCTAAGATCATGTTTAGTGGCATCTCTTGTCACTTTGATATATTACCCACTCTTTGGCATCTTTCACATTTCAATGAAAACACACGGGCATCCTTAAAGAGTGTTGGCCAGAAGAATCCACATTGAAGCACCTTAGTTGCCGTTCTTTCTCCCACAAAATGTCCACCATAGTCAGATGCATGACATTGGTAGAGAATATTTTCCATTTCAACTTCCGGAATGCACCTTCTTATTACTTGATCTCCACACTGTTTAAATAAAAACGGCTCATCCCATAAATACTGTTTCACATCATGGAGAAATTTCTTCTTCTGTTGACTTGTTAAATCTGGCGGAAACACCTTACTCACAATGAAATTTACATAATCTGCATACCATGGAGTATCCATCCTTACCGCGAACAGTTGTTCATCCGGGAAAAATTCATTGATCACTGTTGTGTCATCTTTTTTTAGTTCTACATTCTCTAATCGTGATAAATGATCAGCAACCTGATTGTCTGCTCCTTTTCGGTCCCGGATCTCCAAGTCAAACTCTTGTAGCAATAATACCCATCTAATTAATCTCGGCTTCGCATCCTTCTTTTTTATTAAGTACTTAATTGCCAAATGATCTGTAAACACGATCACTTTTGTCCCAATCAAATATGATCGGAATTTATAAAATGCATAAACAACTGCTAATAGCTCCTTCTCGGTAGTGGTATAATTCAGTTGGGCATCCGTTAATGTCTTACTAGCATAGTATATAGCATGAAAAATTTTATCCTTTTGTTGGCCAAGAACTGCGCCAATCGCAAAGTCGCTAGCATCACACATTAATTCGAACGGGATACTCCAATCTGGCGCTATGATTACAGGTGCGGTAACAAGTTTCTTCTTCAACAAATCAAAAGTTTCCAGGCATGCTTGATCAAAGTTGAATGGGGCATCCTTCTCCAAAAGATTGCAAAGTGGTTTCGTGATTTTGGAGAAGTCTTTTATAAATCGTCTATAGAAACCAGCGTGTCCCAAAAACTTCGAATACCCTTTACTGAAATAGGTGGTGGCAGGCTCTCGATGGTTTTGATCTTAGCTCTATCCACTTCAATTCCTTTTGATGACACTCGATGACCCAAGATTATCCCCTCTTGCACCATAAAATGACATTTCTCCCAGTTTAAAACCAAATTCGTTTCCATACACCGTTTGAGCACGAGAGTGAGATTTTCCAAACAATAATCAAATGAATCCCCAAAAAATGAAAAATCATCCATAAATACCTCGAGATTTTGTTCGACCATATCGGAGAAAATAGCCATCATACACCGTTGAAATGTCGCCGGCGCATTAATAATCCAAAAGACATTCTGCAAAAAGCAAAGTTACCATATGGGCATGTGAATGTCGTCTTCTCCTGATCCTCGGGTGCAATGGAAATCTGGTAATAACCTGAGTATCCATCCAAAATACAATAATACTCATGCCCTACAAGTCTGTCCAACATTTGATCAATGAATGGTAGAGGAAAATGGTCCTTACGAGTGGCATTGTTCAACTTTCTATAATCCATACACACATGCCAACCTGTAACTGTTCGATTCGGGATCAATTCATTATGCTCATTTGCAACTACTGTCATTCCCCCTTTCTTTGGCACACAATGAACTGGACTTACCCATGAGCTATCTGAGATAGGGTAGATAATTCCGGCATCCAAACATTTAATGATTTCTTTTTTTACAACTTCCTTCATGATGCGATTGAGTCTTCGTTGTTGTTCAATAATCGGTTTCGCTTTATCTTCCAATAGAATCTTATGCATGCAAATTGATGGGTTTATTCCCTTGATATCCGCAAGAGTCCACCCAAGAGTAGTCTTGAATTGCCGAAGTACCCTTAGTAGCTTTTCTTCTTAAACCTTATCAAGTAATGCAGAAATAATAACTGGAAAGGTAGAAGAAGAACCAAGGTAGGCATACCGTAGATGGTTAGGCAATGGCTTAAGTTCCAAGGTGGGAGATTCTTCTAAAGATGATTTCACCTTTT
This sequence comes from Panax japonicus, assembly GCA_020205505.1. Classification (NCBI taxonomy): domain Eukaryota; kingdom Viridiplantae; phylum Streptophyta; class Magnoliopsida; order Apiales; family Araliaceae; genus Panax; species Panax japonicus. Next base: position 17,249,423 of record CM035107.1, on the reverse strand, counting down.
CATCCGACTTTCCCCAAAAATACAGAGGTTCAAATTTTTGCAAACATCGTGTGAACTTCGGTGCTGAATCTAACATTTGAACCCGTTCTAGCACAGTTGAATCATCAAATAAATTTTCACTAACCATTGCAGTTTCAAGAGGGTCTTCATTCACAAATTCACTAAATACCTCTCTAGTTGCTTTTTCAATCAGATCAACTCTAAAGCACTCTTCCTCTCCCATCGGAAATTTCATAGCCTTAAAAACATTAAAATTTACTTCTACATCTTGGACTCTCATCATTAACTCTCCCTTTTTTACATCAATTAATGTCCTTCCGGTGGCTAAAAATGGCCTTCCAAGGATAATGGGTATGTCTTTATCCTCTTCGTAGTCCAACACAATGAAGTCGACTGAAAATATGAATTTGTCCACCTTCACTAATATGTCTTCCACAATGCCCCTAGGGTATGTCACTGATCTATCTGCAAGCTGTAAAGAGATATTTTTTGGCTTTGGTGCTGGTAATCCCAACTGAGTGTAGATCGAAAGCGGCATCAAGTTAATACTCGCACCCAAATCACACAAACATCTGTTAAAGAACTGGAGCCCAATCGTACACGGTATGGTGAAGCTACCCGGATCCTTCAACTTCGGTGGTAACTTTCTTTGCATAATTGCTCTACATTCTTCTGTCAACGCTACAGTCTTGAACTCCCCTAGCTTCCTCTTTCTTGCTAAAATATCTTTCATGAATTTTGCATAGCTAGGCATTTTTTCTAAGGCATCTGCGAATGGAATGTTGATTTGTAGCTTTTTGAACACTTCTAAAAATTTTGAAAATTGTCTATCTAATTTCTGCTTTTGAAATCTTTGAGGAAATTGCACAGGTGGTACGACTGTTGTTTGCTTATCTTCTTGTTGTTTTTTCACAACATTTTCCCCAGATTTACTTTCTGAATTTCCACTCTCTTTTTCACCATCCTCGGTAGAAATTATTTTCTTTTGTCCGTCTAAATCTGTAGTCAACTCCTTCCCACTTCTGAGTGTAACTGCCTTACAATGTTCATTTCCATCATTCCTTGGATTTTTCTCCGTATCACTAGGTAAAGAACTTGGAGTTCTAGTATTCAAAGCATTAGTTATCTGCCCAATTTGGTTCTCAAGATTCTTTATTGCAACTGATTGGTTTTTCATTGTGGCTTCAAACTGAGTTGCCAATCTTGCCAACAATTCTTCCATTTGTGATAGCTTATTAGGTTGTTAAAATTGTTGATGTGGCTGAAATCCAGGTGGATATGATTGCCTTGGAGCTTGGGCTTGAGCATGTGACTGATTATTACTCCAAGAAAAATTTGAGTTATTTCTCACTCTTGGATTGTAACTGTTTGGATAACTGCTCTGCTGCCTGTTATAACTGGAAACAAACTGGACTGACTCAGGATTTATTGCACATTGATCACTTGAGTGGCTACCCGCACATATTTCACAAATAGTTTCCATTTTCAGAACTGGTTGTACCCCAAGTGCATCTATCTTCTTTGTAAGAGCAGAAATCTGAGCTGTCACTTGAGCTGATAATGCTGTCATCGCATCCACTTCATAAACCCCTACTGTCCTTGGCTGAGTCGTTCTTGCTGTTGGCCACTGATAATTATTAGCTGTCATGGTTTCAAGCAACTGATACCCCTCATCACAATTCTTAGCCATAATAGCTCCTCCCGCTGCAGCATCTATACTCGATCTCACTGTGCTGAAAAAAACCGTTATAAAAAGTTTGCACTTGAAGCCATTTAGGAATCCCATGGTGTGGACATTTTCACAATGAGTTTTTAAATCTCTCCCATGCTTCATATAGTGATTCTGAATCGTGCTGAACGAAAGAGAAGATATCGTTCTGCAACTTTGCTGTTTTTGCAGGCGGGAAAAACTTTGCAAGAAATTTCTGGGCTAGGTCGTTCCATGTAGTAATCGAGCCTGGTGGTAGTGAATGGAACCAACTCTTAGCCTTATCTCTGAGAGTAAATGGAAACAACCTTAGCCTTATTGCATCCTCTGACACATTATTGTACTTGAAAGTATCGCAGATTTCTATAAAGCTGACTATGTGATCGTTCGGATCATCGTTTGGTAACCCTCCAAACTGACATGAATTTTGAATCATCTGTATTTTCCCCGATTTTATCTCAAAACTTGTAGCAGTAATGGCAGGCCTCGTAATACTCGACTGAATTTCAGTAACCCGTGGCGTAGCATAATCCCGCAGTGCTTTTTGCTCTTCTTCAGCCATAGTATCTTTGTGACAACCCGAGAATTTGGAGAATTTATTAAAATATTAAATGATTGATTTAAGGTCAAATAATAGATCTAGACAGAAAATAAGTGTATGAGTTTGATGTTATTGGGATGAAATTTTGAGGATTTCAAAATTCTATGAAGGATTTAGGTGAATTATTCAAGATTAAGGATTTATATGACTATGTTCTGTGTTATGGTTATGTATGTGTTCAGAATGTGGTTAAGGGTCAAGGGTTGACCAGATAAATTTTATCAATGTCAAACCCTAAGTATATATTAAGAACGCCAACGTTCAGTTAGAAAATCCTAACGTCTGATAAGAAACCTTAGAAATCGGTTCTGGAAACCCTATTTTCGGTTTTGGGAATCCAAAACCCTAATTCGGATATTGAAAACCCTAGATTGGGAATGCATTGATATGTATAAGGTTAAAAGTCATTAATTTTAATTTATTAGGAAGAAAAAAAAAGCCTAATGAATTATTGGAAACCCGATTTGATTATTAGAAAATCATAATACCCGATCTAAAAATCCTAGTTTCAGATTTCGAATATTTGGAACCCTAATCTGGGAACTCAATGAAGAATTATAATGCTCAAGTACTATTAAGTATAATGTTAATTAGGGTAAAACTTAATTATTTATTAAACCCTAATTTATGGATTAAAACCCTAATTTTATAATTAGGGAAAACTTAAGTTTTAATTTATTAATTGTAATGTTAATTAGGATATGTTGATTCTAATTTTCAAGTTAAGTAATTAGAAAACCCTAATCTAATTACGAAAAATTTAATTTTTATTTTAGAAAATTTATTTTTCTATTAGAAACCTTAATTAGTGGTTTATAAACCTTAATTCATGATTTTGACCTTAATTGCTTAATTAGCGATTGTAATTAGGAAATACTAATCCTAATTAGAAATATTTAAATTGTGATTAAGAAATTTTAATATAATTAGTAAATTCTAATTATAAGTTAGAAATATTTATTTTCTATTTTTTTAAAACCTAAATTGGATATTGTAGAAAATTAATTTTGTAAACCTTAAGGGTTTTAAACCCTAAACCCTAAATGCTCTAAACCCTAAACCCTAAGGGTTTGGGACAATGTCCAAAATGCCATTAAAATTAAAATAGAAAAGACTAAAATGCCCTTTAGTGCATTATTGGATGTTTCTTGCAAATCTAGCTAAATGAGAGTTGGCCAACTACTCCAACAACTCCATATGGCTCAAATATCAAGTAACCAGCCAAAAATAATCAGATCATAGCATCATGGTAACATATATATAGATTATGAGAGAGAGGAAATGGTTACATACATTTCATTTTTCACCAAGCCACTCTCTCTCTCTATATTTCGGGTTTAAGAGTGAAAGGGGGTGATGAACAAAGTTAGAATCAGTTCTTAGCAAACAAAAACAGCATCAAAAAGTCAGAATCAAAGATCAAAACTCTAAAAAGGTATAAACCCTAATTTTTGTAAATCTTGTGTTTTTATGTTAGTTGTTGGTTAAAGTTGTGCATTAGGATGTTAATAAGTGATCTGGGTTGATAGATTATAGATCTATAACACTTAGATGCACGGACCTAGCATTTTAAGAAATCTGGAAAAGTTAAAAAATATGGCCTGACAGCCATATGTCAGGGCCTTTAGATCCGTATGTGTTAAGTTTTTTGTGTGTTTTATGTTATAGATCTGTAGTATGCCATGTGGACTTGGATATGGGACTGAAATCAGGTTTATAACATGTTTATATGGAAAGTTATGAACTGTCAAACCTTGTTGACCGATCACGAAATTTTAATCTGGGTAACCAATATTTTTCCTAGATTGTCTGACAAGATTTTTAAAACCCTTGATCTTTCAGTATGTTAGTGTTTTGATTTTGTTGTTGGTTTAATCGTGTAGTCTGCCATGAAGACTACATGCTAAAGACTTTAGTTTACCCAGATCAGTAACATAATTGTAGAAATTCGTGGTCAAACAGGCGTTGACCACCACGCCGGATGAAGATTCTGGGTAACCCAGAAATCTTCAAAGGCAGTTTTTAGCATGCACTTTGACCATCAATGATTTCTTTTATATGTTGTTGTTAGACCAATCTGTTGATGTATTATTGTACCTTATCATGTGGTATTCAAGATTAAACCTTTAGTTCACACAAACAATGTATAGACGGAAAGTTACAAGGCATCAAAGTAAGAACCTAAGGTTGTTCTTCAAATCTGGAAAACCCAGAATTTGAAGAACAGATTTGACATCAATTTAGTTGGCCTATATCTCTCTGTAATTATGTGTTATGGACATGAAATGGATTAATGATGGTAGTATTACAATTATACTACAATCTAAAAACTTTTATATGGCCAGAAAACCTTAGGATCATAGATCAAATGATGGTCAAACCACCAACCTCGAACACTGACATGCGTTTTCTGGGCAGCTCAAGAACACCTCAAGAACACCTATAGCGACGGGTCTGTCGCTATAGGGCCCTTTAGTGACACTTTATTTTCGGAAAATAGAAATTAATTATTAAAAAATAGATAAAAAATGGTTTTTAATTATTAAAAATACAAAATAAATTCTGGAAAAATATTTTAAATTCTGAAAAATAGTTTTTAATTATTTTAAGTATATTTCGAAAATATTTAATATTTTTGGAATATAAAAGGTATTTATTTATTTAATATTAATATTAGATAAATTAATTAAAAATAGTTTTAATTCATGAAAAATAATATTATGGTATACGAAAATATTTTAAGTGAATTTTAATATTTTAGGATGAAATTCATTAATTAATCAATATTAATGATAATTTGTTTATTTAATAGATATATTAAATAAATTATTGAAAATTAGAAATAATGATTTAAAAATCATATAAAAATAAGTTAACTGTTATAAAAATATTTTAAGTTATAAAATATAACTTTTGATATTTAGTCATGAAAATATTAATATTTTAATATTAATATTAATTATCGGATAATGGATTTAATGGTTTAAAAATTATATAAATATGATTTTTAAGGTATTAAAAATACTTTGATATATTATAAATATATTATAATATTATGTTATGATTTTCATTAATATTTTACATTAAATAAATATTAATGATTAAGGAATTATGTGGTATTTACTTCATTTCAATACGATATTAATGGTTTAAAAATCATGATAAATGATAATTATTACTTGAAAATTGTTATTAGCCTATGGAAATTATTTTGACTGATAAGAAAATTATCTGTGATAATTGTTAAGTGTTTAAGCAAAGTTTAATTGAACTTAAACTCGAGTATTGACCGACTAGACCGTCGGGATGTTAAAATTGTGTCGGGTTCAACTCAGACTGCAATAGTTTGACTTGATGCTATGTCTTATGTGTTATATAGACTGATAGGATTGTGTGTTATGTGTTTAGGTTATTCTATGTATATATATATATATATATATATATATATATATATATAACAGTATTATACTGTGATAATATTATTCTAATATTGGAGATCTATATTACTAATATTAGGTCTTCGGGTAAAGCGTTATAAATTGTGTTGCGGTAATCAACGGTTCAGGCAAGTTTCTTTGTACTTAACTCTAATAAGAGTGTTTTATTCAAGCTTATTGTTAATCATTGTTGATTGCCACGAAAATTGTATTCTGTACATCTTGCATGTATAAGTCAGGTATGAAAGGCTGATCACCTTCATTACCAGTTGGTTCAGAAATGTTTGTTCATGTTTAAAACTTGTTCAGTCAAAAGTTTGTTCGTGCTAGTTCTCAATTATATTGATGAATTATAGCCAGCTTATTATTCATACTCTTCAATCATGATATATCGTTATATTATTTTATTTAAACTTGCTGGGCAACTTTCATACTCACCCTTGTTATATCATGATAAAACATTGCAGATAAGGCGAATGCGTTCGGATACAGGAAAATGTTAAGGCCAAGTTCAGCTTGGGATAAATAATGCGGCTATTATGTAATAGTATAGTTTGATAAAGGTGTTATATGTTAGAAAGTTATGAAATGTGTATTAAGTTAAGGTTAATCGACCTTGGGGATTATGTGTAAGTTTAATGTATAAACAATTTATGTTTATATCTTCCGCAAATAGTGATAGTAATAGTATACCGGATCCGCTGTGATTTGGGGCCCAGATTCGGGGTTATCACATTTGGTATCAAAGTTGTTGGTTATGAAGCTTAGGTAGTAATACCTAAGACCAATAACCGCAGTGATTAGGATTAAGTATTAACTCAAATCGAGTTAGTGTATCGGTAAGATTCAAAGATGAATCTCGGCGATTGTAAAGACACAGAGTTCCCTAACTCTGATAATAAAGTTAAACAGTAATGGTGAATAGATCGAGTCTAAAAGACTAAAAGTACAGGGATAGAAGATCGTAAAACAAAATGATCATAGTGCATGGAATTGAATCGTAATATATACGATAAGATCACCCCATGATCTGATAAGGTTATGATAGCCAGAAAGAATCAATCTGATGATTGAAAAGTTTACAGCAAGATGTTGTGTATCAGTTGTACTATGAAATTGTACTATGAAAACTCATGAAAGAGTTATGGATTATGAATACGAATTGAATTCGTATTGAAAAAAAAAAGGTGTTAAGATTAGGTGGGGATTTCAATTAGGACTTATGTCGGCAGCTGAGTTGTATGATTCCTTATATGGGCGGGGAATTTGTACTTAGTTTTAGAATCACTTAGCTTCCTGCTCGATGTAGTGGTTAGGTTGACCAATTCTTTGTATGGACGGGGAATTGTTCATTTTGCTTCCTATATTGATTAGTGGCCGAGTTTAGTTTGACAACCACTTAGTTTCTGGCATTGATAATCATTGAAATGTTTGTGTCGCGCTCTTTGCTATATACGTGTTAAGAGGGTGATTCCTTTCTAATGTGTATAACAGATAGATAGGTCATAGGTAGAGAATATAGGTTTAAGTACGAGTTCTTAAAACTCATACTTATGTGACATTCTTGACGCACAGTTATATGAAATGTTTATGAACCCCTCAGCGAATGGACGCCAAAGGTCTGTCTATGAAAGTTCGTGAACTCATATGATTGTGGCAATTTATGGACTCATAAGTGTGGTTTTATGAACTGGGTATAGTTATGTGTGAATTGAGTATTGAGGATAATAGGAACAGATAGAATGTTTAAGCAAATGATCATTAGTGGAGACTTAGGTTTTCCTAAACTCCTAGCTATGCTAAACCTCAAATTTTTGACATCAAGCTAAATACGCACTATATGCCTTTTAAAAAAATTTATTTTTATTTATCACTTATGTACCATGTAACCTTGTGTAGAGATGATAAAAATGATGGAGTCATCAACGCAGTATTACTTAGTGTGAATTTTACTTAAAGTCACTATTCCACTATGGTATGATGTAGCATGATAAAATCACCAAATGACGGAATCCTCAACGGACTGTGATGAGTGAGTTTTATACACATGAATTGGATACATTCGAGCTTAATTTATTGTTGTTCTCAAGTCTTTTAGGATGTTTTTATGTGTTTGTGTCTATTTATGCATGTTTTATATTATTTTGTAGGAATTGGGACAAAAGTTACATGGATCGACGTTTAGGGTGGTTAGATTCGCGTTTTCGGCTTGCTATTTACACAGCAGTCACTTCAGAGCCAATTTGACTATAGCTCCAGATATTATTTCACAAAACTTCAAGAATGAAAGTTGTAGATCTACTTTTCCTCTTTCCAGAACATCTTGAATCATCTGAATCGGAGTTCGGACGAAGAAGTTATGGCCATTTTCCCAAAGGACGTCAGAGCAGAAAATGTTGGAAAAGTAGCAAGCGCCTAGGCGCTCCATACAAGCCTATTTCAAGCGCCTAGGCGCTCAAAGTCAGTAACATCATTCAGCCCAAGCGCCTAGGCGCTCCAGACAGTGCAAATTCAAGCGCCTAGGCGCTCTAGTGCGTAGAAAGTTGCGTTTTCAGCTGTCAAGTGGGTTTTTGAAGCCAAATAGGAGTCTGAATGAGGGCTGAGACCAATACAAATAGGAGAGGACTCTAGAAAAGCAAGGAGGAACGAATTTTGCAAGGAATCAATCAATTCTTGAAGGGTTTTGCAGAGAGAACACAAGGAGGAAAAACACGAAGGAGAATTGCAAGGGCTGAAGATCTAAGAGAGAGTATTGGAGTAAATTCAGAGTTTCTTCTTCTCTTCTCTAGTTTTATCTTTTGTAACTATCTGGGATGTTTGGATTATTTATCTGGATGATGTTTTTCTTTATTATTATCATGAACTAAATTTTAATTAAGATTGCAACGGAACTTGGTATGTAGTTTAAATTGCAAGCTTCCCATTGAATGAAAGTTAGTTTTTATTGAATTGTTTATTATATCTTATGCTTATTGATTAATTGCCTGATCAACAATTACTGTGATAATCTATATAAAATTGGAAGATGGAGTATAGATTGAGATCTGGATATGATAACATCTGTTCATATAATCTGAATAGGGTTAATATGATTAGCATGTAGGATAGGAATATACCTATGTGTCTTTTGTATCCATTGAAAGAATTTGTGCATAAATCCTAATTAACTTGATTCACATAGGAATATAGTGAGTTGATTAATTGGGGTGTTCCTTATAATTCTACATCTTAAAGATTGGATTTAGGAGGATTTGTTCATGTGTCTTTGGAAGAAGAGCATGAATATTTATAGAGCATTCTTGGATAACAATTCATATTAATTGATTTATTTTAAATGGGAAGTAAGTTAGTTTAAATGAAATACCAAGGGAAGTTGTAATCTTAACCTGTTAAATCTGCAGTTATTCTTGTGAAATTCTTATTTTAATTATTAGTTTGTTAAGTTTAAATTTCAATCATAAACAAAGTTTTCTTAGTTTAAAATAGGATTAATTGCGTTTGAGTTAGTAATTGATAAATATTAGTCTATTTCCTCGTGGGAACGATATCCTTGCTTGCTGAATATTACAATTGAACGCGTATACTTGCGTGGTAAAGTGCTATTAAAAAATTAGGCAACAAGTTTTTGGCGCCGTTGCCGGGGAAATTAGTTTAATATTTTGTCATTATTGATTTTTATAGCGTTAATCTTAATTTAAACTTTTTTTTCTCTAGTCTAATTCCTTTTCAGGCACCATGAACAACTATGACTATCATTGGCTAAATTCGAATATAACTCGGCCAAGGGAGGCAAAGAATTATGGACTCGATGAATTGTCAGCACAATTTGGGATACTTTCAAGGAAGATTGATGCCTTATCAGCACAACGTATTCAAAGTGTAGCGGTGATATGTGAGTATTGTGGTGGAAACCATTCGAGGCATCAATGCACCATCAGTTTCGAGTCGTTACAATATAGTGGTAACTTCAGCGATTATCCCAACAATTATGATTATTCCAGTAATTATCATCATGAGTGGGGTAATCCACTAAATCTTTCATGGAGCGATGACAATCTAGCACAACCCTTTGCTCCATGCCAATCATACACTCCTGAATTACAAGTTCAACTCCCTAATCATGAAGAAGAAAGGATTTTAAGATTGGAAGGACTTATTTCCAAGTTCATGGTTTTGATGGAGGAGCAGAAGAATAGTCACGAGATGTCGATTCGAAATCTTGAGAACCAGGTGGGACAACTTTTCAATGCCATCATCAACCTCCCTCAAGGTGAAGTGTCAAACAACATGGTTCCCGAGGCTGATGGATTGCCCACGCTAAATCTGGAATCGGATGTTCCAAAAGAAAATGATGTGGAAAAGGAGGAGACAAGTGGGGAGCAGGAAAAGAAGGTCGCCAAAGATCTAGCTTTGAGTTCTGACATAGATGAACCGATTTTGATAGTTCCCCATATATCTTCTCCACCAAAGTTTAAGGATCCGGTTAGATTTGCAATCACTTGTCCAATTGGTAGTCATGTCATTGGCAATACTCCATGTGACGTAAAAGCGAGTATAACTTTGAAGCCATGGTGTGATGAGCTGGAGAAGATAGAAGAAGAGATTGTTGTGTCTGACACGCCTCAATGCCAGAATTTATTCGCAGACACAATGGAGAAAATGCCTAGATGTTGGACGTTCTTCAATCTAATCTTATATAAACAAAGCATGCTAGGTGACTTTAACTTGATGGCTATCTCAAATGGGAACCTACCAAAAGCTATATTATTTCCGATGGATGGAAGGTTCCTCAACTTTCGAAGAGGAATTGGATAGCATTGACTAGACAAAGTTAGGCTGAAGGACTATAAATCAAGCGCTGACTGGGAGGCAACCCAGGAATTTTTTATATTTATATGCTTTACTAGTTTATTTAGTAGATAGGAATTAAGTTGCTTATTAAGTTCTCTTATAATCTAATCCATGTTTTCTCTCTTCTTTGAAGGTATTGGAGGTCCAATGGATAGCAAAATGATCGTCGTCACCATCGCCATCATCAACTCACGCTTAGCTGATTACAGGGAAGTTCTCTTCTATTTATCGTTATATTCTTACAATGAGGACATTGCATCGATTAAGTTTGGGGCCAGTTCCAGTTCATGCATGTAGTATTCATCTAGTGCATTCATATAGTATTCAGTTAATAGTTTTTCATGTAATTTGCATTCAGTTAAAAAAAAAATTGTAAAGTATTTGCATGTTTCCAGCAGTTAGATAGTTTAAGTCTGTTTTGGCCAGTGATGAGTTTGGAATTGAGTAGACAAGTATAGTATTGTCTGTTAAGACTTTGATGTGATTTTTTGTTATGAATTGAATCTTTTCCTGTTTGAAACTGGTATAATTAAGGTTAGCACGTTAATAACAGATATGTTTACTGATTAAGTTTAAATTGATACATAATGAATTTCTTAAGGATAATACTAATGTGAAGGAATGAAAGACATGAATAGGCGGAGATGGCTAAATTTAGATAAAAACTTAAGTTTGGGGGAAAAATTTGGGATATATAAGCTTAAAAAAAAAAGAAAAAGAAAAAGAAAAAATATATATATAATTACTGTGGCTAGTTTTGTTTCGGGGCCTTTGTTACTTGAGCAAGTACGCCCGAAGGGGTATCTTAAAACCTAGCGCCCTAAGGTCTTATATGGTCTGGGAGTCGTTGGTCGAAAGCTCGCTAAGGGGTGACACTGTTAGCCTAATGGAATGAGACATTGCACAGTCATGGTTAAAAAAAAAGAAAAAAAAATAAAAAAAAAAAGAAATATAATAAAACGGGAAAAGAGCAAAAAGCCCCCGTGATGAAAAGTAAAGCATAAGTATCCCGGATTGGACTCTTGAACTTGGTGGATGTTTGACTTTAGTTGGATCTAGATTATTCGTGAATTTTGTGAATTTGCACTGTATGATGCCTTCGAAGATATCTATTATGTCTTAAATTTAACTTTATATCAGTTAACATTGTTGTGGAGCACACACGCACTATATCAGTGATAACAGTCTAAGATTTGATGATTGATTGAGAAATTACTGATTTGTTTAAATATGATGTATTATCATGTTTACTTGATTTCTCTAAGGCCGGTAAAATAGACTTGTTTCTGTCATTACTGTTGGATTCGTAGGCATATAGATTAGTTTCATTACATTGCATTGCATAACATTTTTGTGTTTTTGCTTGAGGACAAGCAACGGTTTAAGTTTGGGGGTATTTGATGAGTGAGTTTTATACACATGAATTGGATACATTCGAGCTTAATTTATTGTTGTTCTCAAGTCTTTTAGGATGTTTTTATGTGTTTGTGTCTATTTATGCATGTTTTATATTATTTTGTAGGAATTGGGACAAAAGTTACATGGATCGACGTTTAGGGTGGTTAGATTCGCGTTTTCGGCTTGCTATTTACACAGCAGTCACTTCAGAGCCAATTTGACTATAGCTCCAGATATTATTTCACGAAACTTCAAGAATGAAAGTTGTAGATCTACTTTTCCTCTTTCCAGAACATCTTGAATCATCTGAATCGGAGTTCGGACGAAGAAGTTATGGCCATTTTCCCAAAGGACGTCAGAGCAGAAAATGTTGGAAAAGTAGCAAGCGCCTAGGCGCTCCATACAAGCCTATTTCAAGCGCCTAGGCGCTCAAAGTCAGTAACATCATTCAGCCCAAGCGCCTAGGCGCTCCAGACAGTGCAAATTCAAGCGCCTAGGCGCTCTAGTGCGTAGAAAGTTGCGTTTTCAGCTGTCAAGTGGGTTTTTGAAGCCAAATAGGAGTCTGAATGAGGGCTGAGACCAATACAAATAGGAGAGGACTCTAGAAAAGCAAGGAGGAACGAATTTTGCAAGGAATCAATCAATTCTTGAAGGGTTTTGCAGAGAGAACACAAGGAGGAAAAACACGAAGGAGAATTGCAAGGGCTGAAGATCTAAGAGAGAGTATTGGAGTAAATTCAGAGTTTCTTCTTCTCTTCTCTAGTTTTATCTTTTGTAACTATCTGGGATGTTTGGATTATTTATCTGGATGATGTTTTTCTTTATTATTATCATGAACTAAATTTTAATTAAGATTGCAACGGAACTTGGTATGTAGTTTAAATTGCAAGCTTCCCATTGAATGAAAGTTAGTTTTTATTGAATTGTTTATTATATCTTATGCTTATTGATTAATTGCCTGATCAACAATTACTGTGATAATCTATATAAAATTGGAAGATGGAGTATAGATTGAGATCTGGATATGATAACATCTGTTCATATAATCTGAATAGGGTTAATATGATTAGCATGTAGGATAGGAATATACCTATGTGTCTTTTGTATCCATTGAAAGAATTTGTGCATAAATCCTAATTAACTTGATTCACATAGGAATATAGTGAGTTGATTAATTGGGGTGTTCCTTATAATTCTACATCTTAAAGATTGGATTTAGGAGGATTTGTTCATGTGTCTTTGGAAGAAGAGCATGAATATTTATAGAGCATTCTTGGATAACAATTCATATTAATTGATTTATTTTAAATGGGAAGTAAGTTAGTTTAAATGAAATACCAAGGGAAGTTGTAATCTTAACCTGTTAAATCTGCAGTTATTCTTGTGAAATTCTTATTTTAATTATTAGTTTGTTAAGTTTAAATTTCAATCATAAACAAAGTTTTCTTAGTTTAAAATAGGATTAATTGCGTTTGAGTTAGTAATTGATAAATATTAGTCTATTTCCTCGTGGGAACGATATCCTTGCTTGCTGAATATTACAATTGAACGCGTATACTTGCGTGGTAAAGTGCTATTAAAAAATTAGGCAACAGACTGTAAATATAGTACGGCATCATGACGTCATTCTCGAAAATACCAAGTAATGTTTTGTTTTGCGGTATAAATACCGTTAAAACTATGTGTTCATGGTCTATATGACCCCTCAGTGCAATTTTAAACCATTTACTCTTGTGAGTGGTGTATTGGGTAGCATGTGAAATATGTGTGAATGGTGTAAGGTGCACGGTGTAAGGTGTAACGTGAATTTCGAGGACGAAATTCTTATAAGGAGGGGTGAATGTGACAACCCGAGAATTTGGAGAATTTATTAAAATATTAAATGATTGATTTAAGGTCAAATAATAGACCTAGACATAAAATAAGTGTATGAGTTTGATGTTATTGGGATGGAATTTTGAGGATTTCAAAATTCTGTGAAGGATTTAGGTGAATTATTCAGGATTAAGGATTTATATGACTATGTTATGTATGTGTTCAGAATGTGGTTAAGGGTCAAGGGTTGACCAGATAAATTTTATCAATGTCAAACCCTAAGTATATATTAAGAACGCCAACGTTCAGTTAAAAAACCTTAACGTCTGATAAGAAACCTTAGAAATCGGTTCTGGAAACCCTAGTTTCAGTTTCGGGAATCCGAAACCTTAATTCGGATATTGAAAACCCTAGATTGGGAATGCATTGATATGTATAAGGTTAAACGTCATTAATTTTAATTTATTAGGAAGAAAAAAAACCCTAATGAATTATTGGAAACCCGATTTGATTATTAGAAAATCATAATACCCGATCTGAAAATCCTAGTTTCAGATTTCGAATATTTGGAACCCTAATCAGGGAACTCAATGGAGAATTATAATGCTCAAGTGCTATTAAGTATAATGTTAATTAGGGTAAAGCTTAATTATTTATTAAACCCTAATTTATGGATTGAAACCCTAATTTTATAATTAGGGAAAACTTATGTTTTAATTTAATAATTGTAATGTTAATTAGGATATGTTGATTCTAATTTTCAAGTTAAGTAATTAGAAAACCTTAATCTAATTACGAAAAATTTAATTTTTATTTTAGAAAATTTATTTTTCTATTAGAAACCTTAATTAGTGGTTTATAAACCCTAATACGTGATTTTGACCTTAATTGCTTAATTAGCAATCGTAATTAGGAAATACTAATCCTAATTAGAAATATTTAAATTGTGATTAAGAAATTTTAATATAATTAGTAAATTCTAATTATAAGTTAGAAATATTTATTTTCTATTTTTTAAAACCTAAATTGGATATTGTAGAAAATTAATTTTGTAAACCCTAAGGGTTTTAAATCCTAAACCCTAAATGCTCTAAACCCTAAACCCTAAGGGTTTGGGACAATGTCCAAAATGCCATTAAAATTAAAATGGAAAAGACTAAAATGCCCTTTAGTGCATTATTGGATGTTTCTTGCAAATCTAGCTAAATGAGAGTTGGCCAACTACTCCAACAACTCTATATGACTCAAATATCAAGCAACCAGTCGAAAAAAATCAGATCACAGCATCATGGTAACATATATATAGATTATGAGAGAGAGGAAATGGTTACATACATTTCATTTTTCACCAAGCCACTCTCTCTCTATATTTCGGGTTTAAGAGTGAAAGGGGGGTGATAAACAAAGTTAGAATCAGTTCTTAGCAAACAAAAATAGCATCAAAAAGTCAGAATCAAAGATCAAAGCTCTAAAAAGGTATAAACCCTAATTTTTGCAAATCTTGTGTTTTTATGTTAGTTGTTGGTTAAAGTTGTGCATTAGGATGTTAATAAGTGATCTGGGTTGATAGATCATAGATCTATAACACTTTGATGCACGGATCTAGCATTTTAAGAAATCTGGAAAAGTTGAAAAATATGGCCTGACAGCCATATGTCAGGGCCATTAGATCCGTATGTGTTAAGTTTTTTGTGTGTTTTATGTTATAGATCTGTAGTATGCCATGTGGACTTGGATATGGGACTGAAATCAGGTTTATATCATGTTTATATGGAAAGTTATGAACGGTCAAACCTTGTTGACCGATCACGAAATTTTAATCTGGGTAACCAATATTTTTCCTAGATTGTCTGACAAGATTTTTAAAACCCTTTATCTTTCAGTATGTTAGTGTTTTGATTTTGTTGTTGGTTTAATCGTGTAGTCTGCCATGAAGACTACATGCTAAAGACTTTAGTTTACCCAGATCAGTAACATAATTGTAGAAATTCGTGGTCAAACAGGCGTTGACCACCACGCCGGATGAAGATTCTGGGTAACCCAGAAATCTTCAAAGGCAGATTTTAGCATGCACTTTGACCATCAATGATTTCTTTTATATGTTGTTGTTAGACCAATCTGTTGATGTATTATTGTACCCTATCATGTGGTATTCAAGATTAAACCTTTAGTTCACACAAACAATGTATAGACGGAAAGTTACAAGGCATCAAAGTAAGAACCTAAGGTTGTTCTTCAAATCTGGAAAACCCAGAATTTGAAGAACATATAAATATGATTTTAAGGTATTAAAAATACTTTGATATATTATAAATATATTATAATATTATGTTATGATTTTCATTAATATTTTATATTAAATAAATATTAATAATTAAGGAATTATGTGGTATTTAATTCATTTCAATACGATATTAATGGTTTAAAAATCATGATAAATGATAATAATTACTTGAAAATTGTTATTAGCCTATGAAAATTATTTTGACTGATAAGAAAATTATCTGTGATAATTGTTAAGTGTTTAAGCAGAGTTTAATTGAACTTAAACTCGAGTATTGACCGACTAGACCGTCGGGATGTTAGAATTGTGTCGGGTTCAACTCAGACTGTAATAGTTTGACTTGATGCTATGTCTTATGTGTTATATAGACTGATAGGATTATGTGCTATGTATTTAGGTTATTCTATGTATATATATATATATAACAATATTATACTGTGATAATATTATTCTAATATTGGAGATCTATATTACTAATATTAGGTCTTCGGGTAAAGCGTTATAAATTGCATTGCGGTAATCAACGGTTCAGGCAAGTTTCTTTGTACTTAACTCTAATAAGAGTGTTTTATTCAAGCTTATGGTTAATCATTGCTGATTGCCACGAAAATTGTATTCTGTACATCTTGCATGTATAAGTCAGGTATGAAAGGCTGATCACCTTCATTACTAGTTGGTTCAGAAATGTTTGTTCATGATTAAAACTTATTCAGTCAAAAGTTTGTTCGTGCTAGTTCTCAATTATATTGATGAATTATAGCCAGCTTATTATTCATACTCTTCAATCATGATATATCGTTATATTATTGTATTTAAACTTGATGGGCAACTTTCATGCTCACCCTTGCTATATCATGATAAAACATTGTAGATAAGGCGAATGCGTTCGGATACAGAAAAAGGTTAAGGCCAAGTTCAGCTTGGGATAAAATATGCGGCTATTATGTAATAGTACAGTTTGATAAAGGTGTTACATGTTAGAAAGTTATGAAATGTGTATTCAGTTAAGGTTACTCGACCTTGGGGATTATGTGTAAGTTTAATGTATAAATAATTTATGTTTATATCTTCCGCAAATAGTGATAGTAATAGTATACCGGATCCGCGGTGATTTGGGGCCCGGATTCGGGGGTATCACAATCTTTCTTATCAATTGCCTCTTTGGTTTCTTTAACCCACTTACGCAACCGCTGAAACCTTTTGTCGATGTCGTCCTCGTAAGGCAATAAATCTAGCTTCTTCAATCGCGTTTGCATACACTAGTCAAGAACACCTGAATAGAACAGAAAAGAAAAAGTTTAAATTAAGATTAACGCTATAAAAATCAATAATGACAAAATATTAAACTAATTTCCCCGGCAGCGGCGCCAAAAACTTGTTGCCTAATTTTTAATAGCACTTTACCACGCAAGTATACGCGTGCAATTGTAATATTCAGCAAGCAAGGATATCGTTCCCACAAGAAAATAGACTAATATTTATCAATTACTAACTCTAATGCAATTAATCCTATTTTAAACTACGAAATTTTATTTGTGATTTGAAATTTAAACTTAACAAAACTAATGATTAAAAATCAAAATTTCACAAGAATAACTGCAGATTTAACAGGTTAAGATTACAACTTCTCTTGGTATTTCATTTAAATCAATTCACTTCCCATTTAAAGTAATTAATTAATATGAATCATTATCTAAGAATGATTTATAAAATTTACACACTTTTTCCAAAACACGTGAACAAATCCTCCTAACTCTGATCCTTAAGACACAAAATTACAAGGAACACCCTACTCAATTGATTCACTATATTCCTATGTGAGTCAAGTTAATTACGATTTACGTATAAATTCTTTTAAAGGATACAAAGGACACATAGGTATATTCATATCCTACATGCTAATCATATTAACCCTATTCAGATTATATGAACAGATGTTATCATATCCAGATCTCAATCTATACTCCATTTTCTAATTTTATATAGATTATCACAATAATTGTTGGCCAAACAATTAATCAATAAGCAAAAGATATAATAAACAATTCAATAAAAACCAACTTTCATTCAATGGGAAGATTCAATTTAAACTACATACCAAGTTCCGTTGCAATCTTAACAAAAATTTAGTTCATGATAATAATAAAGAAAAACATCATCCAGATTAATAATCCAAACATCCCAGATAATTACAAAAGATAAAACTAGAGAAGAGAAGAAGAAACTCTGAATTTGTTCCAATACTCTCTCTTTGATCTTCAGCCCTTGCAATTCTTCTTTGTGTTTTCCTTCCTTGTTCTCTCTTTAAAAATCTCTTGAAAAATTAAGTGATACGTCTTTCCTAAAGTCTCCTCCTATTTTTATTAGTCTCCCACCTCATTCAAATTCCTTTTTGGCTTCAAAAACCCACTTAGCAGTAGAAAATCCTCCTTTTTGCCGCACATGAGCGCCTAGGCGCTCAACATAAGCCATTTCCAAGCGCCTAGGCGCTTGACCAGGACCACGTAATTATACAAATGCCACTCAGCTCTAATTTTAATGATTTTTTGACCTTTTTCTTCTCCGAAATGACCAATTTATCCCTCCAGCTCCAAACTACAAGAAATAAACACAAAACAGATAAAAAGATACTAAAAAACAATTAAAGATAGGAATAATTAAGTTTAATAATATCATATTCATAGGTATAAAACCTACTCATCATAATACAGAATAATTTATCGTTAGCCTTCAACAGTGTTAAACTGATAAAATATAATAAATATCAAGTTTAACTGCAGCGGAACAAGCAATCCATTAGAAGAGTCAATTAGAGAATAAAATCTACTATCTTCTATGATTTAAAAGGTTTTTCATCACTTTTATCGTTGAGACTCAGCTTAATAAATAATCCACATCATCCCTGCACTACGACCAAGGATATTCATTAGTATCACGACCACAAATTATCCATGCACTACGGGCCAAGGATATTCATGTATTCATCAATGGTCATAATCATGCCAACAACTGTCCATCAATGCACTACGGGCCAATGAAGACTTTTACCACATCATTTGTAACATTACGGTCATTATTATACCGAATAATCCCTGGTCATAATCATACCAAGTCTATCAATGCACTACATACCACAGATGACTTTCAACATAATATAAACATGAGGATGATGACAATGATATAAGAATTCAATAAAACAAGTTCAAGAATTAGTTTATCCAGGAACTAATAACGTCCAAATTGTCAACATGATACTTCTTTGTGGAGTAAAATTCAAAAATGCTCAGAAGAATATTTCCATGAAAAGATACTGGATGAAGCGCAAATATCAAGGATATTCCACTAATTTCATGGAGTATAGAAGTCAAAACTTTAACCAACTGGGTATAATAAAGAATGGAATAACAAAAAAAATCACCAGGCATGCGATAGACCGCACATGCAGGTTATTCCAACAGGATAATAAATAACGGAACCAGGCCCGGCATAAAATACACAGACATGATATTCTAACAGAATAATAAAGACGAAACCAGGTTCGGCGTAAAATGCACAGACAGGATACTCCAACAGAATAGTAAAGAATGGAACCAGGTCCGACGTAAAACGCACAGACAGGATATTCCAACAGAATAATAAAGAATGGAATAACAGAAGAATTTTACCAAGTATAGGGTAGCCCGCGTATACAGGTTATTCCAACAGAATATTAAATAATGGAATAACAGAAGTTCTCTTTATGAATACATAAGAAATAATACCCCTTACCTTAGAAGAAACTGGATATAGGAAAAAAAAGGTAGCAGACTGCTCTTCTTATTTCTCTCTATAATTTTTTCTCTCTAGAGTTTCAATGAATTCGTAAGAAATAATGAAGGAATGAGCTTCTATTTATAGGAGAATGGAAAGGCACTGTGTAAGGATTTTTCTCATGGATGCAACAGTTATGCAATCGGATGAAAATTTTTTGTAACCCACAGACACCAATTGTCAATCAACCAACCAATAAGAATAAAGTAAAATTATAATACATATATATATATATAAACCACACATGTTATAAACATATATATACATATAATACTAATTACCTTTTGTAAAGCAACATCATTTCCCCCACCATTTCCCACCCATATGATTAAACATATATAAATACTTATTATTCACACACACCACAACCCACTCACCACATTTAATATATATAAATACACTCATCACTCCACCACTCCACCCCATACACGGGTGAAAATCCCTCCACCAAAATCATTCATCCCACTAGTGGCCCCAACCAAAAATATATATATATATATATATATATATATATATATATATATATATATATATATATATATATATATATATATATATATACCGATATATACCAAAAAACTTTCTACCGATTACTTTGAAAAATGGGTAAATGGGGGTCCATAAAATAAGCAAAACTTCATAAAAATCACCTTAATAATTTTAACAACATTATCACCTTTATTATAATTCACAATATTAATCGACCAGGTCATTCCCAGGAAAGAGGGGGCTTTCCAATAAGGATTTATCCCTATTGGGGCGCAATTAGGTGACCAAACCTCTCCTTGACAGAACTTCTAGACATCGTTAATATTACAAATAATAATATTAATAACTTTGTTATCTCCATTATTAATTTAATAATATATAAATTATCAACAATAATTGAATCAAATAACATGAGATATTATGCAACAATTACTGTAGCAATAATTGAACAAAACTGAGTGACTTCTCACGTAAGCATCAATAATCAATACCGTGTGATACTGTGCAACTGCGCGTATTACTGTACTTTTAACACCAGGTGTTTCAATAGTTAACGGTAAAACTTCCGTTGTTATTTTCATAAAGTATTTTTGTCGTTTTCTCAATTCGACAATAATTCTGTTGTGGGGTCCACCAATGATTGTGCCGTTGTACGAATATTCCCTATTAAAACAAATATTCCCCGACCAATCGAATATTATATAATAACTTGTGTACATTGCAAAATTTATAAATATTACCCACAACTATAACATTATATCAAATTCATTCCATAATATTCAAAAATGATATTTATAGAAAATTCATCTTTATTTATAAAATTTGGGGTCTTACATTATCTTAGTGTTTGTATGCATGTTCAAGAAGCAATGTGGTTGGTCCGAGTTGCAATTTAGAAGGGTTAACCTTTTTATGTTCTGGGATTCTGCAGAAGTAGAGTCATTTTTTAAACTGACCCGAAGTGGCGCAACCACGCCACTTCCCCATTCAAAACCAGCGCGGTCGCGTTGGTATGCGTTAGTACTCAGTACTTGAAAATGGTTTTTGTTGCTTTATGATATTCTGAGCATATGTGTTTAACCTATTTATGTAAAAAAATGGGTCTTCTTAGAGATTGAGATATATGTTTATTATATTTGTCATTTTGCTCAAATCTAAGTTCGATGGAAATTTTTATAAATTTTTTAATAATTAACATTGTGATCAATGTTTAGGTAAGATATGGATATTAATCTGGGACCTTTTAATCCTATTGTGTTATGGGACCAAAAAAATCACGTATCGTCAGATTTATGACAAAATATTGTAAGTTTATTAATGTACAGCAACTCTCACTTTCTTAAAGTTTTGTTAGAAACATTTATGTTTTGACAATTTATGTTCTTATGTTGTTTGACTTGTAGGATAGGGGTGTGTTAGAAAATTATCAAATGTCTAAAAGTTTAACTGAATGGAAGTTAACTGAACAACAAAAATATCTACTGGAACAATTAGGTTTCAATATATTTTTGTCATCAAGACGTATTGTCAAAGATTGATGCATCTTTTGTATTTGATTTTATTGAGCGTTGGAGAATTGAAACAAATACGTTTCACTTAAATTGTGAAGAGGTTGACATTACTGTGGAGGATGTGGGATTTTTATTCGGGTTTCCCATATTAGGAAATCCTTTGACTTGCGGAGAACTAGAACATCCAAAAAGTTATTTTATAAGGGTTTTAGGCAACAAGCTACATTAGAGGACTGAAAACAATGCTATAAAAGGGGGGGGAATACGTTTGTCATGGTTAAAACATAGACATGAACAAGTACCTAAAGATGCTACTTCAGATGATGTGGTAAAACACACTAAGGTATATATGTTGTACTTATGTGGCGCTATTTTGTTTCCAACCAAGAGTAAAAATATTGTGCATCCTAGATATTTGTTATTATTGAAAAGATTGGAAGACATAATTACATATGCTTGGGGGCAGCAGTTTTAGGGAATTCGTATAGGGGTTTACATGATGCTACATGCAAAATAGCAAAAAAATTCGCAGGATGTGCAACCCTGCTTATTGTAAGACCCCAATTTTTATAAATAAAGATGAATTTGATATAATGTTATAGTTGTGGGTAATATTTATAAATTTTGTAAAGTACGCAAGTTGTTATATAATATTCGATTGGTCGGGGAATATTCATTTTAACAGGGAATATTCGTACAATGGCACAATCATTGATGGACCCCACAACGGAATTATTGTCGGATTGAGAAATGACAAAAATACTTTATGAAAATAACGGCGAAAGTTTTACCGTTAACTGTTGAAACACCCGGTGTTAAAAGTACAGTAATACGCGTAGTTGCACAGTAGCACACGGTATTGATTATTGATGCTTACGTGAGAAGTCACTCAGTTTTGTTCAATTATTGCTACAGTAATTGTTGCATAATATCTCACGTTATTTGATTCAATTATTGTCGATAATTTATATATTATTAAATCAATCACTACAAAAAAATGGGCCTTTAACAACGATTTTTCGGGCAACGACTTTATAAATCGTTGCTAAAAGTATATGTTTAGCAACGAAATTTGTCCTTCGTTGCAGATTGTGTCAGGCTTTCACTTTTTACAATAAAATTCATAAGTCGTTACAAAATATCGTTGCTAATTCATTGGCGGGAACAAATTTCGTTAGAAATTCGTTGCAAATGTTTCAGCCACTTGATTTCTCGTCATCGTGGGCAACGAAAGTTTTTTTGTTGCTAAAAATGGGGCTTTAACAACGATTTTTCAAGCAACAGCTTTATAAGTCGGTGTTAAAAGTGTATGTTTAGCAACGAAACTTGTCCTTCGTTGCAGATTGTGTCAGGATTTCACTTTTTGCAACGAAATTCATAAGTCGTTGTAAAATTTGAAAACAAAATTCGTTAGAAATTCGTTGCAAAATTTCTAACCACTTGATTTCTCCTCATCTTGGGCAACGAAAAAATTTTTGTTGCTATATTTCGTTGCCTACTATGGACCACATTCATTGGCGACAATTTTTATTTTCGTTGCATATCTTATACAACTTTTTGCAACGACTATTAAAATGTTGCCTTAAATTAAGATAATCCCAATAAACATGTTTTTGTAAGACCATATTCGGTATTCGGAGTTGTAAGACCATATTCGGTATTCGGAGAATTGTCAAAAAATGTTCATATTTAGTATTTAAAAATTATATCCAAATGCAAAACATATTCGAACATGTGACCTATCATTTGGAACTTTAGTCATTTAACCGTTGTATCAACACAAGTTATATGTTAATATTTTGCAAGGATTAATATTTATATCAAAACATGAGATTTCTCCCATATATTCATTTCTTCTCCTTCACTACATACCATTAATATAATCTCAAGAAGTTATATACTAGAATAATAATAATAATAATAATAATAACAATAATAATAAAAATAAAAATAATAATAATAACAATAATAATAAAGTTGCACCAATGGTGTGTAAGTTTTTTTTAACTCCCATTTTTTAAATTCTCTTTTTTCTTGACTTGTAATTTTTTTTATAATCAAATATTAATTTCTCTTTATATCTTGTATTAGAAGGTGTTTGGCAATGACTTATAAGTTGGTTAAACAAAGTTATAAGTCATTTGTTATTATTTAGTGTTTGACAATAACTTAAAGTTTAACTTTTTTTTACTTATAAGTCATTATTAAATTTTTTTCATGCATCATGTGCTATATTTTTTATTATTATTACTATTACTATTACTATTACTATTACTATTATTATAATTATTATTATATTTACTATTATTATTATCACTATTATTATTATTACTATTATTATTAATTATTATTATTATTAGAATAATTATTACTAATCTTATAATTATTATTTTTATTATTATAATAATTATAATTATTACTATTATTATAATTTCTATTATTATTATTGTTGTTGTTGTTGTTGTTGTTATTTTTAATATTATTGTTACTATTATTATAATAATTATTATTGTTACTATTATTATTGTTATTATTGTTGTTATTATTATTACTATAATAATAATAATTATTATTATTATTATAATTGTTAGTATTAATTATAATTATTATTACTATTACTATTACTATTACTATTATTATAACTACTACTATTATTATTATTGTTATTATTAATCATTATTATAATTACTATTATTATTCCTATTACTATTATTATTATTAATTATTATTATTATTATAATCATAATAATAATTATTATTATTACAATAATTATAATAGTACTAATAATAAAAAAGTTTGGCCCGACCCGTGGGCTTTTTAAAAATAAAATAAAATAATGCTCTCCATGAGAATTGAACTCTAGATCTCCCACTCTTCTTAAACAAATGCTCAAACCAACTAAGTTATAAGGATTTTTTAGGGATAAATAACGTTTTGGTCATTGTACCGGGGTCCGATTTTTATTTAAGTTATCGGAATTTTTTTTATTACAATCGAATAACTGTACTTTTAAAAACTTACAAAATGGTCATTCCGTCCGATTTTCCGTCCAAAAAACGTTAGGAATGCTGACTGTGCAAGTTGACTTGACTTTTTTGCTTACGTGGAACACAGAAAAGACAAGCAGGTGGATTATTATAGCACAAATGACCAAAACTATTAACTACTTCACCTAAACAATTCCAAAACTAATAATAATAATAATACTAATAATTTCAAAATAATAATAATAATAAATACTATTAATAGTAATAATTTTAAAATTCTATTTTTAAATTTTTTTTAAAAAAAAATCTGTTAATTTTTAAAAAGTCTTTTTTTTAAAAAACAATTTTTTTAAAAAAAACTATTTTTAAAAAAAATTTGTTTTTAAAATTCAATTTTTTTAAAAAAGTCTGTTTTTTTAAAAAAAAACGTTAATTTTTTATAAAAACCGAATTTTTTAAATTTTTTAAAAAATTTTAATTTTTTTTAACTGAAATAATATTTTTTAAAAAAAGTCTATTTTTTTTAAAAACGTTAATTTTTTATAAAAATAGAAAATTTTAAATTTTTTAGAAAATTAACGTTTTTTTAATTTTTTTAGAAATTTAATGTTTTTTAATTTTTTTTAGAAAAGTAACGTTTTCAAAAAAAAATTAGAAAAGTAACGTTTTTAAAAAAAAAATTAGAAAACTAACGTTTTTAAAATTTTTTTAAAAAATTAATGTTTTTTAAAATTAATTTTTTTTAAATATTTAGAAAAGTAACATTTTTTAAAATTTAAAAAATTAACGTTTTTAAAATTTTTAAAAATTAACGTTTTTTAAATTTAAGAATTTTTAAAAAAAATATTAGTTCACTTAAAAAAATTAATGTTTTTAAAAAAAATTAAAAAATTCTATTTTTTTAAAAAGTTTCGCTTTTTAAATTTAAGAATTTTTTTAAAAAATAGACTTTTTTTAAAAAATATTAATTTGGTTTAAAAAAAATAACGTTTTTTAAAAAAATAGACTTTTTTTAAAAAATATTAGTTCAGTTTAAAAAAATTAACGTTTTTTAAAAAATTAAAAAAATTCTGTTTTTATAAAAAAAATTAACGTTTTTTAAAAAACAGACTTTTTTAAAAAAAAATGAATTTTAAAAAACAAATTTTTTTAAAAAAACAGCTTTTTTTAACAAAAGACTTTTTAAAAATTAACAGATTTTTTTAAAAAAAATAGAATTTTAAAATTATTACTATTATTTTTATTATTATTATTATTATTATTATTATTATTATTATTATTATTAGTTTTAGAATTCTTTAGGTGAAGTAGTTAATAGTTTTGGTCATTTGTGTTATAATAATCCGCTTGTTTTTATTTTCTGTGCTCCACGTAAGAAAAAAAGTCAAGTCAACTTGCACAGTCAGCATTCCTAACGTTTTTTGGACGAAAAATCAGACGGAATGACCATTTTATAAGTTTTTGAAAGTACAGTTATTCGATTGTAATAAAAAAAAGTTTTGGTAACCACAATAAAAATCGGCCCCCAGTACAATGACCAAAACGTTATTTATTCCTGATTTTTTATTATAAAGTTAGTTACCCGACACTAAAATACTAAAAATACTAATTAAATATTTACATCAAATACTAAAAATACTAATTAAAAAATACTAAAATACTAAAAAAATCAAATTAAAATAATAATAATAATATTATTATGACTGTTATTATTATTATTATTATTATTATTATTATTATTATTATTATTATTATTATTATTATCACGCAATTAGTTATGTACATTTATGTATGTACGTAACAGATCTAAGGAAAGGAGATTTTTTTAATTTGGAGGAAATGATTTGTTCAGTTATAAATACTAATCCTTACAAAATAATAGCAACTTGGCCCATAATAATGACAATAATAATAAAAATAAAAATAACAATAACAACAACAACAACGACAATAATAATAATAATAATGAAGATAATGATGATAATAATAATAGTACTAATAATAATAATAATAATAATAATAACAACAACAACAACAATAACAGTAATAATAATAATAGTAGTACTAATAATAATAATAATAATAATAATAATATTGTAGAGGTTATTCTAATATAGAGTATTCCTAAA